>OX465285.1:48869102-49469102 GCA_949987705.1 Thereva unica
GAGGCGAGTTATGCCTAATCCCCAATGGCAAAACCAACCACGAACCAACCAACCAAAGTGCTGCTTCCTATTCCCTCTCATTGTAAATTGAATTATCTGTCTCGCTCGTGTTTTGGTCGACATGGGTTAACTTTCCGTATGTGTTAGTTAAACCATTTGAGTTGCCAGATGAAATTCAGCAACAATTTAGTACAAAAAATTTCAAAAATCAAGTCAAATATGACAAATAAAATCGTGAAAATGTCAATTAATTGGAACTGACATTTCACATAAATGACGTTAATTGTATTTGCAATATCCCGCCAAAAAATTTGTCAACAGAAAAGCCTAATCTAGTAATAATAATAACAAAACAGGCATTTCTGACAATTCACATCTACAGTGATAGAAATGTGTGTGAACACATTTTGTAAGCTAATTCAGCCAACTGGTAGGTGGTTGGTTTTCTCATTGGAGATTAGGCATTACACGGCATAAGGCCCTCCGCACACGAGTCGACTGATTAGCAATCCCAGTTTGCAACTGGTTTTACAATAATGACGTTTGCAACCAGTTTGCAACCAAAACGAGACTCTTGTCCACACACGAGCGCAACCGATTTTTGATCAATCGGTGTTCATATGTAACCTACACCACATCTTTCCTAGAATATCCGGCAAGTTTATAATTATATAAAACTTCATGCTTTTCGACTTCAAACACAAATTCAATATTAAGTTTTTGCTCGCACATTTTATTTCCGAACTCTTTATAAACACTTTATAAACTTTATGAACTTTGAATCTAACCTATAAAATTTGACAGCTACAAGTGCAACCACGCAACTGAAATCGCTTTCGACCGGCAAGCCCAGTCGCCCAAGACCAGTTGCAAACTAGTTTCAAATCAGTCTTGTTTCTGTCGACCCGTGTGTGGATTCCCATTTGCGTACACAGGCAAGGTCACTAAACAGTTGCGTATGCAACTGGGATTGCTAATCAGTCGACCCGTGTGCGGAGGGCCTAACACTTTCTGCTGTAACAAACCGTGTGTTATACGAATTACACGATAAACTGACTGTTCTGCATTTTCTCGTGTAACAATTCTATTGTCTATGTAGCTGTGTACAAACTTTGAGTCATTTTCGTAGCCCCGAGAATGAAATTATGTTTGTGTTAGTGTGTTACTCTGTGCAGTCGAGAATTTTTGGGATGCACAAGTAACAAACTTCCCCGCGACCCCTTGCCTATAAAACCGGTTTATTGGAATTATTGGAAGTGTTGATGGAAGAAATGTTATGCCGTGTAACTTGCCTCATTGTCATGCTTTTCTTGTTCAAAACAGCAAAAAAGCTGCTAACGAAGCTGCTATTTTTGTGTTCAAGATTCGAGAAAAGCTGCTAATGTAGCTGCTTTTTGTTGCTCGCAGTTTCGACTACAAGCAAGAAAGCAGCTACGTAAATCATACATGTGTGTTAATGTCATTGGTCGTTTTGCCAAAATGCCTGACTTGAGTGAGGTTTTGTTGACATTAATACATATTAAATAATAAATTTAGGGAAGGTAACTGGACGGCCAGGCTTTTTTCTAATTGTAGGGAGAGGAATAGTTGACTGCAAGAAATACTCATACACATACATTAACACATAGCTATGCTAGCAGCTTTTTTGAGTTCAAGATATCATAGCAGCTTTTTCTTGCTTTGCTGTAATTTGACTTTTTAAAAATTCTGCTACTAAAGCTGCTATAGCAGAAATCTTGAACAGACCCAGCTGTTGACAAACGTCAAATTATACCCTCGTTCATGTGTGTCAGGGGTACCTCAATACCACGGTATTCGCCATATCCTCATGTGTCATAAAGCATATATTAAATTCAAAATTTCAATTAAATTCAATTTAATTTCAAGTAAATTTCAATTCAGAAGCTCAAGACATCATGTATACGTATTAATTGTTATGTCTTGTTTGGGTTTAGTCTGTACATTTAACAATTGTTTTTTGAGTTGTCAGCCAGTTTGCCCATGTTTATGTTTGGGATTGGCATCTTGCTGGGTTTTCTGAAACCTTTTATGCAGAAATTGTGCTGCAATTACATTTGTGTACCACGGACAAGAAGTTTTTTTATTGATATTCATTAAGTTTTACATGGAAAAAGGCTTGCAGTTATTAATAAGCTTTTCATAAATTTATATACAGAATAATCGATCCTAATTCGGGTGTCGCTTTTCGGCAGAACACATTTCTGTCATTTTTAGTAACAGTGAAGCTAAGATTCAATTTTCGTATCTTAATTGTATTATATTAAGATAACAGTAGTGTAATTGCCCGCAGTAGTGATAAGTGTAAAGAAATGCCTGAGATGTGGTTGCTAAATTCAATTCGGACTAGTGCATATTGCCAGAAAAGTTCGCAATTTCAATATAGATTCCGTAAAAATAGTTTGTGGTCTTTAACAATTATGTTTATTCAATTACTATTCTCTGAAAGTGTTCAGGCATTTTCCAATGATAGACTCGAAGCAGCTGCAAAATTACGTCATTCTGGAAATGTTTCTATATACGAAAGGTAAAGCACTGCCGCTTTGTTTTAATTTCTTTACTTGGCAACAGTATGCCGCAATGAATCATATAGGTCGCGTGTGTGTCGGAGCTACTATGGGGTTCCTGGCCATGTTAGCAGCGGCATAGATGGCAGAGTTTGAGCACTGGCAACCAAAATAGTTTTGCTTTATGCTGTAGCTAAAATCTTCCACTGCTGATTTATTACAGTTATGCTCCGGCATAAATTTTGGATACGTTAAAAACTGTCAAAAGGAGTGAACAGATGAATAAATACTAACATTTAATGTGTATATTAGTATCTTGGTTCATTTTCAAAATATCAAGCATCGCGGTAAAGACGGTTGCCCCATTGGCAGCTCTATTTTGGTTACGCCAAAGTAGCATTAATATAATCGCCATTATATAGATTGTTTTTGCAAGTTCAAACATACTCATTAATCTTGATATGAAATTTTATATAAGAAACACACTTTAAATTGGTATAATATAAAATTTTTGTTATCTGATATTTTTACCAAACTTTTTTAGCTCGCAAACATGGCTTTAATTTGATTAACTCGTAATATAATTTAACTTTAGCTTTTATACAAAATTTTCTAATACCCATCAAAATTTTCTTTTTTTTATAGCCACCCTAGATAATTTTTAGTGCAAATCTCGTTGATCCGTTGAAATTGATGTCATTAATGATCAATGTTTTCCTTTTATAGTCGCATAACATCTTGTGAACTTGCATAAGAATTACCCCGTTTATGACTAGGTTCAACCCAGGTTCAACTCGGGTTCAACCCAGTCATAAACGGATGTCGAGTTGAAACTAGGTCCACTCAACCCAACACTCAGCTCTCCTACCTGGATTGGTGCAAGTTACACTATCCATCACTCGATACTCACATCAAAACAGTTTGTGTATGATGCGGGTATTACACTAAGCATTCATTTTTCTACCTCTTTTTTGTGTAAAGATTGTGATGCGTTTGTAGTTGTGCAATAAACGCGAATGAGAAGGGGAATTTCTCATAGTTTTCGCAGCCCCCAGTACGATGTTATATTTGTGTTAGTGTAATGGAGGGTGAGTCTGGCAAATTTTCTGGCTCAAAAGTGAGGAGTCATATGACGCATGAATTGTACTTCCCTGTGACCCCTTGCCTAAAAAACTGGTTTTGTGTATGGGGGTAATAAACGAAATGAATGATAGTGTAACTTGCACCATTTAGTTGAATTTTACCTCATATACGCAGGTTGATTTGAAATTGGGTTGAAGTGACATTTATCTTGTTGTGAAGTCCGCATTCGGCGTTAGTTTTGTGTTCGATGTTTTTTCTAGTACAGGAAAAATAAATTATTCCATTCTAAATTTTTGCTTATCTATAAATGAGAATTTTACACAAAAATTTGAGGTTATGTTTTGAATCAATTCAACTTATTTCAACCCAAAGTGAACTCAGCTCCACTATATACGGTGGTCGAAATTTTAACTCAATCTCGACTCAACTTTTCGACCTTTTTTTTTATGTGATAGTCTAAGCACAGGTGTCACCCTTTGTACTACTATACGTCATGTCGGTTAAGTCATGGTGCAATGTGCAGTAGTAAGCTTAGCTCGAAAGATAGAGAGAAGGACATAATATGTTAGGGGGAGTCCAGGGGGTGTTGCAGAAAGTGGCGATATGAAGCTTGCGTTTGAACTCTTGGATGTTGTATGAGTTCGGGAATACTGTCATTGGAAGGTTGTTCCACAAACGAGTTGTTCTTGTTATAAACGAATTTCTAGATCGGAGCGCGAAGATAAGGGCTGTAAACTGTGGGGGTGAGCCGAGCGGGCAAGTCTTGTGATGCGGGAAAAATGTTGCCGTGGAGGCATGAGGTTACTTATTTCAATAGAGCAGTCATTATGAAAAAAACGATAAAATTTTGCCAGAGCTGCTACATTCCTACGGTGGCCTAATGCGTCAATTGAAGAGCAAATGGCGCTGTCACCAATAAGTTTGAGGGCGCGGTTTTGCACCTTGTCCAGCCAAGCTAAGATGGTTCTTGGAGCCCCAGCCCAGATATACGAGTTGTAGTCAAGACGGGGACGAATGTAGGACTTGTAGATTATAGCCCTGGCAGACGGCTGAAGGAGAAATTTGCACCTTTTGAGGAATCCTAGACACTGGGATGCTTGTTTAGCACTTTGGAATATGTGGTTATTCCAACGCAGATCTTCAGCTAAAGTTACGCCTAGGATGTTTAGAGAGGGCTCTGCCGTTACGGTCTTGTTGTCCACTGAAATAGAGAGCGGTTCGGTTCAAGTTTTATTGGAGATGAGACAGTACTTGGTTTTTAATGCATTAAATTCGACACGGTTCTTGTGGCCCCAATCAAGAATTCGTTCGATGTCCCTGTTGATTGAATTGGATAACAGTTGGCGATGATGTAGACAAGGTCTGGCACGCGCTTGTGTTACATTATCAAAGCCATAGGAGTAACGTAGTGTACCGTCATCAGCAAAGCTGTGAAGTGAGGGGGGGGGGGGGGGGTAAATGACTAGTAGATGACTACTTACTTGAAATTTCCTGAGGCGGGGAGGGGGTCGAGCCGAATCTCACCAAATCTCACGTAGGGAGAGGGGGTCTCGGCAAATATCACGTTATTATTTTTTTTTTAAAGAAATAGTGTAAAATAGCAAGGAAACTGGGTTAAATTAAGTAAAACATGTTTCTCCACTAAATTCCCCAAATACCCCTCCCCATTCACTTACAGGGGGCCGGTAGGTAAAGCCTGTCAGACCAGATCGGCCGGCACGACTAAGCTTGACTCAGTCTAACTGAGGGATGATACTTCAGGTATCCGCCTGACAGGCCGTGGCATGCAGATGAAATCATTATTCTCTACAGACACACAGTCGAAAACGACTGCTTATCATAGCAGGTTATTAATACAAAAATGTTCATGGCCTCAAAAAAGCTTCAAGGCGGCTCGTCTCACGCCGTGAACACCCGCAAATAAGTGCGAACACAACTGTGGATGGTTTTCAAGCTTAGCTCGCGCCTTGCTTTCCGTTACGAGTGGATACGGCGTGAATTCTTGCTGTCAATTCACGGCTCGAGAGTGAATAAAAGTTCAGATCTTCAGGCTCTTTGTCAGTTTTCTTGAACTATAGGCATTCTTGAACTTCAGGCCATACAGTTGGCGGCCGGTCATTGTATAGTAATACTTGGGCTCAAGGCGAAAACTTTCAGGTCATGGCCTGCCGTCGAACTGTGTGTAAATTGGGGCCTTAACATATGGGTAAAACCTACATAAAACATTTACTGGATTGTTTTGCCTCCAACGGCTAGGCTAGCCAAACGCGCGACTCGTCGAATGCTGCAGAGTACGAGCCAAGTAACACTGAACCGCGAAAAGGCCATTAGAATTTAGAACTACAAGAAGGTACAAGCCGATCCCGACCCGAGCGTGATGAAATGCTTGTTAGGTGGGTGCTCACGTTGTGGTAGTTGTGTAACGTAATCACGTAATTTATGGACGACCCCTTAGATAATGAACCGTTGGTATAATGTGGCCGGGAAGAGTAGTAGGGTAGGGTAACTCGATAGGGATTGGTAAAAGGTGGGTAGAGGGAGAGGAAGCCAGGGCGTGAAGTGCCGCAATCCTTCTACAAAAACCATCATCCAAGCAATGGTCCCTTCATCTAATCTTTTACCAGTAGTTTTAATGCAAGTAAATAATATTATATGCGACTAACATTGTAGATACAAAAACAACTAATTGATCATTAAGGACGTGACAATATGAAAAATATGTTATTTTCCTTATAATTTTTTTCATCCTAAAAACCTCGTCCGCCGAATTGAATTATCTTTTAGCACAGACTACTTACCCCGCGATTCTAAATGTTAGATCGTTGTCAGATCTAACAAATCGGCCCAGATTTCGAAAAGGGCTTACGCTTAGCGGCACACCAGCCGCTGGCTGGATTTCCAAAGCTTACACAATTGCCCTGCATTTGTGAAATTGTCATCCAGACGGAACAACCGCGAACAAAAGGTGTTATCACTTTTATCTATGTGTTATCTAAGCTCTTACGTTCTTAAACTGAGAGACGATATGAGAGAAGGCTAGAGTTAAAAACCTCAAATTTTTCTAACGACTTCGTTGTGGTAGCAACAAGCGCTGGGCAGAGGGATTTACCTTACACACTTATACAATCTACTAACAGATTACGGTTTAATAACATATTTATTTAGGACTTGCACAACTATGATCGGATGTAAAGCAAATGCTGTTGCAACAATTCAATTACTCCAAAATAGTGGTTGCGAGAATTTGACATGAACGAAACTCCGCCTGGGAAACAGACTGGCTAGTTTCGAGGCGGCCAGTAAAAAGCATACACCTACATTTAAACTCCTTGTGCGTGAGCCCCGTTTCAAATGCTCTGGATAGTGGGAGAATATTTGTTTCTTTAAAAGCATCCAGGAATCACCCCTGAAAATATTAGCCACGTAGTCCAACAGAGGATTTATTGAACGTCTGATGACCTATGTATACAAGTTGCGAATTAAGCGGATATGAGTATTTTATACTGCCGCTATGCCGTTTAAGATATGTTAGCCAGCACAGCATTTTATGTTTTTAGGGGTAGTGTACAACCAATTTCCCGAAACTTTTTTTAACATATTCTAATCACTACAAAATAATAAAATTTCGTGAGTTAACATTTAGTTAGAGGTCTGCATTGGAATTTTGCTCTGACGACTGCACTATCTAACTTGTCTTAAATGTCAACATTTTTAGTTTTAGTTCTGTAATTGTACATACATACATATATTTTATAATTTATTTTCTTAAGGTAGGATAGCCCATTGAGAACGAATACTGTTATTAATCACACCGATCGCAGGCGTGTAGACTAAAACTTTCATTGCATAAAGCTCGGCAGTCTCATATGATTATAATAGGCAAATGGACAATACATATATAGTCCATCAATTACATTAGTATTAGTAACTAGAAAATAAGTGGGATGATACACGAGTCAACCCTGCAAACATTCCGAATCGATATGGAAGCGAGAGCGATTCATAAAAAGCGAAAGCTTTCTTCGATAACGAAATCGAGAACGATTCGAAAGCGTTATCGAAAATGATAAAAAAAGAACGCTAGAATGAATCGCTTTTGAGATGGAATCTCGAAGGATGTGCATGTATGTGTGTTTCGTTTTCTCGAATCGATGTCGAATGTATCTCGAATCATTTTTATGAATATGTTTCGTTTTTTCGAATCGATATCGAATGAATCTCGAATGATCTATTTGAATACATGTTTCGTTTTTTCGAATCGATATCGCATGAATCTCGAATGATTTTTGTTTCGTTTTTTCGAATCGATATCGAATGAATCTCGAATATGTTTCGTTTTTTAGAATCGATATCGAATGAATCTCGAATGATTTATTTGAATACATGTTTCGTTTTTTCGAACCGATATCGAATGAATCTCGAATATGTTTCGTTTTATCGAATCGATATCGAATAAATCTCGAATGATTTTTGTTTCGTTTTTTCGAATCGATATCGAATAAATCTCGAATGATTTTTGTTTCGTACTTACCGCAATATTTATTTATCCGTTGTTAATTATCTTAACTTCACTATTTTATCTAATCACTTTATTTATTTAGTGGGTGTGACATGTTTTGATTCTATTTCTCACTAAATTATATTATTTAATAATGAGACTCAGGAGAACATAAACATTTACTTAATTAAAAGTGCAAAAATATCATTTTCTTGATTTTTTATGGCTCTTCGGCGGCTTTATAAAATTTCGCGGAAATAATATAAAGTATTTATTTGTTTATATGCATATTTTATATGCTGCTCATTTTATTAGTTTACTAGCAAAAAACCCGCGTGCGTTGCAACGCTTTTAAATAAAAGAAGACTATGTGTGCACAGTCCACGGTAGGAAAAAAGTATAAAGAGGTAAAGAACAAATCTTCAAAAATTTATTTTGAATAGGTACCTATTAAAATACTTTTTTTTAAATTTGATGTTAAGCGACTCCTATCGAAAGACGTACAATAGACAACTGGGCAAGCATATCAAACTGAAATTAGCCGGCGTGGACCGGACTTAACCGAAATTATTTTTTAATAATTTTTCAAAATTGCTCTTATAACAACACTTTTATTTTAATGCCTCTCTATAGACAATGTTTTGCGTTTTATTGTTTGGGGCATAAATTATTAAGTTTGTTGAGTTGCTGACTCGAGAGCAAGCGTTTGAATTTAAAGGGATAATTACTCGGAACTTTAGGTATCCTAGGTATAAGCACATTTTCGCCTTTCCCACAACCCGTTAAAATTGTAGCTTCAATTAAATTCTTGTGTATTGCGACCATTCTCAATCTAGTACCATTGCACAATTTTGGTGGATTTAAATTACGGAGTAAAAGAACGGGTACATTCACTTTAAGATGTATTTCATGTGCAGGAAGACCAGGGACTGTTATACTTTTTAAAATTCCACAGGATAATGTACTGCATCGTCCAGTACACATACCGAGTCTATTGAGCTATATGTATTTAGAGCACCAGGAATTTTGTCTAAAATTATTTTGTTAAGGAGGGCTACTTCTTCATTTTTAGGAGCCAGAATGGCCCTTTCGCAGAACCACAAATCTTCTTTTGAATTAATGTGTTCTACATCTTCATAGATTTCTTCAATCAATGTTTCGGTATGCGTAACGACTCGACAAAGAGTAGGCGGAAATACGATTTCATGATTATCTTTTATTTCAGGAAATTTTCCCTCACCAAATTATGCAAAAAAAACAAAACTTGCGATTTCGCCCTTTTCATAGGTTTTTATAAATCCGCTTCACTTGTTTCTGCTCCTTTTTTCCACTTTTCACTTTTAACCGTATATGTACTAATTACGTACTGAAAATTATGCAAAAAAGGAACAAAACTTGCGTTTTCGCCCTTTTCGTAAGTTTTTTTAAATCCACTTCACTTATCTTTTTTCCACTTTTCACTCTTAACCATCAAAACTTCCTTTTTCACTTTCTTTTTTCTTTAAAACAACAAAACTATCAATTTTTGTAAATCTTCACTATTTTTTTAAACATTTAAGTTTTCGTTTTTCTGCTTTTTACTTCTTCTTCACATAGTCTAGAGATAATCCCATGGGAAATGTTATTGAAGGTTTTTTAATAATCTACCGATCGAAAGATGGCCCTCTATTTGAGGTAAAATTAGCCATCAAACATCTATTTCGAATTTGTCGCATCTTCCAAATTCTAAAGTGAATAATAATTTATTTTAATTTATGATATATTTGGAGAAAATTAATATAATCACTGCAGGACTTTTTGCGTTTATCCCGGACAGACGGAATGACAGCGGACTCTGCTTTATTTATATAGATAGATAGTCATGTAGGTGGTGCTGTAGACCAAAACAAAAACTCAGTTTTATCGAACTTCGCTGTGGATTTGTCACAAAAAATATGTATGATTTAAACGAAACATTTGGTAGGTATCTAATTTTTACCGGGGAATATAAACGCTTACTGAAATGAATGAAAATTTATAAATTTTATTGCACGAACGATGTATTTAAGACCGTCCCACAGTGGGACCAAATCCAAAAAAGCTGGCCAAAAGTCTAAAAAAAAAAGTTTATAGATTGCGGTTTTTTTTGGGGGGGATGATTCGAGGACACTTCCAATAGTGAGCAATCAGTCACGGGAGGTTAGATTTTTTTCTACGGACTGAGAAATTGTAGTTACTACTTTACTCTTTTTGCTTATTTTTAAACGTTAATATTGTGAAAAAAGGTTCACGTTTTCAAAACGCTATAAAAAATTAAGTAACCAAGCAATCGTGGTCGTGTAAAGTGGAATTTTCTTTGGAAGGTATGTAGAGTATAAAAAAAATTGCACTATACCCATTAAGCAAGTATATAATACACAGTAAGCATCTATTACACGTGCTTTTTATAAATTAGGATTGTAAGAATGTTATATATATATTGGACAAAAAGTAATATTGCTCCACTCTGCTCCACTGGAAAACTTGCTGGGCGTTGTTGGTAAAGGTGTATTCCTTCACCTCCAAAAAAAATCCGCTGCCCAAAATTGCCCCTCCGTCTTTTAAGGGTCACATACGTCCATCACTAGCCCATGGAAATGGTACTTAAATATTGCAAAAATGCGGGACAAGGTTTTATTTTTGGGATGTGTAGGGGGGGTCAGTGTGAGCTTAAATCTGAGTTTTCGGGATTCTAACCCACTCCCCCCCAATTTGGCCGCCATCTTGGAAAAGGTGCGCAAATGGTTTTTCCATTATATATCTCCGTAACAGTACATCTTACAGAAAATTTGCAAGGGCACTTTTTGTTTATAATTAAATTATCTACAATATATTAGCAAATTTTTGGGTAAATTTAATAATTGATAAGTTATAAGCCTTAGAACACCAAAATTAGTCACAGTATTTTCTTTTAATGGCTATAGCTCTGAATGTTCGACATCAGAAGATAAAGATACAACTTTTACTTGTATTCACAATGATTTTCTTCTGTAATTGCATTCTTAAAAATTCTTATTTTGTTTTTCTAATAAACAATAACTTCCTAATAAAAT
The DNA here is from genome assembly GCA_949987705.1 of Thereva unica. Classification (NCBI taxonomy): domain Eukaryota; kingdom Metazoa; phylum Arthropoda; class Insecta; order Diptera; family Therevidae; genus Thereva; species Thereva unica. The sequence goes on from OX465285.1 coordinate 48,880,280, forward strand.
AACTTGCTTATAAAAAAATTAATCAAAAGTATTAAACATTATATTAAAACACATTTTTTGATTTTTTAAGAGGTTATGTTAACCATATTGAGTCCGCCATTTTGAAAATCGAAATTTCGACACCGGATTCGTCATCAGCGACCCCGAAAACCCCCGAGTGTAAAATTTGAGATCATTTAATGCACTTTTTGACTTTTGGCCAGCTTTTTTGGATTTGGTCCCACTGTGCGTCCTTATAGTCCATCAATATAAGGAAGTGATTTTTCTCAAAATTTTTAATATTTTACAAAAATTGTAGAAACGATTTGCCCCATATCTAAAAAATTTTGCAGCCGTTTGTTTAAAAGCCTATTTTTAAGTTTTTATTAACTAAATTTGTGTGTATCTCTTCAGAATAACAAAACAAAATTGGGATGTTGTGCCTAGACACTAGCCACTAATTACGCTTTTTCTTGGTATTCTTTCTGTTAACACTTCAGACTGGATGACAATATATTAAGTGGAGATTGTGAAGAATCGCGAAAACATTCAAACAAATAATTTGAAAAACTAACGCATCTTTCATGGAGATGCTGCTGAAAGAATTATACAATAATTACCCGCCAAGAATTTGAAAGAATTGATATATTTTAATTGCACCCCATCTATGACAAAGAATAGTGAATGGCAATATTACATTACTATTCGTTTTACCTATGATTATCAATTTCCATAAAATATTCAAAATACATTTCATAAATAATAGAAAATCTGTTGTCATAATTCAGTTGTTTACTTTCTTCGAAACTATATTATAAATATCTAGCATTGGCATGTACCTTTTTACGTAAGCATGAATAAATATGTATGTTTATTGCCACATTCCTACAAGTTAGTGTTTGGAGTAATGGGAAGGCGTTAGGTCGGGAGAAGAATCGCAAAGTGTCAAATCCGCACTCACCTCCGCGCCGTCGGATCTGGGAATCGAGGCCATTATTTTGTTTTTCCATAATTTTTGAGTAATTGTTTTGGGCAGAAAATAGAAAAAGAATACGATTGCCTCGATTCCCAGATCCGGCGGAGCGGAAGTGAGTGCGGATTTGACATTTTGCGATTCTGGAGTGAAGACTCACGCGATTATGAAATTAGCGATATCGGATTATCTTAGGCGAATCATCAATCAATAATGGAAATGTTGACTCTGGTTTTCTAAGCCGCCGTGCGTCTTTTAGAGAGAGTCGTTATAATCTGAGAGGATCACCTCTTTTACAAATCAATTCTTCTAAGATGAATTACGGCAGATTTGAACCTGTCAATCGCATGTTCATTAACTTGAACAACAATATTAATATGCTAGGCGTGAGTATTAGTAGATGTCCTTAAAAGGAGTCTTTTTAATCTCATTAGCCGTTTAGATGTGTTTCCTTTTGCTTGCTTGGGTTACATGTAATTTGGATTTTTTAACTTTATTATTGCATGCTTATTATTGTCCTCATCAGAGCCTCATCTCAGCGCTTGGTTGTGCTAAGTAGGTGAATTTTTCTTGGCCCAGCTGAGAAATGCGCCTTCTGTTCTATTATTATTAATTATAATTCTAAGAGCCGAAACTGCAAGCGTTTGTTCTCGATGCCTAAAAACTTAACTGACTGGTTGGCCATCTGACTAACAACCGGAAAAACTTTATGCTAAAGCATTGGACGTACACTTACAGTAGAGTTATAGCTACACTAAAATTTTTCTTAGGACCACGGCCCTACATTAGAACGACCTTGGGTTCGTTCATTGATCAAATATGTTACATATGTAATTCTTTCAGCAACATCTACTTGAAAGATGCGTTAGTTTTTCAAGTTATTTGTTGGATTGTTTCCGTGAATCTTCACAATCTCCACTTAATATATTGTCATCCAGTCTGAAGTGTTATTCAACAGAAAGAATACCATGAAAAAGCGTAATTAGTGGCTAGTCTCTAGGCACAACATCCCACTAGTTTACACCGATTAACTGGACTACGTGTTATATTCTTAGTGGTAGAAGTAAAACAATTCCAATAACTTTGAGTCTACCGGAGTGCCATACTCTATGGAGAACCATGCAAACTTCGGTTAAGATGCTTCTATTACAGATAATGTAGTGCTCTTGCTTCTATTGCAGATAATGTTAGTACTCCCAGAGCCGGTCTTAAGGTTTGCGGGGCTGTGTGCAAAAATAAATGCTTTTATTTACTCATCTATCTTCTATATAAATAAAGCAGAGCCCGCTGTCAATTCGTCTGTTTGTCCGGGATAAACGCAAAAAGTCCTGCAGTGATTATATTAATTTTCTCCAAATATATCAAAAATAACCTAACTTAGATTATAGGCTATTTAAATTTCTAATATTTAGTCCCTAAAAGAAATTATTAATAACTTTTACTTCGAGGGCGAGGGGGTTGGTGGAGGAATATTTTTGTTTACATATGAAAAGTCGGTTGTGAGATTAGGTTTCATATTTTACCCAAGTCTCTATAGTACCAAAAAGTTGCTCATTATTTTAACCAATAACCAAAAATTGCTCAAATTTCTCTAAAGAAGAACAAGAATATGTTATTATTCATGAAAACTTAAATAATAATAGAAGAGTGAAAAAGGCATAAATTAAAATAAATTATTATTCACTTTAGAATTTGGATGCGACAAATTCGAAGTAGAAGTTTGATCGTTAATTTTACCTCAAATAGAGGGCCATCTTTCGATCGGTAGATTATTAAAAAACCTTCAATAACATTTCCAATGGGATTTTCTTTAGACTATGTGAAGTGAAGAAGAAGATAAAGCGGAAAAACGAAAACTTAAATGTTTAAAATAATAGTGAAGATTTACAAAAATTGATAGTTTTGTTGTTTTAAAGAAAAAAGAAAAAAGTGAAAAGATTTAAATTGATCAAAAGGAAGTTTTGATGGTTAAGAGTGAAAAGTGGAAAAAAGATAAGTGAAGTGGATTTAAAAAAACTTACGAAAAGTTTTGTTCCTTTTTTGCATAATTTTCAGTACGTAATTAGTACTACATATACGGTTAAAAGTGAAAAGTGGAAAAAAGGAGCAGAAACAAGTGAAGCGGATTTATAAAAACCTATGAAAAGGGCGAAATCGCAAGTTTTGTTTTTTTTTTGCATAATTTTCAGTACATAGGTAATTAGTACACATATACATATATATTTTCTTTTCGGTGCATATTCATATTTCTTAGTATTAGTTTCTGTTTTTCCCCTCCCTATCTATGAAGATGTAGAACACATTAATTCAAAAGAAGATTCGTGGTTCTGCGAAAGGGCCATTCTGGCTCCTAAAAATGAAGAAGTAGCCCTCTTTAACAAAATAATTTTAGACAAAATTCCTGTGCTCTAACTACATATAGCTCAATAGACTCGGTCTGTGTACTGGACGATGCAGTACATTATCCTGTGGAGTTTTTAAATAGTATAACAGTCCCTGGTCTTCCTGCACATGAAATACATCTTAAAGTGAATGTACCCGTTCTTTTACTCCGTAATTTAAATCCACCAAAATTGTGCAATGGTACTAGATTGAGAATTGTCGCATTACACAAGAATTTAATTGAAGCTGCAATTTTAAGGGGTTGTGGGAAAGGCGAAAATGTGCTTATACCTAGGATACCTATAATTCCGAGTAATTATCCCTTTAAATTCAAACGCTAACAATTCCCTGTTACCTTATGTTTCGCGATGACGATTAATAAGTCACAGGGCCAAACATTAGGAAAAGCGAGAATTGATTTAAGTAAAATTGCTTTACTCATGGACAACTATACGTTGCATGCTCTCGAGTCAGCAACTCAACAAACTTAATAATTTATGCCCCAAACAATAAAACGCAAAACATTGTCTATAGAGAGGCATTAAAATAAAAGTGTTGTTATAAGAGCAATTTTGAAACATTATTAAAAAATAATTTCGGTTAAGTCCGGTCCACACCGGCTAATTTCAGTTTGATATGCTTGCCCAGTTGTCTATTGTACGTCTTTCGATAGGAGTCGCTTAACATCAAATTTAAAAAAAAGTATTTTAATAGGTACCTATTCAAAATAAATTTTTGAAGATTTGTTCTTTTACCTCTTTATACTTTTTTCCTACCGTGGACTGTGCACACATAGTCTTTTTTTATTTAAAGGCGTTGCAACGCACGCGGGTTTTTTGCTAGTTATAAATATACCCATGTACCATTTAATAAAAAAATAACTATAAAAATAAAATAACAGAAAATTCAAAATTAACGAAATTAGAGAAACAAAAAAAACACCAACTTTCATATTTTATAGTGGAGCATACTGCAGCAAGGTTCTGTCGCTGGTATAGTCGAGTGAAAATAAGATTGAAACTTTACTGGATGTTGTCGGAGTTGCATTTTTTTATGTGGCAGTGCTAAGCTCAGGAGTCACCCTTTGTACTACTAGTCCGTCATGTCATTTGTCACGTCATGGTGCAATGTCTAGCTGTAAGCTTAGTACGGAAGAGAGGATGGAGGGGTTACAAAGGTACGGGGAGGTATTTTGGAAGGTGGTGATGAACTCTGCGTTTGAACTCTTGGATATTGTAGCACCTCGGGAATACTGTCTGCGAGAAATTATTCCACAGTCGAGTTGTTCTATTAACAAGCGAATTCATATGTTGTTATGTGCGTGAAAGGGGGAGTTGCAGGTGGAGGGAATAAGACGAGTGGGCTTATCTGGTGTTGCGGCTATAAGATTGCCGTGGAGGCAGGAGAGCGTTTATCTGGGAGGAACAGTCACTATGATAGTAGCGATAAAATTTTGTCAGTGCTGCTACATTCCTACGGTGAGTCTGTCTTGTATCGAAGCTGTAGCTGTAAGAGTAACGTAGAGTACCGTCGTCAGCGAAGCTGAGAAGTGGGTTGGAGGGGATTGAAAGTAAGTCATTTATAAAGATAAGAAATAGGGCCGGTGATAAAATTGACCCTTGGGGGACCTCCGCAGAGATGGGGTGGGATTCAGATTTGACGCCATCCAATACCTTAATTGAACGGTCGGAAAGGAAAGTCTCAATCCACTTATACAGAAGTGAGTCAATTCCAATAGCTTTGAGTTTAGCTAACAAGGCTGAGTGCCATACTCTATCAAAAGCCTTGGAGATATCCAAAGCAACCAGACTAGATTCACCAGATCCATGCAAACTTCGGTTGAGGTGCTCTGTAAGGCAAACAAAAAGATCGCCAGTGGATCTTTTTATTTATTTATTTATTTATTAGCCAAAACAAGGCTCACTTAAACTAAAATTATTACATATGGTACTTAACATAACATATGGTACTTAAAGTAAGCACTGGCAGAAATAATCATAAGTTATACTAATTGATTTATGCTGTTAGTAAGGATCTAAGTTTTTTTTTTGTAAGAATGTTTGTTTATGGAGGGAGAGAAACATGATCCATAGGAATTAAAAACCATACAGCATCTGTTGACAGGCTCGTTCCGTACGATGCGGATATTCCTTAAGCAGTTTTGTATGTCTTGTTTGTCGAACATTACCATTAAATTTGATCATATCCGACAGACACTGCACTTTAATTTTGCCATTTAGAACGTCAAGGGTGAGTCATGACGTGAGCAGCTTTCTCCTGCATGACAGAGGCATGAGTTCTAGCACCTTTAACCTCTCCGTGTAGGGTGGAAGGTTATGATAATCATGTGGATCATGTAGATGCCTCAGCGCAAATAGAAGGAATTTCTTTTGAATTGATTCAATCCTGTTGCTGTGAACTTGGAATATAGGGTCCCAAATAATGCAAGCGTATTCCAGGATTGGGCGGACTACAGAACAGAAAAGTGTCTTTGTGACCCATACATTGTCGAATTCTTTAGCCCTTCTCTTTATAAAGCCAAGAAGTTTATTGGCTCTGGCCGTGATATTATCATATTGCAGATTGAAATTTAGTTTGTTGTCAAGGACAACACCTAAATCCACAATATGATCAACATGGTTCAAAATTTTGCCGTTGAGATGATAAGAGTGTAGCTGCGTGTCTTTTTTGCGTGAGAAGGTTATTTGTCGGAAGCTATACTGTCTGTCGTTTATGAGTAGGTTGGATGAGAGATATCCCATAAGCTTTTTGTTGATTTTCATCTCCATGCTTTTGGGGAGAATAGAAATAATTGCTATTGGGCGGTAGTTGGAGGGAAGGCTGGAGTCACCTTTTTTCGGTATTGGCTGAACATGGGCAATTTTCCAAGAATCTGGATAAACTCCGGAGAAGTATGATAGGGCAAAAAGTTTGCGCAGAGGTGAAGCGCATTGTTTTAAAACGATAGGGGGTATATTATCGGGTCCAGTGGATTTGTTGACATCGAGCTCCTTGAGGTGCTTGTACACCTCGCGAGTCCTGCCTGTCCTTGCCAGAAACACTGGGGCCATTTGAGTAAGTCAACCAGTTTGCGTTATGAAGATTGAAATCACCCGCAACGATAATTGCACACTCAGGAGTGTACGACAAAACTCCCGAGATTTGTTCGGAAATAGTATCAAATGATGAATAGGAGGCTTCGTGACTTATGTTAGGACTTCTGTATGGGAAGCAAAAGTATATGTCATGGCTTCGGAAGATGATTTTAATCCAAAGCGAGTTAAAATCAGGAGACATGCTTTTACATATTTTATAATGGGCCACTTTTTCACAGATTCTATTAATTTCTATACATTTTCATAAAAAATAACAGTAACTAGTAAAATGCAAACTTTACTCTGTATTTTATTCTGAAATCATGATAACACGACAGTTTGACAGTTTTGAAATTTTCAACGCCTGCTAACGCGCGAAAAGGGGGAAAAAGTTGAAAGTTGGTCGCCTTTTGTCGTCGCTTGACGCCGCTAACGCTGCAAAGCCGTGAATGGGATAGCTTGATTTGAATTACACACAATCGAATATCAACGTCAAAGCGCATCAAAGCTTCGACGCGCGTAAACGCGAACAAAGTCGTAATTGGGCTACCGCCTTTACAGAAGTCAATAACAAAGCATGACCTGTAACGGGACTGCGGTTGCGGGGGCTCAATCGCCACATTCTCAGGGATATTTCCCCGAAATTACAGTTGCCGCAACCATCAGAGCCAATAAAATTTGTCCTTGTCAAAGTCCTTTTGAGATGGGACAAATTTCATCGACCGACAGATTTTGGGCGCGATACTTGCCGACTCGGGATTCAAGTTTGGGTAGGGGAAGCAAGGGTATAGATTTTTTCAAACTCCGTGACACAAAATATGTGAGCAGTTCTGCGCACCTCGTTGCCAAATTTTATAAATTTTGTTCTATCATTTCCCCTCTTTTTAGTTAAAACAACAACAAACGCAGAAAAAACTCAACAAAATAATTTGGGAAGGGATGCGCGCATGTCGAATGAATAAAGTTAATTTATCTTTACATGTTTTGAGCAGAGCTTTTAAATACATGTAAAGCCCCTGCTCAACCAAGCCAGTTTATTCATCATAATAAGCATAATTTTACTATAACTAAGCGAAATATTTCTCATCTCTAAATTTAAAATAATTTAAAAAAAAGCTGAATAAATGAGAATTTCCTCATAAAACGACAGTTTTCGCAGTCGCAAGCAACACAACCTCCCCGGGCAGAAGCGCGTATGCAACTGGCAGTAAACGTGAACAATCTAGTAATCTAGGGGCGCCCCAATAACCACCTTTAGTCCAGGAGAGATAGCGAAAAAGTAGTTAAAAGTTGAAATAAATCTACCCTGCGATTTCTTGACGCTATAATTAAGAGAAAAATCGTAGGAATTCAATGAATGTGTTTTGGATAAAATTGGTCCAGGGCAACAGGTGGTAAAAAGCTAATAAAAGGAGCGAAAACGCGTTTTTCACGTTTTGGGTACGAAAAATATGTTGTTTTGGAAAACAAAAAATACTACTTAATAGTGCTTAAAAAGACGAACATTATGAATTTTGGACCATTGATATCGGTCAACAGGTTTTTGCAGAAAAATTCAAAAACCATTAAAAATTGCCGTTTTTGGACATTTAATTATAGGGAGTGTAATTATCGTAGAACCTTGTGGCAGGGCTTAAATTGTGGCCAATGATGGTGCCTACCTACAATAAAAATTTCATGACAAAATAATGGTAACTTTTCGAGTAAATCTCAAAAAAGTAAAAACACCTGTTTCACAAAAAAGGTTGAACAAGGCCCACAATGGTATTGTTCACTTTCCACTGTTTCTTTTTAGTTTTTGGGATCTGAATTTTTTTTTAATTTATTGCACTTAGTCACGCCGCGCAAAACAGGGACCGGACCAGCAGACGTTCGCACTGCTTGCTGTCCCAGACCAAACTCAAATTATGAAATTAACCATGTATGTATATTAGGGTGGCCCTCTCTTGTATAGAGAGAGAAAAAATTGCTTAGATTGTAAGTCTCACCCCCTAGAAATATGCGAATAGGCAAAAAACTAAGAAATTTAAAATTTAAGGCAAATCGGAAAAGATTTAAGGGTCGCTCATGGCGAACGAAATCTTAAAAAATGAAGATTTTTTACCTTTTTTACTTTGTTCAACTCTAATTATCATTAGAGAGTCAATTAATATTTTTATCCTTTCTACAGATTATTACCTTTCTAAAATGATCAAAATCATAAAGATCAGTTTACCAATAATAAAGCTATGAAATAAAAAGCATAGTGAAAAGTCTTTATAAAGACATAAAAAAACTATCAGTTCAAAGAGAAACTGTACTAGGGTCCACTAATTACCGCAACCTTCGCATAAAGCATAGTGCTTTTCTGTTCATCTTTGACTCTGCATAGTTACGTGTACGATCAGTGATCCTCACTCAGCAAACATACTACACGGGATTCTATACCATCCATGCGTGTTTTAAAAAAAAAAAAAAACAACGCGTTTTTATCATTTTTCATAATATTTAACAATAATATCAGTTGAAACAACAATATAAATTTACGAAAGCTAATTTAACATAATTAACCTATTCAATGTAAATTTACCTGTTCAAATCGGGTTATAACGTTTTTGTACGACGAATATTATAGCTAATAAAAGGCACAAACTGTACCTACTTCAATAGTGTAATATTGAAAATACAAACAAAATTATTAAAATAAGTAACCTTACTGGAAATTTCTCCCGCTAGGGGCGCCAATGTACTATAACGTAAACATGAAGCGGCATTGTCTCCCGCTTGTCAGAAAGTTCTTGATTATTGTGATTTTTCGGTTATTCAATGATAAAATCTTATATTCTAATAAATATGCATCAGTGTTGTGTATTTGGATGCAATAATATTGCGGATTCATTTAATTCCTAAAAACAAAAAAGTATGGGAGCTATGGGAAATAGTTGTGCGTCGCAAAAGTTTAAGGATACATATAAAACATTCAAGACTTTGTCCAGATCACTTTAGGTCTGAAGAATTTGGGAGCATAAATTACATAATTACATAAAAAAAAAGGATTTAACACTGGTCAGTATATGGATATTATGTTTTTGCTGCTGTTGCTGTTATGTTGTTGTTGTTTGATTACGTTATACTTCGGTGGCGCCATCTGAGTTTACCTTTGCGTAAGATTCCCTATTGAAATGACTCAGGCGGTATTTGCTTTAATAACGCTGTTTTAGTGTAAGTCGCAAATTTTTTTTTATAATCAATGAAATACTCAAACAGTTTTCTTATAAATTCGTCAATTTCTTCAAGTTTTAATGGAATACGTTTAACTGTTTCCCTAGATATGTCATCTGGCTCAGCATCATTATCTTCAAGACATCATGATCTTCCATTTTTTCATCAGTGGTAATAAAATGCTTTAATCTGTTACTCATTTTTTGTTTGATTTCCAAAGGAATATTTTCATCGAAAAATGACAACGTTTTCGTCTGCTAAATATCACAAATGGTTACTCATTTTCTTAATAGCAATTTGTGAAATTTTTGCATTAACATTTCGATATTCGTACATATTTTGTAAGAAGCAATAGTCCTGGTATGCTGCTTCTGGCGCTATGGGACATTTAAACCAAGCCTTCACGTAAAAGCGAATGATAAAAGCACAAATATTAGCTAATATTTTTTCTTCTAAAACAGTTAATTTAAACTGATCTCTGAATAAATATATTTTTATACAATATAGTGCTTTTGACATCTAACGAGCATGATGCATTGGACCTGGAGAACTAAATTTGACTATATGTAGAGCATGAGCCCAAACCAATTGTGGTTAACTCTAATAATTCTCGATTGTCATCTCTGCAAGTTGGTTTCTTTAATTGTTCGTTGCAAAAATCTGTTAACTCATCTTTTATATCAATTAGAATTTCTTTCAATTTGGCATTTTCTAGCAATGTTTTATACTCATTTTTGTTTATGTCGTTCCAATATAATTCCAATCTCTTGAATAATGGAACATCTTTACTAGAGGTACCAGGAAATTCTATTTCAAACATACCTCGCAGGACTAGTTCATAAATATGATGGCGACATGGTAAATACAGTAAAGATTTTTCCAATTTTTGTTCTAATAATGTGCACACTCCATTTAGTTTTCCAGCATTTGACGCAGTGGTATCAAAACAAAAAGCAACAAATTTTCATCCACATTCCAATCTATTAATAATTCATAAATAGCATCAGCTATTTCTATTCCGGTTGAAGATGATAATTTTGGAACACCAAGTAATTGCTCACCATTTATATCACTAACGTAAAAAGGTAACCTATCCACTTTAACTTTTCCTGTTATATGAGCGCAGTCAGTACTAATGAAAATGCATCTGTCAAACATCATTCGCTTTGGCTGCATTCGAAAATTAGCCAGCTACGCAGAATAGGCACAATCGCAGTATCGGCTGCAGGGCATATATTCCCGGCTGCAGCGGATTGATTTTTTAATGATGTGCTTCCAATTCTGAGCAGCTGGCTGAATTTTCGAATGCAGTCAAAGCGAATGATGTTTGACAGATGCATTTCAAACTTCATAAATTTTTAGAACATTTAGCATTTATGTTAAACAGTATTATGTAATAACAGCTATACAAAAGTTATATTGCTGTTTAAAATGATATTATTGTTAAATACATATATGAGAAATAATGAAAACATTTGGATGGAATAGATTCCCGCGTAGTAATTTGTTGAGTGAGGATCACTGATCGTACACGTAACTTTGCAGAGTCAAAGATGAACAGAAAAGCACAACGCTTGATTTTAAACGCGTCTTTATGTGTACGACACTCTTTTATAAGCGCGACATTCATTCGCCGCTTTGCTCTCCGCTTTCATCGTTGTCTTGTTCTCTGCTTCACTATGTGCTTAGCAACGCGGGGCTGACATAACTGCGGGGCCGTGTGCTGTGCACACCTTGCCCCCCATATATCTGGCTCTGGTATACTCCTATTTCAAATTCTTAAATTTCCCTTATGATTTGAAACTGTCCACCAATCAATCTACGGAAATGCTCCAGACAATTAAAGGCCGGAATCAAAAATATGAGTAGAATAATTCATTTTAACAAAGATAGAGTGGTTTTTTCCGGAATTTCATTGGTGAACTTAAAACATTCGCGAAAGACGAAAAAGTGTGTACTGGCCGGCTACGCGGTCTTTTTAAAAGATCCGTGTCGTTAAGACGTCAATAACAATTTGTCTATCGTACAGTAAATATTTAACAACAATATGTCTCTATTTCAGAGTTTAATGATAGTCCAGCGCAATTAGTAAATGAAATTGCATTTTACGTTGTACGAAATTGTACATCTGAGAATGAAAAAAACCAAGTTTGTGGGGTCTCAGTGTGTTGGGAAAAGCCGCTATCTTAAAAAAGAGGGAGAGGTCGTTTATAATAAATTACTTGTCTGCATGCAATGATAGCTGAAAATGATCAATGGCAAGGTGTTGGAGAATAAAATTATCTACAAAATGAGCCCTCAAAGAGGTCTGTAAGTTGATTTGGCTAAAAGTTATGGCCGCTCAGAGTTCAACCTTGACTGTGTGGTAGGGGTTGAATGCAGTTTTTTGCGATTAACTCGTAAGATATTAATTTGTGTGGGTTAATGCCGATTACCAAACTTAAAGTGCTAGTAATTACCGAGCCCTTGGTAATTATTCTCGCTTGTATAGTTTTTTTTTTATGTGATTGACTAGAGGCTTATATAGGGAAAGCCCCGTTGTACTGTTCGACAATCTATTTTTTCGTATAGAATGTCAGTAGGTATTAGGGCGGTTTGGGATGGGAACCAGATCACTAGGTCAAGGTCAAGGTGATTAATCACGTGTAATTATGGTGCCAGGTCATTAACCTGTAATTATGGTAAGTGGGTGACCTTGGAATGTGTGCCAGACGTATTAATTGTTTGTGTAGATCAAGGTCATCGCTGTTATTGTTGTGCGTGTGAGGCACGCCCACTTGTGGCGCCGCGAAGGTGAAAGTTGGAGTACGGAGTTGTGGAGGGGAGTGCAGCGGAAGTATTAGCGATGGCGACGATGGGGCAGGGCGGGGGCTGGGGGCGAATGTTGAGAACTCGATGGCTCGACGGGTACATCATGGCTATGGGGGTGTAGAAATAGTTAGTTAGTTAGAAATAGAAACCCTGTAGCGTGGGAACTTTTTTTTCTAGGTCATGGAACTAGGTCAATCCCCTGCCATGGTCATCAATTACCTGTTAAGGTCAACGATCACCTGTCAATGCCATCAATCAATCACCTGTTGGTTGGTCGTGGAATCTCTGTCACGGCCAAGGACCGGTAAGATTGGTTTGCTTGGGTGAGCAAGTGGAGACCTGGGTCAGGGTCGATGGCTTGGAACTCGGCTTGGGAGCGACGGTATATGTTGAGAACACGATAGCTCGAACGTAAGGACGGGTACATCATGTCTATGGGACGTGTAGGTTTTGAAACTCTGTGGGTAGCATCGAAAGTAGAACTGGAAACCTGAAAATTACAAATATACTATGCCGGTTCTAACGCAATTTAACATGGGGTTTCACATATAACCTCTGAGTTCACCTTTTCCGCCATCTTGGATTTTCTTCGCTGTGCCAATTGGTTTGTGACGTCACATGGTCATGTACGCGAGAAACAAAGGGTAATTGAATGTGTGTGCATGCGTGTGTTCGTGTGATGCTCATATTACATCATGTTGTGAAACAAGGTGGTTTTTAGCTTTTTCAAAAAAAAAGCTTATACAGAGGCTCTGTCCGTCTGTCCGTCTGAAGCCTTCTTTCATCTCTGAAAGTACTGTCGCTACAGACTTGGGCCATATCTCAAAATGTAGCTCTTGGTCAAAAGACCAAAAACTGAGAAAATGGTCTGGAAATTTCAACCAGAAGTATATTTAAACAAAAAAGAGATTTTTAATAAAGTCCATATATCGGTAGCCTAGAGATAAGGCGCTGGAGTCCTATCCCAGGCACGGCCCGCTTGAAAAAATTTAATTGAAAGGTCCGAGGACGACGGAGTTTTTTGTTGGGTTTTTTTTCAGGACATCACCCGAAATCAATCCTAACAAGAATCAAAATCGTAACACGTGCCGATTTTGAAAACGGGCAGTTTTTCTATTTTTAAACGAAAATTTCTAAATTTTTGCACTGAATACCGTTTATTATTTATATGATATGTATTATATGTATTATATTATGTATATGATATGTATAAGAGTTATATATATAACCCATGTAACACACACAGATACACACAAATCCATCTCGCACTTTACTCGAACTAAAAGAAGTTTTCCAATTTTTTGAAAAAATTTTATCTTTCTTCACAAATGTTTACTATTATAATCACAGACAGATCTGAGTAAGTACTTCTCATATGTTTCTTTTTCTCTCGATGTTTTATATTTGGTCCATGTTTGTTTAAAGTTAAAGTGAACAGACTCCATAGCCTGTTCACTGTGGGCACCTAGTCCAACATTATACAAAGAACAAAAATCTAGTACATGATAAAAAACAGCATGGACCTTTGGAGTAACTTTAATATTTAAATTTAAAAAGCCGCTTTTAAATTCATTAATATTATTTGTGAATCCCTCTTCTAGTTTATTTCGAAAACAACTTTTAACTACTTTATTGAATTTATCTAATACCCCGGCTTCACCGCCAAATTTTCGCAAGTTCGAGCAAATTAGTCTACTGTACTTTAAAATTTCCTGTTTTCCCATACATTTTTCACATTTTAAAGTCCGGAAAAAATGCCTGCTTTGGGCCTACAGAACATGAAATTGAGTTTCAAAGTAAAAGCTCGCTCAAAAGAGAGTAAAAATTTGGAATATTTCCATGGCAACTGATGTATTATTACATGACAGTTAAAGTAAGAGCTTTGAAAAAATAAACATGGATCAAAAAAGGAAGTACAAAAATAGGAAAAATTGGTTTTCCGCAGAAGAAATGTATTTAATTGATTTATGGCAAGAAAATATTTGCGATTTTAGGAAAAATAAAAAAAAAATGGACACATTTACATCTCTATAAAGGAGCTTTCAAATGTAATACGTCACACACGAAGCTTTCTGAACTGAACAATGCCGGTGAAGCCACTTTTGCATATTGAAGTGAACTTGATTAAAATTAGGGCGGTGAAGCCGGGGTATAAAACATCCACGTATTTCAAAATGCCTAGATTCCTTGAATTTCGAAGTATATCAATCTTATCTAAAATTAATTTGCATGAATTGCCATTGAAACCAGCTTTGGCATGTATTACTTCGCGATGTATACATATATGTTTTATGTAAGCTTTTGTTTCAATGTCAAAAGCCTCTTCCATTTTGTCGATAACCGTATTAGCTACACCCATCATTAGATGCAATTCTGGTGGGGTGACAACTTCCAATATTTTAGTTGCATCTTTTTGACGGAATATAGGGTTGTTGCTACAATTATCGATATTTTTCGCATCCTTCGAAACAGATCCAGCTTTCAACCAAGCTTCATAACTCGCCTTTATACTTCCAATTGTTCTGCAAACACCTCGGTTCTCCAGACAATTTTGATGAGCGTTGCACCATGTGCAAGGATGTGATGAAGAGTGAGACATGACACCACATAAAATATTTACAAGTTTTAAATCTGGAGTTACAGTATACTTTCTTGAAAACTGATCCATTTTTAATAGATGCCAGATTGTATAGATATTCGGGTAATTTTCTTGAGTGCATGCTACTATGGAAACTATAAATCATTTTTTACGCCTGTATCTTTAAAAATATCTTGTTGATCGAGCCCATCTTCAAATTTACGCCGTTTGACGGAACTAATAACACTATCATTATCATCTAAGAAGGATCTGACAGTCATGCAAAATTTGAGAAAGCCGCCTCCACCATCGATCCCAAAAACAATGTTCACATCTGCATCATTATACTATCTTTCTGTAATAATTTCACAGACCAGTTCATTAAGATTTGTACAGTATACGACCGATTGTTCACTCACTATTTCAAAATTTTTCCTAACGTTTTTAACCGCCACTTTTTTACATCGAAAAAAGAATCTAAACGATGAGCATTATCAACTAATGATTGTTTAAGACCTACTTCAAATATTTTTCTATTATTAGTGGCAACTCTAATGTCTGAAGCTATTCCGAGGGTGACTTCGGTACTTAATCGGTATTTTACTTGTATTTTTTCAATAGTATTAATGGAAATTTGACTGCTTTCTTTTATTTTTGGTAGAGCTATTATTTGTAAAGGCTTGCCTTACTCGTGCTACACTTATAGCAATATTCGCATTTTTAGTTTCACTATCAACACTACTTAAATTTTTTATCTTATTTTGTAAAATAGAGGAGACAACTTGTTCTTGCTCTTTTTCATCCAATTGATTAATCACGTAACTTGATAAGTTTTTGGAACGACTGGAACTAGTGCAAATGTGGGGTTTACCTCTTTTTATTGTACTGTGACAGATATTGCAATATTTTGTAGAATTCCTTACTGAAACTGAAACAAGTGCAATACGAAAATGCAAGAATAAGCAAATTCACAACAAAAAAGAAATGAAAAAATTTTCTATTATAAAATTTACCTGTCGATTTATTTTTTTTATTGCATTTCAATGTACGCGCTAGCACACATAATTGGCAATTGCAAAGTTTTTTAACGTTTTGCCGGGTCATTTTCAGTTGACCCGAGAAATTTGGAAGGGCTGCATCAAAATTTGCATTTTTTTATCAATATCATAGATTTTTTTTCTACAATTCGCACAAACAGCACTAGGATATTTATCCTCAATAAATTCATCAGGTTTGAACAATTTTTGTAGCTTTTTTTTTAATTCACCTTCAATTTTCAACATTACTTTTGTTTTACAACAACATAGTAAACAAATTTTTGAACGGTTCTCTTCATGAGTGGCGAAGCGGTCTTTTTTATTGTGCACTTCCATTTTAAAATTTATGGAAATAAATTTTATAAAAAGTTTCACTTTAAACTTATATTTAAAGTAAAATATCTTATTTAAACTCAAATTTTCACAACAAAATCGATGTAGTACTGTGCTTAGCAAAACTCATACTTAATGATGTTATTTGGAAATCAAGAATACCAAATATGTACCCGACTGTTTCATTTTATTATTCCTATTCTTAGAACATATTAATTGCGCGATTTAATTTGGAGAACCGAATGTAAGATAGTGTATATATGTGTACATGTATATACAGTGGCTCACAAAAGTTTTGGGACTCAGCAGGTTTAAATGGATATTCGATCATATCTTTGCTATAAATATTTTATTCGCACTAATTGTTTCTCAAATTTAAAAGTTCTTAACCTAAGCTACTCTAATTAACAAAAAATATGACTTCAACATTATTAATAATACCAAAAATAAAAAAAATTCTGCCATAACTTCAAATTTTCCCTCACGAAAGTATTGGGACTTGTTGAAACTGAAAAAAAATAAGCATAATAAATTCAATTTATTCAAGAAAATTAAAAAATTTAAATTTACGCTAATATTAAGTAGGATTTCCCTTCGCTTTTATCACGGCTTTAAGACGATTGGGCATAGATTCTACTAATTTTTGGGTTACCGAAAGGTCGATCCGATTCCATTCTTCTTGTAATCTTTCTTTAAGTCCTGAAAGAGTGGAAGGATTTCGTGTTCTGACTTTATTATCTAAAATTGCCCACAAATGCTCAATCGGGTTCATGTCAGGTGATTGAGGAGGTGTTTCTAGGCGATGACGGGTATTTTGCAGCAACCAATATTTCGTATTGTAAGCCGTATGCTTGGGATCGTTATCTTGCTGGAAATAATATTCATTTTCGATCCCAAGCTTTTCAGCACTGGCCCTCAAGTTATTTTTCAAAATATCGATATATTTTGTATGGTCCATCCTGCCCTCAATAAACACTAGATTTCCGGTTCCGGAATGCGCCATACACCCCCACACCATCGCTGACCCACCACCATGTTTAATTGTCGCACGTAAGTTCTTTGGGGCCATTTCTGTGTTCACCTTTCTCCATACATATCCTTTGCCGTCCGACCCGAAAATATTAAATTTACTTTCATCGCTAAAGATAACTTTCTTCCAAAAAGTTATAGGATGATTTTCGTATGCCTTGGCGAAAGCTAATCGCTTTTTCCGATTCGCTTCGCTAACAAAAAATTTCTTTCTTGCTATTCGCCCGTGGTATCCATTGATCCTTAGGACTCTCCTAATGCACTCAGGATTGCAATCTTTGTTAAGCTCAGTAGCA
Organism: Thereva unica; assembly: GCA_949987705.1. Classification (NCBI taxonomy): domain Eukaryota; kingdom Metazoa; phylum Arthropoda; class Insecta; order Diptera; family Therevidae; genus Thereva; species Thereva unica. Next base: position 48,897,994 of record OX465285.1, read on the forward strand.
ATTGCTGAAGCACTCGTTTTTGGTTTTTCACGAACAATGCGAATGATATTGCGTCTATCCCGTTCCGTTAGTTTAGAGGGCCTTCCGCACCTTGGTTTATTTTTGAGAGTATGGAATTCTTCCGCTTTCTTCAGAACGTTAAAAACTGTCTGCTTACTCCTATTTATAATTTTACCAATTTCAAGTAATGTTTTCCCATCCTTTCGCAAATTAACAACAATTCTTTTCTCTTCCATAGTGAGTTCTTTCCCTCTAACCATTTTGAAACTTACAATTGGTAATTGCACTGCACTGCACTTTGAAATTAAAATATAATTATTACAATTACAATTATTACACTGCACTTTTATTAATTAAATGTTTCTGGTTGTTTTTGCCAGCAAAAAGCGCTTTCTGGTGCAGATTCTAATACTAGAATTAACGGGAATTTTTAAATGCAGACTGTTAAGGACAGTAACTGACAAAAGTCCCAATACTTTCGTGAGGGAAAATTTGAAGTTATGGCAGAATTTTTTTTATTTTTGGTATTATTAATAATGTTGAAGTCATATTTTTTGTTAATTAGAGTAGCTTAGGTTAAGAACTTTTAAATTTGAGAAACAATTAGTGCGAATAAAATATTTATAGAAAAGATATGATCGAATATCCATTTAAACCTGCTGAGTCCCAAAACTTTTGTGAGCCACTGTATATCCTTTCGCACCCTGATCTAGCGCCTTCCCATTACTCCAAACACTAACTTGTAGAAATGTGGCAATAAACATATTTATTCATGCTTACGTAAAAAGGTACATTCCAATGCGAGATATGTATAAAGTTTCGAAGAAACTAAACAACTGACTTATGACAATAGATTTTCTATTATGTATGAAATGTATTTTGTATATTTTTGATAATCACAGGTAAAACGAAGAGTAATGTAATATTGCCATAGATGGTGTTCACTATTCTTTGTCATAGATGGGGTGCAATTAAAATATATCAATTATTTCAAATTCTTGGCGGGTAATTATTGTATAATTCTTTCAGCAGCATCTCCATGAAAGATGCGTTAGTTTTTCAAGTTATTGTTTGAATGTTTTCGCGATTCTTCACAATCTCCACTTAATATATTGTCATCCAGTCTGAAATGTTATTTAACAGAAAGCATACCATGAAAAAGCGTAATTAGTGGCTAGTCTCTAGGCACAACATCCCACTAGTTATTTTTGGGGATTATCATTACACGAAGAGAGGATATTAATTATTAACATCCGACAATAATATATAATTTCCAATAATAAAATATTACGTGAGAAGAATCAAAGTATATTTGAATTCAAATAGCTGTATGTATCAAGCTAAGTAACAGGAACACAGACTTGCAGAAAAGCCAGAAGCACGATTGTTAATCTTGATCGCAGTTGCAAAAGCCCCCGAAATCTGGTAAAAGAAAAACAAATATACAATACTCTCGGTAGAATCAGCCAAGCAAATGGATTTTGTCAGATATCTTCTTTCACTCGCAACAAAATCTGCTAGAGTGCATATCTTTTGCAAAAGCTTTTCCTTCATGTCAGTAGACAACTTGCTGCTTTTTGTATAGGAAGCTCTTGCCTAGCCACAAGACCCCAATTGGATTTATAATTTATGTATTTTTACATATACTCGAGAAGGGCGTTCTAAGTATATTAAAGTCTTGTGCACATGCGTATCTGTTAGCTAGAAAAAATTTACATCGAATTATATTTTCGTTTAAGAATGGAATTTCTTAATTAGGTGTAACCATAGATCGTATTAATAATAAATAATACTCCAAAAAATAAACTGCTTTTGCTGTTGCCCAGTCTATTGTCTTTGCTAATTTATATAATTATAAAAGAATAGGATAGAAGAGGACATGTCTTAGTAGTGTAGCAGAAATATTAAAACCAGCCATCCTATATTTTTTATTATTAACAACAATTTATAATATTATTTTTAATAAAAAATATTATGCGTGAACAAACAAAAGCATCAAAAGCAAAATAATTACGGGATGTACCAGCTAAAGGCAAAGTAATAGGAGCACAGTTAAAGAGAAGTCAGAAACACACCGCACAGTTGAGCATGATGTGATCACAAATGCAAAGAGCCCGCGAAATCAAGTATAAGAAAAAACAAAATCGGAAACTAAGTAAATTGATTGAGTCAGCAGATTGTTTTACTTGCAGCAAAGTCCGCTAAGTGCATAACATTTTAACATATAATCGAAGGGTACCCCATATATAAATATTAACTTTGCTACAAGCACTAAAGCTATAGTGTTCAGTAGAATAAAGTGTGTTTTGCTGGAGGAAAAAATGGATTTTGCTGTATGCTTTATGAATACCTGGTATCAGCCTTTTAAAACGAACCTATGAAAATCATATTGATCTTATTATGAAGGCAGCTGATTCTGGCGAGCAAGTTTTATGCGCGATAAAGTCGACTTAGTTGGTGAGGTCTGATAATAATCGTGTTGTGTCTTTCTTTCATTCTGCGATTCTTTCGCTGCTTTTATAGGCACTTTGTTTTCACTCTAATTTGGTTTTTAAATGTTTTTGATGATTGTTTTTGCTACGTAACATTTATTTAAATAATTAATACTCGTAATAAAAAAAAAATCCTCTCTTCCGATGATTATAATAAACCAGTTTCGCGTGTCGGATGAATTAGAATTTTATGTAACCCCCTGAATTAACTATATTTTGGGTTATTTAAGAACATACTTTGGAAAATTATAATAATGGGAAATAGTAGCTAAGAATCATTTTCGAGGTTCTTAAAGTAAAGTTTTTGATGAGACTGCCTCAGATGCGGAAAATAACAAAATGTGAAATGTAAGGTAAAACTTTCTGACGAGACTGTCTTTGGAATCCGGGAAACATAACGTGTGCAAAGAGATTTAAGTGAAGGTCAAGTGAAAGCTGTTTAAGAAAAGGTGGTGCAATCATTTTTAAGAGGAGAAGTGCAAGAAAAGACAAAGAAAGTGGGAAATTACTAAGAATTGTCTCGACCGTCAACATGAAGATGAAGGTATTCTCCCACAAAAAAAGTACTCACAGTATTGTTTATATTAAAGATTTATCGAAATAAAAAATATATGATATATTGAAAGGGAGTGCTTTAGTTTTCGCGAAAATGATGATTCTTAGCTACTATTTCCCATTATTATAATTTTCCAAAGTAGTTAAATAACCCAAAATATAGATAATTCAGGGGGTTACATAAAATTCTAATTCATCCGACACGCGAAACTGGCTGGAAGCGAGTTATTCGTCGAAAAGTATCACAACCTTCGCTGTTGACTTTTCACCCGTTATGTCGCGGACATGAAGCGACATAGAGTTTCGGTCGATAGCCCATTTGAAAGATATCTTAATACCCGTATTTCTGCTGTTTGCTACGTTATCATATGAGCAACCGTTAAGGTCAAAAAAATGGCGTTATCAGTTATTTCAGGCACGTGAAGTGCGAACTTTGGCGTTGGACTACTCGCAAACTATACAAGCGAGAACAATGACTAAGGGCTTATTCTAAAGGTAATCACTAGCACTATAAGTTTGGTAATCAGCATTAACCCACCCAAATTAATATCTTACGAGCTAATCGCAATAAAACTGCATTCAACCTCAACCACCCGAACAAGTTCGAACTTTGAGCGGCCATAACTTTGAGCCAAATTAACTTACAGACCTCGTTAAAGGCTCATTTTGTAGATAATTTCTCTAATGACTTTATATTGATCATTTTCAGCTATCATTGCACACAACCGAGTTATTTGGTATAAACGACCTCTACCTCTTTTTCAAGATGGCGGCTTTTCCCATCACACTGCGAACCCACAAACTTACATAGTTTTAACATGGTCAGATGTACCAGAACAAATTCCAAAAAAAAAATTTTTGTACATCATGAAATGCAATTTCATACCCTTTTTTCGACTAAATGCACTGGGCTATAAGAAAATATAAAGAAAAAAGTGCTCTTATTTTTATAACTTAACTTTATTTAGTAATTGGTCGATCCTCCATTGTTTTTATTACTAGAAAAAACTTTTTTCTCATGCTCGCCACTAATGTGTGTAGCATTTCCTCCGACATTGAACTCCAAGCCTGTTAAATGGTTATTTTGAGCGATTCTATATTTTCAAACCGCTTTCCATGAGCATACACCTTTCTGACTACAGTTCTCCATAAATTTTCTACCGAATTTAGACCGGTAGAGTGTGCCAGCCAATCCCAAACGGGATACTTTTGCTCCTCAAAGAGCCCTTGTTGGATAAGTAGCTAAATGTGTGCTGCACACTAGATTTCACTTTTGGACGATGTTTTAGCGTCATTTGGAGAGGAAGCACTTGGCGATAATTTGACCTTTCAATAGGATAGTGCAATAAGTTATAAAAATAAGAGCACTTTTTTCTTTATATTATATTATTTTTTTATTTCGCACTAAAAATGCTTCAAATTTAAATGTTTTTATATCTGGTACGAATTGTACCGTTATTAAAAGAGCTAGCGATATAATTTTTTGCCACTTATTCGCAATCCCTAGAAAGGCAACTATGTTAAAATTCATGTTTCTACAACAAAATGGGGCTGAGGAAAACGCTCTGAAACATAGAAGTTTTGGGTGAGCTTAAATGAATTTCCGGCACTGTATTTGTGCATGATAGTACAACTCTTAACGAAGAAATAGAACTTCGAATGCTCTACGATGTCGGGGAGCTTTACACGAACGATTTTACAAAGACGCTTTATTTTACAAAAATAGTAATTTTACGAATATTTTTAAAAATTTCGCGACGAAAAAAATGTGACTTTTTAGATAGCCAAAAGCAATATTTTTATCAAGAAAAAAGTTTCTAGAGTGCTTTAATAAAAAGTAAAAAATAAATGAAAAAAAAAACGCGATTTTGAAGGTTTTTTGCGTTTGTATAAGGCACTAATCAATATTTCTTAATACATCAATCGACAGATAATTGAGCCGTTTAATTTGAAAGTGGCATAAGTCACTTTTTCAAAAAATCGAGTTAATGGCAACACTAAATACAATTGAACGGTATCTTTTCATTTTTAAACAAACAAATTTTTAAAAACAAAGTGACTTATCCCACTTTAAAAATAAACGGCTCAATTTTAATACCTACAACTTTTTGTTTTATGGGCGAAAACCTGTTTTTTCGACTTTCGCGAATTTTTTAGGTTAGGCTCGCCAATAAAATTCCGGAAAAAATACGCATTTTTGATAAAATTAATTGTTCTACACCCTCATATTTTTTGTTTCCTGCCTTCAATTGTCCGGAAATATTCATTCTGAAACCGTAGATTGATTGGATTAAATATAAATTGTACATGCCTGTTTATTGCCACAACCAACCGTTCCTTGTCGTAATAGAAATTAACACCGCTGCCATTTGAATGATATTTATGTTGATCTTATTGCTCAACATGTTATTTGTATTATTCTTTCCCAGACCTTTACAATATTTTCGAAACTTTTTTACCAATGGTGTTCAGCGATTTCGAATATTTTTTAAATGTTTTTTTTCTCTTTAACAATTCTTTAAATATCTTAGACTTTTCATATACCTAAGTGTAAAGGACATGTTATAAATAGCTTACTGAAATCATACATCATCATTATTTACTATAAAATAACTAATATGCTCTGCTAAGATTTTGTTTGCAGACAAAAAGAAATTATCAAGCCGGCCAGATGCTTCACGTGCTGGCAAAGCGTCAAATTTTGCCTTAAACGTCTTATGAAGCGCCTCTGCAAAAATAAGACATATTTCCGTTTTCTAGTGTGATGTGCGAAAAATATGTTTTTTTTCGTTGGTCCCCTCTACAAGCTATTGTTGAATGTCGTATCGTCTGAAAATAATTTAACAAAAATAGTAGGCAATTAACAAATACGGCTTTCCATTTAAAAATAAAAAAAATATCAACTAAAAATACACTTTTACTCGTCAAACTAATTGCAATTCACAGACAATGCTTTTTTAATATCGTGAGTCCTTTTTATACGCTTTATATTAGCTTCACCTGTATGTTGTATATAGTAGCGTTTCTCAACCTTTTTTACCTTCCGATCTGTAAAATATGAACACACAATCACTCGACCCATTTTACATATATATACGCATATAAAAAAACATATAAAAATGTATTGAAGGAAATAGCTTTATTTTATTTTTAATGACTAATTTGCTGTTGACATTCATTTACCAACTTATTAGTTCTGGCATCAATCGATTTACTTAATGCTATTCTGTATGTAAGCACCCATCTTCAAGCCGGTTTCTATATTTACTCTTGATGCCAACTAAATCCAGTTTCTGCAAGATATGTTGTTGCAAAGGAAGAAGTTTTTTAATGCTTTTTCGCTCAATATCGGGTATTCAATTCGAATTTGGATCCAAAATTTGTGCAAGTTCTTTTGGTTAGTAAACTGTAATTGCAGCGTTTTATCGCAACACAACTCAATTAGATTTTGTTCCTCAGATGAAGATAAAACGTTAGTATCACATTCTAAAAATGGATTTTGTATCCACTTCCAAACGGATGTCATTGTAAGAAGCAAAATAAATAAAAAAGTTTTCTTTCAATTATGTTAAATGCTCTTGTATTAAGGTACTTGTATTTTTAATTTCTACGTGAGTTAATATTTTCCCTTCAATGATTTGATAATAACATGGAAACATATCGAATTTTATTTTTTTAACTCGATTAATCCAGACAACTTCATTTTTGTAAATAAAGGCTTCTATTTTACTATTACTTATAAAAAGATTGTTCATGTTTCCTTGCATTAATAAATTCAATTCATTAAGTCATGAGAATATATCAGCCAAATGTGCTGAGGACTTTACCCCTCGAAAGCCACCGTATGTGCGAGTATAGTAACAAATTTTTGTATTCTGAACCCATTTAACACATGAGCGAAAAAATACGTGTTTTGACAGCACTACTCCGTATTTGATTTACTATTTTCATACATTCATTTGAAACTGTATGTATGTAAATCTTCGCACATATTTTTGGCAGCCAATTGTTCTCGATGGAGAACACAGTGAGTTTTAATTATATATTCATGTGAAATTTGCTGTATTCGATTAACTACACCTTTATGTGTTCCCACCATTGCTGCTGCACCGTCAGTACAAACACCTAAGCACTTATTCCAAGGAATATTTTTATTTTCAAAATATGAATTGATACATGGGTGTTTCCTCAAAAATCCGGCAACTCTGTGCCTGCAGCACTTCCCACTTAATATAATTAACATTATTTTATTTTAAGATTGCTAAGTAGCAAATCAAAATTTGTTTTATTTATTTCCCAAACTTTGTTTAAAATAATAATATACTATACTCTTGAAATCAATTTTATTGACCGCAAATTGCAGTCCCTAGCCATGTCCGCGCACCGAAAGTTTGTGTTTGGGCTTCCATATTTGATATTTCGAAACACATTTAATTTATACTTTAATTTTCTTTACAATTTTTCAGTATTAAAGTAATTTATAAAAACAATAAATATGTTTCCAATGGTCAGTCTCTAGCCATTAACTTATTTTAAAATATGAGTGTAGAGTGAGTATAATCCAGTTTATTTTAAAGAAATAGATGAAATTATATATAGACTGTACTCACTTTACAGCGGTGATTTTGTAAATCAGTGCAGACGCGACATTTGCTGTGCAAACTCATGTTGATCCAGTCACTTTGTCAGTCCCTCGGTAAATAATTTTCTAGTTTAATAATAGGGAATTGATATTAATTAATTAATATTTTCAAGTGGCCTTGCTCGGTCGATAGAGTTAGATGCCGTAGTATAGTGTTCGATCAGTATTTTTTTATTACTCAGAATCGTCAGGCCCTAGTTGTGAATGCTGCTAAGGACTGACGGGAGTGGTCAGGGCTGACATTCACTTTATATCTATATCTATAAAAATCTCGTGTCACAGTGTTTGTTACCGTACTCCTCCGAAACGGGTTGACCAATTTGCATGAAATTTTTTGTGTATATTTGGTAGGTCTGAGAATAGGTCGTAGGCTATTTTTTATACCTTTAACCAAAAAAACAGCTGCAAAATCCAAACAAAAATGGTAATTTTAGGAATTTTCACTTCATTTTAGTTTCAATAGCTTCATGGCCTACCTATTGTTTGACAAATGTAAAATTGTCATTAAATTGAATCATTACATTTAATGAAAATTTCAAATTTACGCAGCTGTCAAACAATAGGTAGGCCATGACGCTATTGAAACTAAAATGATCCATGGCGGCCGTCTCAAGAGGGCGGTGTACCACTTTCTTCACAACCACCTCGACATGGGTATCAAATGAAAGGGTATGATAAGTAGAATACAATAAGCAATGTAGTATACAAAATATATCTTTAGATCCATGGCGGCCGTCTCCAGAGGGCGGGGTACCACTTTCTTCACAACCACCTCGACATGGGTATCAAATGAAAGGGTATGATAAGTAGAATACAATAAGCAATGTAGTATACAAAATATATCTATAGCTCCATGGCGGCCGTCTCAAGAGGCCGAATTACCACTTTCTTCACAACCACCTCCACATGGGTATCAAATGAAAGGGTATGATAAGTAGAATACAATAAGCAAAGTAGTATACAAAATACATATATCTTTAGATCCATGGCGGCCGTCTAAAGAGGCCGGATTACCACTTTCTTCACAATCCCCTCAACATGGGTATCAAATGAAAGGGTATGATAAGTAGAATACAATAAGCAATGTAGTAGACTCAATATACCGATTCATGGCGGCCGACGCCAGACCCATGTTCTTTGAGGCATTTCATCTGTGTAAAATTCATATCTCGAAAAATATTAAGTCAATGGATGGTTTTTATTGTTTACTATTGACTTATGGGTGCAGCGTAGGCGCACCGGGTCCCAGCTAGTAATTATATAATATTTATTGGACAACTACTCATATTTACTTGTCTTTAAATATGTTTATTAGCTTAGGGAACTAGACAAGTTATTTAAATCCAAGGTGAATATATAGTATAGTCTCTATTAGTCATATTTTATGAATAAGAATTTTCTACACTTATTAAAGAAAATTTTACCCCTATTGGTCATATTTTCTAAATAGGTGTTGTTTATTTGATTTATAGCAACAAGCCACCTGCAAAGAAGCCAGTCCCTAGATGCCTAAAAACGCGAAACTCTATAGGAGGTGGGTCACAGCCCATACAAAATTACCCCAGGCCCGGCGCAAAAGAAAAGTATCTCAGATTATCGGCTATAATAAGTATTGAATTTCTGTATAGTTGTTATATCCCGTAACTGTGGCTAAGGTGTTAATAATGCTAAATGACTAATTAACCCTGTATTTTTGTAACGCCATCACATATCTTCATGAATAAGGTATCAGTGTACGCAGAATACTCCCACCTATCTAAAATTGTAAAAACGACGGTACCACAGTACCAACTTCCCGAGTTCCTGTAATAAAAACCCGTGAACGTCTTAGTTCTTTCTATATGACATAATCAATAGACTATATATTGAGATGCCGAAGTTTGAATGAAGAATCTGAAAAGATTAAATTAATGGATAGGTTTTATTCGGTTTTTATTAGTTCAGGCGCTGTAGTAAAATTTTTACTAAAACCTGACACTAATTCCAATAGAAATGATTTTTGGCATACGAGTAGTTTTTGAAGAGTACTTTAAGAAAGAAAATGTTCGAATTGTGAGAACAGCTAGGGAAAGTGGGGAAAATTCTCGGAAAAACTCGGTAAATTGATATTTCACCAATAACGTGGAAGGGGTTGAAAATTTCAATATAATGTGCAGGAACAATTTGTAGAGCTGTAATTGATATATCTAGATTTCTGCGCGAATAACTCGGGATTAGGGTACGTAATCCCGGAAGTTTTTCCCAATCCCGGGATTGCGGGATTTATTTTCATGGGATACCCCGGGACTAGGCCTATTGCCGAAAATTTAATTTTTTCGTTATCGAAATCGCCATTTGCAATTGGTCTTCCATTGAAATTGATTCTAATTCAGTTCCAGGCGGGTCAGTTACCTTAGCGCTCTCATCTTGATCAGGATTTATAACTGACACTCTTTTTGGAAGATTAGACCCTTACGTAACGCCGCTGTCGATGGTATTTTAAAAAGCTCATCATCTTCCGGAACTCAAGGGTTGTGGAGATATTACAAGATTCCAGAGAGTTCTGTGCAAACACGTTGACGTATACGGAATCTGAGTAATGCTGCCAATTTTGCGCATATTGGAGTTCTAATTTCTGCATCAAAAACTGTAATGCTAATTTTGTGGTCAATAAATTAGAATCTTTATGGCAATATAACGGCTGACTCAACTCTCAACATCCTAGGGGTAACTTTAACGGAGCATCTGCGATGGAATCATCACATATTCCAAATCGCCAAACAAGCCTCCCAATGCCTTGGATTTCTCAAGAGATGCAAGTTCCTCCTCCAGCCAGCCACATTGGCTACAATTTACAAATCCTACATTCGGCAGCGCCTCGAATACAACTCCCATATCTGGGCAGGCTCGACAAGGTGCAAAATCGTGCCCTCAAACTCATTGGGAATGGCCCCATTAGCGCCTCCATAGAGACCTCAAGCCACCGTAGGAATATAGCAGCCCTCTCCATACTTTATCGCTATTACCATGACGACTGTTCCACTGAAATTTAGGACCTCCTGCTTGCACGGCAATACTTTTCCCGCAACACAAGACTAGCCCGCTCGGCTCAACCCCATACCCTACAGCCCCTCGTTCACGCACAATACGGTTTAGAAGTTCGTTTATGAATAGAACAAGTCGACTGTGGAATAATCTCCCGCAGTCAGTATTTCCGAACTCGTACAACACCTTAGATTTCAAACGTGAGGTTCATCGTCATTTTCTTCTACACCCTCCAGATCCCCTCTAACCTTTCCTATTCTCCTCTATTCTTCAAACTAAGTTTACTGCTAGACTTATATATAAAAAAAAACAATGCGTCGGCAGTCAACTTGACGGGCTTCAAAGATGAAATGAGAGCGGTGATGCAAATGAAATCTTGTTCTAGCAAAACGTCAGTGGATTGACGGACTAATAGACATTTAAGAACAGCAGTCAGAAGACAAAATCTTTCCTATATAATAAACAGAATATTCCACCTTGCTCTGTAGTCTAGAAGAAGAGACAGCTCTTTCCCTTGTTCTTCCCGAATATACTTTTGTAGTGAATCATTTTAACTGGTAATCGTTTAAACGTACGAACAATCTTCCGTATTTTTTCGATGGTAGGAGATATATTGTCCGAGAGATCTACATGAGTTTCCTCTTCAACACACAGCAATTCCACAGTCTTGTTGATGTTGACTTGGGAAATCTTCTTCATAATCCTCATCGTCTGATTCCCGTAAGTTCTGGGCTTCTGCTTCTAAGCAATCATCGACTTCCTGATTTTCGTGAGATCTGCATGATTTTACACTTCAACACACAGCAATTCCACTTCTACAGTCTTGTTGATGTTGACTTGGGAAATCTTCTTCATAATCCTCATCGTCTGATTCCCGTAAGTTCTGGGCTTCTGCTTCTAAGCAATCATCGACCTCCTGATTTTCGTGCAGTTTCCTCTTATATAACACGTCCAAAACTCCTAGCTGTATTCTATGAGCAAGGCAAGCTGTTCCGCAGCAATATTTTTTCAAGTTTGGTCAATATACTAGCGCCTAGAGATGCATACGTTGTCGTCAGTGAGATACAAATGATATCCCTTTAGTCTTTTCTCAAGTATTTCTACACAAACTTCAGCAGGCATGGATCCAGAAACACTCACAAGGCCCTAATTCCAAAATTTGGATTCATTTCCATGGATATTGACGTTCATGTATCGAAGACCAAGGAATGACGTCTATTCGTCAAGCGTAATACTGAACTTCCGTCCTTGATTTTTGCGTCCTTCAATTTCTTCGATAGTCATTTTGCCGGAACCTTGCTCTAACTTTGGTAAATCGAACCTTTTCACTTTTAGTGCATCTCATAGATCATCATGAAGTCATGACAATTGCCAAGGGAAGTCCATTTCGGGCCCCTAGTCGGGAAACCGTTGCTGCAAAAACATTTAAAAATGCTGTTGGATTTTGAAGCAGTGTCATCCTTCCTCCTTATTTCAATACTGTGTATTGCTTTCAGGTGTGCATGAAGCCCTTTTGTGAATCCATCTGTGGTATTTATTATTTTTGGGCATCGTTTACACTTCGCCGATGCGCTGCCCTCTATTCTATCGAAAAATTGCCACACTTCCGCTATATTAGCGATGAGATATTAGATAGTATATAAAATTAAAGCTACTCGACCTTGCACTCCACTCTACTAAAGTCGCCAATAAGACTGACAGATTTCAAGAGAAGGATAACGGTGGGTAACAGTATATATTGCATCGTAGCAAGGAAGGAAAAGATAGCAGGAAAATCCTTTTTTCAAAAAGGGAAATGAAAAACGAATCAAAGCCTTACACCCATTGGATGATTCGCATGCACCACGGTTGAATTCGGCAAAAACAGAGTCACACACGAAAGATTACAGAGAGCAATGGTCTCCACAGGCGAGCAAAATAGAAGCTGCAAAAAGAAATTGGATTTTTCGTTGGGTTTTTAAGATTATAAGCTTCATATTCAAAATATTCTCCCACCGAAATTTTTTTTTAAATAAATCATGTTTCTGGTTTAAAATACGTTCCTGGGATTAGGCTGTGTCAATCCCGGGTTTACAACACCGCAAAAGCAGCCGGGATTGGGGGATACGGGATCCCGGGATTGCGCTCCCTACTCGGGATATAAAAATTACATAGAAGCTCAACTAAAATCTTTATAACTCCCTTGTTTTTGGTCGAAAATTCATAAAATAAACGGTCAAAGATTCAATAGGTCATAATTTTTTTAACCGACTTCAAAAAAAGAGGAGGTTACTCAATTCGACGTGTAGGTATTTTGTGGTCCTGTTCACGCATAACTTTGTAACCCAATAACTTTTTTGCTTTTTTTGGTTCATTTGAAGGGGGAGCTTCCCACGGTGGTCCCGTTAAATTTTTTCTAAATTCTGATAACGGAGTTCGAAGTTACGCATAAAAAACTGTTAAAATTGGTTCAACCTAAACATTTCATAGGCACCGAACAAATTACTTTATTGTTGTAAATCTGGCAGAAGGCCGATGGGGGAGTGGGTAGAGTGTCGGATCCTCGATTCAGCGTAGTGTGGCGTTTGCAGGTTCGATCCCTGGTCGGAGCAGGCCGGTTGTTTTCTTTTTCTCTTTTTCTTCTCTCTGAAATGATATATTAACATATTGGTCAGCGGCCGATAGTACTTGACATAGGGCTAGAGAGAAGTATTCTTGTCGGTGGGATCTGTGGGGTGCGAATTCGATCCTTGGGCTCGCGGTGCTTTTTTTCTATATATCGACAAAATAATTATTTTAATTTCCTTCGGGGAATTTTGTTCCATATTAAACAAGTTTTCGACGTGAATACGTCTGTAAATTTGCTTCCAGAACAAAAGCCGATGAGAACAAAATTTTGGCCAAATTTGCAGCTCAAAAAACTATTGTTTATATCGAATAAAGAAATATACCATGACGAATCAAAGAATTTTATTGTTTACATTCAATTTCCCCGATATCAATGCCAACTTAACTTTTTATATGCCTTATATTATCTTGATCTGTATGTGTGTGTAGTGTAAACAAATCTTGCAACTTGATTTTGACCCAGTTCCATATAACCGATCAACTGCTTCTAGAAAGAAGAATCACTTTTGAAGACGGTGCCAGGTAGTAGTTGACTTTGATTGCAATAACTCTTGCTTCGGCAATTGTTTTCATTTCTTTGTTAGGCTTATGCCCATATCACCCACATGTGTTAGCACCGTCTTCAAAAGTGATTCTTCTTTCTAGATCCATTCTGATTGGATTGATGTTGTTAAGAATTACAAACAATTATTTCATCTTTTTTTGTGCATCACCGGAATGGTTTTTTTCTGAAGTCGGTTTTTAAATTTTTTTTTATTTCATGCTTTTTTTGTATCTTTCTTCATTTTTGGTCAAAAAACATCGACTTAATCCTATTATAGGTCTGTTCCCGTACCTGCAGAAAATGCAGAATCTGCAAGTTGCTTCGAATTACTTAACAGAATTCTGTTCCCGTACTTATACTGCAGCCGCCATACTCATGTCCCCACCCTGCAGTAAGAAGCAGAAACTTGCAGAAGCTACAAGCTGCTGTAACCTGCTGCAGCAATTTTTTGAAATATGGAAATGTCAAAACTGGGATTGCCGTGTTCGTTGTAAACGTTAGATGTTTGTAAAGTGCTCTAAAACAGATTAAAAACAAAAGAATAATCGTTCTTCTTTTCGATTTCAGAAAAACTGCAGAATCTGCAGAAACATGTTCCTGTACTTTCTTTATTTCATCCCTACCTCTCAATAAGCAACTTGCAGTAAGTGACAGAATGCAGAAAGTATGGGAACAGACCTTATATGTTCTACGAAAACCTCCATGTCGGATCGTCATGTTTTCCTTTAGAATGCGAGGGATATCATTTTCTGAAGGAGTAATGATTTTTCCAAAATGGAATAATATTTTAATGTTCGTGTTGCGGAATAGGTACTGGACCATATTTTTCAATATTGTATACTTAAATTGGTTAATGGAGTCTTCGAAATTTGACATAGATATACAATCAACTTTATCTAATACTAATTGAATTTTTAAATTTTGAAGTACATAAAATATGTCTTTATAAAGTGTTTTTTGTCAATGACTCTGTTTTATGAAGCAGTGATAAATATTGTTCTGCGTATTTTTATTGATTGTTTTGAAAATGAATAATAAGCAATAATAAGTGTTTTGTATATTCTCTTTATTTTTTGATAAGTCTAATAATTTGTTATTTTCGTGTAGATCTACACTACATAGTTATGTAATGCTGTTATTACACTTACTTTTTTTCTAAAGAATCTAATACCGCTTTCACATCGCCTCGAAAACACCTATTTTCATTTAAGTGTTTACGGAAAACGAATGACCTGTTCATATCGCCTTTCTTGTTTTCGAGTGACAGCTTATTTAGAAAAATGCCATATAATATTAAAAAAAATTATATTTCCTCTTTGGAGGACATTCCATTTCAACTAACTATGAACAAAATCAGAACTTTGCTTAACTTCTTTGAAAGTCGAGCTCAAGGTTTAAATGTTTGTCACATTAATGCGCGCAGTTTATGCAATAAAATGGACGAACTTAGGGAAATTTTTCGTGAGTCAAATATTCATGTTATACTGGTATCCGAAGCCTCATTACGCCATCATGTGCCGTCGAAACTTGTATCCATAAAAGGTTATAACCTATTTCGAAATGATAGGAAAAATCGCTCTGGTGGTGGAGTAGCTATTTATGTTAAGGACAGTTTTCGATCCCTGAAAGTTGAGGAATCCGTTTCAAGTGCTCTAGAGTTCCTTAGCATTGAAATTAATAATGGCTACAGTAAATGTCTTGTTTCTGTGGTTTATTGTCCTCCTCGAATTTTCACTATTTCTGAAGCTAGCGAGTTGGAAGAGTGGCTCTCCGATGTTTCCCATAAGTACGACAATATCTTATTTGGAGGAGATTTTAATGTTAATATTTTATGTAATAATGCCCGTTCGAAAAACTTCCTTGAGTTTTTCAATACCTTCGACCTTAAACCCGTTAATCGACTTCCAACGTATTGTGATACTAATAATCCATCATTGCTGGATATATTTTTTGTGCCGAATGTGGACAATGTATTATTTCATAATCAAATTAGCCCACCCAGTTATCTCGATCATGACATCCTCTATCTCTGCTTGAATTTCAAAGTTGAAAAAGCACAGCAAAAAGTTTTCACATATCGTGATTACAAATCCATTGATATACCAGCCCTATTACAAGGATGTGCCTCTCTTCCATGGAATGGTACATATAGTATCATTGACATTGACGAAAAAGTAGAATATTTCAATTCACTATGTAACTTTCTGCATGAATCTTTTGCTCCGGTCAAAACAAAACGTATGCTTTCTACTATCTTCCCTTGGTTTTCCTCTCAAATTAACCGATTGATTTCTGAAAGGGAATTCTTATTAAGAAAAAAAAAAGAAAAAAAAATTTTTTTAAGAAACTCTTTTCTTTACCTTAATATATTGATCAGTTGTGAACGCTTTTCTTTAAGGAATGTGTGAGATTTTTTCCATTTTGATTTAAAAGTTTATATTGTTTAAAATCTTCTTATTTGTTACCTTTTAGTCGATTTTTTTAGTATTTATATTAATTTTGTGTTCACAACTGATCAATATATTAAGGTAAAGAAAAGAGTTTCTTAAAAAAAATTTTTTTTCTTTTTTTTATTTTTTACTTTTTAGTAACGAATAACGTTAATTAATACATTACAATTTCCAAACTTTTAATTAGATTATCATGTTAAATAAGGAAACTTTTTTACATGTTTTGTATTTGTTTCTTTACAACAGTTCTCAAGTGCAGCCCAAAAATGCACAATTTGATGACCCCTCAAAAATCTAATAGCGCTCTACGTTTTTTTTTTTACATTTTGAAAGGTAGTGTACTCGCGTATACTGGCTGGAGCAATAAAAACTAAAAACTGGAAACATATTTTTTTGCACCTTTTTAAATCATATTTTTATTTGCTATTGGTAGCTATGTTATGTCTTCCGCCATTTTTTAATGAACGCTTTTTGATTTAAAACGACGTCATACAGTTTACTTTCTACTCACTTTAATACACTTTCATTTGATATCCATACCGAGAGCGAAGTAAATAAAAGGGTAAACCGACATTTTGTGTTGGCCGCCATTTTGAATTGAAATGACGGGACACAGACAAAAGTATTCTAATTGTCACTCCCTTCCATTTGATACCCATGCCGAGCGCGTTGTAAAGAAAAATTGATCGTCTGTTTTGTGTTGGCCGCCACTTTTATGCCGCCATTTTTCTACTGCCATTTTGAATTTAGGATGACGCTAATTGTATTCAACTTGTTATAACCTTTCATTTGATACCCATATCGAACGAGTGGCTTGTAAAGAAAAATGTAATCCATCATATTTTTTTGGCCGCCATTTTTAATTTGGAACTATCATTTTCGTGTGTTTTCGTCGGAAATACACATGTCTGTTAATTTTTACCAAATTTTATTGAAGGGAAGTGAGTTTTAAGACTCTACATTGAGTAGAACGAATAATTCCAAGCATTTTCTATTAAAAATCGTTTTTTGTTACTCAACAACAAAATCAACAACAAAAAATGTAACAAAATGTCATATTCGTGTATTGTCATCGGGAATATGTATGCCTGCAAAGTTTCATCCATTTGCATTGAGTAAAAGGCGGTTAAATTAACGTTACAAGATTTGATGCTCCGAAGTGAAAGTAAAGAAAAGAGTTTAAAAATAAAACTGTTGTGAATTTAGAAAGGTATAAATATGTTCGGAACTTAGTAACCTCTGCCATCCGTAGGGAAAAACTACGATTCTTTTCGTCAAAGCTTAGTCCTAATTTGCCTGCAAAGGAATTTTGGGCCAAAATAAAGCAACTTGGAATACATGGAAATGACTCTGTAGCCCAGGCCAATCTTAGCGTGAATGAGTTCAATAAATATTTCACAGCTGCAACGAGCAAAGTTGGTGATAATAATTGCTCTACGTTTACTGTTAATAATACTGGTACATTTAGTTTCCGCAACGTGGACAACGAAGAAGTACGTAAAGCCTTCTATGCTATTAAGTCCAAAGCCACTGGGCAGGACAACCTCCCACCTATATTTCTCAAACTAATTCTTCCTGTAATTCTCCCATACATATCTCATATTTTTAATAGCTGTCTCATGAAATCACATTTTCCGCTTCAATGGAAAAAGGCGAAAGTAATTGCACTACCTAAATGTAAATCTCCAAGTAGTCTTGCAGACTATCGTCCTATAAGTATCTTATGTTTTTTAGGTAAGGTACTAGAAAAAATAATGGCTTGGCAAATTGACAGCCACTGTGAGACGGGGTCCCTATTGAGTCGGGCACAGTCTGGCTTTCGCAAAGGCAAAAGCTGTGAAACTGCACTTTTGAAGGTTACTACTGACCTTCGAATGGCTCTTGACTCAGGTAAAGTTGCTTTCCTCGTTCTTCTTGACTTCAGTAAGGCCTTCGATAGTGTTGACCACATGCGCCTTTTTACCAAATTGGCAACCCACATGAGGTTTACATCCTCTGCTACCTCTTTAATCCGTAGTTACCTGCAGAATCGTTCACAAAAAGTATGGTTACATAACTCGATTTCGGATCCCTTACCGATAACCTGCGTTCCACAGGGCTCCATACTAGGTCCATTACTCTTCTCTATGTACATAAATGATCTTAGCAGTGTCGTGACAAGCTGCAAGCTCCACATGTATGCAGAGGATGTTCAGATCTATTTAAGCAGCCCCCTTGGACTGGCTGAGAACTGTATTGCGAACATAAATGCAGATCTCAAGCGTATTTATCAATGGTCTGTGTCCAACCGTCTACAACTTAATGCCTCTAAATCCTGTTGCATTCCAATGTATAGGAGTAAATTAGATACCGTCCGTTTTCCTCCTATCGTTCTTATGAACACACGGCTACCTTATCAAACGCGTGTCATTAATCTAGGCGTTTATCTGAATTCTCAGCTTACCTGCTGCGATCATATTTCTCATACATTATCTAAAATTTATGGTAACTTACGACGTCTCTGGCTATACGCTTCCATCCTACCCTTGGGCTCGCGCTCAAAGATAATTAAATCTCTAGTGTTACCATACTTCACTTATGCTAGTTTGGTCTTTCCTGTCCTTGATGCTGCATGTCGTGGTAAGCTTAATGTTGCCTTCAACGACTGCGTAAGGTTTGTCTACAGTCTTCGCCGATGTGATCACATCAGCCCATATCGTTGTTCCCTTCTGGGATGCACAATTGATGATTATCTACTCCTCAAGGCATTGACTTTTGTTTATAAGCTTTTCAAGGCGATGTGAACGTCGTATTACACTTTTTAGAAAGTTTAGAAAGGGAAAAAGTTCAGCTAACTCGAAAAGTTCCAAACAACTTTTTCGGGATCTTCATATTAATTTTTGACATTTACAGACATTTTTTGGTGACAAAATTAAAAGTTCGTGGTTTCTAAGAGAAATTGAAAATAAAACTAATATATGCGATTATGATAATATTAATTTGCTATAGATACGAAAAAGTATTTATTATTTAAAATTGTCTAATTATACAATGGAAACTGCACGAAAATGCAAAGAAAATGCCTTCTCGCTCATATCAAGATCTCTTTGTCTTTTCATACTTGAAAATTAGACGCTGAAATGAAGCAAGTATCATAACAGTATAGGCAATATTATTATACGTGATTTAAATAAATGAGAATCCTCTTCAGTAAATTCATAAACATTATCATATCTATCCCGGACTACATTTAATATTAGTCGTTTATTTTGAAAGTGGGGCAAGTCCACTTTTTGTTGTGTCGAGATATTTAAGCATTTGCATTTCAAAAAAATTCCTTTGGTGTTCTTAGACAACATAAGTTTATTATCCAATAGTGCTAGCTACAAGAAAATAAAGTTTTTTTCATACCCAAATGGACTTGCTCACTTTCAAAATTAATGGATTAATAGAATCGTTAATTTAAGTGGATAATATTTCAGTTGTATCAGCCTTTTTATCCGCTTTACATTAGTTTCACCTGCATGTATGTACATATGTATGAATGTATGGATGTATTAGCTTTAGATTTCCCTGTATGTATGAATGTTTGTACGTTTATATGCTTGTTTGTTGTTTGTAAATAAATCTTGCAACTTGATTTGAACCCACTTCCATATAACCGATCAACTTCTAATTTTGCCCATATGCATAGTTTGCGTGACAATGCAATCTGACCAATTTGTAAAAAATCAAGATGGCGGCCGAATTTTGCAATTGTGGACCGATTCTATTTAAAATCGGTATTGGGGGGTTTTTATGAGCACAAATGACGAATTACTGGTCAAAATTTGAAAATTCAAAATGGCGGTCAACAGAAATTGGCTGACTGCTTTTTTTTAAACAATCCACAATGTCCAGTATACTACTATAAGCCCTCCAAATTCAAAATAGCCAACGCAAAACGAGGGATAACATTTTTTACAACGCCCTTGGTATATGGGTATCAAATGAAAAGATATGACAATTAGAATACTATTAGCTGTGTCATTCAAGTGGATCATTCCAAATTCCAAATGTCGACCAACACAAAATTACAGTTTACCATTTTCTTTACAACGTCCTCGGTATGGGTATCAAATGAAAGTATGTATATGACAGTAAGCTGTGTGACGTTATTTTAAATCTAATATTATTACACGATAAACCGACTGCTCTGCAGTTTTTTCGTGTAACGATTCTATTGTCTATGGGAGCGAAAATTCTCATGATTTGCACAGATGCCGAGATAGAAGTTATGTTTGTATTAATGTAGTGCTTCCGATTTATTGGAATTATCGGAAGTGTTTATGGAAGGAGTGATGGGCCGTGTAATTTGGCTAGTTCAGTTGTTCATATTGATTCCACGATTACTAAAATTTCCTGGTGTTGGCGTTATTATCGAAACACAATATTATTTATAAAATATTGTACAATTGGCGACTACCAATATCAAAGATAAATAGATAAAAACACCCTACATTTCAGACTGATGTTAAACCATTAGATTTGCTTCACCATACAGCAACCGGAGCTAAATTTTGCTGTATGGTTAAAAATATTTTCAATCTAAGATGGACTTGCACCACTTTCAAAATAAACATACCCACTTTCAAAATAAACAGCTCATATATTAATATCTGCATTAGATATTCTTGACAGGCAGGCTGTATTGGAGTTTATTCTTCCTTGTTTATAGATCACTTCGTATTCCTCTAGCTTGAGGCGCCAGCAAACCAAGTTAGATCCAGGGTCTTTACAGTTAAATAACCAGACTAATGGGCTGCGATCCATTACGAGTTTAATATTGCGACCATAAATATATGGGCGAAATGATTAACGGCCCACATTATGGCGAGTAACACACTCTCTCTCTCGATGGTGCTATAGTTAGGCTCAGCACTACGTACGAGATGCGAAGGATATTGGTAAGTCCTTTCCTATAGGTCCTTGAGAGAGCACAGCACCTATAGCATAGTTTAAAGCGTTGGTAGTGATAAGAAATTCTTTAGTAAAATCTTGGTAATTAGGTTTGGTTCTTGGATCAATTTATCTCGAAGAGCCGTAAAAGCTTCTTGTTCAAAACCCCATTCAAATTTTACTCCCTTTTTTAGAAGTGCAGTAAGTGGCTTGGATATTTTACTGAAATCTTGTATAAATCGTCTATAATACCCGACTAAACAGAGGAAAGACTTGATTTTCTTTGCTGAATTAGGACGAGGGAATTCCTTAATAATCACTATATTTTTTTCTCGCTTGTTTCAGTTCTCTTATAATTTTTTGTTAAAAAATTTGGATTGTGGTTTTCGCTGCTGGGTGGTGCTATTGTATCATACGACAACTGAAAATACCCGGTTCAATAATTTTACGATAGAGGTTGATGACATTGTGACAGTTAGATGTACTTCACTCCATTTGCTTTGAGGGTCTTGCTCAGACTGTGTCGATATTATTTTCTGTTCACGAGATTATTTTTTAGGTGAAAAGTTTACAACATACACACACATCTTTCCATTCAAAACTAGGGTAGAAATGACTTCGAGTGATTTTAAAAAATAAAAAAAAATATTTTATTTGCATTTTCCTTTAATTGGAAGTTAATATTAGTTCTCAAGATATATTTTTCTAATTATATTTATAAAATTCTATTAATAGAACATTTCTTGCAGTTATGGACGAAATCTCCCAAGTACTGTATCGGGTGAAACTACTACAGATATACCGGCTTTAAGGATTGAAGGTATAAGGATTGAACATAGTGAAAAAGAACCGAAATATGAGGAAAATGGAGTTCCAAGTATACTCAGTGGCTCTGAGGTAGTACTTCGTGTATTCGGCTTTGGTATTTCTGATAAAACTGTCATCGCTTTTACCCAAGAATCAAATCACTATGGCGGTGGATGTTTGTTACCATCATCTAAATTTTTTAGTGTAATAAATGGTTCAAACACTGGTACCTCAGCTCTTTTTAAGATTCAATTACCACCAGGCGAAACATCGTATTATATTTGTGCCAAAAATGATGACGATATAAAGGTAAAATATCATATATAGTATAGATTAATTGCGTTTTATTACGATTGGCTTTTAACGGTAAAATTTTGTTTCAGAGTCATAAAAATGTAACCTTAGTAAAACCGTTGGTGCATCAAGGATCAGAGTCATGGCTTCGTTTAAGCAGCTATGAACCTGTACTTCCGATATGGGCTTCTATTTGTATTATAATTGTTTGCTTGCATTTTTCTGCCCTCTTTTCAGGACTTAATTTGGGGTTGATGTCGCTTGACAGAACAGAGTTAAAGGTAATAATTTCACATATATATTAATTTCATTATATATAATTTCATATATCTCCTTGCAACTCTATTATTTAATAATTTAAGCAAAGAAAACTTAAACTAAATTACATTAGCTGTGTTCGTAGCAGCTTCTCACTGATAACATTAGTAGCTAGGAGTAGAAGCCAACTGCTTGCGAGAACTTTGCTCGAATTATTGCTCCTATCTCTATTTTAAGTATGTTCCAAAAGTTATCGATATCCCTTGAAGGGCTAATAGGCCAGAATAACTAAATATGACCTTAGTTAGGGATTGTAAATTTACCGACTTTTCCATTTACCGGTAATTCGGTAAATGAAAATCAAAATACCGGTTTACCGGTAAATTACCGGTAAATATTTTTCCTAAAAATTAAAATTAAGGAAATAAAAAAATATGTATTTTTGATTTCCATTTCGCATTTTTTATTTCAAAAATATAGAATATAAAATTAAAGTTTTATTCTAAACAAACTATAATAATAATAGAAACAGAAAGAAAACTAGTTGGGATGTGGGTTCGACCCTTTCGGTCCACACGATCAACTTCCCAGTATGATGGAAGGAAGCTCTTTGAAATAACGATAAGAATGGTAAATCCGCAAGGCTTTTCTAAAGAACTATTTTTTGTTGAACAGTAGCAAACCAACATATCCCTGGCACTTCGTTATCTACACTATAAAGCGAATTCATTTTGAGTGTGTTGACGCGCTGATGGTAAACTACAATGATAAAAACTACATTTTCAATTCTAACGATTTCAGGAGATAGTACCAAAATTAATCAATATAACGGATTTGTCAAACTTGTCCGAAAAGGCCAAACTGTAATCACTGGAAATCCCGCGATGAACTCAATTCCCAAAACTGTAGGACATGGAAAGCAATCCGCCGTTCAAACAGTTCTGAACTAAAGTTTGAAAATTTCGTCATGTTTGTAATGGTTAACGTATTTGTTGAATTGTTTTTAAAGAAAACTCGGATTTTGACGAGTGATGACTCTTTGGGAAGCTATTGCTCGGCTGAATCCATAAAAGTGAACTTAATTTTGAACGAGTGTCATTCCAACGCTTCGATCGGCACCTCAATGAAGTGAATATCATTTTTGGTTTGCGTTCTATCGAGCATGTAAAAAAATCACTTAGCATAGATACCGCTCGATCGAATTTTATGAAAATCTTTTCAAACTGTACTCTCGGTAATACGCTACGATCGGCACCTCAAAGAAGTCGGTATCATGGTTGGTTCGTGCTATATCGTGCAGGTACAAAAATCACTGACGTCGCTTAAACAAAAAAACGGCTCGACCGAATTTCATGAAAATCTTTTCAGATCATATTATCGGTTAATACGCTTCGAACGACATCTCAACGAAGTCGATATCAGTTTTATGGTATCAGACACACACACACATACTTCCTCCCAATTTTTTGCTTAAAATCCTCCTGGGACCTTGAAAGATGAAAATACGTTGAAATTTTCGATTTCGATTTTCGGACCGATTATAATAACTTCCTATACTGGGAAGTTAATAATACAGAAAAAAATACAACAGGAATAATATTTATTATTTAATACCATTTTATCGATTAGCATTTTTTTAAAAGTCTTATCTTCTAATTTTGATCTAATTTTTGTACAAAATAATCCAGCTCCCGAAAATACCCTTTCTGATTCAACACTTGTTGGACGAATGGTCATTAAATAATCAAATACTTTTTGAATAAACTTTCCCGGACTTTTTCTTCGTGAATATATTTGGTTATACTTACCATTTTCTTTTATTTTCAATGACACTTTGGCTATTTTAAATGGATTTTTTTTTACCGAATTTTACCGAAGGCGTGCTTTTGTCTATTTATCTACGGTAAACCGGTATACAATCCCTAACCTTAGTAAAATTGTCTGAGTAGTCGAGATAGTGGCACTTTTAAGAATTTCTAGAAAATCTACTACTCACGAGAGTGCCACAGCTACAAAATTTAATATTCTAAGAATCTATTTTTAAAACGCCATATGGAATAACTCTGCTATTTACCTAGTTTATAGCTACTCCAAAAATAATTCGAATTATGGATCATCCAAAATTTTTTACCCTATAAACGAGGTAAATCGAATTATGGCTTAAACCGAAATATTTCGGCTTAAGCCATAGTTATAAGAATGTATTTAATACCCGTTTATACGCTAATTCGAAATTTGGATGTAACTTTGAGTTAAATCGATTTAATTTTTCTTCTATAAACTAGGTAATTGAGAATAATGTAAGACAATCTAATTGAAAGTAAAGTACTAATACCTCGTAACCCTCCGAAACCTAATTTGAAGCAAAAACAGAATAGGATGATAATTTCAAAGAGAAGTATCCACTGTCTTTTGAAAATAATTGAATGGGAACATCGCATACACTTCTTATCATTGAATTATTTTAAATAATGATAAAATTAAATAAATTATTGTTGGATGCGAGGTATTAACTCTTATGTTTGATTTGCACATACCTTAGAAAATTAGAAAAATTATTAACAGAACATGTTCTTATTATTAATTATTATTAATGAAGTAGAATGGGTGACGCGATACATTGAATGAAAAATCAGGTTTTACCAAAAATTGTGGGTTATCATCTGCGCTCCTTTAATCCCTCATGGGACATAGGGCGGAAACACTTGCCCTCCAGCGGACTTTGTTTTGCGCGACAGCTCTCAGCTCCGACCAGGATCTCCCAGTTGTTGCGGCTTCTGCTAGTAGGGTTTTCTTCCACGTTGTTCTAAGTCTTCCGACTCGACGGGATCCTTGCGGATTCCAGTCAAGGGCCTGTTTGGCTAGATTTTCGTTTTCGCGTCGCAAGGTGTGGCCAACCCAATTCCATTTCTTTCGCTTGATTTGGTCGTCTATCCTTTCTTGGTCGGCACGGCACCATAGTTATTCGTTTGAAATTCTATTCTGCCAGCGGATTTTTAAGATACGACGCAGGCATCTGTTGATGAAGACTTGTAGGCGCCCTGTGATGAATTGGGTGACTTTCCATGTCTCGCAACCCTACAAAAGTACTGCCTTAACGTTGGAGTTGAACAGCCGAAATTTGGTTTTAGTTGAGATCTCCGTTGACCTCCATATGCGGAACAGGCATGCATATGCGCCTCGTGCTTTATTTATTCTGGAACTGATATCTTCTGCACCGCCATTTTCGGTAATAATACTACCGAGGTAGCAGAATTTATCTACAGGTTCTACGTCACGGTTATTTAGCGCTGTCCGTTCAATTGTGTTTGCATTAATCCGCATTTTTTTACTTTTAGTCGGATTTAGCCTTGCCTGCTGGACTACTTTCTGTTGCCAAATTGCTTAACATGTTTTTCAGGTGCTGATGTCTGTGGGCCAGCAAACAAATATCATCCGCGTAGTCGAGTTCCTTATAGTCCAATCAATCTACGGGTTCACAATGTTAATTTCCAGACAATTGAAGGCAGGAAAAAAAATATGGGCGTGTAGAACACTTAATTTGAAGAAAGATAACATGTACATATAAACTTTTATTAAATAGTACATAGTTTAGAGTTGAAAAATAATGAAATAAAAAACTTGTCTTTTTCGCGGAAAAACAACTTGTCTTTTTTGCGATGAAGTGTTTTGTATATAAAATTGAAAAGCTCAAATTTTAAATAATAGTGCATAATGGTACAACTCTTAACGAAGAAAAAGAGCTTCGAAAAAATGTCCTATGTCGAGGAGCTGTAGACGAAGGATTTTACGAAAACGCCTTTTTTTTACAAAAATCGAAATTCCACCCATATTTTGCACAATTTCAAGCCAAAAAAAATGAGTTTTCAGATTGCCAAAAGCAACATTTTTACCAAGTAAAAAGTTTCTAGGTCGCATCAATAATAAAAAAGCAAAAAATAAATGAAAACGACGCGATTTTTAACGGTTTTACGCATTTTGCTCCATGTATAAGACACTAACCAATATTTTGTACCACATCAATTGAAAGATAATTTTAATACCTATAACTTTCTCATTTAACTTTTTCGGATCTGAGCTCAACTTTTGTTTTATTGGCGAAAAACCGTTTTTTTGACTTTTGCGAATTTTTTAGGTTAAGTTCGCCAATGCAGTTTCGTAAAAAAAACACGCTATCTTTCTTCAAATTAAGTGTTCTACACGCCCATAATTTTTTTTCCCTGCCTTCAATTGTCTGGAGAATTTCCGTAGATTGATTGGACTATTAAGGCGATCTAGCAAACCCCATTGTATGCCGCCTGTTCTACTATCTAGAGCGCCGACAAGGATGTCGTTTATTACTATAAGAAATAGTAAAGGCGAAAGTAGGCATCCTTGTCGTACTCCTGAGTTCACCTCAAAGCTGTCGGATAATTTTCCATTATGGAAAACTCTGAATTTGGAATTGTTATATAGGGCTTTTATCAATTCTATTATTTTATCAGGCAGTCCACGTCGCCGTAGTGCCTGCCATATAAAGCTCCTATTGACCGAGTCGAACGCTTTCTCATAATCTACGAAAACAAGGTAAAGGGGCGATCGGAATTCAGTAGACTGCTCCACTATTATTCGGAGGCTGTTGATATGATCAATACATGAGCGGCCCTTCCTGAATCCGGCCTGCTGCCTCCAAAGCGTTCGGTCTACTGCCTCTCTTATCCTAGATAGTAATATATGGGACCAAATTTTGCCACTGTAGATATTAAACAGATGCCTCTCCAGTTGTCGCATATTGTTAGGTCTCCCTTTTTTGGTATTTTGACTATGATACCTTCCGCCCCACCTTCCATGCTATTTCCAGGATTGGCCGAAGCGCATCTGCTATAAGGCTTGAATCGGCTTTCAACAATTCTGGCGCGATGCCATCTTTTCCAGCTGCTTTACCATTGGCCATCGCATGAATTGCGGTTACTATTTCCGTCTTGAATGGGGCCCGGGTGGTGATTCTTATTAGCTGTGCATTGTTGCTATTTTCCTGAGGTTCCATTAAGGGCGGCGAAGAAGTAATCTCTCCATCTTTGGAGTTGCTCCTCGTCGCTGCACAGCAGTCTTCCATCCGCACTCTTAACGGCATGCTTTTTAGTAGAGTGCTTTCCCGAGAGCTGTTTAGTAATTTGGTACAGCACCTTACTGTTGCCTGTGATTGCTGCGTTTTCCGCTTTTTCTGCGAGCTCATTTAACCTCCCGGTGTAATTGGTAGTATTCCCGTTCAAGTTGGTAACATCTTTCCGGGTCGTTTGTAGAGTTTACGTTATTTTTTAGGGCTCTCCTGCGTTCTCTTTTTGCCAGGTTGTGTCCGAGATCCGGTGTTGCTGTTTTTTGGGATGCTCGTTTCCGAAGCCGTCAATATTGCGACCTTTGTCGTACTCCACAGCTCTTCAATATTTGTGTCGTCAGAAACGGTTTGCTGGTTTAATATTTGTTGCAGGTTTCCATTAAACTCTCGCTTTTTAACGCTCTCCCGCTAAAGATCTACGGTTTATAGCATCGCGTTGTACGTTTCTGATTGAGGCCATTTTAAGGCGAATAGTTGCTACTATCAAATGGTGGTCGCTTCCAGTGTCTGCTCCCCTGAAACTCCTGACATCCTCCAGAATAGTTCTCCATCTGCGGCTGAAGGCAACATGATCTATCTGATTTCTCGTTCTACTATCGGGCGATACCCAGGTCTCTTTGTGTATCTTCTTGTGACAAAAGTAAGTTCCATCTACCATGAGTTGGTGGGAACTACAAAAGTCAACGAAAAGCTCACCATTGTTATGGGTAACTTGGCTTAGACCTTGATTTTCAATTGTTGATTCAAGACCGGTGTTGTCACGGCCGATCTGTGCGTTTAAGTCACCCATTAATACAATGATGTCTCCCTTTGGAATAGAGCGAAAAACCTCATTCAGTCGCATATAGAACTCGTCTTTGATGTAATCTTCTGCATCTTCAGTTGGAGCATAGCATTGGACTACCGTAGTGCTTCTTAGTTTGGTTCGCAGGGGCACGGTACTAATCCTCTCAGAAACTGGTGACCAGCTAATGAGGCTGGACCTGGCTTCTTTGGTGAGTATTACGCCAAATTATCAAATTCATATTCATTTTGCTGAAATTGTCAAGTCCATCTTTTTTATCTTATTTTTTGTCTCTAAAAGAATTTCAAATCTCATTAAAAATGTCACATAAGCATAATGTATAAAATTTTCAATTATCTTGAACGGATGCCTCAACGGGTAAAATTTCACTTTGAAAAATGTTTGTATGAAAATCGTCTTCAATCGAAAATTGCAACTTAGCATTTATTTGTAAGGCAATTGTCTGCTAAAGGAAGAGTCAATTTATTTTTTGTTGTTTTGTTTATTATTATCATAAGTATAAAAGAAATTGTTTTAAAATAAAGAATTTAGTCGAAGCAATTAAGACGTTTGAGATAGAAGTGGCTGCAGAGCTACTTGTTTTTCTATCATACAGCTACACTTGTGTTTAGGTGTTACACCTATTACACAGCGCATCAAAGATCAAGGTGATACACCCCTAGTTCACCGTGCCTCGACTACATTTAAAGTCATTAAATAAGGAGGTGTCCTGCGACTGTCAATCAGAAGCAGAAAAAACCAGCAAGGGGCATGGATTCAATTCCCCGTAAATTGAACTTCGGTCCGTTCTTTGGTCTAACAATGACGAGGAATTCAATACTCTGAGCCGTGAATAGTCACTTTGCTGTTTTTTCAGCTCCACTGGCCGAATAGATCTAATATCTTTAAAATGTACGAAAGTGCTTATGAGGTGTACGCTGATATAGCACGCATTTTCATTTAATAAATAAAAATTATGTCACCCTCATTCATTTTTTTAAGCTTGTAAAAAGTGCCGGCGGCAGCCATTAGTTTTCATCACAGTCAGTGTCAAAAGTTAGTATACGCCGACCATTTCGTACTTCTAAAGTGAGTACTCCCTAAGTAACAAATAATAACGGGAAACTTTTGAAGCAAAAATAAACCTTGTGTATCAGTGTTTAATTACTTATTATAATAAAGTTAAAAAATTGGGGTGTACAAGGGTTAATGTGGTAGATAGTACATAAAAAATGGCCGTTTTTATGTTTTTTGTGAATCATTTTTGTCTACTATCTAACATTAATCACTTGGCAAACCAGGACGGGACACCCTGTATATTTTCATAGGTGAGAGTAATCAAGTGTCGCATTTTATCGTAGAACCTTGTGTCAGGGCGTGTTTTTAAGGTGTTAAATCAAACTTTACACACATTTCATGAAAATTGGGTTGTAGAGCAACACTTTGCGAATAAATTAGGCTTATCAAAAAATTTCTAGGACCACTTTGGATCAACATTTTTTCGTAAAACAGGTGTTTTTACATTTTTGAGATTTACTCGAAAAGTTACCATTATTTTTGACGTGACAACGTCTATTAAATCGGTTTAAGATAGGACGCGCGTGTAAAAATGTCCCGCACACAAAAAAAAATCATATCTCCGCCCCCATACATGTTAGGGGGTGGTTAATGGCTCAAAATTTTCGTTAATTTATCCTCTGCACGGGAAAAATACATTCATTCACCTTATTGACGTGACAACGCCTATTAAATCGGTTTAAGATAGGACGCGCGTGTGAAAATGTCCCGCACACAAAAAAAAATTTGCTTCGAAATATATAATTTATTAATTGAGAAAATAATACAAAACGTAATAACTGACGTTGTCACGTTCAAATTAATAGACGTTGTCACGTTAAAATACGGACGTGATACTTCACATCCAAGACCATTAATTTTTTTTTTTGATGAAATTTTTATTGTAGGTAGGCACTATCAGTGGCCACAATTTATGCCCTGACACAAGGTTCTACGATGATTACACTCCCTATAATTAAATGTCAAAAAATTGCTATTTTTAACGGTTTTTGAATTTTTCTGCACAAACCTGTGCCGATTTCAATGATCCAAAACTCATAATTTTCGTCTTTTTAAGCACTATTATGTAGTATTTTTTAACCGACTTCAAAAAAAGAGGAGGTTACTCAATTCGACGTGTAGGTATTTTGTGGTCCTGTTCACGCATAACTTTGTAACCCAATAACTTTTTTGCTTTTTTTTGGTTCATTTGAAGGGGGAGCTTCCCACGGTGGTCCCGTTAAATTTTTTCTAAATTCTGATAACGGAGTTCGAAGTTAGGCAGAAAAAACTGTTAAAATTCAACCTGTTAAAGCTCAACCTAAACATTTCATGGGCGCACCGAACAAATTACTTTATTGTTGAAAATCTGGCAGCAGGCCGATGGCGGGGTGGTTGGAGCGTCGGATCCTCGATTCAGCGTTCGCTGGTTCGATTCCGGTCGGTGCAGGCCGGTTTTTTTCTTTTTCTCTTTTTCTACTTTCTGAAATGATTTATTAACATATTGGTCAGCGGCCGATGGTACTTGACATAGCGCAAAGGGCTGGAGGCATAAATGCTTTAAAAAAAAAAAAAAAAAAAAAAAGGGCTGGAGACAAGTATTCTTGTCTGTGGGATTTGTGGGGTGCGAGTTCGATCCCAAGGGCTCGCGGTGCTTTTTTTTCTATATGTCGACAAAATAATTATTTTTTAATTTCCTTCGGGGAACTTTGTTCCATATTAAACAAGTTTTCGACGTGAATGCGTCTGTAAATTTGCTTCCAGAACAAAAGCCGATAAGAACGAAATTATGGCGAATTTGCAGCTCAAAAAACTATTGTTTATATCGAATAAATAAATATACCATGACGTGGATGAAGAATCAAAGAATTTTATTGTTTACATTTAATTTCCACGATATCAATGGCAACTTAACTTTTTATATGCCTTATATTATCTTGATCTGTATGTGTGTATAGTGTAAACAAATCTTGCAACTTGATTTTGACCCAGTTCCATATAACCGATCAACTGCAAGTTTTGCACATACGTATAGTTCGCATGACAATACAATCTGCAATCAAATTTTGCAATTCCGCTCCCCAAGACATGGGTATCAAATGAAAAGGTGTGACAAGTAGAATACACTTCGCTATGTGGCGTCGTAAAAACGTAGGCTCCTTGCAATGACAGGCAATATTAAAAAATGAATGGACTAAAAAGCACGAAATAAAACAAAATTTTAAAAACCGACTTCAGAAAAAAACCCGCGATGCACAAAAAAGGATGAAATAATTGTTTGTAATTCTTAACAACATCAATCCAATAAGAATGGATCTAGAAAGAAGAATCACTTTTGAAGACGGTGCCAGGTAGTAGTTGACTTTGATTGCAATAACTCTTGCTTCGGCAATTGTTTACATTTCTTTGTTAGGCTTAATATATCACCCACATGTGTTAGCACCGTCTTCAAAAGTGATTCTTCTTTCTAGATCCATTCTTATTGGATTGATGTTGTTAAGAATTACAAACAATTATTTCATCCTTTTTTGTGCATCGCGGGTTTTTTTCTGAAGTCGGTTTTTAAAATTTTGTTTTTTGTTTTCCAAAACAACATTTTTTTCGTACCTAAAACGTGAAAAAATCTGTTTTCGCTACTATTATTAGCTTTTTACCACCTGCTCCCCTGGACCAATTTTATCCAAAACACATTCATTGGATTCCTACGATTTTTCTCTTAATTATAGCGTTAAGAAAACGTAGGGCAGATTTATTTTAACTTTTTTGCTATCCCTCCTGGACTAGTCGCTGTGGTCGCGTTTCGAGTCGACTTTGACATTGACTTTGCTAGCGCCTGTATATGTGTGCGCCTCTCCCTGCGCTACTCTCCGGTTATCACTCGCGCCCGCGGGCGTATTCTCCTGCGTGCATCGTGATTTTCGGGGATAAGGAGTGGGGGGGTCAAAAAATGTTCTCGCACACATGTTCATGAAGGGTCATAGGAGAGATAGATGGAAGAACAAAATTTCAATTTTTTGACCCCGGTAAAGTGCTATGTCCCCTTAAAAAATTTACAAATGATGAATGAAAAACGTCCCTTTTTATCTTATATTGTTTTGTTTTAAGTTTTTTGTATTTTACACATTTGCTACAGAAATAATTTGTAGCAATTTCTACTAAAAAATACGAAATTTATATTTTTATCACTTTGAATACTAGATTGTTGACGTTTTCCGTCAATCGTATGCGCGCTTCTGCTTGGGGGGTTGTGCTGCTTGCGACTGCGGAGAACTCTCGTTTCATGAATGAAAAAGCTCAGTATTCAAAAGAATTTTTTAAATTATTTTAAATTTACGGATGAGAAATATTTCGCATAATTATAGTAAAATTATGTTTATTATGATGAATAAACTGCCTTGGTTGAGCAGGGCCTTTACATGTGTTTAAAAGCTCTGGTCAACACATATAAAGACAAATTAACTTTATTCATTTGGCATGCGCGCATCCCTTCTAAATTATTTTGTTGCGTTTGTTGCCATTTTAACTAAAATGAAGGGAAATGAGAATAATAGGGGTATTCATGTCACGTTTCGTAGCCTTCGTAGTTTTCACAGTTTCGTAGTTCGTAGCTTGTTGACATGAAGGTCCGTTTTAAAATTTTTTCAGTTGTCACCCGAATCGTAATGAACACAGCTGATAGCTGTCAAAAACACAAACCACGAAACTACGAAGTGAAATTGAGACGCTTTTCAGCTTCGTAGTTGCAAAGAAGCTTCGTAGTTTCCAAATGTATGAAAATGAACTACGAAGAACTACGAACTACGAAACTACGAAGGCTACGAAGACTACGAAATGTGACATGAATACCCCTAATATTTATAAAATTTGGCAACGTGGCGCGCAGAATTGTTCAAATATTTTGTGTCACGGAGTTTGAAAAGATCTATACTACATTCTAGCTTAATAAGAAATAAAATTGAGCCAATCCACTTGTTTGCCATAAAGGTAATTTTTATTTAGTTTAAATATATCAACGAGCGTTTTTTCAAACTTACTAGATTGAATAAAAATATTCATAATGGCTGTTTTTTAGATTTTACGAAATACGGGAACTGAAAAAGAGCGAAGATATGCCAGCCAAATTCAACCAGTTAGAGATCACGGTAACTATCTTCTTTGCAGTATACTTTTGGGGAATGTTCTTGTCAATTCGACATTCACAATTTTATTGGATGGTTTAACATCCGGCTTAATAGCGGTGGTCTTTTCAACATTGGCAATTGTGATTTTTGGCGAAATTACGCCGCAGGTAAAATTATATAAAGACACTATTTTTCTTGTAATTTAATTATGTGCCTTATATAGGCTATATGTTCTAGGCACGGATTAGCAGTAGGAGCGAAAACTATATTTATAACAAAAGCTATAATGATAATTACTTTTCCACTTTCTTATCCAACATCAAAAATTTTAGATTTCCTTCTTGGGGAAGAAATTGGTAATGTCTATAACCGAGAGAGGTTGAAGGAACTCGTCAGAGTAAGTGCAACATCATATTATATAGTTTTTAAAATGCATACATACATATATTGTTTTTAAAATCCATATGGGAGACCTCGTGTCGTAACCCATCTCTTCACGTTAGGAATAAATGGTTAACCAACATTCACCGACTTGTCCCACTTCGCTTGCCATTTCGTTCGAGCTCACAGCGCGTAATCTGCCGCCGTACCGATTAGGCTCTGCTCTAACTTATTCTGAGCATGTTCGCCTGGCTGCGAATGCTTCACAAATACATAAAAAAAGTTGTCATTCCTCTAAACAAAGTACCATTTTACTATATAAAGTTGGACTATGAAAAAAAAGCTAAAGGAAGCAAAGTATTTCTCAGCCTTTTTGGAGAGCAAAGCTTTGAAAAACTGAAAGCAGTCGGAAAGCATTTCATAGCAAAGTACATTTGCAGTCGGATCAGTCTCCAACGCAACTATTTGCTCAATGCCGGCACGCTGAAAACATTTTTGACATCAAGAGTTTTTCAATGCGGAGCAATGATTTTGCTCTACGGCGGATTTGCCATGTCCACCTACACCAAGTTGACTGTATCAGTCATTGACCTTGACTTTCTAAGGCGGAATTGCTTGTCCGACAGGCTTGTTTCCCTTTCCCCTAGAGGGAGTATTCAAATAACGCTTCCTAAAAGTTTGCCTATGCGACTAAAGAGGTATCGGTCTATAGGATGATGAGTTCCCTAAAGGCTTTTTCGGCTTTGGTAAGAGTGCGAACTTCTGTTTGTTCCAATGCAACCTTCCGCACACAACCTTCTGAAGTGCTCGGGTTAAGTTCTAACGACGGCTTTGAAAACCACCTTTCTCTTGTTGCTGCCCTATCAAAGTGTTTCAATCATTTAAATCATTATTACATTTTAGATACTTTTTATTTATGATCAAAAGTTTTATAATAAAGATTGCCTTTTATGATTTTGTAAAACGTAAAGAAAAATAACCAAAATATTTTTAGGTAACAACAGGAATTAACGATCTTGATAAAGACGAAGTAAATATTATTTCTGGGGCACTAGAATTACGCAAAAAGACAGTGGCGGATGTAATGACTCATATTGAGGATGCATTCATGCTGTCTTTGGAGGCAATTTTAGATTTCGAAACTGTATCAGAAATTATGAAATCTGGATTTTCAAGAATCCCTGTATATGACGGCGACAGAAAAAATATTGTCACATTATTATATATCAAAGACTTGGCATTTGTTGATCCTGATGATAATACACCATTAAAAACTCTATGTGAGTTTTATCAAAATCCATGCCACTTTGTTTTTGAAGATGTTACATTAGATGTAATGTTCAATCAATTCAAAGAAGGCCACAAAGGCCATATGGCATTCGTACATCGTGTCAATAATGAAGGAGAAGGTGACCCATTCTATGAAACTATTGGATTAGTTACATTAGAAGACGTAATTGAAGAATTAATACAAGCCGAAATTATTGATGAAACTGATGTATTTACTGATAATCGTACTAAAATAAGGCGTCCTAAGACAAAGAAGCAAGATTTCACCATATTTGCAGAAAAGCGAGAAACGCAAAGGATTCGCATATCGCCACAATTAACACTAGCAACGTTCCAGTATTTAAGCACAAGTGAGTATTAGATTCTTACCTATTAAAGTACATAAATGCTGCTTCTCATAGTAATGAAAGATACGTATGTATATGTTCTTAAGTGCATAGTAAATAGCTGATATAGGGGTATGTAACTAAACGGCCGGCTGTTGACAGGTTTTGGTAGACGAACGAAAAATCTTATGGGAGGGGGGATTGTAACGGTTTATTCGCCAGGGCGTTTTAAAGTTTTTTGTTTAGTTTTTTGCATATTACCCTTTATATTTGTAACTCTATGACCTATTTTCATGAATAAGGTAGCAATATACGCAGAATACTCCCATCTATCTAAAACTAAAAGCGAAAGTTCTACCATACCAACTTCCAGAGTCAAAATTTTGGTTTCTTTTAACAAAAATGTCAACTTCAACCACCTTCCAAAAAATATGTAGCTAACCCGTATTTTTTCCCAGAATTGGAGTTTTATAAATAAAGTCCAAACAATTTTTATGTTGCGGTATTTACTTTCGGAGATATTAATAAATTTTGATGTTAACACTAAGTGGATCCAGTTTCGACATAATCTGAAGGACTTCGATAGCATCAAATTCGCAAGACATGTATGTTCAAATGTTAGTCGGTGGTCTTGAGGGTGGTCACGAGAAAGTTTACCTATGCGACATGTGAGCGTGTTTCGTGAGACATTTCACCTAATTTACTGTAAACAAAACGAACTTTCATATGCGTTACATGGCACCCATAAAAAATCCATACACTCATTCAAACTGGTTTGAAAGAAATATGAAACCAGACGAATATTTTCTTCAAACAGCGGCTAACTTCGAAAACTTAGCCGCACTAAGCCGCAATTTTATACACACTCGCTTAGAATTTTTTCGATGTTGGCCAAAAATTTGAACTTTTGTTTGACCGTGAATGTGGCCTAATATAAAGTTTATTGAAAAAAGAAAAAAAAGTAGAACTGTCCGATCCGCGGTTTGAATCCGCAATGCTTACTTCGCTAGACTAACACAATAAAATGATTGTTCGCTGTCTTTGAAATGATTTCTGTACGTTCAAGGTGAACAAATTTTACTTTGTTTTGTTTTTTATGCCTACCTTTTAACTCCTTTATCAGAACTAAAAAAATTGCACAGGACCACCGTCGGAACTACCCTTTAAAAAAAATGATGCGCTACAAATTATGCGTCAAAAAATACCTACCCGTCGAAATTATAACCTCCTCCTTTTTTGAACTCGGTTAAAAAGTGGCGAGAATTTTTCACTGTATATGTATTATGTACCTACTATTTACTATTTATACATAATGCATTCTTCACATAACTTTTAATGTAATTCATCAGACTGTCAGCGGCGCTTGGAGAAAAATAAGAATTTATGTCACCAGTTTTAATTTGATCTTCGACTTTGTGTTGACTATGTTTGAGTAGATTATTTGGCTATTGGAAAATGCTAATATCTGTAAAATCATCATCGTTTTCTTTCATTTCTAAATATTTTGCTTCTACAACAACTCTTAACTCGTCAAGGTACGATCAATTTGGTTTCCATTCAGTGAGAATGAATGTGGCTTGAGTGTGCTCTACTATTCCACTTAAATAATCTTGTTCTCTCAAGGCATAAGGACTTCCTAAATAAATTTTTTTTTCAGGATATTTAATATCTTGACCAATGATCGATTATAATCAATTAAAATACTATCATGGTGTTGTTGGATTACCTCGATTTGGCCAATAGAAAATTAAGGAATAAAAAAAGGATCTTAACTAATTCATCCAATAGGATTTGTGTGTTGATGCCTAGTAATTAATCTTGGCATTCTTATTTCCTTTCTGCCTCTCTGACCGTCCTTTTGCCTTTCTGACCGTCGATGGTCTCTAAAGAACAAACAAGATGGTTCCTTATGGCCATATTCCATTAGCATGTTCGTTCGTTACGTCGCTAAAGTGATGGGAAACTTCTTCCCTTTATGATCTCTTTCGCAACTTCTTGTCTTCTCGTTCCTTTGAGCTGTCATTTGTCATGATGCATCGTGATTTGTAGCTGACATTCCATCACAATATCTTTATTTACCAGGGCTTCATTTGCGACGCTTACGATAAATTTGCAACCACATTCTGTACAAATATATCACACGTATCACGCGTCTTCCGTTCTCCGTCTTCCGTGTTCCGCTACCTGTCAAAGTTGCTTACTTTGTCTTCATACTGTTTGGCCAGATAAACAAAAAAAAAACGGAACGATTAAAACACGTAAACGAAGAAGATAAACAAATTTCAACTTTTGAACGGATTGACGGAAACGTTACCTCACTTTTTTGTAGATTAAGTAAATAGAATTCGTAAAAGCACTCACTTGTCAACAAAATCAAGGATGCCATGGAAACGGACGCTTGTAACTACATAACAATAAATATCGGAACTCAAAAACACGGAGAGACAGAATACGGATAATTGTTGGTAAAGCCGCGTCTCCACCAACCGAACATGTTTGCCGAACAGTGTTCGCGAACATAAAAACGGACAAACATTCCACATTTGATTCCCAAACATGTTCGACGAACATTTTCAATAGCTCACAAATCAATGTTCGCTACAACATCGAACAATGTTCGGCGGACATCACAAATGTCTGTCGAACACTGTTTGGCGAACATGTTCGGTTGGTGGAGACGCGGCTTAACATACAAATAAATATCGAACACGGAAAGACGAAGAGCCAAAAAACGGCAGATGGAACTCGGAACACGTTCGCTATGTGGCCCACGCTTAACTGTTAACGCATATCCTGATTTACCTAATTTATTTTGTTACAAAGGACACTTGATCGTCATATTTTTAAAATTCCTTCAAACAAATAGATCGCCCATGCTGTTCGTTTTATAATACATATGAGTAAAAATTTCTCAAATGTATCACTAAAAACCGAAGATTCATAATTTATAATGAATTTATGCTTAATCGGTAGGTTATGCACACAATCATGCCACGAAATAATTTTGTAAAAGAAAAATTAACAAAGTTTTAAACAAATTAATTTTGAGAGCATTTTTATTTTGAAAATTTTTTGTAACCAGCCGAATTAATATTGTTTGCTCATCACAACGTCGTTGCTTAGATGAAAGATTGAATTTTAGGTATAATTGAAAAAAGTATAAAAAAAGTGAATATTTCATAATTGTTAATAACAAAATAAGATGTAAAATGGGAAAAAAAGGTGTTCTTCGCTAGGTAAAAATTCAAAAAAAATATGTTTCAATAGGAAATTAAATGCAGAATCATAATCCGTTGAAAAAACTCACGTGCCACTTTTCTCAACAAAGTTATAGCGATTTTTCATTGCAAGGAAAACCACGCGCGCCGGGCACCACGCGCCGGCCACCGCGCCCCGGGCACCGCGCTCCATGCAACGCCATGTTTGCACACCGCGCCGTCGACTGCTATTCATTTTGCATTCAAAAACGCGTTTTAAGTTTAGGTTGATGAATAAACAAACACATGTCATTGTTAAATAGAAATTTTGATGTAGTTTAACAATTTTAAACATTTGTAATTTAATAAATTAGCCATGCGTCTATCGGTATACATATCCTGTTTCACCTTAGATCGGGGTCGTTTTTTCAAGAGTGTTCTTCTCTCCGCCCGACTTCCATTAGCCAGCACTCCTGGTACAGACATGACTATACCAGGAGTCTATTTCCAGTCGCCCCACGAGGGGGGTGCAGTCGCACTTCCAGCAGTGCAGCACAGTTTCGGCACGAAGCACAAAGCAGCGTGTTAGTCCCCCTGTGTACCTGTTGGTTGGCGACCTACGATTCAACTTTCGACTACTCAAATGTCATTGAAAACTTTAATGACTGAAATAAAACGATTCGGCAAATAAAAACGAATTCAGTGATGCCAGTGATTAATTTGAATTGAATCGTATTCGATGATTAGACCCTTGAATCGTACTGGAATGGTAAAATTTCCCGAAACCCATCACTAAGGCTACGTTTAGACGGCGACTATTCGAATCGAATTTTTCCCGTATACGGTTTTATCGAATGAGAGACGATTCGATTTTTTTCACGTAAATTTGGTTTTACCCACGGTAGCTTCCCAAGTTTCAAAGTCGGAATAAATATTTATTAAAATGTCTTTCCACGAATTTTGTGTACTAATTTTTCCTTTATAAATGTCCAATGACTTATCCCACAATTTAGGCATTTCTTCAACTAACGAAATGAATAATTCTATTGATATCGTGAAGTCGTCTTCCATCTTGAAAAAATTTAACTGCCAATTAACATTCGACACACGAGTTCGAAATACAGACTAGTACAAGCTAATTCGATATTCGGGAAAAATTGGTTTATGTGAACGACGTAATATAAAACTAAAAGCAACTTTATCACTTATTCGATCAAATATATTCGAGATTTATCGAATCTTAGTGACAAGTTCGAACGGTATACGAGGAAACAAGTTTCACGAATACGGGATTTTACCGCATGGGCCTAGTGGGAACATATTAATGTATTTATCATTGCCACTGTATGGAAAAAATCACCGTCTGAACGTAGCCTAACTCATCGGTTTTTGATGTAAAAACCGATCAGTGAGTGATATTTATTTTTGAATGGTAAATAGGAAAAAAAAAACAAGGCAGCTGGAGCCGTAGAGCGTCACACGAATTTTTTAAGAAATTTTTGCAGTTGTTAAAAATGTTCAGAAAAAAGGACCAGGGGCTATGGCTTTTCCATCATACACTATTGTTTTTATTATTGAAATGAAAGCCGTATTCCTTATGATTACAAAGTTGTGGAAAACAACCGAACGATTCAGGTCAAAATTTCAAATGAGGGTAATCAAGTGTCGGGCAGTGTATAGACGACGTCGAGGAAGACTTAAGACAGAAACTGGAAAAGATCGGCCAGAGATCGAAAATCATGGAGGCGAAACCTGGAGGAAGCTAAGGCTAACGGTAGGGTGTGGAGCCCCTGATTAATTCAAAACGCAATCGAATTATTTTTAACTAGAACTAAAAAATTTCACTATTATGTTCAACTTTGAAAAAAAAAAAAAATCTTTCAATATTCGCAATTATATCGCTACACAGCACCACAGTTCGAGCAAATCGTGATATGGTCAAGTTTTTCGTGTAAAGGATAAAATACAAAGCCAATTTCTAAAATAAAAATTATCTTTGCTTGGAAAACATATAAATGGATCATTTTTAAGTAAATTCATTTTTTGCACATGACAGCACATCTTCAGCACGTTACGGCACAATCCCTATGCATAAAGTAAGATAACGGGGGAATTTAACTTAAAATATGCCCTCATAAAAATTATATCTTTTGATAATTTTTTTTAATGTGGTACGTTATAGCACTCATTGAACACATCTTAGCACATTATATTTTTTATTAAAAACCCAAAATGGCGGGGCATCAATTCAGGAGCACATTATTGCAAACAGAGTTTCGT
Source organism: Thereva unica (assembly GCA_949987705.1). Classification (NCBI taxonomy): domain Eukaryota; kingdom Metazoa; phylum Arthropoda; class Insecta; order Diptera; family Therevidae; genus Thereva; species Thereva unica. The sequence goes on from OX465285.1 coordinate 48,939,114, forward strand.
TATTCTTATGTTGGGAAAAGTTTATAAAATTGTTGGATATAGTACCCATTGAAATCATACTGGTTACTGATATTGTTCTTTCAAGTTAAATTTAAAAATTAAATGGTTACTTATTTTTATGTAGTTTGATTAATTTTTCATAGTAGTTGTTAGTTTAATACTATAAGCGTAAATGAAATGATTTCAGGTGTGGATGCCTTTAAACCTGACATGATATCCGAAACAATATTACGGCGGTTACTTAATCAAGAAATCGTTCATCAAATAAAATGTAAAGGAAGAGATAAAGACGATCCATGCATTTATATTTACCAACAAGGAAAACCTGTAAATTTCTTTGTACTTATTTTGGAAGGCCGTGTAGAAGTTACTGTTGGACGTGAAAACTTAGTATTTGAAAGTGGACCATTTACATTTTTTGGAATACAAGCATTAGTACAAAATATTGTTGTAGGTAAAGAATCTGTCATTTTTAAATATAAACGAAAAATCAATTTTTTTTATGCTTCTAAAGTAGATTCTCCTAATCAGCAACAGCAACAACAGATAATGGGATCATTACAATCCCTTAATATGGATGCCATGTTAAGACACACTTTTGTTCCTGATTATTCTGTAAGAGCTGTAACTGATGTTATATACATAGCGATTAGACGAAATTTATATTTAGCGGCAAAACGTGCAACTCTTTTGGAAAGGTCACAAAAAGTTAGTGGAGAAACTAGTGAACCTATTGATGATGAAGTTGAAAAGGTGAATATATTATTTTCTTCTTTAAAATGCATTAGTCTATTTAAAATTATTTGTATTTCAAGCTTCTGCATTCATTAGACGAAGATGATCGAAGTATAAATGCTCATACAGCAAATCTGAATGAGAATACATCGAAAAATCTGAGTAAAAGAGGAAGCAATACACCATCACCAACTTTCCATTCGGTAAGTATAGATTTAAAAAGAAGAAAAAATCTGGATGGTCAAAAGAATGACCTTATCATGTACGCAAAGGAAATAACACCAAATGGACCCACACCAGTTAGTCCCAATTCTCTAACAACATCCTTTAACCAACGATCTTCATTAGTTGGATCACAACAAGGTAATATTTTAACAATGCCTAGTCAGACTTCACCAGCTAATCAGCCTACACGTGATGTAATTGGGGAATCAGATCAGAGTAATACCGCTGAGAGAGATGACCATGCCGCTGATCCACTTCTTCCGCAACCAAAGTCCTAACGTATCGCCCAGTATGTAATTTATACTTTTAAGTAGATAGTTGTTTTCGTAATGCAGTTTCAAGAGATTACTTAGCTTATTGTATTGAATGATCTACATTATTATTATATTTTTTGTTACATGCAAAGAAAACAAAATTACTTTCCATAACCATTTGTAAAATATTACTTTTTAAAAGTGCGTCTTTATTTTCAGCATGTTATTCAATGTATTTTTTTATAGAGCCTTTTAAGTTTTTGTACTTAAAATGATTTATTTAACATTATTGTAGCAGCTAGATTTATATTTTATATAAATGCTTTTCGTGATCTGTAAAATAATTCTTTGGGCTGATATTACATTTATAAGATAGGAAACAAGCAATTTATAAAATATACATATCATTTATTTTGTTAATATATGTATATATATATATATATATATTATTTGGTTTAAAAGCGATTATGTCGCTGTAAATTCAAAGTAAATAATTGGTAAAATGATTATCAAAATAGTTTGCCGTATTATTTATAATTCAACTTACACTCATTCACATATATGTTAGTTATTAATATCGGCCCTTTATAAAATTTACACAATATGCAATTCACAAAGTATTAAGTTACTTGCCGACTCACATTCTTTTTTATTAATTTTAGTGAAAATTTAAATTTAGCATCTTTGTTCAATTGTGGAGCAGTAAATAAATTTTTCCAAAAAATTACAAACAGGGTAGAATAAGATTTTTCTTCGGTGTTGCAATTTGTCTAGTGAAAACAACTTTAATATATGAAAGATAGACTTAAACCTATGCAGCCCAATTGTGATTCTTTTTATAAGCCGATATATAACTTGTTAATTGGTAAAGTATCAGACAGAACATCAGAATCATAACATAGTGATAAAATTTATGTCTACGTAACACAATGTACCGTTTCCATTAATTCCAAAAATGTTTTTTATAAAAGCTTATTGGTTAGTGTTGTTTTTAAAACTCTTATTTCTGTCTTAAGTTTTAAATAAAAATTCTATAGTTTAAATGATATAATAACTTCGATCCTTTTCATATCCATCGAAAGAATAATCTAATAAAAGCAATATAGTTTTAGTTATTATGAGAAGATTTGCTTCCAATTTGATATGTATTTGAAAATATCATTAATTTTGATAAAATGTACTCTTTATCAAATACCAAAGTAATTGTAATACTATTCATTGAATAGTATTGTAAATTTTTTATAACACGAAATTATATTTTTATGTTCAAATTTAACTACATATTTGTAAACAATGAAAAATAGTTGGAGTGCTGAAATTTAAAAAACTATATTTCATTTTATTAAGAAAGAAATCTCAATTCAGAAAAAAGGAAATGTGTACAGTGCTCAAATTCCAAATGAAACAATCTACCTTCTAGAATATTCTACATATATTGAAAAAAGTACTTTGACAAAAAAAATATGCTAAAAAGAACTTCCCATTTTGGCAACACGTTTTATTCACAGAGGAAAGAAAATTAATTATTTTTAGATCGGATAGATACTTATTATTTGCTAGGATAGATAGATTATTTGCGTGGAGAAGAGTCAATGGGGAAACCCCGCTGACATAATCATCTGAAATATTTCCATACAAATTTATGAACCCAGAGTAGATAAGTAAAATTTGACATAATTTTAAACAAAATTAAAAAAAAAAATCGCCACAATAGTCCGCTCAAATTAGTAAAAAACGCCTTTTTTATTTTTCCCACAGCTATGAGACTGGTGACAAGTGACGGATTCGGGTTGACTAAAACCCCGTAGCTCGAAAAAGGGTGGTTTTTGAGAAATATGTGAATTTTAGAGAATAAAATCTGCTACAGATTTTGTCTTGACTGTTATTTCGAATTCCGCATAATTTCGCCGCCAGGGCGTTTTGAGCCTTTTTTAGTTTTTGACCAAAATTATGCATGTATATGAAAAATTAAATGAAATTAAAGTAGTAGTTGCAGTTTTTCAAAGGTTTTTTTTTGAAGTTTTGATTATCAACAGTATGTGAAAAAAGTCGCAAAACGCCTTCTAGCCGCGAAATTATGCGTAATTCGAAAAAATAGTAAAAGCAAAATTTGTAGGAAATTAATCTCGCTCTATAACTTTGCTCTGTCGATATCTTGACCAAAATGCATAGTTGAAGAAATAAATAAATGGAGAAAAAAACTCTAAAATATTGAAATATTGCTCAAAACCCATAATTTTTTCGAACATCATATGAATCATGTGAAAATTATGTTTAGACAACCCAAATTCATCACTTAGTACGTCTGTGAGAAACATTTCTTTGATTTTTCCTAATTTACAATGTTTGCATGGTCTTAGGCCTGATAGACATTTAGTCAGTCTCGAACGGGCCAACAGCCAACCAACAAAAATCTGCTGTCATCGTTCATTCTCTTTTGAAGTTCGATGAATAGACGCAAGCGCTTTCACACGTGCCAGATTTTCCAACCAATTGTAGGTCAGAATGCTTTAGATTATTGTTGTTGTTTTTAATCTTAATTCTCCTTTCTGATATTTCTCTCTCTTCTCTTCCACAAAGAAAAAACAACCACACAACTGTCAAAAAGTTGACTCGGAAATCCAGTGAGAGAGTTGGTTCAAAAAATCTGCCTACTCCTTCGTCCTCTCTCACCCTCTTCTCTACAAACGACGTTGGGGGCCTTAAATCGCATTGGTGAAACCGTTTTTTCCTCCTTTTTTTAGGTGGTGTCAGTGAAAAAATGTTTGCCACGTATGACCATTATATGTATATACAAACTTTTTTTTACGAAAACCTACCCTTCAGGACAGTTGCCGGACTAATTTGTTTAGGGGTGCAGGGAAGCTTCGGATAAAAAAAAATTTAAGACAAAAGTTTCATATTTTCCTTCGGAGAATCATAATCCGTGAAAAAATGGGGGTTGCTATTTAAAACTTTAGAGTTACCCCCACCCCCTGCGAGGGGGTGAGTGGATGGGGGTGAGTTTTGTGTGCAAACGATTCTAGCCTCCTAGCTGAGCAACTTTTGCTGTAAACTTTTTTCACGAAAACCTACCGTTCAGGAAATATCGAACAGTGATATTGAATTTATTCGACATTGCCGGACTATTCTCGCACCCTGTATATATGTATCAGTGGGGAACCCAATAAAATATACGGCCAAACGTGAAACATAGTGGAGGTTCCGTGTTACTGTGACTCGATGTTCATTGCTGCACCAGAGAATCTGTGTACTTTCTATTATCAACACAGCAAGACACTGTTCGCCACAGCATGTTACTCTGTGTAAGACCAAATGGAACACTAATGCCTAATCTCCAATGGCAAAACCAACCACGAACCAACCAACCAAAGTGCTGCATCCTATTCCTTCCCATTGTAAATTGAATTATCCGTCTCGCTCGTTTTGGTCGACATGGGTAACTTTCCGTATGTGTTAGTTAAACAATTTGAGTTGCCACATGAAATTCAGCGGGCAATTTAGTACAAACAAATGTCAAAAATCAAGGCATAAATGACGTTAATAGTAATTGCAATATCCCGCTAAAAAATTTGTCAACAGAAAAGTCTAATCTTGTAATAATAATAACGAAATAGACATTTAACATCTACAGTGATAGAAATGTGTGTGAACACATTTTGTCAGCTAATTCAGCCTACTGGTACGTGGTTGGTTTTCCCATTGGAGATTAGGCATTAGGCTCATGAAAAACGCCACAGCGCACTTTCCTCTAATTTTTGTTTTACCAGTAAATCGTAAATTTTTTGTTGATAAATTTATTTAATTTTCTTGCCTGGTATGTTGGGAATCTTAAAAATTCAACGATATGTTTATAGGTTATTAATTAACGACCACATTTCAATTGGCGAATGTCCGGTAGCAGCGAGCAATAATAATAACAAGATTGATTAGGTGGAGCTCAAGGACAAGTTGGGGTTTGTTTGTAGTTTGGGGCCTCGGTAGCTTAGGGAGTAAGGCGTCTCGAATCGCGGTCAGGCCCACGGTCCTTCGCCTTTTCTACTTTCCCATCCACATAATTTTCCTTCTTTCTTCTTCTCTTTTTACAGTCCTGATTCCCTCTGTCATTGCCTTCGTCTTCGCATGTCATCGGTGGGTTGATGAGATTCAACTCGTTTCAGGAGGCATAACACTCCAGCGAGTTGTTTCTCGATGCTTCGATGTCAAAGTCGCGACAGTAATGGTTGGGGGGGTAGGTGGACTAAAAATATCACGGGAAGGTTGTGGCAGTTCCTTCCTCCCGACCAGATCTGCTGTTCGACATTGAACTCTATAAGAAGAAAATAGATTGTGAACAGTATAAAGGGCTTTCCTGAGACTCTAGTCTTTCACATAACAAAAATAAAAAGTAAAAAGTTAAAGATATGAAAGAAGAGATAAGCAATAACATTAGGTAAAATTCCCAAAAAAATATCAACAAACGAGCGATGGAGATACATTTTATACAAGAAGCACAAGAGTATGAACGAAACATAAGATGATCCTTGATTCCCCTATTTATATGTTTACATATAAATGAAATTGGAACAGAGCACGTGTAGCGAATTTGAGTAAGTATGCGTAAAAATTTCGTGTTGCTACAGCACTCCGGTTACTTGATCACACTTGTCTGCCGTGCAAAGGGGAAATGACCAATATGCAAAAACCTCGATTCGAGAAAAACGCGATCAAAGTTTTCAAAATACATGAAATCGAAGTAAATAAAGTGAGCATGTACTTTGATAACTTTTAATTAAAAAGGACAATCATGAAATTTTTTTAAGTAAAATTTGAATATTTCATATCATAAAAAGCCTACAAAGCCATTTTGACCTATAATGCCTATAGGTCATTTGTCCTTTGCACGGCAGTTGTATTATTCCTTATTTCCACTCGTATTTCCCCTTCATTTTTTATCTTTCATTGCATTGAAATTTTTATCCGCTGATCTCAAGGACACTGAAACATTTTTAAATATTTGTTCTAGCTAATCACTCATATTATTATTTCTCCCAGCCCCGGTAGTGTCTCGCTGTGTCGTTGATGCCACGCTCTGTTGTAAATGGAAATCACCCTCTGTGTAAAATTGACTTCCAAGTTATATATTTGAATATTCTAAAAACAAATATAAATGAAAAAATTCGAAAATTGGGAATTGAAAGTAATTATTATTCTACCACGATAATGATGCAAATCATACAGGTTACAATGTTAGAAGTTCGCTCCTGTACAACTGTACTGATTTGTTCGAGTCATCGTTCAGTCTCCTAATCCAAATTTTATTGATTTTATCGATTTTTGGTGTTGAATAAAAAAAATTTAAAAAAAACATCTATAACTAATCGAGATGCATTAAAAGCGTAATTGATAGAAAAGTGGAGCAAAATTGAACCTTCTTTCTGTCGAAAACTTGTAGAGTCAATGTTAAATCGGTTTAAAACAATTGAGCAAACTGCATTACCAATCAAGTATTAATAAAGAAACTACTTTTATTAACGTGAGGTTAAAAATAATAAGTAGCTACTGTTTGCTAATTTGAGTATTTTTTTTAATTTTTATCTATAAATCTTACTTTTTTATTTTTAAATTTGTTTAAATTTTCTCATTAATTGAATCTTTAAAGGCAGTAATTCTTAACGAGCGTTAACGTATTCATTTAGAGTTTGAGCCACTATTTTAGCGAGAAAGAAATATAATTTAAGGCTGTATCAAAGCCTCTCGTGTAAATACGTCACTCATTCTATCTAAACAATTTAGTACAAATTTTAGCCATTTTGCAAAAGTCACATCATTTCGTACAAACGCTAAATACTTTATTATGAATTTACAATGTTGCATAAGCAAATATATAAACAAAATGCCTTTGTGGATATACATCCTCTATAAAACGCGCCAAAATAAAAGTGTAAATTAGGCTTAATAAAAGCTAATTTTACAGAAGAAGAATTATGCTATTTTTTAGTAATGTTTAGTTGCCAAAGTGTATATAATTAAATACAAACCTAATCAATTTTCCTTTCTTTTATTATAGCCTTTTTTAAATTTTCTTCAGTTCTTAAATACACAAATAAAATATTTGCACAGTAGTTTGATACATATACGTTTGAATACTCTAGTAACATTATTCTATTCCTAGCATTCAATCTATTGGATAATACGATTGTTGAGTGGATTTGAGATTAAATTTTGCTGTGATAAACTACAAGTAGGAACGTCTGTCATAATCTCTCGAGATGTTGTTGTTAAATAAAAGTTTGAAACTTTCACCGTTTATAAAAAAAAAGTTATTTGAGAATAGTTTTATATAAATAAAAATAAATTTTTTTTTAAATGTAATTTCTGTAGCCGCTCACAAATTATCTAATTGTTAAAGCTAGTTGTTTCCGAAATTATGCTACTAAAAGCCACGGAACAATAATATGTACTTATATAGAATATGTAAAATTTATGTATATAAATGTTGTTCCAAAAACATATTTGCATATTTGCTTTTTTTACTTATTATATGACATAGAATAGATTAAACTTTTTATAGCCTCTAGGCGAAAAATTCAATCATATTTTTTTCGTAATGTACTGCGTTCTGCTCAGGCGAGCTATTCTTTCTATATATTTATGTGGAAGTTTAAAGCTGGAAGTACCTAATTGCGTTGCATTGCATTGCTCATCTTGAGTGGATTTACCGGCGATGCGTTACATTACATGGATTTGACACATTAATGCGTTGCGTGTCGGCACTAAAATGCGTTTTGAAATTTGAATTCATGTTGAATTTGTGTTGAATCTCTTTTCAAAATCCATTTTTAATATATTATTGAGTTATTTTTTTTTATGTGGCAGTGCTAAACTCAGGAATCACCCTTTGTACTACCAGTCCGTCATGTCGTTTGTCACGTCATGGTGCAATGTCTAGCAGCAAGCTTAGTACAGGGGGGGGGGAGGGGGGCCGAATAGGTTATGGGTTAAAGGGTTATGGGGGTTCGAAGGGGTGTTGAAGAAGGTGGCGATGAACCCTGCATTTGAACTCTTGGATGTTGTAGGAGCTCGGAAATACTGACTGCGAGAGATTATTCCACAGTCGAGTTGTTCTATTTACAAACGAATTCATATCTTATTGAGTGCGTGAAAAGGGGAGTTGCAGGTAAAGGGAATGAGACGAGTGGGCTAATCTGGTGTTGCGGTTATAAGATTGCCGTGGAGGCAGGAGAGCATTTATTTCGGAGGAACAGTCGCTATAATAGTAGCGATAAAATTTTGTTAGTGCTGCTACATTCCCACGGTGGCTCAAGGGGTCGATGGTGAAGCAGGCGGTGTCGTCATCAATTAATTTAAGTGCCCTTTCTTGCACCTTATCTAACCATGTCAAGGTGGTTATCGACGCGCCGCCCCAAACGAGGGAGTTGTATTCGAGAAGAGGCCGAATGTAGGATTTATAAATAACAGCACGGGCCGATGGCTGGAGGAGGAACTTGCACCTCTTAAGAAATCCCAAGCACTGGGATGCTTGTTTGGCGATTTGGAATATATGGTCATTCCATCGCAAGTCTTTGGCTAATGTCACGCCTAAGATGTGTAGGGATGGGTCGGTCTTTAGTACCACGTCATCCACTTTCAAGGATGGTGAGTTGTTGATCTTTTTCTTTGAAATAAGACAGTACTTAGTTTTGGAGGGGTTGAATTCGACACGATTCTTTTTTCCCACTCTAAAATAAGTTCAATGTCGTTATTAATAGAGTTGAACATTAGTTTGCGATCATCAAGACAGGATCTGGCATGTGTCTGTCTTGTATCAAAGCTGTACGAGTAACGTAGAGTACCGTCGTCAGCGAAGCTGAGAAGTGGATTGGAGGGGATTGATAGTAGGTCATTTATAAAGATAGGAAATAGGGCTGGTGATAAAATTGACCCTTGGGGGACCCCCGCAGAGATAGGGTGGGGTTCAGATTTAATGCCATCCAATACTACCTTAATTGAACGGCCGGAAAGGAAACTCTCAATCCACTTCTGTAAAAGTGAGTCGATTCCAATAGCTTTGAGTTTAGCTAACAAGGCTAAGTGCCAAACTCTATCAAAAGCCTTGGAGATATCCAAAGCAACCAGACTGGATTCACCTGATCCATGCAAACTTCGGCTGAGGTGTTCTGTAAGACAGACTAAAAGATCGCCAGTGGATCTTCTGTGTCGGAAGCCATACTGTCTGTCGTTTATGAGTAGGTTAGATTTTAGATATCCCATAAGTTTTTTGTTGATTATCGTCTCCATTGTTTTGGAGAGAATAGAAGTAATTGCTATTGGGCGGTAGTTGGAGGGAAGGCTGGAGTCACCTTTTTTCGGTATTGGCTGAACATGGGCAAGTTTCTAAGAGTCTGGATAGACTCCGGAAGAGTATGATAGGGCAAAAAGTTTGCGCAGAGGTTTAGCCAAAGGTGAGGCGCATTGTTTTAAGACGATAGGGGGTATATTATCGGGTCCAGTGGATTTATTGATATCGAGCTCCTTGAGGCACCTATACACCTCACGAGTTCTGAAGAAAACCCTGTCCATTAAATGAGCGCTGTGCTCGAGAACCGAGTATATCAGTTTAGGGTAAAGAAGAATTGGAAGCAAACAGAGATGCTAATAAATCGACCTTGGATTTTCTGTCTGTTATCACCTTCTTATCGTGGATGAATGAAGGAGTTGTGGATGAAGTGAAATTCTTCTTAATGGAGCTTACCAAGGACCAGAAGTTCTTGCTACCAGAGGTTGCATTAAGGAGTTTACTTCTCAACTTGTTGTCAAATGAATTTTTAACATTCCTGATGGTGAATTTACAGGAATTTCTTAGTTTGATATACTCCACACGGAGCGATTCACTCGGAGAGCTCTTGTAAGCTCGAAAGGCGACTTCTTTATTTCTGATTGCATTCATACACTCCTGATTAAACCATCTGTTGGGCCTAGCCTTCACAGATTTAGTAGTATGAGGAATGAACAAATGCATACCTGCCTGTATGATCCTAGAGATACGGATAGCGGCAGAGTTGACGTTTTTGTTTCGGAAACACAGGTTCCAGTCAGTAGATTGGAAAAATTAATAAGCCCCAGCCAATTGGCCTTCCCATAATGCCATACAGTTTTTTAACTGGTTTGGGAGGGGTGAGAAATTTTAAATGGGAAACTAGCGCTAACTAAGCAGTGGTCCGAATTGCCGAGAGGTGAATCAACTTCAACGGAGTAACGCGCTGGATGAGAAGTTAGAAAAAGATCAAGGAGATAGGTTCCTTGATCAGCAACATCAGGGACTCTTGTGGGATGATCCACAATTTGATGCAAATTATTGGCGTCTACAAGAGCTCGACGTCCTTGCCAGAAACACTGGTGCCATTTGAGTAAGTCAGCCATTTAACGTTGTGAACATTGAAACCACCCACAACGATGATTTCACACTGAGGATTGGACGACAAAAATCCCGAGATTTATTCGGAAATAGTATCAAAAGATGAAGTGGAGGCTTCGTTACTTATGTTAGGACTTCTGTATAGGAAGCAGAAGAATATGACGTGGCATTGGAATATGATTTTAACCCAAAGATAGTTAAAATCTGAAGTCGTGTTTGAATATATTTTATAGTAAGCCACGTCATCCCTAACAAATATGGCAATACCCCTATGGGGGGAGAGATTGTGCACTAAAGTGTACCCCGACACCTGGTAAACCTAAGTCAGTATCGGGAGATATTTGGGTTTCACTAAGTGCGAAGATTGGGGTTTATAAGTCGATAAGTGGCACTCAACAAAAGAATAATTCGCATGAAGTCCACGAATGTTACAAAAGTCAATAGCAAAATTTGACTTGTAACGGGACTTCGGTCGCGGGCTCAATCGCCACGTTTTCGGGGATATTTCCCGGCATTACATTTGCCGCAACCATCAGAGTCAATAAAATTTGTCCGCGTCAAAGTGTTATGCCTTTTGAGACGGGGCAAATTTTATCGACCGACCGATTTTAGCTGCGGCACCTGCAGGACCGAGATGCGAGAGAGGGTAGGGAGCAAGGGTACTTACTTGCGGCGTTCGTCGGTCCGGTCGTGTCTAGTGAAGGGTGATGGACCTTCGCGTTAGACTGCGCTCGTTTTTTATGACACTGTATTTTTTTATTGTGCACGTTTTTAGTTTAATTGAGTTAATAATATTTTGACAGAAAAAAACAAGACCAATTTGACAGAGTATTGAATGCGTTGTATGCGTAAAAGTCAAAAGTTAAACAACTGTTGCATTGCATTGCGATGCATTGAAGGTAGTGCCGCATTAATAGGTCTGTCATCATTGCGTTGATCTGTCAACGCATTCAAGCAACGCAATGCAATTATGTACTTCCAGGTTAAGCTCAGGTGTCACCTTTAGTACGACCAGTCCATCATGTCCAATGTCTAGTAGTAAGCTTAGCTCGAAGAATAGAGAAAGGAAAAGACCGTATGAAGAGATGGCGATGAACCTGGCGTTTGAACTCGTGCATGTTGTATGAATTCGCGAATACTGTCTGTGGGAAGTTGCTCTAGTAATGAACGAATATCAAGACTGGTGTAAACGCGAAAATAAGGGCTGTAGATTGTGAGAGTAAGCCTAGTGGGCTAGACTTGTGTTGCGCGAAAAAAACATTGTCGTGGAGGCAGAAGTAACAGTCATTATGGTAGATGCGCTAGAATTTAACCAGAGCCTCTACGTTCCTGTAGGCCATCACTATAAGTTGGAGAGCGCGATTTTCCACTTTGTTCAGTCTCGCTAAATCGATTCTCGAGGCTCCATCCCAGATAAACGAGTCGAATTCAAAGCGGGGTCGAATGTAGGATTTGTAAATTATGGCACTGACCTACGGCTGAGGAGGAAATTGCACCTTTTAAGAAATGCCAGGCACTGTGATGCTTATTTAGCGAATTGGAATAAACTATTATTCCAACGCAGATCTTCGGTTAATGTTATGCCTAGGACATTGAGAAATGGTACTTTGCTTGTAGGGCATTAAATTCAATAGGATTCTTGCGGCCTCAATCTAGAATCCGTTTTATATCCCTGTTGATTTCAGTCCACCGCAGACAAGGTCTGATACATACTTGTTTTACATTTTCGAAGTTGTACGAATAACGCAGAATACTGTTGTCAGGAAAGCTGTAAAGAGACTTCGACGAGTTTGTGAGCAGGGCCTTATCATGCTATACGAAAGTATATGCGAAGTAAAATTAATTGCGTACCGATCACCGGAATCGTTTGCTACGAGTTCGAATTGCAGAGATAATACCGCCCCACATAACTTAGGAATTCTTTTCAATACTGCGAAAGCACACAAATTCATGCCAATATTTGTCATTTTATAAAAACGGTAATAAATGTAAGATGATGTCAATTCTAAAGCCAGTATATTTATAAACGTAAGGGTAATTCCATGTCAAATCGGACAAAAAAATGACGACTATTTTTTATATCGGTAAAAGTATTTTTTTTCGTTAGTTCACATCTCAAATCTACCAGAAATGACGTTGTTTTAACGAAATTGTTGTATTAACGCTGAAAATTAATTAATAACAAATTTTATCAAAAATCACGTTAAATTTAACGCTTAAATTTAATGGGGCTTATCATGGTTGGCGCGGCGAAAAAAGGACAGCGCCGTTTGTCGTTATCATTTTTCGTATCATAGTTGGCGAATGCAACGACGCGCCAGTTTTCGACTAAACGTTATCATAGTTGGCGTTTGAAAGTGTTAGAATATTTTTAACAATAAAAAAGAAATTTTTTACATAAAATTGTGGTGGGCATTAAAGTTATATTTATAACTTTGTAAACTAATTTTATTAATAAAATAAATATAAATAATATAAATAAATAAAATCAATTATACAATTAATTTGGGACAAAATATGAGTTCGTTCGAGTTTTGGTTTGACGATTCAGAGGATGAAAGCTCTGACGATGATCAGCAGAAAAATTTAAGGATAAAAAGGCAAAAAATAAGAGACGATTCTAATCCTTTAGAATTACCTGACACAATGTAAATTAAAGTAAAGTTATTCCAAAAAGTTGTATTAAAAGATGCTATTCTTCACAGATTTGTTGCATATTTTCGCCTATCAAAAGAAGGATTTATATTTTTATTAAATAAATTTGAGCTAAAATGCAATCCAGCCAAAAGAAGTTTTTCTGTTCCATCGATTGTTAAGCTAGCTGCTGCATTGCGTTTTTTTGCTGAAGGATCGTATCAAAAAGGTGCATCCAATGATTTCAATGTTGGTGTAGCACAGTCGACTTTTTCAAATATTTTATCGGAAGTGCTTGCAATTTTTGAAAATGAAATTTGCCCCACATTAATCCATTTCCCTGATGAAAACGAAAGAAAGGAGATTAAAAGGATTTTTTTTAATAAGTACGGATTCCCTGGAATTATAGGATGTGTGGATGGCACACACGTAAAAATCATTTCTCCAGCAAAAAATGTACAACATTTGTATTATAATAGAAAAGGGTACCATAGCTTAAATGTAATGCTGGTAAGTTTCATAAATAAAAATATCATAATTGAAGTAAAAGCATTAATTTGTTATTTCAACAGGTATGCGACAATAAAATGAGGATTCGCTTTGTTGACGCCAACAATCCAGGATCTTCGCATGACTCCTTTATATGGAACAGCAGCATTATAGACAATATGCTGTCAGAGGAAAGTGCTGAAGGAGGTGGACATACTTGGATTCTAGGTAAGACTTTAATTTTTGTTAACAATTTCAGCTGTAGAAAATGATTTAATGACTTATTACTTCCAAAGGTGATGCCGGATATCCTCTCAAACCTTATTTGATTACGCCATTTAGAAGTCTTCGGGATAGAGGGGACAACAGTGATGAAGGAAGATTTAATGAAGTTCACTCCAAAGTCAGGGTGATTGTAGAAAGGACAATTGGGGTGCTTAAAAACACATTTCGCTGTTTACTGGGCGCCAGAGAGTTACACTATAAACCGGAAAAAGCAATTAAAATTATAAATGTGTGCTGTGCTCTCCACAACTTGCGAATTAAACATAATTTGGATAATAATGAAGTGGTGGAAATAGAAGAATCTGACACAACAGATCACCAATTGCTTGAAAATGACGATGATATACATGCATCAACCATAAGAAGAAATCTAATGTCATCTATTTTGCATAATATGTAAAAGTAAAAGTATCTGAATATATATTGTTATAAAAATAAAATAAAAAAATATTACTCAGACTTCATTTTTATTAAAATAAAAAATTAATAATAATGGGAACTTCATAAAATAAATAATAATTGGAACTAAATATTATTCACTTCACATCTTTCATATTTTGGAATGTTATCTTCTAAATTATTAAAATATCTTAAAATCATACTAAACACTGTCATTGGGACGAAATATCCATCTCCATTCTTTTTTTCTGTATTTCCATTATTTCTACTTTTAATTTTATGGCACTTTGTTTTAGTGTTTGTGTCTCTTCAAAAATTTTGACCTTTTTTTCCGCTGCATCGGAAAGTCTTTTTAGATTGCAGTTTGTAAATAGTTGGTTATTTTGTTTAGTGATTTTGTTTGTTTATCCAGCATCTCCTTTCTAAATTCATCGACTTGTCTTTTTCGTTTTCGTTGGTTTATGTCCACATGTTCTTGCTGCTGCTGCTGTTTCTGTTGTAAGTCCTGCTGCTGTTGTTCTGGCTCCTGCTGGTGTTGTTCTGACTCCTGATGCTGTTCTGCCCCCTGTTGCTTTTCTGGCTCTCGTTGCTGCTCTGGATGTTGTTGCTCCTGTGCTAGTATGCCAAAAACTTTGGAGTGAAGTGGAACAACTTCATTCAAAGATAGTAAATTAATTACTTGTTCCTCCAAGGGTGAGACATAAGCCATTTTAAATGAACCACCACCAGTTGATGTCAATTGCTTTTTATTGTATCCCAGCTTTTTCTTCAGCTTAACTTTGTAGTCGGACCAAACCTGAAAATTTCATATTATTAATAAACAATAACATTAACAATAACATTTTGTACCACCTTTTGCCATTCTGCACTTTTCCTTAATGGTGGCCCCAAGGAATTTATTTTTTGGGTTAATGTCTCCCATTCTCTTCCAAATTCTTCTTTAGAAGAGTTGATGTCAGCGAACTTGAACCCTTTGGCTAAGAATGGGTGTTTAACCATAAATTCCACCATCTCTTGAAACTGCCGTTTCGTCGTTATTTTTAATCTAAAATTTGCAAAAAATATGGTTTGTACCAAGGTTATTAAGAAATAATATTTATTAAATTATTATTATAATTCAATAAAAAATACTTACATTTTCTCAGATTGCATTTTGTCACGTCCTATAACCAAGCGCCTGAAATAGTCAGTTGACAGTCGCGAAAAACGTAATTTTCTCTCTCAAAACGCCAACTGCGATACGCCAAAATGCGTTTTTCCTGACAAATGCCAGTTTTTTCGCTAACTACGATTCCGTTTTACGGGCGCCGCGCCATTTCTCACTTCAAGCGCCAACCATGATCAGGCCCATTACATCCAAATTCATTAGGAAAAAAATATTTTTTACTTCTAGGGGATGTGTTTTATTTAATAGATTGATACGTTTATAAAGTTTAACTTCAAAACTATTTGTTTTTATCAGCTATTCAGTCACAATTTAATCACAAACTCCAAAAATCAATTTCTCAAAAACTCCCTCACCGATTTTGACGTTATTAGCGTCATATTAAAGGGGGATGTTTATATTTTAACATAAAAAAAATTCACGGTTTGTTTTTTGATTATTTAAAAATAGCGCAATTTAAAATATGCGCTCCTCAAAATTAGCTCTCTGGCTATCGTTAGAGAGACCTAACTTTGAAATCGTCATAACTTTGGAGCTCATTTCATCGCTCTGAGTTTGCACTTTTTGAATAAATAAAAAAAATTAAACATAGGTGGCGCTTCGAGCACTTAACAAATAAGATATTGCTAAAAAGAGCCGATTTGACATAGAATTATCCTATATTAAATTCAATTGTTAGAAGTTATATCAAAAATATACATACATATATTTTATTGTTACATATGTTTTTTATTTAAATTAATGTAAAATTTCTAGTTCAAAACATAAATATAAATTTTCACTCATAAACATTAAGGGGGCGTTCAAGTATTGTTGTGGCGCAGCTACACAACAGGAATTGATTGACAAGAAATTGATTGCCTAAAAAGAAACAACAGATAATATATTAAACTTACGCCAAACGTAAATACAACAGATAACACTGGGTAACAATGGTTTTGCCCATGAATGAAATACAAAAATAGGCAGTACTTGGTAAATACTAATCATCAATTATAATATTACAAGTGTCTTACTCGAGTTATCGAGTTATGCAAGTTTAATCTTGTATTGCATCATAAACAACGTTAAGATTGCGCTGGAGATACCAGGGCAAATGGAGTCCTGCTATGTTAGCAGACTACTGCTGGACCGTTACCTTTTTATTTAACTTAAAAGTACTAAGTACTTTAGAATAAAAAAAGGTACATCAAAAAATCATTTTTTAATATTTACAGACATTGCAGCGCTTTAAAAAAAATATTTAAAAGTATTTTTTTAAGGAGGTGACTATTTAGACCGTAAAAACCTGAAATCAGAAACAAGAAACCAGACACCTGAAACCAGAAACAAGAAACCAGAAATCAGAAACTTGATAGAAATTACTGACACAGGCAGGCCGGCACGAGCCCCAATTTTTTTTACCAAATAATTGTCCACATCAAAATATACGTTGTGTGTAAATTTCATCAAAATTGGTGAAATAATACAGGAGTTATCACCTGTTCAATTATTGAAAAAACGGTACTTTAGAGTGGAATTACAGGATAACGGGACTTGAGCGACATTTTTTTTTCACAGTTGGAATGTACATAATTAACTGTACTTTGTGTAAAAATTTCATCAAAATCGGAGGTGGGTCATGGTATACTGTAGTTTTACCCTGGGGATTACCAGATAAACTAGTAAGAGCCATTTGCCACAGATAGGGTTTAGATCGCTGCATTAGGAGTAGCATTCACTTTATTTTATTTAAATACCAATTCGAGTTGAAGTCCACAGATAGGGTGTATCCTGTCGGTTGGGGATTACCAAACTGCATTCTGTTAGGTGTATTACACAGGTGTGGTTTCAATTCGAATTGAAAGTAAAAACTATCAAAAAATATCATATTGTGTTGAGTTGATTTTTAATCATTGAATCATTGTTGAGTTGGTTTTTAATAAAAATAATATAACATTAAAAAAAACGTGTTTTTACTTCAATAAATGTGTTTCAAGCAGACGAGTTAATTTAACTGGCATTATTTACTCAATATCAAGGAAGGGGTATTGAACAAGTATGTATTACGTAACGCAATTTGGGGAAGGAGATTATAAAACGTTACGATGCGTTACAGTGGCGGGAGAGGATTCAACAACGCGTTACGTAACATTATTTTTTTATGTAAATAAAAAAACTGTGGAATTCAAATCACCAAACTTGCCAAACCTTTTCGTTTATATTTTAAGGCCTCAACGGTATTATGGGGAGATTTGCATAATAAGCTGTTCTTCCATATATTTTATAGAGTATCCCTTCTAACACTGAAGGCGCACTTCTCAGCAAAGCTGAGAAACATTTACCACTGCTCATAGGCTCAGAGCATGCAAACATCATAAGCATATATGTACATACATTTATGATAGGAAAGCGTGCAAAAGCAAAGAAGGAATTACGCCACACCAAAAAGAGATTTTTGAGAGCAACTTCACTTGCTGGTATGCTAAAAACCCTAATATTTTTATTGGCATTAATAAGCATGCGATTAACAGGCTCTTGCTGTAATACGTATAAGAGGAATTAATGTGCAACAGAGGTCAATTCGTCAACAATTATTCGTTCTAAATGACGCAGTGGTCAGTCATCAGCGGAATACGGGGAATAACATAACCTCCTAGCGGTGGCCACTGGTAACTATTCTATGAGAGAGTATAGGTTACTATGATCGGGCTAGTCCTTTCCAAGTAAGGTTGGCGTGAGGCTACTAACCTCACCCAGCAAAAATAATTATTACGGAACGAGCAGCATGCCTCGGATACTGAAAAAGAAAAAGGCAAAACGATTTACTAATTTTCTCATGGAATGTTTGAACCCTGTACAGAACTCGAGCTACACAACATCTAGCCGATACCCTGTCAAAGTATAACGCTGACATTACCGCCATTCAGGAGATGAGATGGATAGGGAATGGTGTTTTGCAATAACCTGAGTATGACATATCTCACAGCTGTCATAAAAGACACCATGGGCTCAGACACCATGTGCTATGGCCAGCAAAAGAATAAAGCCTACGATTATCGGCTTTAAAGCAATAAACGAAAGGTTATTCACCTGCGAGGTAAAGTTAAGAACATCAGCCTCATAAACGCTCACACACCTACAGAAAAGTCCCCGGATGATAATAAAGAAGAATTCTTCGAATTAATTGAACGGGAACTTAATGCCTGCCCCAGGTATGATGTAAAAATCATACTGGGCGATCTGAACGCCAAAGTGGGCCGGGAGCGTATACAGGCAATATGTCGGCACGAAAACAGCAATGACAATGGACTGCGAGTTATATAGAGGGCAGCAAGTAACAACTTGGTCTTTGTAAGTATATTAGATTTGCGCGTAAGGAATTAATGTGCAACATATCCATAAAGCCACCTGGGTATCTCCTGATGGAGCTACTCGCAACCAAATAGACCATGTGTTGATAGACTGCCGCCACTTTTCAGGTTTGATGACGGTACGCACGTACCGAGGCGCCAACTTCGCCTCGGATCACTATCTTGTTGGTGTGATGCTCCGAGAGCGCATTACAACGCTGAAAAGCTTTGTATCCGCCGATCAGGCTCGAATCAACACAAACGTACTACGCAATGAAATGACCAGAAACAGCTACGGTCATGCATTAGAACTCGTCCTAAGTCCTGGGGATGAGATGTCGGGGGTCGGCGGGAGCTGGACCCGTCTTAAAAATATTGTCATTGGAACTGCTGATTCTATCCTAGGTAGAAGTTGTAGAGATCGAAACGACTGGTTCAGTCTCATAGAACACGGGCACGCGAAGAGAACTATAAAAGGCTCAGAAAAGAAGAGAAGAGAATTCGCAGACGAAAAAAAGAAGCCGTCTGTGAACTAGAGCACATAGAGCGACGGCCGCATCAGGCGCGGAAGTTCTACCGAAGAGTCCGCAATATGACGCAATTCACATCATGTTGCACATACTGCAAGGACAAAGAAGGGAATCTTCGAGCGATAGGAAGAGCACTTTCCTGAATTGCTAAATGGCGAGCTAACTGAGGATTCGGAGGCTCCACCAATATCTGATGATAATGCTATGCTGCCGCCACCAAGCACAGAAGAAGTTAGCAGAGCCATCAGCCGGCTCAAAAACAACAAGGCGTCGGGTGCAGACGGCATGGCATCGGAGCTGGTTAAATATGGAGGGCCTACATTACACCAAGCGATTCATGAATTAATTGTGCAAGTATGGGAGCAGGAAGTGATGCCAGAAGACTGGAGAAACGGCATCCTATGCCCGGTACATAAAAAACCGCGTGCACTAATTATCGCGGTATAACGTTGTTGAGTACCGTGTATAAGATATTCTCCGCTATCCTACAAAACAGGATGGCCCCATACGCCAGAAACATCATAGGTCAATACCAGTGTGGCTTCAGCCCAGGCAAATCAACGACCGATCAAATTTTTACCTTGAGACAGGGGCCGTAATTGGTTTCTCGAGTCGACATTATCGTCTGTCGATAAATAAAAATTGGCATTTGGCGACACGATATCGCGTCTTTACGTGTCGATAAAGACGTTTGACGATTATTAAAAAGCTCAATTTATGTATGCAATAAACTTTTAACAATTTCTATTTTAATTAAATATACATGGTTTGCTGCCCTTAGATTAATACCCCCCAATTTGATGGTTTTGATAGCTGCGCTTAGCTGTCGATTTGGTCGTGAAATCAAATATGAAACTTAAAGAAAATCGAGAAGCTTTTTTTGTCGAGTCGATCCATCGACTCGAGAAACCAAATACGGCCCCAGGCTATGGAAAAATGTCTAGAGTTTCAAAACTCAATTCAACATCTCTTTATAGACTTTAAAGCAGCCTATGATAGCATAGCCAGAGTAGAACTCTACAAAGCCATGAGAGAATTCAGCATCCCCAATAAACTGACAAGACTATGTAGGTTGACCATGACCAATGTGTCAAGCCAAGTAAAGGTATCCGAAACACTGTCCAGACCAATCAACATCCATAGTGAACTCCGACAAGGAGACGGTCTGGCCTGCCTCCTTTTCAACCTGGCGTTGGAGAAATTGAGCCGAGATTCGGGCGTGACATCAAGGAGCACAATCCTCCACAAGTCCATCCAATTACTGGCTTATGCAGACATCATTGGAAGAACAACAACATCTGTACAAGAAGTTTTCACTCAGATTGGGTATGCGGCAGGAAATCTGGGACTGCACATTAACAAAGCAAAACAAAGTACATGGTGGCCTCGTCTACAAGAATACCTAACATTGGTCCCACAATCAAGGTAGAGGAACACGAGTTTGAAGTGGTAAAATCATTAACCTACCTTAGGTCAATAGTAGCACAATAACATGGGACCAGAAAAACGCGCACGATTGCTAAAAGCTAACAAAGTCAATTGTAGTATGTCAAGGCCTTTTAAGCCCAAGAATCTAGCCATGACGTCTAAACTTTTACTATATAAGACGATGGTCTTTCCGGTTCTTACATATGCATCGGAAACGTGGGTGTTTAGCAAAAAGCACTCCAACCTCTTAGTCGTGTTCGATAGGAAAATATTTCGGAGGATTGTTGTCTCCGTATGTGAGGAAGGACGATTCCGGAGGCTACAATGACGAGATCTACGAGCGCTATCGTGACATAGATGTTGTAAAGAATGAGCCTGCTCGGAGCGTGAGTATGAGTGAAGATGAGCCTGTTCGGAAAGTTTGAACGCGGTTAGACCTATGGGGTGTGACAGCGAAGGAGACCCAACCTTCGCTTAAAGGATGGCGTAGACCAGGACGATCAGAGCTTAGGGATGCCAAACTGGATGACATCGGCTCAGAATTGGGACCGGTGGAGAGAACCGTTGCGTGAAGCCAGGACCGGATACGGGTTGTAGAGCCGTTAAAGAAGAAGAAGTGAGGAGACCACACGTGGGATGTGTACTTGAGTAAAGGTCCGACTTAAGATATGTTCAAGTGCTAAGTGATTAGTGGATTGTTGAAGTCCTTAGAGCATCTTTTTACAAATCCCCGGAATAAGCTGCCATTGGAAGAGATATAATTGATGTGAGTGGAAAAATCTAGCTTACAATCAATCAAACCTAACCCCCAAGATCAGTTGCACAGTTTGCGTGAGGGGTTATGTTGTCAAGAAAACTATAGTCAAAAATGATCGGACCATGTTTCCTACAAAACGTCATGACATCGCACTAGCTTATATTAAAAACCAGGTTGTTCTTAGAACACTAAGAATAGAAGGTGTTAAAGTTAATTTGCAAAAGTTTGAAATCCTCGGTACTCTTTATGAGACGGTACAGTTTGATGCCATCGGCGTAAATAAGGATATTACAGTGCTTTAGTAAGGCGACAACGTCAGCGATTGATAAGATAAAAAGCAGAGGACGTAGATCACTACCTTGCGGGACGCCAGAGTACGCTTCAATGTTTCTGGATTTCATTCCACGAAATAGAACTTGATAGGTTCTGTCGGCTAAGAACCATTGGAACCATACCAAAAGGGCATGTGGTAAGCCTATTTTTTTAGTTATCATGCAGACTTGCCAGCGCAACTGTTCCAGAAAATTGCCACGAAATTTGGCAGAAAAACTAAAAAATAAAAAAGAGATTGTAGAACATATAAATGATGTTATACGAGAGTTCAAGGTGAAGGCCACGAAGAAAAAAGCATCAATGCTTAGTTATTTTACACAGTAGTGTTTCTTCTCGAGAATTCTTTCTCGAGAATTTCTCGAGAAATAAAACTATTTCTACTATCTCATTTCTCGAGAAATTTAATGTTGTTTCACCGAGAAATTTATGACTGTTTTTTAATCTATTTCTTAAAATTTTTACTCTTTTCTCATATCCATACATCTGTTTTTACTTGCATACATACTAACTTAGTTGGAATATTTTTGTTTTTGTGCGGCCCCTTTTTATATACGTTCTTTTAATTCAGATTTATGTGTGTTTCGTTTTACAATAAGGCTGCGTGAATGCATTCTCTTTGGGATATACACCATATGCGTTGTCAAATAGAAGAGAAATAAGATATGTCTATTCTATTGTGAGCATAACACAAAAAGGAATAAAATGTGTATTAAATACACAACATGAAATTGAAGAGAATATAATTATATTCTCTTCCTCTTCTCTTATTTTTAATCAGATTAATTTGAAAAACCCTGCAGTTACAGTATAGCATTTAACGCCGGCGTACAACGTGCTAATAAAAAAATTCAATATATACATACTTCTAGTTACTTAAATATACTTCTATAGGTATGTTCTATTTTATTTAACTTTTTCATACTTTGTGAAATGCTTTATATGCATTTTCTGATGGAGAAAATATTTATTAGTAGGTATATATAACGTAATGTTTTGTTTTTCGGTTTTTTAGCCCATAAAGATGAGCAAAATATATAAGACCTGCTGGTCATATTTCAAAAAATGTACCAGTAACAAGGATTTTGCAATTTGTAGTCTTTGTAATAAAATTTTATCCTGTAAAGGATCAGCAACTATAGGTCTCCGCAGGCATCTTGAACGTATACATGGCTATGAGCTAGAAAAATCGGTTGAGGCAAGTGGTTCTTCTTCTCAACAAGTTAAACGGCCTTTCGTAAGCCCTAATTGCAATGACCAAACAATCTTAAAGTTTCTGCATCGTCAAACTCTGGAGGAATTAGTATCCAAATTGGCTGCAGTTGACGGATTTTCATTTAATAGGATTACTAAAAGCGAATTTATAAGGGAGAGTATGAGTGCAAGAGGATTCAATCTGCCACGTAATCCTTCCGATCTGAAGATGTTAATGATGAAATTTTATTATTGTAAAAAAGATGAGTTGGTGACTACTATAAATAAACTAAAATGTGAAGGAAAAAAATTTAGCGTGTCTATTGATGAGTGGACTAGCACCAGAAATGTACGGTACATGGATGTTCATTTATACAGAAATTCTACAGATTCATTTAATCTTGGGCTGGTCACAATTCACGGTAGTTGTACTGCGGAAAAAACTTTAAAGTTGCTAATAGAAAAATTAGAAATGTTTGGCCTTTCTCTAGAAAAAGATGTCGTATCTGTTATGAGTGATGGCGCTGCGGTCATGCAGAAATTTGGAAGAATATCTCCTGCGTACCAACAACTGTGCTATAACCATGGTTTGCATTTGGCTGTTTTGAAAACATTTTATATTGTAAGGAAGAAAGAAAGAGATGAAAATGAATCAGATTGCAGTAATAGTGAAGACGAAGATGATTGTTCAGAATGTGAATCCGATTTTGAATTTGAAGCAGTGAAACACAGTGAGTTACAAATGCAAATTAATATTGAAGATACAATCAAAGGTATAAGAAAAATAGTTAAAGTATTTAAAAATTCTCCTGTTAAGAATAGTGTTTTGCAAAAATATGTGCAAGAAACCGAAGGAAAGGAACTGTCACTACTTTTGGATTGCAGGACACGATGGAATACAATGGATATTATGATCAAACGCTTTTTACGAATTAAAAAGCATATAAAATTGGCACTAACTGAACTCAATATGGAGAATATGTGGAGAGGTGAGTATGTTGATATAGCTGAAGACTTGTTAACTGTATTAGCTCCTGTTCGAATAACTGTTGAGTGCTTGAGCCGAGAAGATTCTACATTATTGACAGCAGAAGGAGCATTAAAAGTTTTATTTTCTAAATTGGAACACATTAAAAGTGAAATAGGAAAGGGACTTCTGATCGCAATTAAGGAAGAAATCAGTAAACGGAGAAACAACAACATAATATCTTTATGTAAATTATTACAAAATTCATCTTATGATGAAAAAGAACCCTTTTTTAAACAAGTTTCCAAAAATGAAATATATCAACTAGCCAAAGAATTGCTAAGCAGATTATTTCCCAATGGTGAAACAATGGATGCTGAGGAAGATATTGCATTAGAAATTCCAAACGGAAATAGAAATGAAGAACTATCTCTTCAAGAGCAATTAAATTTATCTATTTCAGAAAGTACGAGGGAATTGAAACCTGGTATTTCAATTACCAATAAATTTAAAAATATCAGACAAGAATTTAACATGTTTCAAACAACGGGTACAAGAACACCAAATTTGGAATTATTAAGAGATGCTTTGTCTACTATAAAACCGACGTCTACACAAAACGAGCGGAATTTTTCTACTGCCAACGATTTTGTTACGAAAAAGAGAAATCGATTGTCAAATGCAACATTAGATGCGCTATGTTTTTTAAAAAATTACTTCAAATCACATTAAAGCTTGTTTTGTAATATTTATATTTATACTTATTATTTTCTTATTAATTCTTATGAACATCTATTTTGTGTTATGAATAAAATGGAATTTTAATTTTTATTTAATGAACTTTTTACAAATTCACAATATTTCTCGAGAAATGAGAATTCTCGAGAAGTAAAATTTATTTTTCTCTTTTCTCGAGAAATAGAAACTACCGAGAAATATTAAACACTTCACAGGTAATTTTACTACTAAAATTTAATAATATTACATAAGGTAAAGTACACGATAATTGGACACTTATGAAAACTTCTTTCTTCTCTTTGCGCTCCTTTAAACCCACATGGGACATAGGGCGGAAGCAGTTGCCCTCCAGCGGACACTCTGTTTTGCACGACAGCTCTCAGCTGCGACCAGGATCTCCTAGTTGTTGCGGCTTCTGTTCCACGTTGTTCTAGGTCTAGGTTTTCCTTCACGTTGTTCTAGGTCTTGCGACTGGACGGGATCCTTGCGGATTCCAGTCAAGGGCCTGTTTGGCTAGATTTTCGTTTTCGCGTCGCAAGGTGTGGCCAACCCAATTCCATTTCCTTTGCCTGATATATGTCCCTTTCTTGGTCGTCTATCCTTTCTTGGCCGGCATGGCGCTATAGTTAAACGCCAACTCTTAAATGGCAGTATGGTTTCCGGCAAAAAGATTCACGCGGCCTTTCAATTAAGGTAGTATTGGAGAAGCAAGAATCAACAAGTACTGTCTTATTTAAAAAAGTTGGTAAATCCGTGACAGTGGGTAAAGTTGAACTAAAAGCTGACCACTCCCTGCATATCTTAGGCGTGACATTAGCCAAAGACTTGCGATGTAATGACCATATTCCAAATCGTCAAACAAGCATCCCAGTGCTTGGGATATTTTAAGAGGTACAAGTTCCTTCTCCAGCCATAGGCCTGTGCTGTTGTTTATAAATCCTACATTCGGCCTCTTCTCGAATACAACTCCCTCATTTGGGGGCGGCGCTTCGATAACCACCTTGGCATGGTTAGATAATGTGCAAAAAAGGGTCTTTAAATTAATTGATGACGACACCGCCTGCTCCACTATCGACCCCTTGAGCCACCGTGGAAATATAGCAGCACTGACAAAATTTTATTACTACTATCATAGTGACTGTTCCTCCGAAATAAACGCTCTCTTGCCTTCACGGAAATCTTATACCCGCAGCACAAGATTAGCCCACTCGTCTCATTCTCTCCACCTGCAACTCCCCCTTTCACTCACTCCACAAGATAGAAATTTGAAGGCTTTTAGGCGTCCTGTGATGAACTGGGTGACTTTCCATGTCGCAACCGTACAAAAGAACTGCCTTAACGTTGTAGTTGAACAGCCGCAACTTGGTGGTATGCGGAACAGGCATGCATGTGCGCCTCGTGCTTTATTAATTCTGGAACTGACATCTTCTGCACCGCCATTTTCGGTAATAATACTACCGAGGTAGCAGAATTTATCTACCAGTTCCACGTCAAGGTTGCATTTATCCGCATTTCGGATATCCTTGTCATACTCCTTCTGGTCCTTGGTAAGCTCCATTAAGAAGAATTCCACTTCATCCACAACTCTCTCATTCATCCACGATGAGAAGCAGAAGGTGATAACAGAACAAACAGCAAATCCAAGGCCGATTTATTAGCATCTCTCTTTGCATCAAATTATTCTATACCCGAAACTGATGCGCTAGCCCGGTTCTCGAGCACAGTGCTCAGGACTTGGAATTCAGTAGACTGCTCCATTATTATTATCATCAAGGTGTTAATATGATCAATACATGAGCGGCCCTTCCTGAATCCGGCCTGCTGCCTCCTTAGAGTTCGGTCTACTGCCTCTCTTATCCTAGATAGTAATACATATATGGGACAAAATTTTTCCCGCAGTAGATAATAAACAGATGCCTCTCCAGTTGTCGCATATTGTTAGGTCCCTCTTTTTTTGGTATTTTGACTATGATACCTTCCGTCCAAGGTACAAGTGTTCCATGCTATTTCCAGGATTGGCTGAAGCGCATCTGCTATGAGGCTTTAACCAGCTTTCAACAATTCTGGCGGGGTGCCATCTTTTCCAGCTGCTTTACCATTGGCCATTACTATTTCCGTCTTGGATGGGGCCCGGGTGGTGATTCTTGTGCGTTGTTGCTGTTTTCCTGTGAAAATGAAACATTAAGGGCGGCGAAGAAGTAATCTCTCCATCTTTAGAGCTGCTCCTCGTCGCTGCACAACGGCCTTCCATCCGCACTCTTAACGGCATTTGTGTCGTCAGAAACGATTTGTTGGTTTAATATTTGTTGCAGGTTTTCAGCAAATTCTCGCTTTAGAACGGTCTCCCGCAGAACGTCTACGTTAAACCGTCTACGGTTTCTAGCATCGTGTTGAACGTTTCTGATTGCTATGATTGGACAACTAAGCATGCAATAATAAAGTTAAAAAACATCCAAATTACATGTAACCCACGCAACCAAACATATCTAAATGGTCACAAGAGATTAAATAGATTTCTTTTAAGGACATCCTTACTTATATTCACTCTAACCATTGACAGGTTCAAATCTGCCGTAATTCGTGTTAGAAGAGTTGATTTGTAAAATAGGTAGTCCTCTCAGATTATAACGACTCTCTCTAAACGACGCACGGCGACTTAAAAAACCAGAGTCAACCTTTCCATTAAGGAGCTGATGAACAAATACAACATCGGCCACCTCGGCACGCTTATGAAGAGAGCTTAAGTTAAGTATCTTAAGCCGGGATTCATATGATGTAAGAACTATTGGGTTTTCCCAAGGAAGATAACTCAGTGCGAATCGAACAAACCTTCGTTGAACCGATTCAATAGTGGCCCATACACTACAACGTTTTATGTGTTCAAACTTGTCCCACAATCTTTGTGACAAACTTGTTTGAACGCTCATCTGGCCCATACACTACATGGTTTTCAGTTTGGTTTATGATTTTAAATCGAAATGAGTGCTTTAAGTGCAAATCAGTTATTATCAGTCGCCATTGATATTATTAGATACAAAAAAATAATAAAAAAGAAGAAAAATATATCAAAGTGGGTGAAAGACTGGCTCTTAAAAAGAGACATGCTATCCCACACTAATCTAATAAATGAATTACGATTAGAACCAGACGATTTTAGAAACTACTTACGCATGGATGAGGATTTGTACAGAGAACTTCTTCATATGGTATCTGCTAATATATGTAAAAAAGATACACAATTCAGGAAAGCAATTAGTGCTCATGAACGCTTATCAGCTACATTGCGGTTTTTAGCTACCGGGCGATCTTATGAAGATTTAAAATTCTCAACAAGAATTTCTGCTCAGGCTTTAGGAAAACTTATTCCTGAGACTTGTCGAGTGATAATACAACTTGCTAGTCAATGATTATTTAAAGGTATTTTAAATACTTTTGATATAATTTTCTAAATAAAACATTATTTTCAGTTTCCACAAGATGAAAATGATTGGAGAGTAATCGCTGATGGTTTCAACAAAAAGTGGAATTTCCCTCACTGCTTAGGTGCAATAGATGGGAAGCATGTAAGAATAATCGCTCCAGCAAATTCTGGAGCTTATTTTTACAATTACAAAGGATTTTATAGTATCGTATTGATGGCTATAGTAAATTCTTCGTATGAGTTCATTCTTTGCGATGTTGGATGTAATGGAAGAGTATCCGATGGAGGTGTTATAAACAACACTACGTTTTATAGAAGGCTAAATAGCAATACTTTGAAAATCCCAAATTCTGAATCAATTGCGGGCACTAATGAACATTTTCCTTTTGTTTTTGTCGGTGATGATGCTTTCCAACTACGACCTGATTTATTAAAGCCATACAGCCAGGCTAATTTAGGCTCTGAGAAGAAAATTTTTAACTATAGACTATCCAGAGCAAGAAACGTTGTTGAAAATACTTTTGGAATAATGGCCTCCAGATTTCGCATTTTCCATACGGCATTAAATTTGCGGGTTAAAAGTATTGAAGACATAGTTTTGTGCTGCTGTGCATTACACAACTTTCTTATGAAGAAAAGAAATTCTTGTTATTGTCCACATGGAGATTTGGATAGGGAATGTATCAATGATGGGGCTGTGTCTTTAGGATTGAGAGCTAATCCCGAGACAAATTTAGAAGTTGGACGAGTCCGAAATGCATCTATAGCTGCTAAAGAAATACGTGATCGATTTTCGTATTATTTTAATAATGAAGGGCAAGTTGAATGGCAGAATAACATGATAACATAAAAAACCTCCCATAAATAAAATTCATATATTTCGAAAAAATAAAAACGATTTAATAAAATTATAAACATATTTCATTTTATAAAAATTAAAAATTTGTATATCCATATATATTTCCTATTTACATCTAATCAGTCCATCATTTCTACACCATAAATGGTGACTAAAACTGCTCTAAGCAAAATAACATACATATATAGTCCATAACAAGATTAAAATTAAAAATAACAAGTTGCAATTCATGGCAGATAACATTTTCAAATTAAAACTTCAAATAAAAATACGGAGTATTTACTTTTAGTTGTCTTTAAAGCTGGAGAATAATTCCGCAGCATTAGCTGGACATTCACAAGGAGCATTTTTGGTATCCACCAATTTCATAGTCCTAGTTAATGTTCCCAGCTTTGCTTCAAACAGGATGTTATTTATGAACTTTTCCGCCAAAATACTCATTTCGGGAGGAAGCTGCTCCAATTTCTTGGTAATATTCTTGCCCACAATTTGAAATTCTGTTTCAGTTGGCACTTCATTAATTTTTTTATTTATTGAGTCCAGAATTTCATCAGATTTGTCCAATTTTCTTTTTTTTTCATGAGGTGAGCGAAGTGAATTGTCATCTTCGTCTACCTGTGAACACATAATTATTTTCTCTATATTTATTTAACTATTATTATCCTACTACCGTGTTATTAAGAAAATCAAAACTCTCCTCTAACGTTTCACACAAATTCGAGCTGGAATTTCTTGGTTCTTCTTGATCCCTTAAAAAATCCAATTCGTCGAAGTACCACAAATTACTGTGGTATAAATTGTCTTCACCACTACCCGATTTACGCGTATTTTCTATTTTTCGTCGTTCTCGTCTGTAGTTTGAACGTAGAGAATTTATTTTCTTTTTAACTTCTTCGTGTGTCACATCCGGATCAATTTCTTTCATCTTTGTGCATAACAACTCGTATGCTGCGTATTTTAAATTTTTATTTTTATAGCCTTTTGATTTTATTTGCCAAAGGCATGGGCTGCCTCTATATAAAGAAATAAAATCAAGAAGACAGTCTTTTGGCCACGTCCTAGAGCCAGAAGATTTTCGGAATTACTTACGCATGGATGAGGATTTGTATCTAGAACTTCTTCTTGTGGTGTCTCCTTATATTTGTAAAAAGGATACACGATTTAGAAAAGCCATTAGTGCGCATGAACGGCTAACAGCCACATTGCGGTTTTTAGCAACGGGAAGATCATACGAAGATTTAAAATTCTCAACCGGAATTTCTGCTCAGGCCAAATTTATCTTATGAAAAAAAAAATTTTCAATAGGTGTGTTCGATGACTGCTCCAGCTCAAGATTAAGCAGAAAAAATCAGCAATTTGCGTTCTTTGAGACCTTTTGACAGATCTTTTCTGCTCCCATTTGCCGTGATCTGTGTTTTTTGAGCCTGCTCTTTGTTGAGAATTCTCACTTTTTCTGCTCCACCAAA
Organism: Thereva unica; assembly: GCA_949987705.1. Lineage (NCBI taxonomy): Eukaryota > Metazoa > Arthropoda > Insecta > Diptera > Therevidae > Thereva > Thereva unica. Next base: position 48,969,719 of record OX465285.1, read on the forward strand.
TTTGTAGGAGCAGGCAGAGCAGCCAAATTCTTCTTCTTCTTTTTCTTTTGACAATTGTCAAATTGAAAGCAGGGAAAATCGGAAAATTGATTTATGAATGATTTATTCGGAAAATACTTGGAAATATTAAAAACTACACATTAATTTTTATAAAAATAACATTTCGATGCTATTCAATTGTTTTTATTGGTATATATTTCTTCTTCTACAATTGACATTCGTATTTAACCTCTAAAAACAGAATTTGGAGCAGAATTTAGCAGAAAGGTGTTTTTTGAGCTTCTTGCTATTATCTGAATTTTTCTGTTCTGACATCAATTTGACAGCCGCTCCCAATTGAGCCGCCCTGCTCTGCTCTGAACTTTTTAAGCGGTCATCGAACACACATAATTATCGGTTATCTCGAGCACGAAACGTCGTTGAAAACGCTTTTGGAATAATGTGCTCCAGATTCAGAATTTTCCACACCGAGTTAAATATTGGGGTTGACCGTATTCAGGATATAGTTTTGTGCTGTTGTATATTACACAACTTTCTTATGAGAAAAAGGAATACCTGCTATTGTCCACATGAGGATTTGGACAGGGAAGTTAGCGATGGCGTTGTGACCTTAGGATTAAGAGCTAATCCCGACACAAATTTAGAAGTTGGACGAACACGAAACGCATCTTCAGAAGCAAAAGAAATTCGTGAAAAATTTTCAAATTATTTTAATAAGGAAGGAAAAGTAGAATGGCAAGATACCATGATAACATAAAGAATGTAATAAAAGTTTATAAAAATCCAGAACAATATTTCATTTATTATAACATAAAAAAATTCAGTACTTGCATCTTTTCAGAGCTGTTGCTTAAAACTACGAATTCATAATACAAAGAGCTGACAAAAAGAGCCCATAACATTAAAATTAAAAAAAAATTCATCACAGATAACATAGATTTACATCGTTTACTTAACTGTATTCTGTTATTATAAGTTTCTATAAAATCAGGAACATATTTCATTATTATCGCATAAAAATTAATAACTACATTTACTATTTACATCGTGCTTAAAACTATAAATTCGTTATATAAAAAAGTAACAAAAAAGAAAGAGTTCATAACATTAAAAATAAATTCATCACAGCTGAAATAATTAAAAATATTTGGAGTGTACCACACTATTCGGTAAAATTGGCGAAGAATTCCGCAGCATTAGGTGTGCATGCAGAAGCGGAACTACGGCTATCCACCAATTTCATTGTCCTTGACAATGTTCCCATTCTGGCCTCAAAAAGGACATCGTTAATAAACTTTTCCGCCAAAATACTCATGTCTGGCGGAAGTTGTTCTAATTTTTTGGCGACATTCTTGCCCACGATGTCAAATTCGGTTTCAATGGGGGGCACCTCATTTATTTTTGAGTTTATGGACTCCAGTATCTGGTCACATTTATCCAATTTCCGTGCCTTTTCTGCAAAAACAAAAAAATATATCAAACTTTTACATACATATATAATGATTTATAACTCACTTCCGTGTTGATGAAGGGATCACAGAACTCCTCCGGGGTGTCCGTTAAATTAGATGTTGACGTCCTGGCTTCTTCCTGGTCGCTCAGGAAATTTAATTCCTCCAAATACCACAAATTACTGGAATACAAAATAATAGGGACCCATACACTACAAGGTTTTATGCGTACAAACAAGGCGTTCAAACAAAGATTGACAGTGTGTGGTGAATTTGGTTTTTGGTTTTATGTTTGTCACAAGTTTGTCCCAAATATCAAAATGGTTTGATTTTTTCGTGGTTTTATCTGACAGTTCTGTGCATAACATAAAATTTCAAAGGCTATTGATTACAACTTATTCCTTGTTAAAGAACTCATTTCGATTTAAAATCTTTAAAGGAAAATGAAAACCATAATAGTGTATGGGTAAGCTCGGCGTTCAAACAAGTTTGTCAGAAAGATTGTGGGACATGTTTGTACGCATAAAACCTTGTAGTGTATGGGGACCTAATAATTCTAACATGCGAATTGTAATGAGAAGACCAAACCTGGGACGCATATTCGAGTAAAAGTCTGACAAGAGAAATGTAAAGGTGTTTAATGATCAAGGGGTTATTAAATTCTTTGGACCACCTTTTTATAAAACCCAGGACTAAACTACTTCTGGAAGAGATATAGTTGATGTGAGTGGAAAACTCCAGCTTACTATCAAATCTTATCCCGAGATCTTTAACAAAATTAACACGTGGGATACCCTCATTATAAAAGGTGTAGTTGAAAATTATAGGACCACGTCTTCTACTAAAAATCATGACTTCGCATTTACTAATATTAAGAACCAGGTTGTTGTTAGCTCACAAAGAGTAAAAGGTCAACTTGCAAAAGTTTGCAATCCTCAATACTCCTTATGTGACGGTACAGTTTGTTGTCATCAGCGTAAATCAAGGGAACAATGTCATCAATTTATAAGATAAACAGAAGAGGGCCAAGATGACTACCTTGCGGGACTCCGGATGTCGCTTCAATGGTTACTGATTTGGAACCACGAAAAAGAACTTGGTAGGTCCTGTCAGGTAAGACTGGAACCATACAGGAAGTTAGTTTTAGAATTATAATGGAATGAGAGCTTGTCAAATGCCTTACTAAAATCAGTGTAAACACAATCAGGTTGACAACCAGAAACGAAGTCCTCTGAAGAAGACCTCTGAGATTGCCTCCACCTTAGCAACATGCAACATATTAGAGTTTCTAGCTACACAAGGAGGCGAACGTGGTCATGGTCCGCAGCATAAGACATGCGGTGAGTTTGTCGATAAGGAAGCTAGAATTTTAGGGGGCAAGGAAAGGAACTAACAACAGAATGTTTCTCGCAACATTGTCATCTTTCAAACATTTACGTCTAGCGCTACATTGAAGGATTTCCCTGATGCTTTGTATTTTAACTATTTCTTAGAACATTCGGTGTATTTTTTTAATGACTGTCTGATATTCACTTGATTTTAAATTCGTTTGCGATATTTGTAAAATAGGTATTTGGTTGAGCTTTTTTTGGTTACGGCTTTTCGATTTTTTTTTTATTTTCTGATATTTCGGTATAACTAGAATGATTTTACAAACGAAAATGATTTTATTTAGGAAATTATTCTTTATTTTATCTGAATTTTCGCTTTTGCCTTAAAATGTTGGATTTTGGCTTTAAGTAGGTCTTTTATTGTCGGCATATTGTGGACGTAGATTTTTGGCCACAGTTTTTTGTAATAAATGCAAAAAAGCCGCACAACCTGGGGAGTTATTTGCATCATCCAAAGTTGCAAAGCGCATAAACATGCTGAGCCAAATCTGAAATTCTTTCGATTTCCAAAATCTGGGACAAGTGCTTTTCATAAATGCTTGTAAATTAACATCCCCGTCCACAATAAAAAATGCGAACGTCTGCTCAAAACATTGCGATCGTAGTTGTTTTGGTAAAAAGAAATTAAAAATAGGCTCAATACCTTCCTTGATATTTGTAAACTCTTCAATTAACGAAAATGAGGAAAGGCTACAGTCAATTGCAATTGTCGCCTTAACTATTAAATATTGAGCCCGCATGTTTGGAATATGAAAATAAAGTATATTACTACACTAAACGTAAGATTTTTCGAAAATGATTTTAAAATCGAATACTGTATGGAATGAAAAAGAGAAATTGCTAACACAATCATGCTTTATGTCCTATTCTTTTTACAAATATATGAGATTCATTAAAATTTAATATGACCTCTATTCGGCCAATGCAAAGATGACTGCCTACTAAATGCATCCCGCCTGGTATGAATGAAAATATTATTGAAAACTTCCGGGAGCATATGTACATACATATATGTATGTATTGGAAAGGTCTGCTGAAAGCAGAGTATCCGTTTTGATTTAATAAAATTAAATATGTCGAATGGCAGACTTAAATTTTTAGAATTTTAAACAATCTGTAGATATAATTTTAATTTACTTACAAAATATACATATATCCGTCATATTGAAACATATTTAATTTTTAAATTTCAAAATTTGGTCTCGACAGAATTTGACAGCCAATTTTATAACTAAACGAATAGTTTTAAAAAAAATATTTAAATTTCATTAACTCCAGGCTTGGGAATTATCGTTTGTTCCAAAAATGTACTATTGGGTCACACTGTACTTGGCGTGGGGTAATAACTTGAGAACATAATTATCTAACGAGCTAAAATTTTGTGCACATGAAATTTACAGAGTTGTTCATTCTGCTTTTCACGATTAGCAAATGGTGGTTGAGCAAAATGGATTGAACACCTACGCAGGACCGGCTTTAGGTATTGTAGCGCCCCGAGCGAGATATTTTTATGCGCCCTTAACTTTTTAAATTCCTTTTTTTGGTACCTACATATGTTATTATGCACAAATTATACAATAACCCGAGTACAAATAAAAGATGTCCTTACAATGGGCGAACAACGGCTGCTTAGGAGCACATACAGGCTCACGATGGCTAAGCTTGATCAAAAGATTTAAATGGGCGAGTCCTGAGCAGTACACATTGGCATACGACGGTAAATTTGAACCAAAAAAAGAATCTTCATAAAATGTATTGTTGAATGTGCTTAATGGGAACATGATCATTTTCGTTGTGTACAATCGTCTTTTGGAGTGCACAAGAGAAACAAGCTTTCACAAGTGCTTTACACTTTTTTTAATATTTATTTGCGAAGGTGGTTGATTTGTATTAAATCAAGGTGAACTTTATGATAAGGGGTAATCCGAAAGGGTTGTAACCACCCCTAAATCGGCTAAAAATAGAAAAATTGTAAAAATTACTTTTTTCCAAGTTTATGCTTCAAATTCGATTGTGGGGGTACTGTTAGGCAAAAACAAATTATTTTCAACCCTTAAGGGGTTAAAACTACCCTTACAATTTTTTGAAATTGTTTTAATTCAATCACTGTAACACTAATCACTGGTAAGCAAGGTGCAGAAAAAAGTGATAAAATACAATATTTTACAACTTTTTATTGCAAAAATAAACTTAAAAACTTGGCTCCACTATGTTATTACACGAGAAATGTCCTCCATTCAAGCAAATGTATGATCGGCACCGGCTGCTTCCAGGCCTGTAGCTACGATGGCTTTGCTGGAGGCCCTATCAGAACCTCAAATATGCAGCGTACTGCAAATTTAAGACATGATATGAACATGCAGCACGCTGCTTTGCTTGTCATTTTACCAGCCTCAGCCAATTGAAATACTTTTGATTGCAGCGTGTTGCATTTTTATTTCATGCCCTAATTTACTGCACGCTACCAATTTTGATGCTCTGATAATGCCTGGGGACGATATAGGCGAAGGGGTAGAGGCTATAAAGGGCAAGCATTGCAACTCCAATACTTTAGCTATTAAGTTTATTATTATATGGGCATATGAAAATTCGTAGCCAAAATCCGTTCACGATGTCCATGGGTGAGGAGGTTTTTACCCAGAGGCTATGGAGGGAAATAAATTACATATCCTAGTTTTCAGCTAAAGCCGACTCTAAACGATGCTATGAGCACTTTCCAACGTTGGACGTTTGATGGTAGAACGCATTGTGTGGCCGCTACTCGAACTACGAATGTCCAATGTCACGCGTCCAACGATGGTATTTGGACAGGAACAGGTTCGGAGTGTTGTCATTCAAACGTTGGAAGCGTTGATGCTGTATTTACCGATACATTAATGTCCTTAGTATGAGATTCTTCGTATCATATTTCAATTACCCTAACCCACTGAATTTAATTGAGTAACAACTAAAAGAAGAAGCTTGGGAAGTGAACAGAATTTGGAAGTGACGTTTATTTCAGTAGTGGCAAAGGAAGTAGAATGAATCTACCCAAGGTCGATGAACCCACAGGTGAGTTACGAGAGCATACCGGCAAAATGAGTCTACGCAACGCCTGGAATTCCTCATTGTGACAGAGGACACAGACGATGTCCTTTTGGATTGCCGGAGATTAGCCGAGCAAACTGCTGCACTGTAACCTACAGCTAAGGGCACGGCTAAGAGCAACGACCGTCTTAGACTATAATGGTACGATCGTTTGATCTACTGACTAAAGTGGAGGAGAAGCTAAATTCCTCAATCAGAAGCTAAGGGGGAAATGAACAAAAAAGAAGTGAGTTGGGCTTAGTAGTATTATCAGGTAAATAAATGCTGATCCAGCTTTGCGACGCATATTAAGCTTAACATTCATTACGTTTTGGTAGAAAATTAGCCAAGTGCCCCAGATATGTAAGCAACATTTGGTCGAGCTCCAGCAACAAAAATCATTTTAAATAAACGTCTATCAAATACCATTTCGCACATTTAGATATGGGAACTACACAACAACTCAGTACTAGCTTCTAAAGTCTGAGTCGTTGGACTTGATTTGTGCAAATGATGCTCTTCAAGATGTGTTTGCTATTCTACAGACACATCGAGAAAAGGCATCTGAATGCTTGAAAATTCTTTCTGCAGAGACGAAAATGATTGCAGAAGAAAGAGGTATTCAAATTACCACTCCATGAAATTCCTCAAAAGCTCGACAAGAACATCGATCTAATCCGGAAGTAGTAGGACGATTTCCCTACAAACCTGATAAAACTTTCAGAAAAAAATAAAGAAATTTTTTTTTCATTTTATCAAGATAAATTATTGAAATAAAAATCGAAACTCAACACAAAAGTGGAGACTACAAAAATAGCGGTTACGAAACTACTTTTGGCTTTAAAAGCCACTCGATTACTTTCCATCAATTTATATCTACTAGTTGGGATTCCCGTTACCGAAATTCGGGCACAAAAACAATAAATATATAAAATTCACGATTTGTTCGAATTTAAATTCAATTAATATATTTTTATTTCAAAAAAAAAAAAAATTGTTCGCAATGGCGAATTTGAATGAATGAGACATTTCCATTGCCGCTCCAGAGCATCTAAAATTTCCCAGGATTTTTTTAATGGCATTCATGACGTCTTGCTTGGCTATGTGGTGTGCTGATTTTACATCTATTATTCTTAATAAAAAAAACTATTTGAAGGTTTTTAGTTTTAATCATAAATATGATTTACTCAGCTCATCCACCACGGCAAGGCAACCTTCATCAGATGAGAACCGCAACACATTCACACCCATTCACACACTCAATCATTCAAAAAAAAAATATTGAAAATTAAAGAAAATTCATTCAATGCGCCTAGAACGTATTACGTATAATACAATGCTGAAAAAAATATTTTCTATTTTAGGAAATCAAGGATTAATAATTTCTTCAAAAACTAAAGGAGAATGACCACGACAATATGGACCACGGTACAGAGTTGCGTCAATTCCAAAGTTGTTTAAGATGGTTTATAAATTAACCAAATAACCATCTACAATTGCCATTTTGGAATCAAAACCCGCATTTCCAAGTTTTTTTTAGAAAACGTAACTTAACCTCAAAATAGAAATATCCGTCGCGTCGTGTATAGAGGGAAGTTTATAGGTCGTAGTTTGGAGAGCAGATTAATGAGCATATCTGATGGGATAGAGACTTAAATAAATCAGTACCTTGCCTGTTTTCAAATTTCAAAGAAAGGTTCTTTAAGTAAAATGGCAACTTTAATGGTCATTGCAAATGCGGGTATAACAGGGAATTGTGTTCTTTGAAGAGTAAATAGAAGTAGAGTACCAGCATAAGTCAAATGAATGCGTGGAATCAAAATGAGTGCACCTCTCGTGACACCAGTCAAAACTTCACAATATAATGAATTTCGATGCATAAATTTCACACGCATTAGTGTCCCATTTACTAATGCTTGAGCTGCATTTAAATTGCGTAAGAGCAAAACAATACTATTTACTTTTAAAATTAATTTATGAGGTGGTAAACCACCAACTTTCAACTGATTTAAAAAACTATTTCGCTCTCGAATATCATCACAAACGACTTTATCATAACTAAAATATGCTTTTTCCTCTCCAGGCATAATATTTAAAACTTTAGAATTAATAAAATCGCAAAATAATTTTTGGGAATTATGCAAAAGACTAAACTCATCACGTATAGCAAGACAATAAGAAGCTTATTGTAACATTGTTACTTTTGTACGTGGTAAGTTAGTACGTGAAGTAGAATGTAAACTGTGTGCTATATTGACATGCCAACCCCTATCACCATGTGGAAATAATAATGGATAAGCCAAAGGATCCAAAGAAGGATCAAGAATAGAAACAGAACGAATTTCATTTGTTGTTTTTGAAAAAACAATCATATTTCGTTCGAAAGGAGGCTCACCATCATCGTTTTCGAAAATAGCAGCAACATCAGTTTGTACAGCATCAATCGAAAGACGAATATCAACTTGGTTATTAACTTTTATGATCATAGAAACTTCAGCTGCAATATTCTCAGGTCTTTGACAATATTCATACATGGACCTGAATGAGTGAACAAAAGGATTAATCCGATCTAACTCCAAACCTATTTCACGCATAATATCAATATTACATTCAATATTCGCATTTCTATTCATTCTATGATTAGCAGAAGTATCTACATCATAGAAATACAATTGTTCATAACATGGAGGTCGGCCATAGCCAGGAATTAAGGCACCAGCTCGGTGATAGAAAATGTTATGGATTTTAAAATGATATATGCCATTTGCAGTGTCATTTGACAAATTACAATTAGAGCTAATTATTGCAAAGGCAGCATTATACGAACGAATATTTGCAAAAAAAAATTTAGAACGATTTTTAATACCACTTTCATTCGAAGTTAATCCTTCAAAAAAATTATTGAAAAAGTAATTTTGAGAAAGTGGAGGTAAATTAACTTTGCCTTTATGACAACACAAAGAAAATGCCTCAGTATTACGTAAAGTTACTTCAATCAGAAAATGTTTGGCACGACAAAAATGACAACTCATATTAAAAGAACCACACGAAAACGAATCAAAATTAACCGAAATAACATTCAAATCACATTTGAAAGAATCAGTCATAGTTTCTAAAGGTGCAACACCATCAACAAACATTTCATTATGAAATGCATCAACATTCATTTCATTCACACCACTATTCAATTCATTATTTACAACATTCATTTCATTAGCACTACCCAAATTTCTAACGCGATTTCTAGTATTTTCGCGAAGCGACCTAAAATCGACATTAGAGCGTCCCCGTCGTTGCCTTGGCATTTCGAAAAGAAAACGCGGAAAAAAACGTAAGTACTCACCGATAAATTGCACTCAAAATTCGCAGTTAACTGTTTGGAATTTCTAAAGGCATTCGCCAAAAAACGAACGGCAGCCCCTTACACACTACAACTCAATAATACTATACATAAAAGAATATAAAAAAATGCACGCACAAACTGACCGAGTTTTTTTAAGTCAGTTATGCCGCCAAAAATCCACACAAACGCTTGTTTTTCTCTGTTTCTCATTCGCTTCACTGAAACGGCATTTGTGTCAATCGTAGGCTACTCAGCTCTACGTTGATGCTCACAAAAGATTCAAATTCTCCAACGGCTTTTTAAAATTCAAAAAATTAAAATCGCTATAACTTTTTTATTCGTAAATCGATTTCGTTGAAATTCCTTATTACAAAACTATGCCATAAAAAGAACATTTTCTGAAAATTTAAACGAAATCGGTCCACGAACAAAAAAGCCTTAGCGTGTACAAACTTTTTGTTTAATATATAAGATGAAAAATCAATAAATTCTCATGGCCGTGTCAGAACCTCTGCAGCACTGCAATCACGAGTGTTTCTATAGACTGAGGCTTGTAAAATGACAAGTAAAGCAGCACCAGAACATCATTTTCATCTCTAACCCTAAAGCTGGTGACAGAATTTCGCTCAAACGCGGTGCGGACATTGACAGATAGAATAGGGTATGTGTATTGCAATGCGAACTAACGAGATGTGGCTTGAGCGCTACGCACACACCGCGGAAGTTGCTTTACTTTATACTTCTTGCATGTTGCCCCGCGATACAGTATAAAAAAGTTGTTTGTGTGTTGTGTTTTGGTGTTGGTGGGCATTTTGTTTATGTTTTGAATCGTGTGCTGGTGATGGGGATAATTTGTTGAATTTCATAATTATTTCGAAATTGTGGTGATGAAATTAGTACCTAGAACTTTCGGAGGTCAGGTTATTAATTTGTCCTTCTGTTATTGCTTTAGAGTTTATTTTATTACAAAAACGTACTCTTTGCACTTTACTTTTATTTTTAATTATTTTAACATTTACATTTATTTTAAGTATTTACACATGTACATTTATTTTTAAGTATTTTGCGACACGTTGGTTACTTTTTTAATTAAAACTGATTCACAAAATTCTGATCTATTTTTCTTTTTTGGAATCCAATTGACAACTAGTTAGATTTAATTATTTTTTAAATTACTTAGCCTCAGTCGATTATGTTTTTTCGAAACATATCTCCTTAGCTAAGTAAGCCCGGAAGTAGTAGGACGATGTCCCTACATACTCCCCTCCCAGCGTAGCGTTACATGAAGTGTACTGAGCGAATTGATGCTGCTTCAACGTCTCGGTCACACTCAAAAGCAGGTTTCAGTCGATCAATAGCTATCGACTTATTTGTGCCATTTAGGTTGACGACAAACTGTTTACGTAATCTTTTGATTACCTTGAATGGCCCTTCATATGGTGTTTCCAAAGGCCGTCGAACACGGTCGGTACGTATGAAAACGTACTCCGCGTTCTCTAAGGCGTTCGGTACGTACACGTCATTCTGAACTGACTGTCGGGGCTGTGTTGGCGACAGACCCTTCATGTGTGTGCGAAGACGTGTTAGAAATTCTGAGTGCTCCATCGGGTTCTCATCCGTTGGGATGAAAATTGAATTGGGGAGCCTCAGATTTTGGCCATAGACAAGCTCTGCTGGTGAGCATTGTAAATCGGTTTTAATTGCCGAGCGAATACCTAATAAGACAAAGGGCAAATCCTCACTCCAATGAGTAGTGTTGTCCCTTGCCATTAAGGCCGCTTTCAGTTGTCTATGAAACCGCTCAACCATCCCATTTGCTTGCGGATGGTAGGCGGTTGTACGTATTCTATGCGTACCTAGAAGTCTTGTGACTTCATTGAATAGTTTCGATTCAAATTGCGACCCTTGATCTGTTGTAATTTCAAGTGGTGCGCCAAATCTTGGGACATACTCGGTGACAAAATGTTTGGCCACCGTAGAAGCTGAAATGTCTCGCATTGGATATGCCTCCGGCCATCTCGTAAATCGGTCTACGATTGTTAGGATATATGAATATCCTCGAGATGGGGGCAGTGGTCCAACAATATCCATGTGGATATGTTCAAATCTATTGTTTGGTGTGTTAAAAGTTTCATGTGGAGATTTAGTGTGTCTCGAAACTTTAGATTTTTGGCAACCTATGCACGATCTAGACCAGTTGTTACAGTCTTTATTGATCGCTGGCCAAAAATATTTCTTAGTGATAGCTTGCCTTGTGGCGCGTATGCCTGGATGAGACAAGCTATGTTCAGCATTAAATGCTAATTGTCTTAATGATGAAGGTATATATGGGCGTAATGTACCCGTGCTAATCTCACACCAAACTTAATGAGTTGTGAAAGGAATTGGTGTGAGTATTAGTTTTACCTTCGAGCTACTACTGGGATGCTCTTGGAGTCGTTGTAACTCTTTGTCACCTTCTTGTGCTTTCGCCAGATGTGGCAAATCGAAGGTGATTGTGTCAACGTTGTCGGCCGCTAATGAGCGAGATAAATAATCTGCGACAACGTTTTGTTTCCCAGAGACATGTCTGATGTCGGTTGTGAACTGGGAAATTAGGCTCAGGTGTCTTGTTTGGCGGGGAGATCTTTCGGTTTTTGTGTGAAGGGCATGTATTAAAGGTTTGTGGTCAGTGTAGACCACGAAATTTCTTCCTTCAACAAAGTACCGAAAATGTTTTATTGCTGCGAAGATTGCGAGTAGTTCGCGATCAAATGCAGAATAGTTTCGTTCAGCAGATGATAGCTTCTTAGAAAAGAAAGCTAATGGTTGCCATCTGTGACCGTTAAATTGTCCCAGCACAGCTCCGATAGCAAAATCGGAAGCGTCAGTGGTGACGCTATATTTAGCATCCTCTAGTGGGTGTATCAGCATCACTGCTGCAGCCATTGCGGCTTTCACGTCGAGGAATGCTTGTTGGCATTCTGCGGGCCAAGGAAGTTGTTCCTTATTTTTTGTTGTTGATGAACAATTGAGGAGTTCCCTCAAGTGTTCATTGATCGGTACTAGCAGTTGTGCTAGTTTAGGAATAAATCGGTGATAAAAGTTCACCATTCCTATAAATTTTTGTATTTGTTTGACTGTTGTTGGAGTTGTGATGTCATTAATTGCTTGGACGCGTTCGGATGATGGAAGGATTCCATCCTTGCCGATACTATGTCCCAAAAAATTGATCTCACTGACCCCAAAAACGCATTTTGATAATTTTATTGTTAAACCAAAATTATCAAGGCGTTTAAACAGTAATTCGAGGTGAGTGAGATGCTCATCCTCGGATTTACTAGCGATAAGTATATCGTCTAGATAGACATAAACGAAGTCTAAGTCTCTTGTGACTTCGTTCATAAATCTTTGAAATGACTGGGCTGCATTTCTTAACCCAAATGGCATGCGAGTAAACTCAAACAGACCAAAAGGTGTTATTATGGCAGTCTTATGCACGTCTTCTTGTGCATTGGGGATGTTATGATACGCACGTACCAAATCCACCTTGGAAAAAACCGTGCATTCGTGAAGGTTCACAGAAAAATTGTGCATGTGCGGGATTGGATATCTATCCGGCACTGTGACTGCATTAAGGCGACGGTAGTCGCCGCATGGCCTCCAATCATTTGTATCCCGTTTAGGGACCAGATGAAGTGGAGATGCTGCGGGAGACGACGACGGTCGACAAATCCCTAGTTGAACCATATGTTCAAACTCCAATTTCGCCACCTTGAGCTTCTCAGGATGAAGTCTATGAGCGGTAACGAAAGGTAATTGCCCATTAGTAACAATGTGGTGTTGCACATTGTGTTTAACCGGTAGGTTAAAATTTGGTGGTTGTGTTAATGAAGCGTACTTCATTAACAATACCTTATATTTGCCAAGATGTTGGCACTCAAAGCTCTCGAGGATATACTCACCAGTTGCACAGACGTCAGTCCGAAGACTGGTCTGTGAGTCAACTAATTCTCGCTTTTTGAAGTCGAGGATGAGTTCGAACTTTGTGAGAAAGTCCGCACCGAGTATAGCTTTGTTGGTGTTGGCTATGATGAAGTTGTGGATGAACCGTCGGCGAAGACCTAGGTTCAGTTCCAGCAACTTCGCGCCAAAAGTTTGGATCTTGGATCCATTTGCGGCCCGCAGAAGCAAATTAGGGCATGTTGTTTGTGCTCTAAAAGTGTGTTTAGGAACTAATGATATGTCCGCGCCAGAATCGATTAAAAAATCGAGCTGGTTGTGCTGGTCGCGGACAAATAATCTACACGAGCGTCTCTGCTGAGAGACGCCCGCGGATGAGGCGACTCCCCGCCAATTTAATTTTTTTGATGACGGGCCCCCTTCATCTTCCGGTCCTTTTTGGCTGTAGAGCCAGGGCCTTTGAAGGCACACGGTGGGGTGCACCGCTCTGCCTCACTACCGTAGCGGTAGTGGTAGTAGCAGAGCGTCCCCGGTAGCGCTTGTGCAGATGAAGGTTTGGGTTTGGTGGAGTTACTGGTCCCCGCTGATGGCGCCTTTGGTTGACGAACCGGTGATCGGCCCCATTGCCGTGGACCAGCAGACCCTCTCGCCGACTCCTGGCCCTGCCCTTGCCCTCTCCCCAACACAAGTGTTCGCAATTGCTGCACGTCGCGTTGGAGAGACTGCACGGCCCGCTCCAGGGACGACGAGTTTCTCACCTCTGACACCTGAGCTTGTGTGGATTGGTGAGATGTCACTTCCCACACTTTGTCTGCCAATTTAGACAGTTGCCCCAGAGTCTGGTCTGAGGACGCAGCGAGCACCACTTGTATGTCTTTGGGAAGACGCCGTTCCCAAAGACCCCTGATGAGTCCCTCGCTCTCGCCAAGGCTGTCCCCAGCCAGACTCTGTAAACCCCTTAAAAAGTCTGAGGGTTTTCTATCACCGGGCTCATGCGCCGCCAGCAGCTGCTCGAGGCGGTTTCTCGTCGATAACCCGTATCGCTCGAGCAACAACCTCTTAGCATCAGCATAGCTGGCTAAGCTGAGGTCGGGGAAATTGTGTAGTAATATTTTCGCGGCATCGGTGGGCAATGCCGCGACGATATGGGATAACTTCTGTTTGTCAAACGTTATCCCGTTTAGGCCGAATTGGGCCTCAGCCTGGTAGAACCAGACTGCCGGATCGTCGGGTTGGAACTCGGGCAGACTGACTCTAGCCGTGGAGGCTACGTCTACCTCTGCCCGGGCCCTGCGTCTATCCGGCAGCCCCTCCTCCAGGCTGGGCAACGACTCATCCATGTCTAGGATGAATGAATTTTCTAATGTAGTATGTCTACTCATTTTAAATAAATTTAACTCCGTCCACCAAAAGAAAAGGGAAAGAAAAAAAAACAACACACGAACACACAAGTGAATTTCAGCCGACCTGAATAAGGAAAAATAACGAAAGAAAACAACACCACGAAAACGCAAGCGAAAGAGAAAAAAAAATAACCAACACAATCAATAATCAATTCTACATCCAATTATAATAATAATGTTAATAAATTTTGTCAAATTAATTATTTCTTTATTTCTTAAAATTGTTCACTGACTGCCTTTTTTCTGGCTAATTTCTTCCAAAACTTAAATACGACCACTTATCTTAATGGGTCCTCTTTTTCTTTCTTCCTTTACTCCGCTACTATTTATTTCTTCGTCGGGGTCTTCTTCTTCCTTTACTCCGCTATTATTTTATTTCTTCGTCGGGGTCACCAATTTCGGAGGTCAGGTTATTAATTTGTCATTCTGTTATTGCTTTAGAGTTTATTTTATTACAAAAACGTACTCTTTGCACTTTACTTTTATTTTTAATTTTTTTAACATTTACATTTATTTTAAGTATTTACACATGTACATTTATTTTTAAGTATTTTGCGACACGTTGGTTACTTTTTTAATTAAAACTGATTCACAAAATTCTGATCTATTTTTCTTTTTTGGAATCCAATTGACAACTAGTTAGATTTAATTATTTTTTAAATTACTTAGCCTCAGTCGATTATGTTTTTTCGAAACATATCTCCTTAGCTAAGTAAGCCCGGAAGTAGTAGGACGATGTCCCTACATATACGCAAATCATACAGCTTTTTCAATTTATTTCGTATCACGTCCACTTGTCACTTTGATTTTTAGGTTGTATCAGAACATGAAAATTGACAGCCTGGAGCAAATAAGGACCTGAGATGAGCATACAGCACGCTGCTCTGCTGCTGATTTTTTTGTCATTTTAACAGCCTCTGCCAATAGAAACACTTGTGATTGCAGCGCTGTATGAAGTTCTAAATCAAGGCTTTATCAGAACCTAAAATATGCAGCCTGAAGCAGCAGCGCCAGAGCAGCATGCTGCAGTCGGTATCAGATCCTTTGTCTCACTCTTGCAGCGCAATTTTTATTTAACAGTTAACCGCTTGTTTGATCTCATTAGTGGTACTTATTTTTTCTCTATGGGGTCCGTTAAATGTTTTTCAAAAAATAATCCCACCTCTTGTTTAAATTAACTTGTCGAAAATTTCCCGCTTCTTGTTTAAATTCACTTGTCACGTATGAAGTGGGAAAAGTGTTTAGGGTTTAAAATGAAAATGCAATACGCCGTTCGCATGAAATGTCAAAAGCGCTGCATACACGATGCAGCAAGATTAGGGTTTGAGGTGAAAATGCAGCACGCCGCTCTGGTACTGCTTTGCTTGTCATTTTACCAGCCTCAGTCAATAGAAGCTCTTTTGATTGCAGCGCTGCAGAGGTTCGGATACGGCCTTCACAGCCTTAATTTTGCTGCATATTATAAGCAGCATTTTTGACACTTCGTACGTGACAAGTGAATTTAAACAAGAAGTGGGAAATTTTGTGCCAAGTGAATTTAAAAACAAGCGGGAATTTTTTTAACAGGTGCCGTGTAGGAAAAATTAATTGGCTGTAACCAGCTGATACCGACTTCAGCATGCTGCTCTGGAGCTGCTGCTCCACTCTGCATATTTTTAGGTTCTGATTCAGCCTATGGCCTGAAATAGAATGAATGCACAAACTTCGATTTTGACTTCATCGTCCCTGTAAAGTCGGCTATCATATTCATTTCAGCACCTTCATAGTCGCTAATTTAACAGTTGCGTTCACTTTTTACCAATTTATTTATACTGTATGTGGCCTTTACGTATATTACTTGCGAAAATTATATTTTTCATACAATAAACTCAATCAATTTAAATTTACTAATTTGGCTAAATTCACGAAAATGAAATGTTGTGTTAGTATTTCTGCAACTTTTGCAGCAGCTTTAATAATTTTCATTGTCGAAATAGGCGCAAAGTTTACTGCAGGGGTTTACTGCAGCGCTTACTGCATTGAGGGGCTGTGCCTAGATAAATTTCAAATGTCAATTTGTATGGACAACACATTTCGATTTTACATTTCAATTTTCCGAGGTTTGTGTCTTTGGAAATGTAAGGAAATATTTTGAATTGTAGGGAAATATTAGGGCTCAAGCAGAACCAATTCGTTCCGTCCGTTTTTAAAAGTTAGAAATTTGACATTTCCATAAACTTTCCATGAGACGAACGGAACGGTAGCCACAATCAAGCGGACGGAATGTCAAAAAGAACAAAGGAAAAACGTGCGGAGCGGACGGAACGGATTGGTTCTGCTTGAGCCTTTATGCAAACATTTGTTTGACAATTTGTTGGATTTTCGTTTTGTAGCTGTTTGTCATAATTAAATAAATGCTGTTAGTTTTCCACATGGAAAATCATCTTGCATTTGGCTTCAGTAGTGCAACTTTCTGTTGATATATTGGCTATAAAAATAAGTACGAATGCGTGGAATCCATGGCCCTAATGCGTTGCGAAATTTTGAACTCTTGGAAACAGGTTGAATCCATTTCCATTGGACAACAATACCCCAAATTTTTGGAATTTTCAGTGGACGATGGTCTTCACCGTATAGCGTGATACATGAAAGTCTATACGGTAGAACGTTGCAGACTCTAATTAAAGTAAAATTAACAACTCAAATTTCGTGCAAAAATTGAATCATTTTTTTACAAAGGTTGAATGTTTTTTGCATTCCACCCTTACTGGATGGATTATGCTCATGAAGGTCTTCCACTTCAACCATTCTAAACACATTAATATAGCCCTGTGATACTTTAAAAGAAATTATTAAAAATTTTATAAGTAGCAAAATTTTGCTGTCATACAAATAATAACAATTGTCAAATGAAGTGCGTGAATTTGTATTTTGGCACACTTTGTAATTTCGAAGTGTCCATGGTGAAAGTAGCAAATTCGGAATTGTAATTTGGCACCCACCCTGAGTATGTTAACTGAACGTGAATTCTATAGAAAATATGTATATGAAACTGTCAAAATGCAAAGTTGAAGTCGAAGTTTCTGCATTCATTCTGTTTTGGGCTTATAGGTATCTACCAAAATTCACCATTTGAATTTTTTTATAGTTCCTTCCTGTATGTACTGGCAACTAGTGTGATTTTGCTTTATTGAATAAACCGCTGTCTTTTCAAGACAAAATTCTCCCTGTCTCATCAGTTGTGTTTGACATTCATTAGATGTCAATTGAGGGAAGTAGTTAAAAGTGACTGCTTCGGAGCCAGAGATAATCGAGTGTAAACAAGTTATAGCAGAAATGTTTAAGTTATACGCTATTAGAACTTTCGGCTGCTAAATTATAACATTTGGTACAATTTCTGAACAATTGAAGGAGCGATAAAGTTCAAAATGGATTTCAAGCAATGGTTTTCTGTTATTATGGAATATGAATATCTCACTAAGAAACAGTTGTCTGGCTTCGATGACTATAAGGTATATAAAACTATTTAGGCTAACTAAGAAGTCAAATTTTTTATTTTTAGTACAATGCGCGCGATACTTCTCCTTTGAGTATTTATATAATGCACCCTTTCTGGAATTACATTGTTCAAGTAACAATATATGATATAATAAGTAAATATAATAAAGTCGATTTTTTTGTTCTAGTTTTGTCCCAAGTGCTTGGCGCCAAATCTTATTACATTTTTGGGCTTTTTGTTTACTTTGGCTAATTTTATTATCCTTTCATATTATGATTGGAGTTTTTATGCAAGTTCGGGAAAACCCGGGATAGAACCTATTCCAAACTGGGTTTGGTTAGTCTCTGCTATAAATATTTTCATGGCATATACTTTGGATGGTATAGATGGTAAGCAAGCACGACGTATTGGCTTGTCTGGACCGCTTGGAGAACTGTTTGATCATGGATTAGATTCTTATACCGCCGTATTGATACCTGCTTGTTTATACAGTGTTTTTGGGCGGTGCGAAACTTCGATACCACCAATTCGCATGTATTTTATTTCGTGGATGGTGTTTCTCAATTTTTATATTTCACATTGGGAGAAGTATAATACTGGAGTCTTGTATTTACCATGGGGATATGATTTTAGCATGTGGGGGTCTACCCTACTATACTTGGCTACTGCGATTGCAGGACATGGGATATGGAAAACAACTTTACCATT
The DNA here is from genome assembly GCA_949987705.1 of Thereva unica. NCBI lineage: Eukaryota > Metazoa > Arthropoda > Insecta > Diptera > Therevidae > Thereva > Thereva unica. The sequence goes on from OX465285.1 coordinate 48,988,501, forward strand.
CCCCTTTACAATAGGTGAAGCTATGGAGTCTCTTTTGCATATAAGTGCCTTGTCGAATTTGCCAATGGTATTTTATAATGTTCACTGGTAAGTTGTTGATAAAATTAATCCTATTTTTCTCAATATGTCTAAAAATTTTACAGTTCGTATAAATACAAAACTGGAAAAATGCTGCCGTTTTTCGAAGCTATTCGACCGATGTATCCATTTGTCACGTTTATGGGACTTTTACTGTTTTGGACTTATAAATCTCCTTCTGACATAGCTGAAAGTAACCCCAGACTTTTGTTCATATTAAGTGGAACTATTTTTAGCAATATAAGTGTAAGTAAATATTTTTGAACTTATTCTTCCTTACAATTAAGCTGTAGCATATCAAATTACGAGATATATAATTAACCATAATAACAAAACTTAACCCCTTTGCGTCGACTAAACCACCGCTTTTTCGCTACCAATGATTAGTGCGTTTCCTTGACAGCTTGGAGCTTACTTGAAGCGTACTGCAAGTACAAATGTAAACGCAAGCAGCTCGACTGGAGTCGATCAAAAAGATTTTTGTGATCGGCTGGAGTGCTTTGAAAGCTTGAGTGCTCGAAATTACGAAAGTTAGGCTTGTAAATGTGTCTAAAGGTCATTTGTGGGAATATCTTCTTCTTCTTTGTGCTCCTTTAATCCCTCATGGGACATAGGGCGGAAACAGTTGCCCTCCAGCGGACTCTGTTTTGCGCGACAGCTCTCAGCTCTGACCAGGATCTCCCAGTTGTTGCGGCCTCTGCTAGTAGGGTCCTCCTCCACGTTGTTCTAGGTCTTCCAACTCGACGGGATCCTTGCGGGTTCCAGTCAAGGGCCTGTTTGGCTAGGTTTTCGTTATCGCGTCGCAAGGTGTGGCCAACCCAATTCCATTTCCTTCGCCTGATTTGGTCGTCTATCCTTTCTTGGCCGGCACGGCGCCAAAGTTCTTCGTTTGAAATTCTATCTTGCCAGCGGATTTTTAGGATACGACGCAGGCATCTGTTGATGAAGACTTGTAGGCGCCCTGTGATGAATTGGGTGACTTTCCATGTTTCGCAACCGTACAAAAGAACTGCCTTAACGTTGGAGTTGAACAGCCGCAATTTGGTGTTAGTTGAGATCTCCGTTGATCTCCATATGCGGAACAGGCATGCATATGCGCCTCGTGCTTTATTTATTCTGGAACTGACGTCTTCTTCTGTACCGCCATTTTCCATTTGTGCATTGTTGCTGTTTTCCTGAGGTTCCTGTGCAAGTGAACCATTCAGGGCGGCGAAGAAGTAATCTCTCCATCTTTGGAGTTGCTCCTCGTCGCTGCACAGCAGCCTCCCATCCGCACTCTTTACGGCATGCTTTTTAGTAGAGTGCTTTCCCGAGAGCTGTTTAGTAATTTGGTACAGCACTTTACTGTTGCCTGTGTTTGCCGCGTTTTCCGCTTTTTCTGCGAGCTCATTTATCTGCTGCCTTTTATCACGCCGCACACTTCTCTTTACTTCCCGGTGTAATTGGGAATATTCCCGTTCAAGTTGGTGACGTCTTTCCGGGTCGCTTGTAGAGTTTACGTTATTTTTGAGGGCCCTCCTGCGTTCTATTTTTTGCCAGGTAGTGTCCGAGATCCAATGTTGCATGTTTCTCTGGACATAACCGACGCTCGTTTCCGCAGCCGTCAATATAGCGCCCTTTGTTCTACTCCACAGCTCTTCAATATTTGTGTCGTCAGAAACGGTTTGCTGGTTTAATATTTGCTGCAGGTTTCCAGCAAATTCTCGCTTTTTAGCGGTCTCCTGCAGAAGGTCAACGTTAAACCGTCTACGGTTTATAACATCGCGTTGAACGTTTCTGATTGCAGCGATTCTAAGGCGAATAGTTGCTACTACCAAATGGTGGTCGCTTCCAGTGTCCGCTCCCCTGAAGCTCCTGACATCCTCCAGAATGGTTCTCCATCTGCGGTTGACGGCCACGTGATCTATCTGATTTCTCGTTCTACCATCGGGTGATACCCAGGTCTCTTTGTGTATCTTCTTGTGGCAAAAGTAAGTTCCACCTACCATTAGTTGATGGGAACTACAAAAGTCAACGAAAAGCTCACCATTGTTATTGGTAACTTGGCTTAGGCCTTGTTTTCCAATTGTTTGTTCAAGACCGGTGTTGTCGCGGCCGATTTGTGCGTTTAAGTCACCCATTAATACAATGATGTCTCCCCTTGGAATAGAGCGAAAAACCTCATTCAGTCGCATATAGAACTCGTCTTTGATGTCATCTTCTGCGTCTTCAGTTGGAGCATAGCATTGGACTACCGTAGTACTTCTTAGCCTGGTACGCAGGCGCACGGTAATAATCCTCTCAGAAACTGGTGACCAGCTAATGAGGCTGGACCTGGCTTCTTTGGTGAGTATTACGCCAACGCCACTCCTACGGCTTTCAGTTTCATTTCTCCCAGAATATAAGAAGGACTCACCATTTGGGCAGATATGTTCCCCCGCATCGGGCCATCTGGTCTCGCTAAGTCCCATGATCTTGATTTTATATCGATTCATCTCGTTGAGGACTTCATCCAGCCGTCCTTCAGCAAGCATTGTTCTCACATTCCATGATCCGATTCGTGTCCTTGTTCGAAAAGCAAAGGTCGTCGTCGTGTTGTCCATCCGGTTCCGAGGCATTGTTTGCCGATTCGTAGCAATGGTGTTTTTTATGGGAGCGGGTTGCTAACCCTCAGCCCAACCGACTTAAAACTCTGTTTTGTGGCGCAGAGAGCTCGCCATTCGCCCGTCTCCCGTTAGCTCCTTCCGAAGAAGTACCCCAGGGGGCACCGCTGGGAGGTGGGATTAGGACTTGCTAACAGGTCTGCTAGGTGTTTGTATGCAGTGGATCTTCTCGGATTTTTACAGTAGTGACAAATCGGGTGTCACCACCTTCCAAGGTCTTTGTTAGCCGTTCGCCCCCCCCGTTTGTGGGAATATAACGAGACAAAAATATTAATGAAGAAGTAAAAGCACGACAAAAAGAAGAAATATAATAGTAACTTCAAATAACAGCTAAAGAACTCAAGCTCATTTCAAGCTAATATGCCGCTTCAAGTAGGCAGAGCATAGCTCGAGTTCTTAAGATTTTCAAGCCTTCGATTACTCAAGCTGTCATGGAAATGAAGTTTATCTTTAATTACGCTATTCGTTTCCATTTTGCACTTAATTTCGTATTTGTTTTATACTTTCATTTCGATTTTTTTTAAATAAAACTAATATAATTACAAATATAGTAAAACACACTAACCAAAACATAAGTAAGATTTTTATGTGGTGGGCACTTTTTCGAAAACCTGGAAAAGTCAGGGAATTTTCATTCAAATCTTCTCTTCACCTCTTTCTCCAAAAAATAAGTAGCTGAAGTTGTTATTTTTGTTAAAAAACCCTAAAGTTGGACTTTGACGACTCATAACTCTAAGGGATTTTATCATCATAGATAGGTGGTGGCGTTCATTGGAGCCTTACTCTGTGCCTTATTGGTGCCTTAATACAGGGTGATATGTAAAACTCTATCTTTGTACAGGTCTGACCCTATAATTATTATACAAAACGGACAACGATTTCGAACTAGGCGCCAAACTAATTTATATTCAGCTCAAAAATACCTATATTGAGTAAATAATGCCAGTTAAATTAACTCGCCTGCTTGAAACACATTTATTGAAATAAACACACGTTTTTTTAAATGTTATATTATTTTTATTAAAAACCAACTCAACAATGATTCAATGATTAAAAATCAACTCAACATAATATGTTCACCCTTATTCCACACTCCGACGTAATGATATTTTTACTCCGAATCCCGAATATGACATTCCGCACTCCGAATCTTTTTTTCGGAACTTTTTGTTATTCTAAACTCCGACGAAATTAAAAACACCAAACACCAAAGAGTTCGAAAAAAATTGTTTTCACATTTAACAGCTGTTTTTCGGAGTAAATCGAGAAGGCTCCAATAAGGCAATGCTTTAACGCGGACCGTTCGTGGTGCAGAATATCAGAATATGTTACGTCGTAGCGTAAAGTTTACGTCGTAGAAGTCTTCCGACGGAGTGTGGAATAAGGGTGGTTATCTTTTGATAGTTTTTACCTTCAATTCGAATTGAAACCACAAGTGTAATACACCTAACAGAATGCAGTTTGGTAATCCCCAACCTGCAAGGTAAACCCTATCTGTGGACTTCAACTCGAATTGGTATTTAAATAAAATAAATTGAATGCTACTCCTAATGCAGCGCAGTTTGGTAATCCCCAACCTGCAATCTAAACCCTATCTGTGGCAAATGGCTCTTACTAGTTTAGCTGGTAATCCCCAGTTAAGTAATGAGCAATTTTCATTATTTGAATCGGCTATTTATAGTAAGCAAGCTTGCTTTCTATGTTTTTTTATTGCCAAAAGTTTTTAGGCTCTATTCTACTCTATTCTTGTTGCCTGTAAACTTAGTGGGATGATACACGAGTCAACGTGTTTCTGCAACACACTGTCAGTTTGTTGAGCGGAGGTGATACAGGACTCAACACGCTACACGCAACACTCTGTGTAATAACATTGCGATTTCATATGTGTGGGTGTGCATTCCAAATCGCACAGAATCGTTTGACAGTTACGCATACATAAACATTTTTCAAGCAACTGGAGGAAAAATAGAAATCGTTTCTAGTTTCAGTCAACACCGCACACTTCACCCTTACCCGTCCCTTGGCCTACGAACTGCGCAGAAAAAGCTCGTGTTGCTCAACATGATGACCCGTGTATCATCCCTCTTATGCGGCGGTTACACGAATGACAATGGTCACAATTTCTGGTCATAATTAATGGCATTGCTGTTCACACGACTCAAATAATGACATGTGAAAAGCTCTATTATAAAATGTCATTAATTTATTGCAAGTTGCCATAAATAATGGCAAGAGCTGAATTTGTATGAAAGACAAATTATGACATAGTTGAATTTAATTGTGTAGTGGATGAAGAACAGGTCAAATTAAATAAAAATTTAAAAAAAATTAGAATGGAAGTGGACAAACAATTAGTTGCAGGATGTTTTGCTGCTGTGCTATTGATTGAAGAGGAGGAGGAAGAAGAGACATTTTATGCAAAGAACAATAAAAGGAGAAGAAAACAGAAATCGCTTTTGAACAAATTTATACTCTTTCGCCTTGTTTAAAAATAAATTGAACACAAATTCCCTTCCTTTATGCATTTTTACGAGTGTTAAATATTTAGACTTTAGTACAGTCAAATTAATCCGAAAAAAGCGAAATAGCGGAAATGGTCGGGTACAGGCTGAAAATTGGCACAGAGCTTCCTTTTAGGGTTCTTAATAAGGGGTTATAAAGTCTACCGATTTTCTACCCCGGGAACTTTTCTTTCTAGGGGGTTTTAGGGTCAAAATATCTGTTTTTTGCAAATGCATCTGAAACCGTAAGTCCTATCATAAAAAAATGTTCACAAAGTTTGTAGCTCATACGATTTTCTACGAAAAATGTTATTATACATTTTCCCGTACGAATTGCCATTCATGAGATATCACCGTTTTAAAGATTTAAAATATTCATATGAACTCATTCACGACTTGTATAGGTTTTCCGACGTTCAAGTTGGACTACTTTTCTAATTTTTTCAGGTGTCATTCCTGGATGTATTTGGAGGAAAAATGTGTTCTAGATAGGGGGCTAACCACTAAGATACAGGGTGTTCGCGAAAAACAATGTCTTTTTTTGTCATTTATTTAGAGTTGAATAACTCCTAGACCAATTATCGTAAACCAATATACTTAGACTCATCTTTTAGGTCAAAGTGTATTCTATTTTATTTGATATAAAGATCAGGAACTTGAGTTGCTCCGTTTAGAAGATATGTAGGTTCAAAGCATGAGCGAAATGTTTAAAAGCCCAATGATATTTTTTTATTCAATTTAAAGTACAATCGACCTTAATAGTCACAGCAAACATTGTTTGAATTTAAGGACGTTTAGTAAAATAATTAATTTTCACATTAGAAGGATTGTTCTTTTTAGTCTATTATAGTTGCTGCTTAAGAGAAAATTTAATAAGACAAACGGCCATGTTCTAGAAAACGCGCGGATTCAAATCGCAAGTGAATTCAAAAACGCAATTATTTAAAATTGGTGTTCCACAATTCGTACGTTTTTGCTAGTTTCGAAAGTGAATTCAATTCACTTCGAAATCATATGTGACAGCCAACACACTTAAAAAAGTTGGCTTTGAAATATGTTTACTTTGAATTTTGTTCAATAAAAAATTTGTGTTAATTAATAATTAATAAAATGGATTCATTAATACTTTATTTAATAAATAATCGCGAAGGAGGAAATTTTTCGAAGGAAGAAAAAGTTTATAGGAAAATATTAAGGGATAAATCAGATCCTTTATCTGTTCCGAATCAGATGTAAGTTATTTTTAGAAATATTTTGAAAGTAAAGAAATATATGTACATATATTCTTCAAATTGATCTTTTTTTGTAGATTTATAAATTATTATCGCCTGAACAAAGAAGCTTTTATTGAAGTGTTAAAAGAAATAGAGCTGCACGTTCAAAAAACATCAATACCAGCAACATTGCAATTAGCCGCTTGCCTGCGTTTTTTTTCCGAGGGGTCCTACCAAAGATCAATAGGAAAGGACTTTAACATTGGTTTGGCAAGAACAACGTTTTGCAAAATTTTTGGAGATGTTTTAAACATTTTGCAAGATAAGCTATGCCCAAAATGGATAAATTTAAATATGGAGGAAGAAGAGATAAAAAGGTCGAAATTACATTTCTTTGTTAACCATGGTTTCCCTGGCGTGATTGGTTGTGTTGATGGCACTCATATAAGCATAATCAGACCAACAGTAAACGGAATAAATTACTTGAACAGAAAAGGATATTACAGTATCAATGCTATGATTGTAATATTTACTATAATGTTATTTATTGATACTTAATCATTTTGTTTTATTTGCAGGTTTGTGATTTTCAAATGAAAATACGTGCTGTTGATGCATGTCACAGTGGATCGAGTCATGATTCATTAATTTGGTCAATGAGTGGAATTCGACATAATATTTCAGAGAAGTTCAAAGATAGAAGATGCGGTTCGTGGTTATTAGGAGATGCAGGCTATGCTTTAGAACCTTTTTTAATGACACCATATAGAAACCCTAATCCTGGAAGTATTCAAAGCAATTACAACATCCGACATACTTCAGCGAGGAATATAGTTGAAAGGACCATCGGGAATTTAAAAACTCGATTCAGATGCTTATTAGGCGCAAGACAGTTAAATTATTCCCCATTAAAAGCATCGAAAATAATTAATGTATGTTGTTCATTGCATAATATTTGCAAGCATTTCAATATTGAAATGAATGAAAACATAAATGAGTTGGAGCTGGATACAGAAAGAGAATTAGATGCAGACGAATTAGTTAATAGTGAATCAAATAATGATGCAAATAGTATAAGAAACTCAATAGCAAATAGTTTTCAATAAAAATGCATTTATTATGAAAATATTTATTTTATTTAAAAAAATCAGTCTCCATGACACAAGATATTAAAAATAAAAACTTAAATAAACAACAGTCTTCCTATCATTTTGGATTAACTACACAATAAACTATAAAAAGTAACACAGTCTTCATGACACTTACGAACTATTAAAAATAAGCATTTAAAAAATCAACAGACATTCTTTCATTTATAAATTAACTGTAACACAGGTAATAGAAATAAAAATAAATAAAAATTAATCTTCCGAATTTTCTTGTTGAAACATTTGCAGCTTTATTTCCTCTATTTCGATGCGACGTTTTTTTATAACATTTTTTTCATGCAATCGTTTTTCAATTTCTAAATGATGCCGCCGTTCTTCGGAATTACTTTCTTTTTTCAGATCTGCCAATTTTTCAACGGCCCTATAATTCCTTTTTAAAAACACCCCGTTTTCTTTCTGAGTTTCTACTACACCATTTAACTTCAGAAGGATATCAGCAAACACTTCTCTCTGCGTGTTCATGTACTCTATAATATTTTCATTGACTTTGTCTTTGGAATTTTTTCTATATGTTGAAGTAGAAGCATTCTCATGACTTGATACATTTGTTTGGACTCCATCTATAACTTCATTGTCCTCAGAAGCAAGCGTTGCTGAAGTTTCATTGCTTCGCATTGCTTCTGTTATACCACAAGGAATGCTTCCGTCAATGCCACTAATGGTGGTGTACAAACCGCTTAATTTTGCGACTTGATCTTCGATTGTACTTATAGGGACGATATTGCTCGGTCCGCCACCAGTTTTTTGTTTTTCGGCTTTATTATGAGCCAGTTTTTTTCTTATATTTATTTTCAAATCAGACCAAACCTATATTAATATAATATAATTTATTAGATATTATTTAATATATGTTTAAATTTTATCAAATTACCTTTTTCCATCCTGCAACATCTTTATTTGGAGGCCCACTACTGTTCATTTGGTCCGCCAGTTTTTGCCACAAAATATCTAATTCCATTTTGGTTTTACCTCTAACGTCCCCCCTGGCAAGATTTGGATTAATTTCCATGAAATCGAGCAAAATTTTATCTTGTTCTCTGTTCCTATGCTTGCCCCTAAAAATTAGTACATTGGCTTTTAAAATTAAATGAATTAATTATAAAAATTCTACTTACATTATCACTTTATCTAAAAAAACACCTTTTCTGTTAAAAAATAAGTATCCACTTTCTATTTCGTTAGATTTTTAGTTGCGAATTGAAAACGTCAAAAGTTTGCGAAAAGCGAATTGTGGAACACCATATGTTTCAATTTCGAAATTGCATTTCACTTTCGAAAACGCAAAGTGAATTTGAGAACACCAAAATTCTGTTTTGCGAAATGAAATCGTAAAATTTTAGTGAAAGTGAATTCTGGAACAGGGGCGAAAGAGTTTTAATTAGAGAGGTTGTGAAATTAATTTTGTGAAAATTGGAGTCGGTGAATTTCTTTTATTGTTGTGAAAGATTTTAAAGACATCAAGCGTGTTAACGTTGAAATCGCAATTATCAAAAATATACTGTACAAACGCTGATGGTGCAACAGCATCTGGAGGGGCCATTACTAAAGAAGTTTCTAAAACCTTAATATCACTATATGATGAGCAAATCCCTACACTTGATAGTAGGTCGATCAATTTCTTGGATCCCATTTTTTTAAAAATAAATGCACCTAGGCTAAGTTTTATAGGTGAAATAAATGATCGTGGTTTTACTTAAGATATAATCATATGAGCTATAGTAGTACATTTTTTTTAGCATTTTCAGTTGGTTTCTTTTTTTTTCATCATTATATTCTCAAGTAAACATTTTAATAAATTAGGAACTAGATCGTCTGCTTTATTCAAAAATCCTATGCTGTTTGGATAAGAATCATTATTGTATATTTTACCAGCAATGTTCGATTTTATAATTTGAAGCCTAATTTTTTTTTATTTTCGATCCATTTAGGGGTGGTTTTAACTGTTTAGGATTATCCCTTATCATAAAATTGGGCTTGATTTGGTATAAATCAACCACTTTCGCAAATAAATATTGAAAAAAGGGTTATTTTCGATTATTATTGAAATTCTTGTTGTTGTTGAAATTGGATTTTGCATTTAAATAATGACACTCTATCATAAAAGAATGAGCATTATTTTGTTCGTGTATCCAAGTATATATATGTATATATAAACAAAATTTATAATTTTTTTTAATTTACTTTACTTTCCTATAATATGTAAGTAGAAACCGGCTCAATTACTAAACGCTATTGGATTTGTTATGAAAAGAAGATGTTAGGTACTATAATTACTCTAAGTTATAACATAAGTGAGAAATACATAGTGAAAGAAAAATAGAAATGACAACATCGAAATAGTTACTTTAGAATTGATAATTTAAATTAAATTTAGTATTTGGGTCATAAAAAGCTAAATTTTACATAAAATTTAGTGAAAATAAATTGTTTTTAATTGAGATAAAAATAAATAACGAAAAAAAAAAACAGTTTTTTAGATCTTTCTCGGAAATTTTAAGGTTATGTGAAAAAATGGTTTGCACAAAAACAGTAGATCTTTCTATTACCCTTAACTTTTTTACTTAACTTTTTTCGATAGGACGTCTAGTTTTGCTGAAAATCTTGAAAAACCATTTACCACCCCCTAAAGTTCCCCCTATTTCATCCTCGTAACTCGGATCGAATTTAAATTATTTTTCCCGTTTGTGACGCTATATTTCCTTCCTTTTCCAACATTTTTCATGGTGTTATTAATTCCCCCCCTCCAAATATTTGCACTGGTCTAACATAGCTAATCGTATTCTACTTTTTATAACCTTTCATTTGATACTAATGTCGGTGGTCGGGGAGCACAGTTTCAACCTTCGGCCGACATCTTGGAACCGCAATTTTCATTTTTTTTAAATGGTCAGAGATCGGCCCGGCCAAAAAGACAGGAAATTTTTTTAAAAATAGTTGATTTTGTTTTAATAAAACTTAGAAAAGCACAATTGTTTTGAAATCACAGACAGACACTCCAATATATTTATAATTTATTGTATATTGCTATTTAAACCAAACTAAATATATTTGCGTTATTATTTATCTCCATAGATGGAGAGTTTGGATTTGGGAAAGCTTTATTGTTCTTTAATTTTTATTGCGTTTCCTTTAATTTTGATTAATATTCTGCTTTTTCACTAAAATTCAATTGGAAACATTTTAAATTTTGCAGTGTCGATTAATCGTGGCACAAATGTCTAATACCAGGTGCGAAGCGTTCCATTGGATGACACCCGTTTACATTATCAGTATTGTAATAGGTTTGTATATACCATTTCTAGAAATTACAATACTTTATTTACTATGCATAACAACAACTTTTATGCATTGGCATTATGGTACTAGAGTAGTACAACAAATGTGTGTGCATTTTAATCGAGTTTGTTTTAAAGTGACAACGTTAGACTGTTCAAAACAATATTAGGTTTAGATTATTTATTGCTAGTAATTATTATTAACGTAAAAATAGTGAACGGTTTTGGAAATAAATAACTATTTTAGGATATTGAAACAAAAAGTTACATCTGAAACAGTTACAAAATTCGGAAATACATTTAGTGGTTAGGTATGTTTTCTTGTAAAATGAATTGTTACCAATTAAATAGCAAATTGAACGCAGTACTATGAATATAAATTTAAAAGTTTTCTGAACTAAGCAAAATGATAATTTAATAAATTTAAGTATTTGTATTTAGTCAGTAGGAGTTGTAAAATTCTGTTGAAGCAGTTTACTTTTGCAATAGCTGATAAGTAAGACAAATTCAAATTCACATGACAATGAATAATGTTTGTAGAGAGCACAATAGTGCAAACTATATTTGTATGTATATAATAAATTATTCCAATTTTACTTTTATTTTATAAAGTAAGCTTGATAAAAGGCCGTTATTTTAGTTCAGTTAGTTATGTTAGCAATGCTATCAAAATCAAAAACTAGACAATTGCCTGACCAGTTATAGTACAAATCATTCTATACCGGGTGGAAATTATACCAATTGCAGTTTACCCATAATTCATTAGATATATGACCGGCAGCTACCCCAGTAAGGTGGAGGTAAAGTTGACAGCAGGTGAATGTTGTTAAAAGAAGTAATGCTTCATACCATGTCAAAATTTTTGGGAAGATTTTTAGGATCAATTTCAATCGAAAAATAATCGTCAGTTGTATGAATAGCGGAAGTAAAACCGAGTTTATGAGCCCCGCTAAAGTCCGGTTTCTTCAATTAAAGACCTTCTTGCCTTCGTCCGGAAGGCTGATAGTCTGTTCCGCTAGTGGAGTACGTTCACAGTACGCCTAAATTGGGTTGCCCCCTCCTTCCTTAAAAAGCAGTTCGTCGATCAGCGTCATAAACGTTCTACGCGCTCAGTGCATCTGAGCGTTTCACACTCACTTTGACGAATGAATTGACTATGTTTCCACCTGTTGAAATCGTAATGGTTTAAACGTTAGGGTGTTTTGAATTTTTTTTGGTAGAGGTTTACACATCATCCTGTATTTTTGTAGCCCTATGAGATATAATAAGGTAGCAATCGATGCAGAATACTCCCACCTATCTAAAACTGTTGATTAAGCTTCCAACCCAGCCTTTTCTTTTATCTATATACTTGGAAACTTTTGCAAATGTAATCTTTCAGGAAGTTTGATCCTCTTGGGTCTCGATTAAAATGTTAGCTCAGACGCGTACTTACCGTTGGTTTATCAGTTTTAACTTCTTTGTTACCAATCCACATGTTTTCAATAAAATCGTCTGTATTTTCTACTCTATCTTTACTTATCTCTATTGACATTTCCTGCTTCTCTGTAGCAAATCTAGTACAAAACTCTGACTTTGAATAACAGCAGGATTTACACCTCCGCAACTATCATGGTATCTAATTCCTTCTTGTACAATCCGTCTTTCTTGATAATTTGGCTTCACCATTTTGAGCACTTATTGTTTGGATTACACAAATACGTCTGAATCAATTCTTCTGAAATATTGAACATGTACTTACCTTCTACTCATCAAACTTTGCTAACTCATGGGATTCAATTTATCTTTGTCTGACCTTCGAATAGATTCTTATCAGAAAGTCTAACCGTGATCTCGCGGTTAATTTAGCTGATAATTCTTCTGTTACTGAATGAGGAGTTATTCTGTGAAAAAATGTAACTACTAATCAAGGTGCGCAGTTCGCCTAAAATTTCTCTTGTCCTCCACTAAGAACTATTTGAGATTAAACTCTTAACCTTATTATCAGAGGCTCCATAGAACGAAAGATCATTAGGGTGATCGTGAACAAGTATTCCATTCTTCGCACAATCATTTTTGAACTCTTCGGATATAAAACAGATGCAGTAAAGCAACGAATTTTCCAACTTCGACCTTACATTTTTGTTTTTATAAAATTCAGACCACTTCAATTTGTCGGTATCAGGTAATATGCAGAAGTCGATGTCAAACGGATATTCACCTATCTGAAACTTTATAAAGGCTGTCTTCCAGAATATTTGAACAGGTATTAAAGTCATTGCCAACTTATGGTGCATCCATACTACTTAGGTCATACGCGCTTTTGCCTCTTTTTTTCATGTAGAGTTTAATAGCTTTTTTTACGATATTTTTAATGGCAAAGGTAGTACGGCCAAACTGAACGGACAAAAGGCTGTACTTAAAAAGAGCCTGTATTGCTTCTTTTTCCAAAGCGAATTCTACTATTTCCTCTATGGTGTGGGTGTGATGGTTCTCACAAACTGGTAAGTTGTGTAAACTGCCTTTTTCTTAGACCTGACACAATCTTTTTCATTAGAGATTGGGTTTTTCCAAGACCCTCTCAACTACAGGCCATGAAGGAGAATTTTTCGTGGTGTTGGTCTCGGTCCAAAAAGTCACCGGAATAACATGGCAGAGAGTCAGTATGGGAAAATTTTTGTTATATTTTTGTAGTAAAAAGTGATAAAATATTGTATTTTAACACTTTTAACTGCACTTGGATTTACCAGTGAATAGTTTTTTAGTGATTTTATTAACAAAAATAAAAAAAATTTTGTTTGCTAAGTGTGTTTGAAGTGTTGTTAAGGCGATCAACTTTTTTTTACATTCACGGTTTTTTTTTCATGTTTATTTACGAAAAAAATGTTGAAAATTTAATGTTTTGTTTAGTTATGGGATTACAAGTGATTTTAAAGTGATTAATACATATATTATGAAATCACTTTTAATTAAATACATCAGCATATTTTTCCTTAATAAACACGAAAAAAACACCGCGAATGTAAAATAAATTGATCACCTCAACAATTAACACACTTAAAACTCATTAAATCACTAGTTTTTTTTTTATTTTTTTTTTATTAAATCACTAAAGAACTATCACTGATAATCCATGTATAGTTTAACTCTCCGACTGGCAAAGTCGTAATTCACGACGCATTCACCGCGCGGCTGTACTGGCAAAGTCGTGAATAGCGACTCATTATTTTTTTGTATTAAAAAGTGAATGTTTTGTATATATTTCATATACATGCCAGTTGGAGGGTTAAAGTAATAAATTGCAATGTTTTTTCACTTTTTACCACAAAAATATAACGAAAACAATCCCGAGACTAGTCCGTGCCATATAAATTCTAACCAAATGTCAGATTTTGTGGACCGACTTCAGCTATGGTTTATGGGGGTATTCAGACGCTGCCATAAGTGTGCTGAGCAAAACCGGTTTTATTCAACCCCTCGGAACACACACGGGGCGTAATTATGTTTAGAACATTTGAAAGCTTTACAGGAACGTTTAAATGTATTGTAAATAAAATTCACTTGTCAGACAAAAACAGAGCTAAAGAAAACAAGAGATAGAAGTAACATTTTATATGTGTGAAAGTTTTCACGCGTTTGCTTTTGCGTGAAAAATGTTTCGTTAAGTTCTTCCGCTCCCTTCCCTCTCTCATCTATAAAACCGGTTTTACTTGCCATGAATGTGCACCGTCTGAATACCCCCTATTAGTTCAAGAGAGAACTTCATGGCCTGTAGTTGAGAGGGTCTTGGTTTTTCCGTAAACGCATACGTATGCGTTGCAACGATGTAACGAGTTCGTAAACGCAGGTGATTCAAAGACATTCGTTCGGAAACGCATAACATTCAAGTTTTTTTGCGTAACAGCAGCCATTTTCGAATGTATGCTTTTGAGCAGTGGATGAAAGTTTTCCTTACTATAGTTTTCCTTACTATTTATAAATACAAACGTTAGCTGTAGCTGTTTACAAGGTTTATTTTTTAGTAATTTTCGTTTTCACTCCTATTAAAAACTTTGCGTTTAGGAACGATGTACCGCATATGCGAAAAGAAGTTTGCGCCGCTTGATTGCCGATGCGTTGTTGCTTAGGTGACCTGTTGCTTTGACGTTTACGAAAAGGCCCATTGTTTTAATGTGCCAAAGAATTTGAAACCGACTGCTTCTCTAACTGCTCTACATACGGAATTTGGACTAGCCTAGACTAGACTTAGATCGTATACACCAGTAGACTTTACGAGCAGGTTCCACTTCTCATACGAGCTAGATGTCTTGTCCACCGGGGCCTGCCGAGATTTATTTCCTTATCTATGCTGCTGCTACAGTCTCCGGTGAGAGTTATCTATGTTGCTGCTATAGAGTCTCCGGAATCATTCTTTCTCACGTAAGGGGCCGACAATTTTCCTCTCGAACACGGCTAAGAGGTTAGAGTGTTTTTTGAAGAAGCACCAAAATCTCGGATGCTTATGAGAGTACCGGTAAGACATCGCATAAAGCAGCAATTTGAACGCAACAGTTAGATATCCGCGTATTTCTGGTTGCATATTACTGTCGGCTGCTACTTTTGACCAAAGCTATGTACATGATTTTACTTTTTTACTTCGCGTTCATATACCTTGATCTTGGGACTAATAGTACATAGGTGTTCTTGCAGACGTGTTTTGTTTTAATTGAAGTGCTGTTGTAGCTTTCGTGCCGCCCGCTCTATCTGGGTGAAAACGTTCTCTACAACTATTGATGTTCTACCAATGATGTCATTAATTGGGTGGCCTGTGGAGGATTGAGCCGCTTGCTGCAACCCCGAATCTCGGATCACTTTCTTCAACGTAGGTTTAAAAGGTGGCATCCCAAACCACGGTTTCATTTGCTTGGTCGTCATTTCTATTTTTCAACTTCGATTTAATACTTCCCTGCTATTACATTTACTTATTATATAACGTAATATACTGATATATTTTTATGTAACCGTTATTGCACGCGTCTATGTCATTCAAGGGTACAATCACAAGTGACTAAGTTTACTTATGAGCTATAAAGAAACAAGTATTATTCCATTTTATGACGATCTGGTTATTTCTATTGTAAAAGCTTTACATATGGAACTTAAAACTCACTTGTTCCTTTAGTCAAAGTACAACAATAATTAGTGTGTTTATTTTTGCATAGTGTTCTCTTGTACTATAGTCTTTGTTTGTTCTCATAGTGTTCTCTTGTACAACAGTATGAGATTTATCGCATACTTTTTTAGAGACTTGAGTATTACGTCTCCTTTATCTAAATGCGTTATACCGCTCTCTTAAATTTGCTTCGGATAAACTTATTTTGTCTGACCTTGTATACATTATTTTATAAGCTATATTTTATTGTAATCAGTATTTTAAGTTTAAGTTCATAAATTGCAACTGTTTTGACATATTTATAATCTTCAAAGGCAACGGGAGACTTTTCTTGTGTCAAGTCGGCTTTTAATGCAGCGTAATTGCGATCTCATCTTTAATGGAAACTGGTATCACAAGAGATCCAGTAAATATTGAAAAGAACCTGTTTCCCAACTTGCAATAATTTTGTATTTTTTATAAAAAAACACATTCGTATTATATTATTGCATCTACTTGTTTCATTTGTGAATTTTGCTTCAGTCCGATTCAAGATCTTGTGCGCAATGTAATTTCTTTCCAAGATAATTGAGTTATCAAAAGTTTTCAACTAAATCGAGTTCTCCTTTGTGAAAATATATTTCCATGCTGATTTTTATTGGTATTTTTTAGTGCTGCCTACAAAAAGAAGCAAGATTCTCGAATAGGCCGGCTATATATTCATAAATCCCCTACATTTGTTTAATTCCACGCTCATCTTCCTCAGAAGATACCAAGATAATTGCCGTCATTATATTTGTTTCAGCTAGACAACATTCCTTTTTTCTTCTCTTCTTCTAAGCATAATAAGCAAGGTACTAGCTCCAGTTTTATCGCCAACATTCCCACTTCTTTCTACTTTCCGTCTAGAGCTTGCTGTCCGACGTTTCACTCTCGGTATAATATATAAAAAAGCGCTTTTTACAAGTATTATTTTTTGATTTAACCATACCTTATTAATTTAAGACCTTATTTGTATTCATAATTCTAACGATAATTTACAAAAACAATTACTGTAATATTTAATTATTTTTGATTATAACTAGAACTGGACTATTCCTCCAAACTTGTATCCATTTTTAGCCACGTGTGAACATGTGCTAAAGATATTGCTAAAATTTTCGCGCTAAAATTTGTATAAAAATTGAATTCAGCGGCGAACTTACTACTAGGCTTATCAAAAGAATTTAAAAAAATATTTTATTGCTAAGTCAATTTAAAATGTGTTACTATATAATTTTAATTTATGTAACATCTGCACTTAATTAATAAATGAATGATAACTGAACCAATGTTATGAATTTGAAAAATAAAGATTTATTAATAAATTACTACGGAGAGTATATATTTCTAGTTCTACCCGTAATATTAAATTAATCCAAAACATTTTTTATTAAATGGTACTTATTAAATACTAGCATTAGCATAATTTATTGCAGTTGTAATTGAGGATTATGCACTTTTCAGACTCAATATACTGGTAAAATTATTATAATAATTAACACACTAGAATCCGATTGAATAATAATAGTAGACTACAAGCCCATGGCAAATTTTGAGGGGTCATGTGACATAGCATAAATAAGTTTCAACTAACCTTTAGGCACTATGCCGTTGCTTTTGATAGGTGACCGTACAGGTAAGTTAAATTTTCCGTCCGGAGGGGTACGTTACGAGGGGTAACATTCTTGCACGGCAATTCTCCCATTGATGTACATATATAAAAAATAAGCTCCTAGAACCTACTGCCAATCTAAGCGAAAATATTATAAGTATAGTCGTAGGCTACCGTAGGCTTATTATTAGAAAATATAATTAAATGTAATTTGAAAAGATGCAATTTTCTATGATTAATATGTTATTCAAATTAATAAAATAAACGTTATGATATGTTCTGCAAGTAAAAAATAATTAAAATTTGTTGCCGCAAAAAATATACATAAGTTTTTGTAAAATTGTACACAAATTTCAATGTTTGATGATCCATAAAACCACTGATATATAATAATGGACTCCTCATCAGCAATTATTCCCATACAAACCGATGGCACCAAAAAGGTATAGTCGACTCGCTCATCCATAAGCCCCCAAACTGACAGAAGCACTCAGAAGAACAGGAAAAACAGGCGTTAAGAACTTAAATCAGATACACATAAAATTTGGAAATTAATGAAAAAAAGGCATTTTAAAAGGTGAAAAAGTGAAAATAGTGTTTATTAATTTTTTTAAACAAAATATTTGTGTTGTCTTAATGTTTTAAGTACGTATTTAAAAAAATGTAAATTTCAAAAGTGATTCCGGTGTTTATACATGGGGTGAAAAAAGGTTTGTAGCCTATGGAACAAATTGGTGCCATGAAAAATTCCTCATGAGCAGTCCATTCTATATGTCAGTGCATAAAACATTATATTTTTGGTTGCGGAATCAAAGGAAACATATTAAAAGTCAACAAAATGACAAACCATGTATAACCAGGTATACATAGATTTTGACGTGATAAAATGACGAAAAAGTTGTAACGAAGCCACTAACGTCCGGTCACGTCACGATGCGCGCGCAGCAATTGAGAAAGAGGCTCATAAGAGATTGTAAATTTATGTATGTATTGTATTGTATTGTGTGTATGTATGCATGTATGTATGTATGAACAGAGATATATCTGAATAGACTGATAAGTGAACTTGTCATTTTACACAAAAAGTTTGTAAACAAAAGTGTAAATAAAACTGTGTAAATAAAAACACTCTCTCTCTGGATCTCGTGGTGGATAGACATTAGCTCTCTAGTGCCTAGAACAAGTCTTTTTTTTTAAAAAAAAAGTGGCGTGCTTTCATATTGTTCTGTTTGTACAGTTATTTTTTGTTTCTTTTGATATAGTGTTCATATATTAAAGTAAAACATGTGTTAAATTTTCATTTTTTTTAAGCATTTACTTTGGCTGTGTAATGGGTGATTTTTTTTTTTTAAATTGTTTTTTTTAACTAAATATTAACTCTATTCGTAACTTATCAATTTCAAGCTCTTTATCAATTTTTTCTATTTGTAAATTAAAAATATTATTTTTAGATTCTGTTTAATTAGCAATTCATTTCTTATCAATAATTTTTTCCCCTGCATTAATCTATTCATTCTTGTTTGTTTAAATTATTAAAACTTAATTTCCTTTTGCTACATATCATCTTCATATTTTAAATTAAATTCATAAATTTTTGGCGTCCTTTGTGCCGCGTGGCCGAACAAGGTCCGCCATTTTCTTGTGTTAATAAAAGTGTTTTTACAATTTCTATAGAGGTTATAATTAATTACTTTGAACTCTTTACCTATCTGCTTTTTATTGACTTGATAAATAATCTCTTTTCCTTATAATAATAAAAATTTTCTTCACGTACAATAGAATTAAGTTTTATTCTAATTGATATTATAATCACATTTTTTATTTTTAATTTTCATACATTTATCGCAATTAAAATTCAGTTTATCAAATCTTTTTAAGCTTCTTAAATATCGTCTGTTGCAAGTTACAAACATTAAAAGCTTTTCATAAACCTTATTGTAAAATTCGTACATGTGATTTTCCTAGTGGACTTGAGTTGTTGCGTAACCATATGCCTGAATTTCTAGTAGTTACTTCAATTTTTGTAGTTTCTGAAATTAATTCCTTGATATTTTTCCATCTATTAACCTTGGTGTCTTTGGCCCCCTGGGCGTCTTTGTTCTTACAGATTATCACACATTCTTCTAAATCCTAAATTTTAATTCCACAACCTAATTAAGTTCAACTCCTCTAAGCATTTGCCTAAATTCATAATCACATAGTATCATCTAAATCAAGTATAAGGTTCACCAATTTACCTTATTCGGTAATTCTTAATGCCTCTGAGCCACGTGGCAAGTTAGGTCCGACATTTTTTATATACTGGTTATCCCTAATTAAACTAAAATTTCTTTCTTCGTTCATTTCCAAATCACTCTATACCTTTCCCGTTTTATTTCTTCTGTCCTTTCACAACTTCATTACATATCAAACTATTCCTTATAAATTTTTCCTTGGCTGACCTTTATTTTCAACGTACCTCTAATTCACCTATCCTAAAATAACCTTTTATTCATACCTATTCTATATATTTATCTCCTCAAATTTAAAGTTCCAAATTCATTTGAAGATCCCTTTTAGGCCTATTGGAAGACTCATAATAAGAACTGTTTGGAGAGTCCCCTTGACTATTATCTTGGGTTAAACTGTGCCTCTGCCTAACTGTTGTCCTTACCCCAAACCTTCGTTTTTGGAGCTCGTCCACACCATAACCATAGCCTCTAAGTTTGTTCTTCACTATTACAAAAAGAGTTTTCAATCTTGACAAGTTCTTGGTTTCTCACTCTGGTTCCTCCAATTCACTTCCCTCCCCTCTTTAATATTGTCACCAACTTCCATTATAGATAAATGACTAATCCCTCACCTTATCTCACTCGTCTACTATAATTTTTTAATTATATTTCCGACAGCATAGTTAAAAGAACCCCTGTATTTATGAGATACATTTTATGTCACAATTGATCAATCACACTTTCCTCAATATATCAATTGTATCTAGGAAGTTTTAACTTCTTTCGAATTTTAGTTTTTTCCTTTGAGACTACTATCACTCTGCTTATTGCGATATCCCATTTAACACGAATCTAATATTAATATATTTCCTTTTTTCGACAACCTTCCCAGGTTATCGTTATAATTTTCACATGATAAGTATATCCAAACGAACCTAAAAATTTTTATTTTCTCAAATTATTATACGACTGTCAATTACTCTCGATTTTCACTTAATCTCATTAAGTTCTTACAAATTCTTGTAATCAATATTATTCCTTATGATCTAACCCTCATCATTGAGGAATCATAGTTCTTCTAAATTGATCCTCGTCAATTCTCAAGAAGCTGTCTGACTCATCTCTCAGTGATTTCTAAAAATTTTTAAGTCATTTCTACTGCCAAACACTCTTAAATTAATTTTATCCCAACTTCTTATACATCTACCCTACTTAGTCATTTATATATTACTATAACCTTTGGCGATACATAAAATGGAAAAGTCCAAAATTATAAAGACAATGGCGGGAAAAAGAACGTCTTCCAGATTAGGAAGTAGATCCTCAGATAAGGAAGTAAATCCAGAGATGACAAAAAGTAGAATTGAGAAACCTCAAATCTTAGATCTCATTGCATCGGGCTCAAACAAAATTAAAACCCTCTCACCCAAAACATCATCAAATAGTACGGAGGTAACCAGCAATACTGCACCTGAAACCAAGGTTTGTGGTTCTAATGTGGACGGACAGCTCCCAATTACAGAATCTCTTAAAAGCCAATCAGGCTACAGCAAAAATGACAATGGCCCGTATATAGTTAACTTCATACACACAGACACAAATAATACTCTTAACACATTGGAAATAGGAAAAACACTAAAACCATTTCTAATTGACACAGACCAAATAATCAAAGTGTCACAAAAAAAAGGGAAAATTATTTTCACTGATGCTGACCGCGCTAACCTTTTCATTAATAACTACCCGAAAAGTTTAAATATAAGAGCTTATATTCCACTCAACCTGGTTGCTACTCCGGTCCTGATGCATGACATAGAAAAGGGTTATGGTGAGGACGAGCTCTTAAATGCTCTTATTGAGGGAAATACTGAATGGACTTTTAAAAAGGTTTTCAGGGTTAAATTAAAAAAGTTCAAAAATGGTGAGCCAGTTTGGCTGGATACAAATAGAATAAAAATCTTCATTGTAGGGAATAAGATCCCTGATAGGCTTAAACTTCACTTCACGGTTTTCAAAGTTTATAAATTTGTACCTCCACCCATGAGATGCTATAAGTGTCAGAGGTTTGGCCATCATGGCAACTCTTGCAAATCCAAACATTGGATCTGTCAGAGGTGTGGGGAAAGGGACTGTGACAAGGGCAGGCAATGTGATGGGGAGGCCAGATGTGCAAACTGTGAGGGCAGCCATGGCAGTTATGACAGAACGTGTCTTACATGGATTAAAGAATTAAACATTATCAGGATAATGAGACAGGGGAACTATTCTAGAAAGGATGCCTGGCGGATTTATTGCACCAAATTCAGTCATAAAAATAGCCCAAAAAAAAGAAATCCGGAAAATAAAGTTATCACTTCTCAAAATTTGTATAGCCAAACTGTATCCATGCCTCACATGGAGTCCACCAAAATACGTTCCAACCCTTTTAAATCTGTACCTATTATAAGACCATTGAATAAAACTGGTATTAAAACCATAGAAGGGTTTATTAAAACCTTTAAAGCAGAAGCAAATAAGGTCTGTGGTAACTCCACAAATAACAATGATGAGTTAGAAAAGCTAACCCAACAATCTAATAAGTTACTGGAAGAAATTTTTGAAAATTGGTTGACAACAAAAAAGGGCATTACATTAAATGATGAAATCAGCAATTCAAAATGTTGAAAATCCTCCAGATAAATATCCAAAGTCTCCTCAATAAATTAGATGAACTTGAATTATTTCTCAACCAGAACAGTGTAGACCTCCTTATTTTAGCTGAAACTTGGCTGCTGCCCACTGACCAAGTAAAGCTTCAAAATTACAACATTGTGAGAAATGATAGACAAGATGGTTATGGTGGAACAGCCATCGCTATTCACAAGACGATTTCTTTTAAGACTGAGAAAATATCCAATGTTCTGAATGCCAGTGCTGTCTCCTTAGTTGGCCTAGCAATCAATTTAACAATCTTCTCTATTTATGCGACTAGCAGTACCAGTAATATAGATTTCAGAAATTCTGTCTCAAATATTTTTACTCAAGCCAATAAATTTCAGAGGGCCATTGTAGCTGGTGATTTTAATGCCAGATGTCAGGATTGGGGGGATTCAGTTTCAAATCGTAGAGGAACAATTCTAAAAAACATCACCTCTAGTCTAGGCTTCACAATACAAAACAATGGCAATCCGACATGTATTACCAGAAAGGTTAATCCCTCTAAATCTGTTATTGATCTCTTTTTCACTAATTTTCATGACATAAATATTGCCTCCAGAACTAAGCATCTATCTCTTGGGGGTTCCCCTCATATACCTATAATATATGAACTTCAGATAAATAAATTATCATCAGGTCATAATACTCGTAAAATTTCCCGTAGCACCTTACTAACCCTTCTTAACAATCTTGACATGACACACAAGGATCCTAACACTATCCTTCATGTAATATCAAAAGTCATTAAAAAGGCGACCTTCAAGGTTAAACCAAAAACCTCTAATTTTATCCCCAAACCCTGGTGGAATAAAAGACTTGATATCCTTTACAGGCTCAAATCGGTATTCTTAGCCAAATTTAATAAAACTGGCAAAGTTATGGATTTAACCATGCACAACAAATTAAACGCCCTGTTTATCAAAGAAAAAAGACTGGCTAAACAAACAAACTGGTCTAAATTTATCACAGATCTCTGCCATAAAAATAACGTAAAACACTTCTGGAATATCATTGCCAAAATGAAGGGTAGTAAAGCTACAAATGACTTCACCTTTAACCTTATTTCCTCTTCTGATTATATTAATTTATTATGCAATAAAATAATTCCTTCTCCTTCAATTCCTTGTCTGTACCCTATTGATCCTCCTGATCTCATTGAATGGTCGGTAAAAAATCTTAATAAAATCCTGATGAAAAAAAAAAACAGATCATCCCCAGGTTTTGATGGCATTACATTTGAAATGATCAATGGTCTCTCGGATAGTGGCAAATTAGCTTTTATCAATCATTTAAAATTTATCTTCATTTCGGGTAAAATCCCTCAAAATTGGCTTAATATTAAAATTACCCCCATATTAAAACCGGGTAAAGACCCTACTGATATTGCCAGCTATAGACCAATATCACTTATCTGTGTTCCTATAAAAATAATAAACATTTTTATTAAAAACATTATAAACAATATCATTGAACCAAAACTACCAAGTGCTAGCTATGCATATCGGAAAGGTAGGTCGGCCACTACGTGCTTATCGATGATACATCAAACAATCCTTAATTTTAAACAAAACTATAACCACACTGCAATAGTAGTGCTTGACCTTGATAGTGCCTACGATCGAATAGATCTTAGTCAGTTGTATACAATTTTACTTGAATTTGAAATCCCTCTGACATTTATTAACTGGATCTGCAATTTCTTCGTAAAAAGGTCTGTAAATCTTGGGGCGGTAACTAGGACCGCTGAAGGGGGCATTCCTCAAGGCAGTGTAATCAGCCCAATTCTGTTTAATATCTACACTGCAAAACTTCATGAGGTAACTTCGTGGGGAGTCAAGCTCTTTCAATTTGCTGATGACTTTCTCATGGTGGTTGGCGGTGACAGTCTCCTATCGGTTGAATCCAAACTTCAAATGGCTCTAAATGAGTTTGCCACTATTGCTTCCCATAGGAAAATCCTAATCAATACCAATAAATCAAAATCTATGTCTATTGGCAGGTTTAAACATCCCAAATTAAACTTTAACACGACGAGCCTGAATAATGCCTTGAGTATCAAATTTTTGGGTTGGACCTTCACCAGAAACATGAAAAGTAGGACACAATTAAATGAAGCCATCGATGCACTGAACTCGAATTATAGAGTTATTAAAATTCTTAGTAAAAAAAAATATGGTGCTTCACCTGACACAACCATGACACTCTTTAGATCCCTTATTAGATCCAAACTGGAGTATGCAAGAGTGCTATCTTGTGATGAATCTGCCTCTTTGGAGAAGAAATTCCTTACATTAACTAATGGCTTCCTACGCAAATGTCTTGGTCTAACCCAATCTACACCAAATCATGTCCTGTATGCTCTAGCAAATGAAATGCCACCTTGTTATAGAGCTGAAATGATAACGGCTAAGGAGGTCACAAGAATTCTTAGCATAGAAAAGAAAATTCCAAATATTTTTAATATTCAATTTCCCATCACACCTATGGAAAAGATCATATCGTCTTATAAGGAAATCTTTGATCTCTATGATTACAATGATGTAATCCCGACCTCTAACCCTCAGTTGAATATTGATATGTCTTTTTTGGAAGGTATGGGCAAAAAAAATCAACTTTCAAATCTTCAAATCGCTGCAATCATGAATGAAAAACGTAATAATTTCCCGATCAATGCTCTTATCATTTCCACTGATGCCTCAATTGTGAACAACACAACTGGCATAGGTATCTCCTTTTCTAATCCCACTCAAGACAAAATATATAGATCTTTTTGGATCATGTCTACATTATCTGCTGAGCTCCTGGCCATCAAGATGGCTCTAATACATGCTAGAAACCTTACCTGTGATAAAATAGTTATCATCACTGACAGCTTAAACAGCTGCATAGTCCTACAGAAAAAAAAACCTACCAATCTAGTATACTCAATATTAATGGAGTCCCTTAATTTCAATCAAGTTAACATCATATGGGTTCCATCCCATTGCAACATACGGGAAAATGAAAAGGCAGACTCACTTGCCGACAGAGCTAGAGTTTATGGAGATATACTTACACATAAAATTAACTTTGAAGATTTGATCCTAAACATAAAAAACAAATTATTCAGTAAATGGAATCGAGTCTTCCAACAAGAATCAATACTAAAAGGTAGATTCTTTGCCTCTATCATCCCGTCGGTCCCTGCCACCCCCTGGTTTAAAAAAGTAAAATTACCCCCTAGACTGTTTCGAATGATAAACAGAATCATTACCGGCCATACCTATGATAACGCGAGATTAGCCTCTTGGAATATAATCCCTGAAAAAATGTGTTTGGATTGCAATGAACTAAATAATAGTGAACACATGATAATCAAATGTAAAAACTTTCAAGAGATTAGGAAAAATTTCCCAATCTTAAATAGCGCCAATTGCCTACTGGATATACTGTCCCCTCTCACACCATCTAACATAATCATTCTTGCTGATTTCTTAAAAATAGCTAACATCTCTATCTAATATAAACTCTTCCTGAAATCGTTATACTGCCTCTTGTACTGCTTCACATATTCTATACATAACCATGATGTTATACACTCCCACTCCTCTCCAGAAGAGTAATTACTATACTCTAAGTTTTGGTATTGGTTGCGTGTCAAGTCTTCTTTTTGTATTTTCCTATTTTTGACTCCACTCTAATTATGAGTTTAGACAATTGTTTCTCTTTTTTATAACCATCACATGTACGCTTTTCGACTCACCCAAGCCTATAAAATTATTTGTTAAACTTGTATTTAATTATCATAACCACACTTGCGCATAGCCAATCACACCTTGACGAGATCTTTTTTAAGATGTATACATCCAGAGAGAGAGAGTGAAAGTGATGTATCAACAAGTGAAATTATATGCCTTCATCATGTAATATTATGCAGACATACACACACACCATCTTTGAGGACCTTAGTGGATACATCTCCCATTATACATCAAGAGCATCATATATATTAACAACATACAATTAGCGCATCCATGTGTTTCTATAAATCTGGCTATAAACAAAAGATAATTTGTGCACAATATTAACTAATTTGTTCCTGACGACGTCCCCTCTGCCTTGGCCTTGAGCATGGGATTATAATCTTAGTGTTGTGTTTTTTAACTTTAAAGGCCAATTTAAACTGTTTTAAACATATATCATAAAAATTAGTGCATCCAAGTGAAAATATAAAACCATAATTAAACAAAAGAATACTTTTGCATATAATCAACTATTTTGTTCCTGACGACGTCCCCTCTGCCTTGGCCTTGAGCATGGGATTATGATCTCAGTGTTGTGTTTTTTGACTTTAAAGGCCAATTTAAACCTTTTTAAACATATGTATCATAATTATTTAAATAACTTTTTGTACCTGGGTCTATATCGCAATATTGCCGAGACCAAAAATGACCTTCTGGTCACGCTAGCTTTTTTGCCAGCAATAAAAAAAAACAAACAAACAAAATAAAACTGAAAAACTAAATAAAACGAAATATTTCAGTGATTTATGAATTTAAATGTGTAATCTTCATTTAATCCACATAACACAAAGAAGACGTTATCACGTAAAAACTTCGCCCGTATACTGACTTTACAGGAAACAAATTTTTTCAAACTCCGTGACGCAAAAAGTTTGAGCAGTTAGTTCTGCGCACCTCGTTGCCAAATTTTATAAATATTGTTCTATCAATTCCCCTCTTTTTAGTTACAACGGCAAAAAACGCAGAGTCAACAAAATAATTTGGGAAGGGATGCGTGTATGCCGAATGAATAAAGTTAATTTATCTTTATATGTGTTGAGCAGAGCTTTTAAACACATGTAAAATCCCTGCTCAACCAAGCCACTTTATTCATCATAATAAGCATAATTTTAATATGATTATGCGAAATATTTCTCATCCCTAAATTTAAAATAATTTAGAAAAAATTCTGAAAAATTTTTTTTTGAATACATGAGCTGTTTCATTCATGAAACAATAATTCTCCGCAGTCGCAAGCAGCATAAACTCCCCGGGCAGAAGCGCGCATGCGACCGGCGGAAAACGTCAACAATCTAGTAATCAAAGTGACAAAAACAGAAATTTCGTATATTTTTTTAGTAGAAACTGCTACAAATTATTTTTGTAGCAAATGTGTAAAATACAACAACCTTGAAATAAAAAATATATAAAAAGGGGCGTTTTTCATTCATAATTTGTAATTTTTTAAAATAATCATTGAAGTTCCAGAAAAATATACCGCCCTAGCAATACGTAGTCGTGACTGATTAAATGGCAGCAAGTGATTTGATAGGAGAAGCTGAATTAAGCTTTGTCCGAGCTTTTAAACACTTTTAAGAGCTTTGCTGGGGAACATGCGCGGAATGTCACGACGTTTGAAAAAATCTCTACTTCTAAAGTTTTTGTTATAATTACAAGTACGAAAATTTCATTAAAAAAAGACTGGTAGTTGAAAATTTACTTAGTTTGCGTAAATACGTATTTCGTACAAAATAACAACCATTACCTGGTGGTGCGTGAACGCGTGTCATCCTACGCAGCTCCTTCCCACTTCTCTCTCTTTCTACTCTCTATCTTCCAGCACCTCTGTTCGACACTCTATGAAAAAAAATAGATTGTCGAACAGTACAAAGGGACTTTCCCTAAGTCTAGTCTATCACATAAAAAAAAATAATACATAATATGCAGAATTCATAATACAACATATATACTACATAATGCATATATACCTATAATACATAATACACAGTAGATAGTACATAATACATAGTTCATAGTAAATAGTACAAAGTACATAATACTTAGCACATAGAATATAGTACTAGTACATAATACATAATACCTAGTAGATAATACATAATGCAATGCACATCATGCATAGTACATAATATATAGTACATAGGGCATTGGACATAGTATATAAGTAAAATACAAAATAAAATACCGCAGATAAGTAAAATACAAAAGCCCAGTCGAATAGGCGAAACGTGTTCCATGTTGCCGACAGCGATTAATTCGAGAAAAATGTTTAAATGGTGCAGCCTTGTAGGTGGTTGGAGTATTGCAACTTTTAGTGGAGCTCCAGCAACGGCAACTTGTACCAACTGATATTAAGAAAAAGAGTTATGTCATTTCAAATTCGTAAAAATGCTTAAATGTTATGAGTAAAACTATTGAAACATAATGTAACAGCAAACCAATTATTAAAATTCTTTGATCTTAAACACTCGCAAATAGTCATCATTTTAGTACAACAGTTTTTAGTGAGGAAAGGGTACGTAGTAGGGGCGATCGGATCAGTACTTTAACATGGTACTTTAACATTGCAAAAATGCAGGGCAAGGATTTATTTTTCGGTTGTGTAGAGTAGATGGGTGTAATGGCATTTTCAGAAAGGCAGAACTGCGGTCACTCTGCAATATTCAGCTACAGACTTCCAATTGCTGAATATTGCAGAATGACCGCAGTTCTGCGTTTCCGAAAAGGCCCTAAGCTTAAGATTGAGTTTTCGGGGTCCGCAGCATCCCCATTTGACCGCTCTCTTGGCGTGCAAATGGTTTTTCCACTATATCTCCGCAACAGTAAATCTCATAGGAAATTTGTGAGGAGATTTTTTGTTTAGAATTAAATTACAGCGGAACCTCGATGGTTGCCCAGGACCAAGCCATATGCACAATACATATGACACAAAGTAAATTCTTCAATGAAACATGAAAAGAAACGTTGTAGTCCACAGTTCAGGGAGCATTTTTTTTAATGAGTAATAAGCTGAAATTTCGTGAGTAGCGAAAGGCGAAGCGAACAACTTTTCTATTTGCGAAAATTCTCGATAGACTTTCCTAATGAAACCTGTGAGCGTTCATGATGTCGGTTTGGTTCAACCGAAGGGTCGTCCACCCTCAACTTTTGTAGATAACTTGGCCATACATAATTACTAGTAACAAGCTGATTTTTTCACTATTGATTAGTATTAGTATATAATTGCAGATATGTGCAAAGTGTAGGACTGGTAAATCCGGCCACTTGATTTGTAGGACAATGTGGCCATCTTATTGTACGCACAAGGGGTTCGTCCAGGTCATCTTGGTCTTCTATATCTATTCTATATCGTCAATGTTGCAGCATGACTATTCACATTGCTCATACAATCTCGTGCAGAACAGTTCAGCTTGCCTACATCTACGCCCACCTCGGCAATCTGTCTTGCATTTGCAAAATATAACCTGAAGAAGCCTCTCGGCAGCCGGAGGTTGCAGTGAGGGAAATGGAAGCCAACCCATCTTTTATCAGGTTTCACTCCCACTGCTCTGGATTCATGTAGTTTCCGATGCACTGTTGTGCCTTATGAAAAACTCTGAGCAACTCTGTTGAGGAGCAGCTTCAGTGGGAGGTCTCGAAGACGTGTTTGTTGATTCCTTGTAGGTTGATTTCACGTCTTGATTATACCTCAACTAGATCAATGTTGGTGGCCTCGTCTGGAAGAACACCTAACATTGGTCCCACAATCAAGGTAGCGGAACACGAGTTTGACGTGGTAAAATCATTTACCTACCTTGGGTCAATAGTAGCAGCCGACAATAGCATGGAACCAGAAATACGCGCACGACTGCTAAAAGCCAACAAAGCCTACTATAGTCTGTCAAGGCTCTTCAAATCCAAATATCTAACCATAACGTCTAAACTTTTACTATATAAGACGATGGTCTTACCCGTTCTCACATATGCATCCGAAACGAGAGAGCGCTATCGCGACATAGATGTTGTGAAGAAAATAAAGCTCGGTAGGCTCCGGTGGGCAGGGCATCTAGCTCGTATGAGTGAAGATGAGCCTGCTCGGAAAGTTCTCTGCGGTAAGACCTATGGGGTGCGACAGCGAGGGAGGCCCAACCTTCGCTGGAAGGATGGCGTGGACCAGGACGCTCAGAGTTTAGGGATGCCAAACTGGATGACATCGGCTCAGAATCGGGACCGGTGGAGAGAACAGTTGCGCGAGGCCAGGACCGGATCCCGGTTGTAGAGCCGTTAAAGAAGAAGATCAATGTTTTAAAGCCCAATCAGAAATTTCTTAGTAGCGACTGATATTTCCTTTGAATGGGCTGAATAATCAGTGAATTTAGTAGTGCAAGTAACGGAAGGAGTTGAAAAACGCGGACTTAGAATGACAGTAAACATACATTGAGGGGAGTTTGATGACCCATCATTATGGCCAGAACATCTTCCTCATAATTGCAACAGCATGATTATTCTATCCTTGTTTTTTGGAAAATAATAGAAAATTTACTAGTGAAATTATTGGTGTCATGGTGCTACTAAATTGTACCTCCACGGATAGCGTTTTGGTCGATCTCCTCAAGCGGCCCTGGATCTGAGTACCCATCGAACGCAATGGTCTTGTGAATTCAGTAGATATTTTCTATCCCCAGTGTATAGAAGCTGCTCAACATTGAATTGGGCCGTTGGAGAAAATTCTAGGTACTCCATTATCACCTTACAAAGAGCTCGGAAAGCTAACGTCTGCCCTTCGATCCCTGTGGCAAGCGTGGCCTTTCATATTATATTATTTTCAGGTCTGTTGGCTGCGTAGATGGTAGCCCCGTGTTTCCCAAACCACTCGGTATCACATCTAACACTCTAGAATGAAGTTGATCGAACGTTGTACGCTGCCCCAATGAGTGTGTCTATTTAACGGCAGGCAGCCATGATGTGTATATCGTGTCGTATTGCCCAAGAGGCGCATTGTAAGGAATGTGTTTCGGCCATCGAGAGTAAAATTGAAGTTGTCATAGACAATTTGGCAAAGTGCTTGTTGGTTAACAATCAGAGAAAGGCACAAAATATTCGAAACACTTCAAATCGAGTTGTTTCATTTCACGACGATCAAAACCCCATGAAAGACAGGACATCTATCAATTTGCGAGAACCGTATTTTTTGTGAAGAAATGTTGCCAAGCCGATTTGAAGAGGTGAGAGAAATGTCGTAGGCCTAACTAATCACCATGTGAAGGGGTCTGAGATCGGGCATGGTGGAAGAGTTCATCTGGGCGCTCCCTCCCCCTCGGAAATTAAATGTACTTTCACGAAGCATAAGGCTGGCCGCCCACTGGATGCGTTTTCGTACGAATTTTTCTTGTACGAACACGTACGAATTCGCCAGAACAATCCCGATACTCCGAGTACTATGGCACCTTGCACACTTTGAATGAATTTTTGCCATCTTTATTTTTGTATATAGTGGTCATCTTCGGAAAACGTATTGTTTTCGAAATATATATGTATAAACGAAAAACTGAAAAGGTGGGAAAATATTGAGGTTTTTTTTGCATTTTTGGCTGTAAATCCGACCGCCTACCTACAAGGCAACAAACTTGGATGCATATTCTGCTCACTAAAACTATTTTTTTTAAAAAATATTTTTTCATTAACATATAGTTAGAGGTCAAAACCCCTAACAAATGAACTAATTGTGATTGTTGATGTTAAAAAACGATGAATATTCAAGGAAATTTTTTTGTGGACAAGTTCGGTTATGTTCTCCCCAGCTCCTCAAATGCAAGCAACGCGTATTGCGTGTGAGAGCATTAAAAATTTTTTGTGCAGTCATTTAGATGATAGTTTACCGAATATTTTTTGGAAAAAAAATTTCTCCTACAACACCGAGAAGTTAGTTATATTACCATTTGTTTATTGTAAAATTAATTATTTATAAACAAATTATATATTTTTTTATGTGAATTTTTTTTGTTCCTCTTCTGTTCCTTAACATACAGCCCAATTTTCATTGAAATCCAGTAATTATTCGCTGAGATATTGTAATTTTAAAGAACCCGAAATTTTCAATCGCCCATAAATTTTTGAAAAATTCAAATTTTCAAAAACCGTTTTAGGGTATTACTTTTAACCTATAAAGCTACCAAAATATGTTAATAAATATATTACAATCTAATAGTCGATTTTTAGTGGACCGCTTAAGAAATTTTGACTCAGAGTAAAACACGGATATCAGAGTGATCCCGGTTAAAAGGGAAAAAATCTATTATATAATTTTTGCCGATTAATAGAGGTCCCGTTAAACGAGGTACGGATTCGTACGGAGTAGGAAATATTATCACCGCTTCAAATAGGGTAGAAATTTCTCAAGTGAGCTCATGATTTTCGAAAAAACCTTTAAGGTTCGATTTTCTTAACGGTGTTATTTTGTAACACCCCCCTCGCGTTTTGAATGGACTATAAACAATAGTATTTTTTACCAACCCGAAGAGCGATCACAAAAAGTTTGAAACGGTATTTGAATAATACTATGTATAATTTCGAATATTGCATTGAGAACAGGGCCAAATCAGTATTTGTTTATAAAAAAATGATAAAAATTAGTAACAATAATAAATTATTATGTTGTTCCGCACACTAAAGTAAATCGTATTTATTTCACATCATTTTCCCAAATTTTCAATAATTTTCATCGTATCGTTTACGAGAAAATAATTTTACAATCAATCGATGCCAAAATATTCAATCCACCATTATTCATAAACAAATTAATTTTTTCCAAAAATATTCATGGCGTGACTTGAGACTACCAAGTAGATTATTTTTTGCAGCTTGGTTTTAATTTTGCTTTCAACGTCGAAAATCATGAGCTCACTTGAGAAATTTCTACCCAGAAGCGAGGTCCAAGCGCTTCTTTGGTGCACATTTGTAACCATAAACGAAGCGCTTTTCATATGCAGATAGTAAAAGCTTACTACTCGCAGCAGCTTACTCATATTTTTTCGTTAAGGCAATGGGCCTTTTCAAGAATGCAGGTTGCGTGCGCAATGACTTATTCAGCAATTGAGAGTGTGTAGCTGAATAAGTCATTGCGCACGCAACCTGCATTCTTGAAAAGGCCCAATGTGTGGCTAGTTTTGCTTTTGCTTTTTACTTGAGATGGAGTTGTCAACGCTTGAGTTAAAAGCTCGATATCAAACCGAAACTGTCACTGAACTGCTACTTCTACCTTCATTTAAAGCGCATTATTGGTGCTTACAAATCAGCTTAATTAAAACGCTTCCTTCTGCGGACCTGAATTGTTAAAATGAATCTTCTTACCAAGAGGAAGCGCTACTTGCTTTAAAAAAAGGCGCTTTAAAAGACCTTTTGGAGCGCTTAGAGATGCTAATAAATCGGCCTTGGATTTGCTGGCTGTTATCACCTTCTCATTGTGGATAAGTGAAGGAGTTGTGGATGAAGTGAAATTCTTCTTAATGGAGCTTACCAAGGACCAGAAGTTCTTGCTACTAGAGGTTGCATTAAGGAGTTTACTTCTCAACTTGCTGGCAAATGAATTTTTGACATTCCTGATGGTGACTTTACAGGAATTTCTTAGTTTTATATACTCTGCACGGAGCGATTCACTCGGGGAGCTCTTGCAAGCTCGAAAGGCGGCTTCTTTATTTCTGATTGCATTCATACACTCCTGATTAAACCATCTGTTGGGCCTAGCCTTCACAGATTTAGTAGTATGAGGAATGAACAAATGCATTCCTGCCTGTATGATCCTAGAAATACGGATAGCGGCAGAGTTGACGTTTTTGTTTCGGAAACACAGGTTCCAGTCAGTAGATTGGAAAAAATTAATAAGCCCCAACCAATTGGCCTTCCCATAATGCCATACAGTTCTTCTAACTGGTTTGGGAGGGGTGGGAAATTTGAATGGGAAGCTAGCGCTAACTAGGCAGTGGTCCGAATTGCCGAGAGGTGAATTAACTTCAACGGAATAACGCGCTGGATGAGAAGTTAGAAAAAGATCAAGGAGATAGGATCCTTGATCAGCAACATCAGGGACTCTCGTGGGATGATCAACAATTTGATGCAAATTATTGGTGTCTGCAAAGAGCTCGACGTCCTTGCCAGAAACACTGGTGCCATTTGAGTAAGTCAGCCAGTTTACATTGTGAACATTGAAATCACCCGCAACGATGATTTCACACTCAGGATTGGACGACAAGAATCCCGAGATTTGTTCGGAAATAGTATCAAAAGATAAGGTGGAGGCTTCGTTACTTATGTTAGGACTTCTGTATAGGAAGCAGAAGAATATGACGTGTCTTTGGAAAATGATTTTAATCCAAAGATAATTAAAATCTGAAGTCGCGCTGGAAAATATTTTATAATAAGCCACGTCGTCCCTAACATAAATGGCAATACCCCTATGGGGGGAGAGGTTGTGCACTAAAGTGTACCCCGATATCTGGTAATGACTTAAGTCATTATCCGGTGATATTTGGGTTTCACTAAGTGCGAAAATTGGGGGTTTAAAAGTCAGTAGGTGGCACTCAACAAAAGAGAAATTCGCATGAAGTCCACGAATGTTACATAAGTCAATGACAAAGCGTGACTCGTAACGGGACTTCGTTTGCGCGGGCTCAATCGCCACATTCTTGGAGATTTTTCCCGGAATTACACTTGTCGCAACCATCAGGGTCAATGAAATTTGTCTGCGTCAAAAGTATTATGCCTTTTGAGACGGGGCAAACTTCATCGACCGACAGATTTTGGGCGCGACACTTGCAGGGCCGAGAATGGAGTGAGGGTAGGAAGCAAAGGGAACTTACTTGTGCTGTTCGTCGGTCGCTGGTCTGTAGAAGGGTGATGAAGCCTTCGCTTTAGCCTGCAGCACGATTTTTTTCACTGTTTTTTTTATTGTACACAATAATTTTATCCCGTTTTTATTTTATTTTTGTTATTATTTTTTGTTTGTTTCTTTCTCGGGTTTTTTTGTGGCGTGTTTCACGGACCGGATCAGCACACGTCCGCACTCCTTGCTATCCACGGCCAAACTCCAAAGAAGCCAAACTTAAAAGAATGTGCGGAATCGTTACCATGACTCATTACTGAGTTTGGGGGCTGAGTTGGAATCTAGTTTAGGTATGTAGAGGAGGGCGTAGTGGGAATAGCAGTGGGCCTAACTAAGGCTGACACTAATGAGTCATTAACGATAACTCACTCTATGGAATGATATTGGCTGGGCCTGGGTGGTAATTATGCGCAGTTGTATGCACGTGGTCTCAAATCATCAGCATTTATTTATCACTCACTGTATTTTTAATAGTTTCATTGCGTATCGATTTCCACTTTTGAGCACGAATACTGTGTAAGTATTTTTTAAAAAAAGTTGTGTGATGTGGATTTGTTGATCGTTGTTGTATGTTTTTATGTACATATATAGTGTATACAACAGATCGAAAAAACATAAAACCATTTAAATCTTTCGTTTCATTTGTTATATAAGAGATATTCATGTCCACTCTGCCATCGAGAAGCCATGGCACTGTGACGATTTTTTGTTTGTTTAAACGACGTTCATGAATTTTGTACCTGCACAATACCGCGCGAACCAAAAACTATATAGACTTCTTTGAGGTGCCGTGAGAAGAATATTAACGAAAAAAAGCCCTGAAAAATTTTTATAACATTCGGTCGAACCTTTTTTTGTTTAAATGGAAAAACTTCTGGTCAGTGTCAGAAAGACCTTAAATAGATAAGTTTTACTAATATCTAATAAACTCGATGGAATGAGACCCGTTCTAAACGAAGTGATCTTTTTTGGGTTCTGCACAGCGATAGCCTTCCAAACAAAACATCACTTGTCAAAATCCGACGACCTTTAAAAATCGTGCAAAAATTTCGTTACCCTTTACAAACCACGAATTTTTCAAACCTTGGATCAGCACTTTTGGACGGGGAATTGTATTCTACGCGTGATACAGTTTCAGGAAATTGCGGTTCATACCGTGATTTCCAGTAGCTACCGCAAAATTTGTTCTTTTTGGTCAAGTCTGACAAGTACTTTACATTGATTAATTTTGTCAATATCTCCGGAATGCTTTGGAATTTCCAAATAAAGTCATTCGCTTCCCAGAGTATCAACGGCGCACAGGAATTGTTTGTTTGCTAAGGTTCAGGAAAAAATTCTCTAGAAAAATCTTGTGGATTTTAATTTTCTCAAAGTGCCATGTGAATTCCACTAACACATATTTTTTAAACTCTTATTTGATTGTGATAAGCCCAAAGGTGCTTAATTTTTCTAATAGTTAATGAATACACATCTTTGTTATTTTTAGTTAATTAAAATGGAAGGTGCTGAAAATTATAGACAGAAGGCATGGAGCTCATCATGTAGAGGCTACCTCAGGGTCTCCTGGTAAGTTTTATTTTTAATGTTATAATATTTCATATTTATATATGTATATTTTATTTATATATTTCAGAATCTGCCCATTTTGATATTACTCGGGGCATTTGATGTGCTCCCTCTCTTCAACCCTCTGATACATCGATTATACGATGGGGTCATCAGGGGAGTAAGATGTCAGATTTCTTAATCTCCAATAGGACAGCAAATGAAAGAAATTACAGTTATTTCGGTCGACCGAGAGGGACGTCTCTAAAGAATGATACCATTTTAAAATTTTCATTTTTAACTCATGTTACAATTTTGTGGTAACTCATGTTACAATTTTTAAAAGACTCCTACTAAAAGAGGTGCATCCTCGTTGAAGCTATCTGTTTGTACTCATAGTACAAATTAAATATATCATAAAATTAAATCAATTTAATATATCATATAAATTTAATATATCATATATGTAGTTCAAATTTAATAGCCCAAAAACAAATTTTCATTTTTCGACAATGTAAGCATGTTAACCAGCAACATTAGAATTTCTGATTAAACATCGAGCCAGACGTAATTTGATTCGTCCGACCATGAGAAAATACGCGACGCGGCTAAATAACACGAATTTCCGTGGGAATCGGCAGATGCTCAGAAATTCGAATGCTGCACAAAATGCATAGAACTTTACTTTAGCAAGGTAAGCAAAAGAAACTAGTGGATAATTAAATGACACAGTTTAGCCTACACCGTGCCGAACGTGTTTCCGCGAGTTCTTCATTAATTTAAAAATTCTTTCACCCATTCCTATCCGTAATTAATTTAATTCTTTTAATTATTAAAACTAGTTCTTAAATTCATTCCGCGAGTGATATATATTTATATCAGTAAGTGTTAATATAATAATTGCTAATCTAATTACTCGCTACATACAATTGGACTTTGGACTTTTAATTAATTTCGTAACCGTCAAAATTCACAATGAACAAGTGCAATAATAATAACTGCTCAGCTGCCAACCTACACGCTGAAGAAAACGAATGGGTAACGTGTAATGGATTATATGAAAGCTCTTTCCGTGCTTCGTGCATTGGACTGTCCCACCCGGCCATCAGATACTTGAAAGAATTTCGGAGAGCTTTCAAGTTCTACTGCGCTGATTGTAAGTCCATCAATCTATCTCACATATTGCTAGCCGTTAAATCCAATAATGATAACGTCATTAAATTGAGTGAGAATATCAATAATATGAGAACGGACCTCGTAACTCGCAGTGAAAAAGCTGTCAATATGGAGAAAAACACACTCCTTCTCTTAGAGAACGTCGATGAGCTTTCGCTTGCGGTCGATCGTTTGGATAATTATCAAAGTTATTCCAAAAACTTTGAATTAATGAAATCTAGATTAGACAATCTATCCATTAAGGATAGTGCCTCAAACAATGACTATATGATCGACAACATATCCAAGATTATGAGATTTGAATTGAACTCTATTAGCTCGTGTATGAAAAAGATAAAAATTAATACAGACAATGATCCATGTATTAAGCACGAGCAATCACAGCTAATATCCAAAATCTGCGACTCTTTTGACAAGCTCCCTTTATTGGACGACACAATAACCCAGCTTAAAGCGGACTTGAAATTGCAGTTCTCCCATCTTGGAACGGAGCTTTCTAATTTAAAGGATTTAATGAAAGTCATTCGTGAAATCAAACCCTCTCCCCCCAATAACATCGTGATAGATGCTGAACCAAATGTTCGGACAATTTCACTCTCCGAGGAACTGGATGATCACCGCTTAAATTGGAAGGATAATTTCACCATCGGCTCTCCCAATTTGAACACCCTCCACCAGCAAACAATTTGGAACTACGTGGTCTCTTGAAGAGTGGGAAAGTGCGTTGCCTTTGACGTCCTAAGTGGAAAGCTTAAAGTGCAGTTTCTGTCGGACAGAATCAAATTGAATGATGTAGTCCGACACACTAAACTACTTAGGGAATATCCACACCGCACCGATTACGCAAGGAACGAGCCCGTCAACTTCTCCCTACTTTCTCCCCTTCCCTCAACAAGGCATGCTATAAAAAAATACTCAAATCCCTACTAACATAACCCCTCCTGACAATAGTAGGTGTTTAGTAGCTAACAGTAGTTATATAAAAAAGACTGTACACTATGTTATTTAATCTAAGTATATGCATACCTAGTTTAAGTGTGCCTTGTTTGGCGAATAAATAAATAAATAAATAAAATAAAATAAATAATAAGACTTAGAGCCTTTCATTTTCTAATTGAGCCGTTGAGAGTCATAGTGGCGTAAGTCATGTTTTATTAATTCGGAGTAAAATGAAACTCCGCGTTGTTCTTCAAAAAAAAATCCCGTCTAGAGATACGAATATGTAATTCTTTTATGCCACTTTATAAACTATCAAAATTTTAGAATATAAGCTTTAGTTTGTTTTTTTCAGTCAAAACAACCCTTTTACAAGCTTTATACATAATATTAACTTCGTTTTCTGTATGGGACAAATTTAGCGACCGATTTTTCGGCCACTTTCCGATATCCGGTGATGCTCAAATTTGGCACGTAATGATAACAACACGCTGCCGTCTGGGGTTCTAACGGTAACTTATAGCTACTTTTAATATGGGGCTGAACAGGGTGATGCGTAAATAGTATAATTTAGTTTTAACTCAATTTTTGAAAATTTTTGACTTACGCCACTATGATTCTCAACGGTTCAATTGTCCTGTGGTGGTTCACTCAAGCACAAACTTTACAAAACTTAAGCAATCGTTGTCAAGGTGAAACACTTTGGACGAATAAATGCAGGACCAATACTGCCTGGGGCAAGAGATCCAGAGAACCGTCAGTAATTATAAGAAGGACCCAGCGGATTATCTTGAACGCATCCGGCGGCTAGAAGATAATTGGCTATCTTTTGAAAGGAATAATACTAATCTCAAGGAGCTTCCTAACCACGAGACCCATGAGTACCTACAAAAAATTATTACACAGCAATTGCCAAAATATTCCAAGAATATCGGGAGCTGTTTGATGAAAAGTTGAAGGAATTTACCAGGCAATCTGCAACACCAACACCCAGGCAATCAAAGGTTGAAATTAATGTGCCAAGCCCAAAAGATGCTGAAACTGCAAATATTGACGAAGTCAAAAGGATGAGGAGGAAACAGCTATCAGTACTCCTTGAATCGTTTAATGCAATCAATTGACAGGAACTAGATGCATGACACGGTTTTCTGCAAAGTAAAACTTGAAGCAATCAAACATTATTGTTCTCAGATTGAGGAATTAAAAGTAGGCTGTGAGAGTTAGTTGACGATCCAGCCAAAATCCATTACGATATCGATAGTTACATCCAAGCTGAAGAAAATGTGCAGCACCTCCTCGTTGCATTGACAACCAGTTTGTAGGAGCAAGGACAAGGAGTCAGCAACAGCAAAAATCCAGTTAAACAAACTCATTTATGAAACTTTCAAAGATAAAAATTTGATGGAGATTATCTGAAATGGAAGCAATTTCACGATTTATACACAGAAATGGTCCATAAACAAGGATTGGCCTGTCAAAAAATGTGGTACCTGAAGGCCAACCTAGTAGAAGAAGCAGGACGTCTAATAAGACATTATTCTTTGTCAGAACTACACAGTAGCATGAAGAACACTTCAAGATCGCTACAGCAATCCTGATCAATAAATTGTTATCTCAGCCTTCTCATGCAAACGAATGTGCAACGGCAACATCAGTAAAGAATCTACATGATATAACCCAAGAATGCCTTCTGGGCTTAGAAAATTTGGGAGTTTCAACTGAAAACTGGGACCCATTACTGCTTCACATCCTGCAGCGAAAGTTAGACAAGAACACTCATGCAATGTATGAGCAGTACCTTGCAAATCCAAAAGAGTTAGATTTTGTGAAGGACTTCTTAGCATTCCTTGAAAAACGTTTCCAGGCGTTGGAGGCGCTGTAATCGGCGGAAATAAATAAGTCATAAAAAACGTTTTCCTCCGATTACAGCGCCATCTACGGCGAATCGTAAAAAATGCTGTAACAGCATAATGGCGCGATAAAATAGTGGGCGCCACTTATGCGAGGTATTACCCCCTTAGCCACAAGCCCGGAAGAGCATGACCAAGGAGCCAATACCATACATAAGAAATGAAAAGAAAATCCGGAACTCCTACGCCGGCCACACGGAGTTATCTAGCTCGCCGGAGGGGTCGTGGGGTGTGTGGCCGGGCCTTACCGCGGTTGGTTCACCACTTACCTGTGCCAGTGCAATCCTGAATTTCACCTCCATCCTTCGCCGGACATCACCTGAGCCTCGTCAAACCCTGAAAAGAAGTGATCCCCCCTCAACCGTTCCACCCAAGAAAGTTAATACATGGCCATAATAGTTATAATCATTTTAATACAATTCAATAACTTGTATCTTACAGGCGCAATCAAAATGCCAAACAACATAGAGAACAAGGAACAATTTCACTAAAGATTATAGGTCTCCTTGGCAGATATTAAAAATATTATTTTATCCTATTAAATGATCAATGTCAAGGAACTTACAATGAAATTTTCTTAGATATACATTAGTCTGAGGATCAAGAAGGAAAAAAAAAACGCGCAGTCTTGGCACCAACACTCCTCGTTTTGTACATTCGATAACACAAACGTTTGGGTCAATCTACGGATGAACAAATTCCCGAAAAAAAAAACACAGAAGTTAAGAAAGTAAGCAACACAAGATTAAAGCAAATAATTCTGACAAGGAGTCACCAGAAACACGACTTCATAAAAACTTAATAAATTGCTTCACAAGTTGTCACCTAAGGCTAGCAAAATGATTATTAACTCAATATATGTACTAACTTAACCTGAAAAGTGTAGGTTATTACATAAAAAAACAAACCAAAATGTGTATATGTAAATGAAATCAAGACAAGAAGAATTATAAAAATTAACTATAAAAGGTATGTGTCCAGAAGCAAAAACCATCCAAGCTGGAGGACTAGCCGCTAATCTTCCTGGTCTGGCAATTCTAATTGAGGGGTAACTTCTGGGAGGAACGGGCGGTGAGCAAAATTCTTCCTCTACAAAGCGAGGGGGCAGCGTCGGGCAGCGCTCTTTTAACTACGGCGCCGACTGTCACGATCAAGGCTTGCTACCACTCCTCCTGGTTCTGGCCCTCACGTCTTGCCTAGCAGCCTTCCGTCGGGAATCCTACTTACAAATTATACCCAAGAACTTACGCGCAATCCGACCGGTTGGAATCCGGGGCTTCCGACACTGAAGTCAACAGATCCTGCAGGTTGGGATCTTCTAGTTCTTGTGGCTTGAGATTGGATTCGAAATCTGCATAACTGAGGAATTCTTCTGGCTCGTAATAGTCTTCATCGCTGTCTACATCCAGTATTTTTCTAATTACACCTCGTAATTAATAGTTGACATTAAAACGGACATCGAATGGGGGCTATGGAATCCAGATCCAATGTTTTCTTTTTTTATTTAATTTTAAATTTTTTTCAAAACCAAAAACTTTTTCCGTCAATTTTCACATCCCTCAAAATTCGAACTCCATTTTTTTCCTTTTTTTCATTTCTCCCCGCCTACCTTTTTGTTCCCAACCAACTACTCGATTTTCTTCCCCACAGTAATTTTTAGTCAAGTAGATATTTAGGCAAAACTGACCGTTACAATGCTTGGGACAAAATCTTCATATTTTTTATGAAGATTCCGAATCTGCCAAAAAAATGGGGGGTCCCATTTAAATTTCCAAAGTTGCCCCCCACCCCCCAAAGAGGGGGTTGTTTGGGGGGTCCATTTTTGTATGGTCGGATAGAGTTTCAAAAAATATTGAACACGTGTTTTTTGTTTTTCTATTTAAATTCCAAATTTCAGAGATATTTGGGTGGTACGGGTGGTTTGGAACACCCTGTATAATGCGCAATAACTAATAGAGGTAATTTGCACACAGTTTACTTACGCAATTCGACTTGCGCCAGGCAATTTAAAAAACTAAATCGTTGCGTACGAATCTACCTTTACGATAAGTATGACACGCTGCCGTAGTATCGTTTAATCGTATTGCGAGAATGATTCTTCTTTTTAAATCCACTCTGAGAAGTATAACACGCCGCCGCGCCATCGAAAAAAATCGATGCAGTAGCTAAATATTTTACACAGTAATGTATGTACATATTTGCATATTTTCGGACGAATTTAAAACCCACGTCATGGTATATTTCTTTATTCAATATAAACAATAATTTTTGAGCTGCAAATCAAAACTATATGCCATAATTTCGTTATCATCGGTTTTTATTCTGGAAGCAAATTTAGAGACGTATTCACGTCAAAAACTTGTTTCATATGAAATAAAATTCCCCGAAGGAAATTAAAAAAAATATGACGAAAAAAAACACCGCGAGCCGAAGAATCGAACTCACAGCACCACAGAGTCCCCAGGCGAGGGCACTTCTCCCTAGCCCTCTGCGCCATGGCAGATACTATCAGTGGTTGACTAATATGTTAATAAATCATTTCAGAAAGTAGAAAAAGAGAAAAAGAATACAATCTGCTCCGGTTAAAAAAAGCACCGCGAGGCCAAGGATCGAACTCGCACCCCACAGATCCCACAGACAAGAATACTTTTCTCTAACCCTTTGCGCTATGTCAAGTACTATCGGCCGCTGACCAATATGTTAATAAATCATTTCAGAAAGAAGCAAAAGAGAAAAAGAAAACAACCGGCCTGCCCGGACCAGGGATCGAACCTGCAAACGCCACAATACGCTGAATCGAGGATCCGACGCTCTACCCACTCCCCCATCGGCCTGCTGCCAGATTTACAACAATAAAGTTATTTGTTCGGTGCTATGAAATTTTAGGTTGAACTAATTTCAACAGTTTTTTATGCCTAACTTCGAACTCCGTTATCAGAATTAGAAAAAATTTAACGGGACCATCGTGGGAAGCTCCCCCTTCAAATGAACCAAAAAAAGCACAAAAGTTATTGGGTTACAAAGTTATGCGTGAACAGGACCACAAAATACCTACACGTCGATTGAGTAACCTCCTCTTTTTTTGAAGTCGGTTAAAAAAAGAACGGAACGATAAAAACACGTAAATGGAAAAGATAATCAAATTTCAACTTTAGAACGGATGGACGGAAACGTTACCCCAATTTTTTGTAGATTGGTAAATAGAATTCGCAAATTTACTCACTTGTCAATAAAATCAAAGGTGCCATGGAAACGGACGCTTGTAGCTCCATAAAAATAAATATCAGAACTCCAAAACACGGAGAGACAGAAA
Organism: Thereva unica; assembly: GCA_949987705.1. NCBI lineage: Eukaryota > Metazoa > Arthropoda > Insecta > Diptera > Therevidae > Thereva > Thereva unica. The sequence goes on from OX465285.1 coordinate 49,032,567, forward strand.
ACGGATAATTGTGGCTAACATACAAATAAATATCGGAACATGGAAAGATGGAGAGACGGAAAACGAGTAGACGGAACTCGGAACACGTGTGCTAAGTGGCCTAGGCTTTATGGTCACCGTCTGGTGAAAGATAGCAGCTCCATACTTTTGCAGATGCCTCTGAAAAGGCTTACGGTGCAGCAGTCTACATTCGAGCCACTACTCAAGATAAAACGGTACTTTGCTACCCTTTCTACATGGGAACGCGTAAATTTGGCCACCAGCGTTCCAAGTACAAGAATCGATGACTAAGACCCTGTTTAGATGTTGCGCTTTGAGTCGCCTTAAAGCGCACATTTGAGTCGCTTTGAGCCCAGTCGTTTCTTTTACAGCTGGAACAAATGGAATAAAAACAATTTGCATAATTTGCTATCTACGAAGTATTGGCGTGTTTTTATAAAGTGTGATAACAATTTTTGCGATATCCAGATTATTTCCGTTTTTTAAAATAAGAAAAGTGATATGGTGTTTTTGTAAATTGCCAAAATAACGTTTTCTCGCACGTGTTTTCACTTATTAGGCTGAAACGAAAGTGAAATGGAACACGAAGATGGAACAAAATGAAATTAAAACGCCAAAGAAGCGCAAGTGAATCCCTTTCTGATCAAGACTCACTTCCCACCGCCCCGAAACCTCCCCACGCCCATAAATTTCGTGAGGCACTTGCGCGAAGCACTTTCGTGAGCGCACCGTCTAAACAGGGTCTAAGGTTAGCGTACCAACAATATCGCTCCCTACAACCATACACAACGATGCATATTTCGATGTAAGCTGTATAAAACACAATAACTCTTTCATCAGTCGCTGCCAACCCAAGAGATACGAGCGAAGGAAATGCATTAACTCCTAAGGAACTCGATAAAGCAATATATTTGATCACAAAATCCATGCAGAAGGAGGAGTTCATGTTAGACATAAACCATTTAAAGCGCCATCAGAAGGTCAACAAAAATAGCCCACTGCGGTTTGACACCATTTCTAGATGCAAAGGAGTAATGCGCGTCGGTGGAAGACTAGAGGCGTCAAGAATATCATACGACGCAAAATATTCCATGCTGCTGGCTTAAGGTACCTTTACATTATATGACTTGTCATATGACTTTACTGTCAATGAAGTCAAACCTAACAATGACATTTGTTTTTGACATGACATACGACATTCTGTCAAATTTTGTCTTGAATATTCTCTGTTTTGACTTGATTTATCATATGATTTTTCTATCAAAATTACAAGTTGATAATCTATCTTGCTTCGTATTGTGTTCACAGTTAATTTTGACAAGTCATAACAGAAATATTCAAAGCAAATTTTGACAGATAGTCGTATGACATGTCAAAAACAAATGTCATTTGACATTTTATGTTAGCTTTGACTTTATTGACAGTAAAGTCATATGACAAGTCATATAATGTAAAGGTGCCTTTACGGTCATCGGTTTTGTTTGTTTTTAAGAAAAAGCTCAAAGAGCTCACGAAGAAAACACACAAGAAAAGCTTTTTATTCCAAAAAAAAAACTGGAAAAAGGGTGGTTGTTAATCGTGTTTTTAAGGTGTTAAATCAAACTTTACATGGGCGGGGATTTAACTTTACAAGCATTTATGAAAAGCACTTGTCCCAGATTTTGGAATTTGAAAGAATTTCAGATTTGGCTGAGCACGTTTATACCATGTTTCCATCGCACTTGAAATCCGCAGGTTTTGATAAAGCGATTTGGCAAAATCCAAATGTGTTTCCATCGCACCAGGCAGTTTTCGCTTGTCATAACAAACTTGCACATCAAATTTTAAAATCCTAATAATATCAACAAAACTGAGGAATTTGGAACGAATAGGCTGTAAAATAAGGAAAAAATATAAACATTCATTTAAGCTCCATTTTAAACGTTAAAGATAGAAAATTTAAAAATGACAAATTCGTACTGTCAAAATTTTTTACAGCTGAGAAATTTCCCTAAGCTGAGTACACTTGCTGAATAGGCTGAATTGTCATTACCAAGATTTCTATCGAGATTTCATTGAAATCTCCTCCGAAAGGCGATTTCATTTTATATGCTAAAACATGAGATTTCAAACCAGATTTCGTCCGAAATCCTCATTTTTGCCGAAATCGGAAGATTTCGAGTGCGATGGAAACATGGTATTATGTGCTTTGCAACTTTGGGTGATGCAAACAACTCTCCAGGTTGTGCGACTTTATGGCATTTTTTATAAAAAATGTGTCCAAAAATCTACACCCACAATATACCTACAACAAAAGACTTATGCTGTAAACATACTAAGGGCGACGGCGACGGTGCACACAAATTAAAAAGCACACACAACAATAATCATCTTCGACATCCGAATGCTACACACGCGCACAGGAACATACGAGAATAGCGACACAATCCCATGTCACACCGCCCAGGCAATTTTGAGGGGCGACGGCTACGAAATAGAACTTGGATTGATTGAGTCGCCACTCTCGGCGACCTCGTCGTCGAGTGGTCTGCATATTGTGCTGCACCCTTCATACTCATAGAAAAGCTGTGTGTTCTATTCGTTTTTGCCAATCGCTGGGGAAACTATTTTCGCCCTTAGTATGTTTACAGCATTACGTAAAGTCAAAACCCAACATTTTAAGCCAATTGTGATGATTATGCGCCATCTGTTTGTCGAGAGGATAAATCAACGATTTTCGGTTGTTGTCTGAACTAAGAATTTAAGTACTAAACTAAAATTGGAACGCGCGATAAGTGAAGACAACTTCAAGCTCCTGGACGAAAAGAATAGAACATACCACTAGGCTCGAGAAAAAGGACTCGAGAAGGTTCCAGAAAGTAGACAAAGGTAGAACTGCCTATATAAAAGCGCCTGGCAGCCGCTATCGAGTCAGTTTTGATTATAAAGGCGATACAAGTGTTCCAAAGTGAAAAGTGGTGATTTATAGTGAAATAAAAAGCGATAATTAGAATTGAATAGTGCGAAATATTAAATTTGCTAGTGATTATAGTGAACTCTAAGAATTGTGTTTTGTAATTAAATTGTGTTTGGTTTGTAATAAATAAATTATTGTGTGGATTATTAAAAAGTGTATTCCTTAATTAATCCTACGAATCCGTTAAGCCGTAAAAACGTAACAATTGGTGTCAGAAGTGGGATTAATTAAGAGATAAGTGAAATAAGTGAATTTTTTTTAAAAAAACTATTGTGACCGGAATTTAATTTTGTGAGTACGAACTAAAGACATAATAATAAAATGGGTCGAAAATTAGTGGATTTGCGCATTGTGGAGTTGAAAAGAGAATTAAGTAAGCGCTCGTTATCAACGGTGGGGGCTAAAAATGCCCTAACCGCCCTGCTTCGAGAAGCTATGGTGAACGAAGGTAAGGATCCTGAATCCTACATGTTTGAAGGCGAGGTAGAAGAGGAGCCAGAAGAAACGATAGTGAGTATGGCAGAACTTTTCAAAACATTAATGGTGATGAAGGAAGCGCAAGAACGGTCATCGGCAGAGATGAGGGAAGCGCAAGAACGGTCATCAGCAGCGCAAGAAGAGATGAAGGAAGCGCAAGAACGTGCATCAGCAGAGATCAAGGCAGAAGTGTTGGCGCTAAAAGATGAACAGAAATTGGTAGCAGTAGTTCATGAACGCTCGTTAGCAGAGATCAAAGAGTCGATGGAGGAACAGAGAAACCAGATGGAGCAAAAATTCGAACTAATGTCACTCTCTGTTGATAAAAAGCTAGATAACGTAAAGGAAAATGTGAGGAATGATCTGGAAAATCTCGAATCTTCGATCAAGGCAAATGTGAGGAATGATCTGGAAAAGCTCGAAAATTCCATGAAGGGAAAGCTCGAAAATTCCATGAGGGAAAATGATGAAAAGTTGAAGATGGAACTAGAATCGGTCAGAGCCGACCTGGAAAGGGTAAAGATTCACCACCCAGCGACGGCATCTCATGAAGTCATCGGAGTTAGGAAACTGCAGCCTCCAACTTTCGACGGGCAAAGCCCATGGCCTACTTACAAGCTCCAATTCGAAGCAGCAGCAGCAGGCAATTTCTGGACTGAGGAGGAAAAAGCAATGGCCTTAACTTTGTCACTAAGGGGTACAGCAGCAGAAATATTGCAGTCAATACCAGCGGAACATCGCAACAGCTACGGGTTCTTAGTTCAAGCGCTGGAAATGCGTTACGGCGATCAGCACCTGCAAGAGGTTTATCGACTTCAACTTCGAAACAGACTTCAAAAGCCAGGAGAAACTTTACAACAACTATGCGCCGATATCGAGAGGTTAGTGCATCTGGCTTATCCTAGTTTCGGCCAAGATTACATCAACGAAGTAGCAAGAGAGGCCTTTCTTAACTCTTTTGCCGACCGAGATCTACAGCAAGCAGCGAGATTGGCCGGAAAGAAGAATACCGCTGAAGTTCTGGCATATGCTCTGGCATACGAGGCAGCGAAGCAAGCATCAAGAAGTGCAGTCCGCCTCAGAGAGATCCACACAACAGAGGATATTTGCAACAGAATGAATGCAGCAGAAGTACGCGGTCGACTCCGATGCTGGAACTGTAGTGAACCGGGTCATTTGCAAAGGAATTGCAGAAAGCGAAGGAGAACAGAATCAACCGAAAATAGGAGTGGCGGAACTTGTTGTGAAAAATGCGGACATCGCCAGAAAAGCGACCAGAGGGAGGCCGAAAACAATGACTCCGTGTCTCCCCGCAGGCAGCAGCAGGGAAACGAATAAAGACTGACTCCATGGGGCAGGAGTCAGTCGGGGAAATCGAAGCCCCCGGTGTCATCATCACCACTATCAAACAACTGCAGCGTAGTGGCAACAGCCTTGTCATCGATGGAAAGATTGGAGCCGAAAAATGCACAATAACTGTAGATACTGGTGCTTCAAAATCTGTTATCCGCGCTGACATGGTCGGTAATAAATGGCTGAAAGACGCATGCCAATACAGACTGAAAACTGCAACAGGAGAGCCAGTACGATTACACGGGGAAATTATGTTGGATGTGGTTCTTGCTGACATTAGATTTTCACATTCGTTCCTGGTAGCTGATATTACAGACGAGTGTATTCTCGGTCTGGACTTTATGAAAGCACATAAAATTCTACTAGACATCGGAGAGGAAATACTGAGATATGACAACAAGGAGATCCCAATGGCGACAGGTTCCACTTGTTATTCGCAGCTGAAAGTCGTCGTTCGTGAAGATACCGTGCTTCCTCCGTGTGCTGAGAAATTGGTACGAGCGATAGTCGATGGTGATCCCGGGAGCTACCGATTTTACCTTATAGAACCAGAGAAAACGGAACAGGCCAAAAGTATAGCAATTGGAAAATGTCTGGTGAGCATCGATGCCAAAAAGGAGGTGTTCATGAGAGTGCTAAATACCAACGAGCGCGAAATACGATTGAAGAAGGACACGGTTTTGGGGAAAGGAGAACCGGCAGAACAGATTACATTAGTGGAGTGCGCTCACACGGAACCGGTGGCAAAACCAAAGCCAAAGGCCACGAAATTGGTAAACACAGTGCTCTCAAGTAGTTGTCTTGAACAAAACCAGTATCTCCAGGCAAGAACATTAGTGGAGGATTTTAGTGATATCTTCGCCATGAGAGATGATGATTTTGGAAAAACGAACATCGTCCAACATAGGATCGACACCAGAGATGCCCAGCCAATTAAGCAACCGCCGAGAAGACTACCACTAGCCAAGCGGGAAGAAGCAGCCAATATGATTGAGGACATGAGAAGACAAGGCCTTATAGAGGAGTCGAAAAGCCCTTGGATGTCTCCTGTGGTTCTAGTCAGAAAGAAAGATGGCAGCACAAGGTTCTGCGTGGATTATCGACGGTTAAATGACATCACTAAAAAGGATAGCTACCCATTACCTCGCATCGATGACACTCTGGATACTCTCTCTGGAGCTCAATGGTTTTCTACCCTGGACCTTAAGAGCGGCTATTGGCAAGTCGAAATTCACCCCGAGGACCGCGAAAAGACAGCCTTCTCTGTAGGACACGGCTTGTGGCAGTTTACAGTTATGCCGTTTGGACTGTGTAATGCTCCAGCAACATTCGAACGACTGATGGAATGCGTTTTGCGAGGACTGACATGGAAGACTTGTCTGGTTTATTTGGACGATATCATCGTCGTTGGAAAAAGTTTCGAGGAACATCTGGGCAATTTACGAGAGGTTTTCCAAAAGTTGAGAACTGCCCAACTGAAACTCAGCCCTAAAAAGTGCGTGCTGTTCAGTGACCAAGTCAACTATCTCGGACATGTGGTTTCATCCAATGGAGTTCAAACAGATCCGGAGAAAATAGCAGCAGTTAAGAATTGGCCCACACCGAAGGATAAACATGAACTTCGAAGCTTCTTGGGACTTGCCACCTATTATAGACGTTTTGTCAGGAACTTTGCCGACATAGCTAAGGAATTACATAAACTGACAGAAAAAGGAAGACCATTTATCTGGACAGAAAAATGCGAGGAAAGTTTCAAGACACTAAAGCAAGGACTTTGCCAAGCACCAATACTTACATATCCGAAGCCAGGGGAAAAATTCATATTGGACACAGATGCGAGTAATGTCGGAATTGGTGCAGTGCTATCACAAAACTTCGAAGGGCAGGAAAAGGTCATAGCTTACTACAGTAGAGCGCTGTCAAAATCGGAGCGGAATTACTGCGTCACAAGGAGAGAACTGTTGGCAATCGTGGACTCAACTAAGCACTTCCACAAGTATCTCTATGGGCAAAACTTCATCCTTCGAACGGATCATGCAGCATTAAAATGGCTGATGCAATTTAAAAATCCTGAAGAACAAGTGGCAAGATGGATCGAGAGACTTCAGTCCTACGACTTTAATATAGGCCACAGAAAAGGAGGAAACCATGGAAATGCAGATGCACTCTCCCGGCGACCCTGCGTAAAAGATTGCAAAAATTGTGGGCGTATTGAGGAAAAGTGTCAAAGGACGACCGTTGAGCCAACGACAGGATGGGACGACCAGGGACTCCGAGATGCCCAACGCGACGACCCAGATATTTCTTCGATTCTGGCATGGAAGGAATACGAGGAGAAGCCTGAATGGAAGGATATTGCAGAAAGAAGCGAAACCCTGAAGAGCTATTGGGCCCAATGGGATTCATTGCACATCGAGCGAGGAGTGTTAAAGCGCAAATGGGAAACCGCTGACGGTACCTCTCACCGAATGCAGGTGTTAGTCCCTCGCAGTAGAATAGGAGATATTCTCGAGGAGTGTCATAATGGCGCGTCAGGAGGACATCTGGGAGTCAATAAAACTTTGGCAAAAATAAGAGATAGATTCTATTGGCTTCACATGCGAGACGATGTTGCAGACTGGTGCCGTAAATGCACAACTTGTGCCAGCAGCAAAGGCCCTCGAGTAAAAACAAAAGGAGAAATGCAGCAATACAACGTGGGAGCCCCATTTGAAAGAATTGCAATCGATGTGGCGGGACCTTTCCCAGCATCAGACCGAGGGAATCGTTACATTTTGGTGGTTATGGACTACTTCAGTAAGTGGCCCGAAGCATATGCCATTCCAAACCAGGAAGCAATCACTGTTGCAGAGGAATTAGTGAACAATTGGATCTGCAGATTTCCTCATGAGCTTCATTCTGACCAAGGGAGAAATTTCGAATCTCAAGTTTTTCAAGAAGTATGTAAGATACTCGGAATGAAGAAGACCAGGACGACGCCCTTCATCCCCAATCCGATGGAATGGTAGAACGATTCAACAGGACAATGCTAGAGCACTTAAAGAAAGTCGTTAGCGAGCACCAGCGCGACTGGGATAGTTATATCCCTATTTTTCTAATGGCATACCGGACAGCAGTGCATAATTCCACAGGACAAACCCCTTCTAGTGTGATTTTTGGAAAACAAATCCGGCTGCCAAGCGACTTGAAATTTGGGACACCTGTGGAAAGCAACGAATCTACTGGCGGTTATACAGGTGAACTTCGTGATAGACTTGCAGATATCCACCAGCTCGCAAGGAGGAATCTCAAGATAGCCAGTGACAGGATGAAAACAAGGTACGACCTCCGAGCAAACTGTAGCGGATTCCAGGAAGGTGACCTCGTTTGGCTGTTCAACCCTCGAAGACGGAAAGGCAAGTCTCCGAAACTTCAGCGTCAGTGGGAGGGGCCCTATAAAATCCTAACACGGATCAACGACGTGGTCTACAGGATTCAACAAGGACCCAAAGCAAAGAAGAAGATTGTGCACATAGACAGGCTGTGCCCATATCATCAGCCGGATCCAGGATGGACGGGACGAACAGTCCTAAGAAGGGGGCAATGTGATGATTATGCGCCATCTGTTTGTCGAGAGGATGAATCAACGATTTTCGGTTGCTGTCTGAACTAAGAATTTAAGTACTAAACTAAAATTGGAACGCGCGATAAGTGAAGACAACTTCAAGCTCCTGGACGAAAAGAATAGAACATACCACTAGGCTCGAGAAAAAGGACTCGAGAAGGTTCCAGAAAGTAGACAAAGGTAGAACTGCCTATATAAAAGCGCCTGGCAGCCGCTATCGAGTCAGTTTTGATTATAAAGGCGAACTATAGAATTGAATAGTGCGAAATATTAAATTTGCTAGTGATTATAGTGAACTCTAAGAATTGTGTTTTGTAATTAAATTGTGTTTGGTTTGTAATAAATAAATTATTGTGTGGATTATTAAAAAGTGTATTCCTTAATTAATCCTACGAATCCGTTAAGCCGTAAAAACGTAACACAATAGATTATGTTGAATAAACTGCCTTTGTTGAGCAGGGGCTTTACATGTATTTAAAAGCTCTGCTCAACACATAGAAAGATAAATTAACTTTATTCATTCGGCATGCGCGCATCCCTTCCCAAATTATTTTGTTGAGTTTTTTCAGTGTTTGTTGCCGTTTTAACTAAAAAGAGGGGAAATGATAGAACACTATTTATAAAATTTGGCAACGAGGTGCGCAGAACTGCTCAAATTTTTTGTGTTGAGTTTGAAAAATTCTATACCTATTTTAAAAATATCGCAAATCCTCTCACCAAGAATTCGAAATCAAGTGAAATTGATAGTGAATCTCAGACAGTCATTAAAAAAATTCTAGCTTCCTTATCGACAAACTAACCGCATGTCTTGTGCTACGGACCATGACCAAAGTCTAGAAATTAACAAGTCCTTCATCTTCATATGTTTAATGAGTGAAAGGCGAACAGCTGCACGCACAAGTTCTTCAAATGACCATGTCAGGCTATCAGAGAGAGAATGCAACATTTTATACGCGTTTGCACACAATTAAACAGCGCAAACTTTTATGAGTTTATATGGGGTAAACTTAATGTATTGGTGCACATTTGCTCGTTTGTTTTGATTTATGAAAGAAAACAGATGATTCAATTTTCTTTCCTTTTCTGTTCTTCATTCTTTATCATAAAGAGAGAATCTGGCTTTGTCTCGCCGAGTTCATTAAGTATGCGTGAGTTTTGTTTAGCAGTGATGTTCATATATGCACGCACACAACCAACGGGGGGAAAATTTTGTATGAAGATGAAAGACTTGTTATTACTAGACTTTGACCAGCGAGCACTAATAACAAAAGTGATTAGGTAGAGCTCAAGGACAAGTAAAAGAGCTCAAGGACAAGTAAGCAAAAATGTCAAAAAAATAATAACAAGCGCGCGATGGAAATACATCTTATGCAAAAAATACATTATTACGAAAGAAACAGAAGATGTTCCTTGATTCCCCTACTGGAATGTTTACATTCAAATGGAAGCAAAACTGGAACAGAGCAGTAATTTGATGGGTAAACATTTCGTGTTGGTATAGCGATTTTGGCTTACGAATGCACATGTATTGTTGTTTTGGGCGTACGAATGCACTTGTATTGTCAATTAAAAAAGGCGGGAATCATATAATATACATTCCAGTCACTTCCCCTTCATTTTTTATCTTTCTTTCACATACGCTGCGTTTAGTGGCTAAGTAATTCTGCCTTCTTTTATCATAGATATTACTTCTTTGTCATTTTGACTTTTTCACTCCTATTGAAATTTTTATCAGCTGATTTCAAGGGCAATGAAACATTTTTAAAAATTTGTTCTAGCTCATCACTCTTGTTATTAGTTCTCGCTGCTTTGACCATGACCACGTTCGCCTCATTGTGTAGCTGGAAATTCTAATATGTTGCATGTTGCTAAGGTGGAGGCAGTCTCAGAGGTCTGCCGATGCGAAAAGCGTTCGGGTTTATACGGTTTATACGGAGTATTATGTTATCTCTGAATAGACACACAAACTCATCCTTTACTGAGAAATTCACTACTAATGATTTGAAGACCGGTTAGGAAAAACGTTAAGCGGAATTTCTAACGGTACGCTTTCAATTGATACATTCATACTGGAAGTAGTTCCAAGAAACCCATGACAACACGTATGAAGCTGCTACTGTCGAGGAACGAAAATCGTTTGATACCGACGCATATTACGGCATTGAGAACATTTACATGGAGACTGTAGGATCCCAGCGGGAAATGAAGTGCTCCAAGAGCCATCTTTGGGCGCACCAAAAGGAGCTTACAGTGCTCCCGTTCCGTACCAGTTCTTTTTAACATTGCATATCATTGCAGGGGAGCATACGTTTTTATGCTCATCAAAAGCGTTCGGGGAGCATTATAAAAGAGAAAAATTCATGGGCGGCTCAGGGTATGTGATCCGGTATCGAAAAGCTTTTATTTTGTTTTTCTTTTACAATTTTTTTCCAGCCCGAGAGTGGCTTTACCAAAGCAGTCCCCCAACTAAATTCTACCCGCTTCCAAAGCTGCTTGTCCTCCGTATCGAACGAGAGCCGGGCTATTGAATATGCTAATGTCACATTTTGTGGGCATGAAGATAATTGCCCGTTTTCTTTTTTTATACAAAATTTCTGAAAACTCCAGGAAAGCTCCCTTGAGAGTGATCCAAGTGCACTCCCCTGTGCAGCGCTCCCAATTTTTCCCACTGGGCGGGCTATTGTGTATGCTAATGTCACATTTTATGGGCATAAAAATAATTGGTCGTTTTCTTTTTTTTATATAAAATTTATGAAAACTCCAGGAAAGCTCCCTTGAGAGTGCTCCAAGTGCACTCCCCTGTGCAGCGCTCCCAGTTTTTCCCAATTTTTCCCACTCTATCAGCTCTAATATATGGCAAGATCGGATAATCTTTCTTGTCCAATAGTAGACCTTAAATAGTTTTTAATTAATTTTAAATTGCTAAAACTTCTCTCACACGAAGCAATTGATACTGGGAGTGTGAGAAATAATCGTATAGCAATATTAATGTTTGGATAAGATTCAATTAATCCAAAGTCATGCAGGCTTTGTAAAATTTCAAGTGGTGTTGCAGGTTTTAAATCGTCTACTAATATCCATGCTTCAAATTTTAAACTTTGTATTTCACACGACAGCTCATACATATTTAAATCTTTGCTGTACTTAATAGAAAGATCGGTAGCGGCCTTTTTTAATTCTATCACGCCATTCATGAAAAAGTAATGAAATAATGAAATGAAATAATAATGAAATTAACTTCATTCATTTTATGCGTAAGATATTTGTTTGTTGTTTTACCTAAACTTATTAATGGTGAAAGTTTTTCATTATAAATATTCAACATAGTTTTTTCATAGTTTTTTTCATGAATTTTCCACTTTTCTGTAATTTATGTTTTTAAGTTGATATATGTATAAGTGGGGGCCGATTATTCTGTGTCTTACTGAGAATACATATTTTATTTTAAAATGTCGAATGAAAATGTTTGTAAAAAATTTGTTTTTTAAAATGTCGAATAAAATTTTTATAAAAAAAATTGGAAGGAAAATTCAATTAACAATTTCGTTTTAGGGCCCCCTAGATATCTGGGTCCTGTGCGGGTGCACCTTTTTTTTTTTTATATGAAAAAACCAAGCTTAGGTGTAACCCTTTGTACTACCAGTCCGTCATGTCGTTCAGTTCATGGTGCAATATGTCTAGTAGTAAGCTTGGTTTGAAGAATAGAGGAGAACAGGAAAGGTTAGAGGGGGTCTGGAGGGTGTAGAAGAAAATGACGATGGACCTCACGTTTGAACTCTAAGGTATTGTACGAGTTCGGAAATAACGACTGCGGGAGATTATTCCACAGTCGAATTGTTCTATTCATAAACGAACCTCTAAACCGTATTGTGCGTGAACGAGGGGGCTGTAGGGTATGGGGGTGAGCCGAGCGGGCTAGTCTTGTGTTGCGGGAAAAGTATTGCCGTGCAGGCAGGAGGTCCTGAATTTCGGTGGAACAGTCGCCATGGTAATAGCGATAAAGTATGGAGAGGGCTGCTACATTCCTACGGTGGCTCAAGGTGTCTATGGAGGTGCGAAAGGGGCCATCACTAATGAGTTTGAGGGCACGATTTTGCACCTTGTCGAGACAGGCCAAGGTGGTTTTTGGGGCGCCTGCCCAGATATGTGAGTTGTATTCGAGGCGCGGCCGAATGTAGGATTTGTATATTGTAGCCAATGCGGCTGGCTGGAGGAGGAACTTGCATCTCTTGAGAAATCCAAGGCATTGGGAGGCTTGTTTGGCGATTTGGAATATGTGATCGTTCCATCGCAGATGCTCCGTTAAAGTTACCCCTAGGATGTTGAGAGTTGAGTCAGCCGTTAGATTCACTCCATCCACCGAGACAGGAGAAAGGTCGGTAAAATTTTTGTTGGAGATCAGACAGTGCTTCGTTTTTGTGGCATTGAACTCGACTCGGTTCATTTCGCCCCAATGAAGAATCGATTCGATATCCCGGTTGATCGAAGCCGACATCAGTTGACGGTGGTAAAGACAAGGTCTGGCACGTGCTTGTCTTATATTGTCGAAGGAGTAAGAGAAATTCAGAGTACCGTCATCAGCGAAGCAGTGAAGTGGGTTGGAGGGGATTGAGAGCAGATCATTAATGAAGATTAGAAAAAGTGCGGGTGAGAGAATTGACCCCTGGGGAACTCCGGCCGAAATGGCGTGGGGGTTGGATTCGACGCCATCCAATACTACCTTGATTGAACGGCATGAAAGAAAGCTCTTAATCCAGTTCCTTAGAACTAAGTGTATACCAATAGCTTGGAGTTTATTCAACAGAGCTGGGTGCCATACTCTGTCAAAAGCCTTTGATATATCTAGAGCAACCAGGCTAGACTCACCAAAGCTGTGAATGCTTTGGTTGATACGCTCGGTTAAACACACAAGCAGATCGCCAGTAGACCGTTTAGATCTGAAGCCGTATTGCCTGTCGTGTATAATTTGGTTGGATTCTAGATATTTCATCAGCTTTTTATTGATTATTGTCTCCATGATTTTGGAGAGAACAGAAGTAATTGCTATTGGGCGGTAGTTTAAGGGGTCGCTGGCTTCACCTTTTTTTGGGATTGGCTGAACATGAGCTAGTTTCCAAGAGTCGGGATACACTCCGGAGAAGTAAGACAGGGCAAAAAGTTTGCGCAGAGGTTTAGCCAAAGGTGAGGCACATTTTTTAAGTACCATAGGGGGGATTTTGTCGGGACCAGTGGATTTATTGGCGTCGAGTTCTTTGAGACACCTAAACACCTCGCGAGTCCTGAAGTGAACTCCGTCCATTGAGTGGGTGGTATTCTCGAGAGTGGGGGGTGACATAGCAGCATCGGGTAAAGAAGAATTTGCGGCGAACAGAGAAGCTAATAGGTCGGCCTTGGGTTTGCTTTCTGTTATCACTTCCTTGTTGTGAATAAAAGGAGGTGTTGAGGAGGAATTAAAATTCTTCTTGATGGCAGTTACCAAGGACCAGAAGTTTTTGCTGCCTGTAGTGGAGTTAAGAATCTTGCTTCTCAATCTATCATCAAATGATGATTTGACTTTCCTGATGATGGAGTTACAGGAGTTTCTAAGTTTGATGTACTCACGACGAAGTGGCTCATTAGGCGAACGTCTGTATGCTCTATAGGCGGCTTCTTTAGCTTTGATTGCGTTCATACATTCCCCATTGAACCATTTGTTCGGCCTAGGCTTCACAGATTTGGTAGAGTGAGGGATGAACAAGCACATACCCGCTCGAATAATTTTGGTGACACAGAGGGCCGCGTAGTTCGCATTGGCATTACGGAAACACAAATCCCAGTCAGTGGCCTGGAAGAAGCGAATAAGACCCAACCAGTTGGCTTTCCCATAGTGCCACACGGTTCTTTTAGGAGCTGTGGTGGTTGTGGTCGAGGATGGATATGGGAAATAAGCGCTAATTAGTTTATGGTCCGAGTTGCCAAGGGGTGAGCTAACCTTGATGGAGTACCGCGTCGGATGGGAAGTAAGAAACAGGTCAAGGAGATGGGCTCCTTGACCTGGAATATCAGGGACTCTCGTCGGACATTTGACAATTTGGTGCAAGTTGTTGAGGCTCGCAAAGAGCTCGGCGTCTTTGCCAGGAACACTGGTGCCATTTGAGTAATTTAGCCAATGTACATTGTGAACGTTGAAATCACCCGCAACAATGATTTCGCTTTCCGGGTGGGAAAATAAAAATCCGGAAATCTGTTCAGAAATAGCATCGAAGGCTGCGGTGGTGGCCTCATTACTAATATTAGGACTCCTATATAGAAAACAGAAAAATATGACGTGGCTATGGATAATTATTTTAATCCAAAGATGATTAAAATCAGAGGATGTACTACTGTACACCTTCTGAAAGGCCACGTCATTCCTAATATATATGGCTAATCCCCTATGGGCGGAAAAGTTGTGCACTAAATTATACCCTGTCACCTGAAATCGATCTAAATCAAGATCTGGTAACACTTGGGTTTCACTCAGTGCGAAAATAGCAGGGGTATGGAGGAGTAACTCGCACGTAACGGCCAGGAAGTTCGCATTCAGTCCCCGAATGTTACAAAAATTGATTATAAAATCATTGTCACATTGGGGACTGTTTTGCGTGAGGTCCATGACCTCATTTGTTGCCGGCCGCACCGGCGATGCATCCATCGGAGCTAACGGGAATAGTCTTGTTGCAGTGTTATGCCTGCTAAAACAAGACGACTCCCATCAGCTGACCGATTAAGGCTGCAGCGCCGGAACGACCGGCAGAAAGCGCGGGAAGCGGGTGGAGGAGACTTACTTGTTGTCCGTCGGTCCTTCGGTTATTGTTGTTGTTGTTGGTGGCCTTCACTTAGTTTTTTCGTCTTGCTATTAATTTTTTATGTTATTGTTTGTTTTGTGGTTTATATTATTATTTTGGTGGATATATTAAGTTTTGGTGGATATATTAAGTGTTGCACCTGCCTAGTTACGGCCCTGCTCCTATGGGAGCTCAAATGGAGTGCTAGCCTAGGCGGACATCTAATGTTAAAAAATATATGGAGACGGAGCGGAAAGGGAGCACTCCATGCTTCCATGGGAGTGATCCTCCATTGTCCTTAGAGCATTCCATTTCCCACTGGGTGTTTTATCACAACGACTACTTGTCCTCATAACACACATATGGCATTCGGTTCGTGTTCCTTCGGCGTGAAAAAGCGATCGTTGTCCCAATTTTGAAGAAAGGTGACAGTCGGGAATGCAAGAATTATCGCGGTATTACCCTTCTTTCGATTGTCGGCAAAGTATTTATGAAAATCATACAATCGAGGCTACAGAAACATCGAGAGCAAACGAGGCGAAAAGAACAAGCGGGATTTAGACCACATCGAGGATGCATTGATCAAATATTCGCACTCCGTCAGATAATGGAAGAAAGAATTCGTAGCGGCAAACGAACTGTCGTCGTTTTCATCGATTTCAAATCCGCTTTCGATTGCATCGATTGGAACAGCTTGTGGAGAGTCTTGGAAACCGAACACGTACCATTGAAAATCATACAACTTCTCCAAGCATCGTACGATGGATCAACCAGCAGGGTTCGTATTCGAAGCTACTTATCCCAGGAGTTCTCGATTCAAACGGGTGTCCGACAGGGAGACGTCGTTTCACCACTTTTCTTCAACGTCGTGATCGACGCGATTATGCGTGAAGCATTCGATGGACGGCTTCGTTACCGACTTAATGTTCGCCGACGATAGCGCCGTCTTCGCTGACACGGATGCCGAAGCAAACGGACATCTTATACGGCATCACTCGCATCGCCTAGTCATACGGGTTAAAAATCAATGCGGAAAAGACCAAAGTGCTTATAATGCACGGATCGAGGGCCTGTGTTCACCTCGATGGATCCCAAATGGAACAGGTTCCGAGGTTCAAATATTTGGTTAAGGAAACGAAAGTACCATCGACGGCCGACGTTTACAGCCTCATCAGGCAAGAGCAACATTCGCCTTGCTTAAGTGGTGCATATGGAAACGAGCAAATATTTCCATCAAAACAAAAGTACGCCTGTACCGAACGTTGATCTTTCCGATTCTTCTTTATGGTTCTGAAAAGGCTCAACTCAGATGTTAAGAAGCTCGAGCTCTTCCAAATGCGATGCTTGAGGCAGATTCTCGGTGTCTCCCTCCGCGATCGCCTTCGAAACGAGACAGTTTGACAAAGATGCGATCAGCAGACACTGTTCGAAGAAGAAATGCAAAAACATGGACTACGGTGGTTTGGACATTGAAAAATAGATTATTTTGTCTATTTAATATTTTTTGACTTTTTAGTGCAGCCTCACACTGAGTATATAAAAATGAAAAAGGCTTTTGATTGTTAATGACTGAATGACTTAATTTATTTGTATTCACCTTTTATATATGTATGTACAAAATGTCTGCTTACACATCAAAGCTCAAGAATTGAACCTTGAACAGGCCAAGAAGCAATACTCGAGAATCAATGTGCAAGCAGGTAATAATAATTGCTGATGGCACTAATAATATCTGATCGTAATAATAATTGTGCGAAATATTTTCACACGAGCAGATGTCCACCGATGCAGCTTGACGCGCGTGCCGGAAATTTGCTGCATTTCCAAACATCGGGAAATTTGTTGTTTTATGCCGGGTTTCCAGCAAACAGACAGTTCAAAAAAACAGTTTTGTTTTTAAAAATTTTGTATGTTTTGAATTTCTCACTCGAGATGGGACAATGTTTTCTTTTTAAAAACACTATTTTCCAACAAAAATGTTTTCAAAATTGTTCGATTTTTACAAAACATTGACATTTTTGTTGACAAAAACAGTTTTTGTTTCTGTTTCTTGTTTTTTGTTTGACAGACATGTTTGCCGAATGGATGATAACCGCTTGCCACGAAAACTTCTCTGGCGAGACCGTCATGCAGACTGGAGAATCCAACGATCGGCACTGAAGAAAACCTGGCTAAAGAATATGGATGGTGACCTAAAGAATAAACGATTATCAGTTACCGAGGTTCGAGACACCGTCAAAAACCGGCAAGAATAGAAACGAATCGTGAATAGAGTTCGAGACCCAGCGGCACCGACAGCAGCGTATCCGTTGTGGGGACGTCCCGCTTTGACCGCCAGCTAAAGGATCAAAGAAGAAGAAGAAATACCCCCCATACTCCCCCCACTCGACAGCTCTGGCGTTTAAGTCCCCAGCGACCACCAGGTCTCCTGTGTCCAATTTTTCCTGGAAGTCGCTTGGGATGAGAGAGATACACTGTGGCGTTGAGTCCCACTACCTCTGTTGTGTTTTTAAAATGAAAATATCACAACTAAAATTCAAATATCATTTAATGTTAAATAACAAATGTATGTAATAATTATAATATTTATAATTCTGGAAAAACTACTTTTTTTTATGTGACACACTAGAGACTTAGGAAAGGCCCCTTTGTACTATTGACCATGTATTTATTTTTTGAAATGTCGAACAGCAGCTCTAGTCGGAAGATAAAGAGAGAAGTGAAGGAAGGAACTGTCACAACCTAGCTGCGGTATTTTATTTCACCTACTCCCAACCAATGTCCTGCTCTGATCTGGCTTAGAAGAAGAACGTTTATCAGAGAGTTCTTGAGCCCTGCCGGGGTCCGGTCTTCATCAATTAAAGACCTTCTTTTTTTTTTTTTTTTTTATGTGGCAGTGCTAAGCTCAGGAGTCACCCTTTATACTACTAGTCCGTCATGTCATTTGTCACGTCATGGTGCAATGTCTAGCAGTAAGCTTAGTACGGGAGGGAGGGAGGGGGAATAGGGTAAGGATTATAAAGGTACGGGGGGGTATTGAAGAAGGTGGTGATGAACCCTGCGTTTGAACTCTTGGATGTTGTAGGAGCTCGGAAAAACTGACTGCGAGAGATTATTCCACAGTCGAGTTGTTCTATTTACAAACGAATTCATATTTTGCTGAGTGCATGAAAGGGGGAGTTGCAGGTGGAGGGAGTGAGACGAGTGGGCTAATCTGGTGTTGCGGGTATAGGATTGCCGTGGAGGCAGGAGAGCGTTTATCTGGGAGGAACAGTCACTATGATAGTAGCGATAAAATTTGGTCAGTGCTGCTACATTCCTACGGTGGCTCAAGGGGTCGATGGTGGAGCAAGCGGTATCGTCATTAATTAACTTAAGGGCCCTTTTTTGGACCTTATCTAACCATGCTAAGGTGGTTATTGGAGCGCCGCCCCAAACGAGGGAGTTGTATTCGAGAAGAGGCCGAATGTAGGATTTATAAATAACAGCACGGGCCGATGGCTGGAGGAGGAACTTGCACCTCTTAAGAAATCCCAAGCACTGGGATCCTTGTTTTGCGATTTGAAATATGTGGTCATTCCATCGCAAGTCTTTGGCTAATGTCACACCTAGGATGTGTAGGGATGGGTCGGCCTTTAGTACCACGTCATCCACTTTCAAGGATGGTGAGGTGTTGAACTTTTTCTTTGAAATAAGACAGTGCTTGGTTTTGCCGGGGTTGAAATCAACACGATTGTTCTTTCCCCACTCTAGAATGAGTTCAATGTCGTTATTAACAGAGATGGACATAATTTCCCGATCATCAAGACAGGATCTGGCATGAGTCTGTCTTGTATCGTAGCTGTACGAGTAACGTAAAGTACCGTCGTCAGCGAAGCTGAGAAGTGGGTTGGAGGGGATTGAAAGTAGGTCATTTATAAAGATGAGAAATAGGGCCGGTGATAAAATTGAACCCTGGGGGACCCCCGCAGAAATGGGGTGAGATTCAGATTTGACGCCATCCAATACTACCTTAATTGAACGGCCGGAAAGGAAACTTTCAACCCACTTATACAGAAGCGAGTCAATTCCAATAGCTTTGAGTTTAGCTAACAAGGCTGAGTGCCATACTCTATCAAAAGCTTTGGAGATATCTAAAGCAACCAAACTAGATTCACCAGATCCATGCAAACTTCGGTTGAGGTGTTCTGTAAGGCAAACTAAAAGATCACCAGTGGATCTTTTTTGTCGAAAGCCGTATTGTTTGTCGTTGATAAGTTGGTTGGATTCTAGGTATCCCATTAGCTTTTTGTTCATTATCGTCTCCATGGTTTTGGAGAGAATAGAAGTAATTGCTATTGGACGGTAGTTGGAGGGAAGGCTGGAGTTACCTTTTTTCGGTATTGGCTGGACATGGGCAAGTTTTCAGGAGTCTGGGTAAACTCCGAAGGAGTATGATAGAGCAAAAAGTTTGCGCAGAGGTTTAGCCAAAGGTGATTCGCATTGTTTTAAGACGACAGGGGGTATATTATCGGGTCCAGTGCATTTATTGACATCGAGCTCCTTGAGGCACCTGTACACCTCGCGAGTCCTGAAGAAAACCCTGGGCATTAAATGAGCGCTGTGCTCGAGAACCGGGGGTAGCATATCAGTTTGGGGTAAAGAAGAATTGGAAGCAAACAGAGATGCTAATAAATCGGCCTTGGATTTGCTGTCTGTTATCACCTTCTCATCGTGGATGAATGAAGGAGTTGTGGATGAAGTGAAATTCTTCTTAATGGAGCTTACCAAGGACCAGAAGTTCTTGCTACCAGAGGTTGCATTAAGGAGTTTACTTCTCAATTTGTTGTCAAATGAATTTTTGACATTCCTGATGGTGACTTTGCAGGAATTTCTCAGTTTTATATACTCTAAACGGAGCGATTCACTCGGGGAGCTCTTGTAAGCTCGAAAGGCGGCTTCTTTATTTCTGATTGCATTCATACATTCCTGATTAAACCATCTGTTGGGCCTAGCCTTCACAGATTTAGTTGTATGAGGAATGAACAAATGCATTCCTGCCTGTATGATCCTAGAGATACGGATAGCGGCAGCGTTGACGTTTTTGTATCGGAAACACAGGTTCCAGTCAGTAGATTGGAAAAAATTAATAAGCCCCAGCCAATTGGCCTTCCCATAATGCCATACAGTTCTTTTAACTGGTTTGGGAGGGGTGGGAAATTTGAATGGGAAGCTAGCGCTAACTAAGCAGTGGTCCGAATTGCCGAGAGGTGAATCAACTGTGACGGTATATCGTGCTGGATGGGAAGTAAGGAAAAGATCAAGGAGATATCTTCCTTGACCAGCAGCATCAGGGACTCTTGTGGGATGATCCACAATTTGATGCAAGTTATTGATGTCTGCAAAGAGCTCGACGTCCTTGCCAGAAGCACTGGTGCCATTTGAGTAAGTCAGCCAGTTTACATTGTGAACATTGAAATCACCCGCAACGATGATTTCACACTCAGGATTGGACGATAAAAATCCCGAGATTTGTTCGGAAATAGTATCAAAAGATAAGGTGGAGGCTTCGTTACTTATGTTAGGGCTTCTGTATGGGAAGCAGAAGAATATGACGTGGCTTTGGAAAATGATTTTAATCCAAAAATAATTAAAATCTGAAGTCGTGCTTGAATTTATTTTATAAAAAGCCACGTCATCCCTAACATAGATGGCGATACCCCTATGGGGGGAGAGATTGTGCACTAAAGTGAACCCCGATACCTGGTAATGACCTAAGTCATTATCGGGTGATATTTGGGTTTCACTAAGTGCGAAGATTGGGGGTTTATATGTCAACAAGTGGCACTCAACAAAAGAAAAGTTCGCTTGAAGTCCACGGATGTTACAGAGGTAAAAAACAAAGCTTGACTTGTAACGGGACTTCGGTTGCGCGGGCTCAATCGCCACATTCTTATTGATATTTCCCGGAATTACAACCGTCGCAACCATCAGAGTCAATGAAATCTGCCTGCGTTAAAGTGTTATGCCTTTTGAAACGGGGCAAATTTCATCGACCGACAGATTTTGGGCGCGACACTTGCAGGTCCGTGAAACGAGTGAGGGTAGGGAGCAAAGGGAACTTACTTTGTGCTGTGCGTCGGTCGCTTGTCTTTGGAAGGGTGATGAAGCCTTCGCTTTACACTGCGCGCGTATATTTCTTTTATGTTGTTGTTTTTTTTTGTGGACGTTGATTTTGATTTTTTCACTTTCACACAAAAAAAAAATTTGGATTTTATTTTATTTTTTTTTAACGCGGCGTGTTTTACGGACCGGATCAGCACACGTCCGAACACTTTGCTATCCACGGCCAAACTCTTGCCTTCATTCGGAAGGCCGATAGTCTGTGCAGCTAGTGGGGTACGTACACAATAGGCCTAACTTGGCCTCAGTGTTCACCATATGGGTTGCCCCCTTGCTTATTATAATAATAATAATAATACATCCAACCATTTTGCGACTCTGACGTCGGGGTATCGAGAACAACTCGCTGGAGTATTATGCCTCCTGAAACAAGTTGAATCTCATCAACCAACCGATGACATGCGCTTGGTGGAGCGGGGAGCAACTAGTGAAGGCTATGCCAGGAGGAATCAGGAATCCAAAGAGGGAAGAAGAAAGAAGGAAAGTTATGTAGGTGGGAAATTGGGAAAGGGTAGGACCGTGGCACCGCCTGGAATCGAACCTCTGGGATAGTAGTCAGGCGCCTTACCCCTAGACTACCGAGACCCTTATTATGAAATTGCTTGTGATCTAGCTGACGGCTTGGGCTTTCTACTCACTCGCCTGTGCAAACAAAAACATTTTGGTCCTTCGAGCCGGATACTATAATTCCGGCAAGTGAAACTATAGACAAAAGTGCGGTTAATTAACTACCTGTGTAGCGAAAATAATTGCCTGTGCATTCTGTTATAATCTTATCACTTTCTGTGGAGGAGTTTGGCGCTGGCCGTGCAGCATCTATTAGTTAAAAGCATTGACAAGTTGCAGGTAAAATTGTTCCAATTTTCCTTTTAAAGATTTTTTATAACCGCGTGGGTTTCTTCTTTTGAGACTAATTTGTCACCACGGGGAGCTTCAATATTAAAGGAACGTGAGCATAAAACGGCATAAGTGTATGTTAAATGGATGATCATGCGAATCGTCGTTGGAGCTCTCCTGATAACTGTTTGTCAAATAGTGCATATAATAACAGGTATTTAAATTGCTGCATGTGCATATTAGAAACTTCTCGAACGGTTATTTAATGAACATTTATAACCATATATATAAATCTATAAACAATATAAAGATTTTAAGACATTAATGTGGTTTCTAAAAGAACGGGTTTAATGACAATAATAATAATAGCGAAAGTGACTTAATTATTCAAATTTACTAACGGTTTAGACTTTCTAGAAATATAAACGGTTATTATTTTACTTGTGCTAAGTTCATTTTGAAGTTCTTTTCATTTAACTTAGCAGTTTTTTTGCGATTTTATTCGATATTTTCTAACGGTATTAAAGTGCATAGACTATTTGAATTGCTGAAGTATTTATTATGAACAGCTATTATTTGAACATGTGTTAAAGTGCGTTTTGAAGTTCGGTGCACTCAATTTTAGTAGGATTTGTCTTACGATATTTTTGAACATTTTAATTTCGTTGAAAGCCCCTTATTTGAATCCGCTTACTTACCGAAATGGAAAAATTCATGAATAAAGCCCTATCTCAATTGGATAAGATTTTAAAGTTTACTATAAATTCCCGCAAGACAGCTACGGATAAAAGAGACGAAGCATTTCTAAAGGCGCGACTGAAACTGCTTGAAACTTATTGGAATGACTTCAACGAAGCGTATGATAACTTAATTGATGAAGTTGATAAAGAGACTCTGAAAAAGGATGACTTTTTTACTTCTGATACCTTTTCAGAGGTAGAATGTGCTTATGTGGAAGCCATCAGTTGGTTGCAAGAACAGCTTATCCCTTTTCAAACAACACGTAAGGAAAGGATTTCCACTGAATCGCAGTCGCTTCACTATCCTGCAAACGTGTCACTTCCTGCGCAAAGCATAAATCTTCCTAAAATCAATTTACCAGTTTTTAGTGGATCATATCTTGATTGGCCTTCTTTTCACGATACCTATGTGTCCCTTATTCACGACAACCCGTCTTTGTCTTATGTACAGAAAATGCACTATCTAAAGACAGGGGAAGCGTCGACATCACAGGGGAAGCATCGAGGCTAATAAAACATTTCGCTATCACTAGTGCGAATTATGAGTCTGCCTGGAATACAATATTATGTCGATACGAGAATAAACGAGTTTTGGTCCATGCAAATCTCGATGCACTTATTACCTTGCCTAGTATGACCACTGAAAGCCCTGGGGAGCTTCGAAGAGTATTAGACAGAATTAACCAGTCAGTGAGAGCCCTAGAAAACCTCGCGCGACCAGTAAAAGAATGGGATGACTGGTTGGTATATTTTTTGACAAGTAAGCTGGACAATAGTACCCGTAAAGACTGGGAAACTTCACTTACCTCCACCGTTGATGTCCCTTCTTGGAAGACATTTCATCTTATTCTGTCCAAAGTTCCGAGCAAAGTCTGTCGATGAACGCGCCAACTTATTGAAGTATAAGAGACTATGCACCAACTGTTTAAAGTCAAATCATACTGTTGCAACCTGTCCTTCTGCAAACCGTTGCCAACAGTGTAATCAACAACATCATACAATGATACATCAACTGTCCACTGCTAGTTCCTCTCCGACATTGGTACCTAGCCATTCAGATATTGCCACATCATCAACATCCAAAGAAAACCAAAGTACGACTTGTTTCACTACAAGGTCTTATGTATCGAATAATCAAGAGGGTCATTCTTCAATACTACTGGCGACAGCTGTCGTCTTAGTTCAAACTTCTGACGGACGTCTGATACGTGCACGAGCTTTACTAGATCAATGCTCCGAGTCCAGTTTGTCCTACGCTTGCGCAAAGAACAAGCAAATATAACAGTCCGTGGTGTAAATCGGTGTGAGGCGGTTTCAGCTAAGTATTGCATTCAGGCTCCTGTTATGCCGACACTTACATCTCTAATGCCACATAGTCCAGTTCATCGACAAGAGTGGAAACACATCGTCGGGCTATCTTTGGCCGACCCAGAATTTGATAAACCCTCAAAGGTAGATCTGATCCTAGGAGTGGAGGTCTACAATCAGGTTATTAAGGGAGATATACGTGAAGGACCGATTGGGGCTCCTCTTGCACAGTCTACAACACTGGGTTGGATACTGTCTGGGAAAATTAAAAGTCCACCACCTACAACAACAATCACCCGTAGCTTTCATATTACGAACTGTGAACTTAATACACAATTGAAAAAGTTTTGGGAAACGGAATCGCAATCGCAGATCTTTACTCCAGAAGAAGCAGAATGTGAAACCTTCTTTGCGAATAATCATCATCGGAATAGTCAGGGACGATACGTAGTGAAGCTACCTTTCAAATCCAATCAATCCTCGTTAGGTAATTCACGCGATGCTGCAATGGCTGCTCTGCTGCGTATGGAACGGAGATTAAGTCGAGACCCTACACTTTTTACAGCGTATTCAGAGTTCCTTAAAGAATATATTTCTTTGGGTCACATGGAACTGGTCACTAATGAAAATGAGTCGTCGGCTCACTATTATTTACCACACCACGCAGTTCTGAAACCTAGTAGTACTACGACCAAGTTACGTGTAGTTTTCAACGCCTCGCAGAAAACCTCGACAGGTAGTTCTCTTAATGATATTCTCCACATAGGGCGATCGATGTCTTCCGTATACTGATGAAATGGCGATTGTATCCTTACTTATTTACAGCCGATATTGCAAAAATGTCTCGACAGATTTTGGTCGATGATCCCGATACTAATTTCCAGAGAATATTATGGCGAACCTCCCCACACGAGCCAGTGCGATGCTATCGACCCCTAACAGTAACATATGGGACCGTCTGTGCACCATATTTAGCCTGTAAAACTTTACAGCAATTAGCAAATGATTACAAAGAACAATACCCAAGCGCCTCTAAAATTCTTCTTGAAAACTTTTATGTAGATGACGCTCTCTTCGGTGCGTTTGATGTAGAAGAAGCTAAAAAACTACGTTGTGAACTCGATAAGCTACTAATGCAAGGAGAGTTTAAACTTCGAAAATGGCTTTCGAATTCGACCGACCTGCTGGATGACATTCCTCTAGAGGATCGCGAGCTCGTCAGATCTGTCAAAGTAATTAGTGACTCTCAAATTAAAACATTGGGAATTGGTTGGAGTCCAGACATTGATTCTTTCCAATTTCACATTCGACTGTCCAATTCAACTGTTTCGACTAAAAGGTCAGTTCTATCAGATATAAGTCGACTGTACGACCCACTAGGCTGGCTATCTCCGGTGACAATCACTGCTAAAATAATTTTACAAAAGCTATGGATAACTAACATTGATTGGGATGAAGAACTTCCTAAAGACCTTGAGGCCGTATGGCAAAACTATAAACGTCAACTTCAGGATATTGATAACCTTAAAATTCCGCGTTGGATAGGTACAAGCCCCTCTAATCTAGGGCTTGCGCTTCACGGATTCTGTGATGCTTCGCTGTCTGTTTACAGCGCTGCAGTGTATGCTCGTGTTGTACATGACAACGATATCATCCAAGTGAGTCTTCTTGCTTCAAAAAAACGAGTGAGCCCAATTCGTACTGTATCATTACCACGACTAGAACTCTGCGGAGCTGCGCTGCTAGCGGAACTTCTGTCATATATTCAGGACCATCTAATCTTCAAGATATCCCTGTGCACACCTGGACTGATTCAACAATTGTCCTCGCCTGGCTACGTGAGCATCCTTCAAAATGGAAAGTATTTGTTGCAAATAGGGTGTCCTTAGTGCACGAGAAACTGTAGGGACATCGTCCTACTACTTCCGGTCGTACTTAGTCAAGGAGACTTGTTACAAAAAACGCAGTCGACCGAGGCTAAGTAAGAAAAAAATAAATTAAAAACTTTTGACGTTAAAAATAAAAATCTAACCTGTTGTCAACGAGATGTAAATATAAAAGATATATCGAGTTACTAAAATTTTGTCTAAATTATTGAAATAACCAACGGCCAATAAATAAGTGTAAAATAAAAATAAATGTTAAATTACGCAAACTAAATGGAAAGTGTAAAGTCTGTATACAAATAAAAATATACTTATAAAGTTATTAATCAAGACAAGACTTTTCATTATTGGAAGACAGCGAAAACTATTAGGAAGCTAACTCCTAAAGTGGTGACCCCGACGTTGGACAAGGTTTTTGTTAAGGACTTGAAGGACCCCGTGAAGAGGAAAGCACACCGTTTCCAGACACGAGTCAAGTTTGAATCTGAAGATTTCTGAAGAAAAAAAAAACATAAGAAGGTTACATACATATATGAAACTGGTTGGAAATTCGAAAGATAAGTGGGCCTTCTTAAATTTTACATAAATATAATTGATATAAATATTAAATCTTTCTAAATTTTTTTTTTTTTTAATATAAATAGATTATTTGACATTGTTTGATTCTATATTGATTATTGTGTGAGTGTGTTGGTTATTTTTCATTCCACTTGTGTGCTCGTCGTGTTGTTGTTGTTTTATCCCCCTTTTCCTATTTCTTTTCATTGGATTGACGCTGTTTAGATTTTCACAATGAATACATCGTTGGAAAATTCATTTATTCTCGACATGGATGAGTCGTTGCCCAGCCTGGAGGAGGGGCTGCCGGATCGGCGTAGGGTTCGGGCAGAAGTTGATGTAGCCTCAACGGCAAGATTTAACCTGCCCGAATTCCATCAAAGCGACCCGGCAGTCTGGTTCTACCAGGCGGAGGCCCAATTCTCTTTGAATGGGGTCTCATCGGACAAGCAAAAGCTGTCCCATATGGTCTCGGCACTGCCAACCGAGGCCGCAAAGATACTGCTCCATGCCTTCCCGGACCTCAGCACCGCCAGCTATGTAGAGGCTAAGAGGAGGTTGCTCGACCGATATGGTTTATCGACGAGGAACCGACTCGAACAACTGCTGGCGGCTCATGAGCCGGGGGACAGGAAACCTTCTGATTTTTTAAGAGGGTTGCAAAGTCTGGCCGGAGACAGCCTGGGCGAGAGCGAGGGTCTCATCAGGGGTCTTTGGGAAAGGCGACTTCCCAGGGACATCCAGGTAGTCCTAGCTGCGTCTTCGGACCAGTCTTTGGATCAACTGTCCAGGCTGGCAGACAAGGTGTGGGAGGTGACATCTCGCCAGCCCACACCTGCTCAGGTGTCAGAGGTTAGGGCCTCATCATCCCTGGAGAGGACGGTGCAGTCCCTCCAACGAGAGGTACGCCAGTTGAAGGCACTCATGTTGGGGGGGAAACATGGACCGCAACAGGGGTCGACGAGAGGAACTGCTGGTCAGCAACAATGGAGCCGCGCTCCGGCGCAACAGCCATCGACAACTTCGTTGAAGACCAGCAACCCCACCAATCAGGGAGCGATCCCTAAGTCCTCCGCCGCGCAGGCACTGCCGGGGACGCTCTGCTACTTCCACTACCGCTTCGGTAGTGGGGCAGAGCGGTGCACCCCGCCTTGCGCTTTTAAAGGTCCAGGCTCAGCAGCCAAGAGGGACTGGAGGACAAAGGGGCCCCGGTCAAAAAATTAAATTGGCGGGGAGTCGCCACATCCGCGGGCGTCTCTCAGCAGAGACGCTCGTGCAGATTATTTGTCCGCGACCAGCACAACCAGCTCGATTTTTTAATCGATTCTCGCGCGGACATATCTTTAGTTCCGAAGCACACGTTTAGGGTACAAACAACATGCCCTAATTTGCTTCTGCGGGCCGCAAATGGATCCACGATCCAAACTTTTGGCGCGAAGTTGCTGGAACTGAACCTAGGTCTTCGCCGACGGTTCATCCACAACTTCATCATAGCCAACACCAACAAAGCTATACTCGGTGCGGACTTTCTCACAAAGTTCGAGCTCATTCTCGATTTTAAACATCGAGAATTAGTAGACTCACAGACCAGTCTGCGGACTGATGTCTGTACTACTAGTGAGTATATATTCGAGAGCTTTGAATGCCAACATCTTGGCAAATATAAAGTATTGTTAATGAAGTACGCTTCATTAACACAACCACCAAATTTTAACCTACCGGTTAAACACAATGTGCAACACCACATTGTTACTAATGGGCAATTACCTTTCGTTACCGCTCGTAGACTTCATCCTGAGAAGCTCAAGGTGGCGAAATTGGAGTTTGAACATATGGTTCAACTAGGGATTTGTCGACCATCGTCGTCTCCCGCAGCATCTCCACTTCATCTGGTCCCTAAACGGGATACAAATGATTGGAGGCCATGCGGCGACTACCGTCGCCTTAATGCAGTCACAGTGCCGGATAGATATCCAATCCCGCACATTCACAATTTTTCTGTGAACCTTCACGGATGCACGATTTTTTCGAAGGTGGATTTGGTACGTGCGTATCATAACATCCCCATTGCACAAGAAGACGTGCATAAGACTGCCATAATAACACCTTTTGGTCTGTTTGAGTTTACTCGCATGCCATTTGGGTTAAGAAATGCAGCCCAGTCATTTCAAAGATTTATGAACGAAGTCACAAGAGACTTAGACTTCGTTTATGTCTATCTAGACGATATACTTATCGCTAGTAAATCCGAGGATGAGCATCTCACTCACCTCGAATTACTGTTTAAACGCCTTGATAATTTTGGTTTAACAATAAAATTATCAAAATGCGTTTTTGGGGTCAGTGAGATCAACTTTTTGGGACATAGTATCGGCAAGGATGGAATCCTTCCATCACCCGAACGAGTCCAAGCAATTAGTGACCTCACAACTCCAACAACAGTCAAACAAATACAAAAATTTATAGGAATGGTGAACTTTTATCACCGATTTATTCTTAAACTAGCACAACTGCTAGTACCGATCAATGAACACTTGAGGGAACTCCTCAATTGTTCATCAACAACAAAAAATAAGGAACAACTTCCTTGGCCCGCAGAATGCCAACAAACATTCCTCGACGTGAAAGCCGCAATGGCTGCAGCAGTGATGCTGATACACCCACTAGAGGATGCTAAATATAGCGTCACAACTGACGCTTCCGATTTTGCTATCGGAGCTGTGCTGGAACAATTTAACGGTCACAGATGGCAACCATTAGCTTTCTTTTCTAAGAAGCTATCATCTGCTGAACGAAATTATTCTGCATTTGATTGCGAACTACTCGCAATCTTTGCAGCAATAAAACATTTTCGGTACTTTGTTGAAGGAAGAAATTTTGTGGTCTACACTGACCACAAGCCTTTAATACACGCCCTTCACACAAAAACCGAAAGATCTCCCCGCCAAACAAGACACCTGAGCCTAATTTCCCAGTTCACAACAGACATCAGACATGTCTCTGGGAAACAAAACGTTGTCGCAGATTATTTATCTCGCTCATTAGCGGCCGACAACGTTGACACAATCACCTTCGATTTGCCACATCTGGCGAAGGCACAAGAAGGTGACAAAGAGTTACAACGACTCCAAGAGCATCCCAGTAGTAGCTCGAAGGTAAAACTAATACTCACACCAATTCCTTTCACAACTCATGAAGTTTGGTGTGAGATTAGCACGGGTACATTACGCCCATACATACCTTCATCATTAAGAAAATTAGCATTCAATGCTGAACATAGCTTGTCGCATCCAGGCATACGTGCCACAAGGCAAGCTATTACTAAAAAATATTTTTGGCCAGCGATCAATAAAGACTGTAACAACTGGTCTAGATCCTGCATAGGTTGCCAAAAATCTAAAGTTTCGAGACACACCAAATCTCCACATGAAGCTTTTAACCCACCAAATAATAGATTTGAACATATCCATATGGATATTGTTGGACCATTGCCCCCATCTCGAGGATATTCATATATCCTAACAATCGTAGACCGATTTACGAGATGGCCGGAGGCATATCCAATGCGAGACATCTCTGCTACTACGGTGGCCAAACATTTCGTCACCGAGTATGTCCCTAGATTCGGCGCCCCACTTGAACTTACAACAGATCAAGGGTCGCAGTTTGAATCAAAATTATTCAATGAAGTCACAAAACTTCTAGGTACGCATAGGATACGTACCACCGCCTACCATCCACAAGCAAATGGGATGGTAGAGCGATTTCATAGACAACTGAAAGCGGCCTTAATGGCAAGGGACAACACTACTCATTGGAGTGAGGATTTGCCCTTTGTTTTATTAGGTATTCGCTCGGCAATTAAAGCCGATTTACAATGCTCACCAGCAGAACTTGTCTATGGACAGAATCTGAAGCTCCCCAATTCAATTTCCATCCCAACGGATGAGAACCCGATAGAGCACTCAGAATTTCTAACACGTCTTCGCACACATATGAAAGGTCTGTCGGCGACACAGCCCCGACAGTCAGTTCAAAATGATGTGTACGTGCCGAACGCCTTAGAGAACGCGGAGTATGTTTTCATACGTACCGATCGCGTCCGACGGCCTTTTGAAACACCACACGAAGGGCCATTTAAAGTAATCAAAAGATTACGTAAACATTTCGTCGTCAACATAAATGACACAAATAAGTCGATAACTATCGATCGACTAAAACCTGCTTTTGAGTGTGACCGAGGCGTTGAAGCAGCATCAATTCGCTCGGTACACTTCATGTAACGCTACGCTGGGAGGGGAGTATGTAGGGACATCGTCCTACTACTTCCGGTCGTACTTAGTCAAGGAGACTTGTTACAAAAAACGCAGTCGACCGAGGCTAAGTAAGAAAAAAATAAATTAAAAACTTTTGACGTTAAAAATAAAAATCTAACCTGTTGTCAACGAGATGTAAATATAAAAGATATATCGAGTTACTAAAATTTTGTCTAAATTATTGAAATAACCAACGTGCCAATAAATAAGTGTAAAATAAAAATAAATGTTAAATTACGCAAACTAAATGGAAAGTGTAAAGTCTGTATACAAATAAAAATATACTTATAAAGTTATTAATCAAGACAAGACTTTTCATTATTGGAAGACAGCGAAAACTATTAGGAAGCTAACTCCTAAAAAACTACCTAATGCACTTTGGCATCACGTGCCTTCCGAAAACAATCCCGCCGACTCGATCACTCGAGGAATACCCGCATCAGAGTTGCAACTGTTCAATATGTGGTGGTTAAAACCTCCTTAGCTCCGGCAGACTTCCGAGGATTGGCCGCAAATTAAGGCGTCTCCGTGTGATGCTGAAATTCAAGAATCAATACGTAATAGCTGTACCACATTGGCTAGATCCACATCCAGGGTTCCTGACGACTTCACTTCAACTGTACTTCTTCGCTTTTCTGATTTATTGCGACTTTTGCGAGTAACTGCCTACTGCTACCGCTTCTATCACAACTGCAAAATAAATTCAACTACTAGACGTGAGGGCTTCCTGAAAGCTGAAGAAATCAACACTGCATCGGAATTGTGGGTTAAGCTTGTGCAACTGATAGCATCTGCCGCTGAAATTAGACACATTGAACCAAAAGCTCAGCCATATCTAACCTAACCTAACCTAACCCAAGTCTTGATAATAAATCACTATTGCGTGTAGGTGGACGACTGAAACATGCTATCTTGTCCTATGATGAGAAATTTCCATTAATTTTGCCTAATGATAGCCACCTCACACAGTTGATAATAGCACACTCGCACAGCATCACACTACATGATGGAACGCAAGCCACGCTACAGCATCTTCGTAGCCGCTATTGGATAGTAAATGGTCGCAACAAAGTAAAACAATTTATACGCCGGTGTGTTGTTTGCTGTCGCTTTAAAGCAATTTCGCGAACCCCTTTGATGAGAGACCTTCCGGTCGATCGCTTTCGTCCTACCAAACCGTTTGTTTATAGCGGGGTCGACTACGCCGTCCGTTCATCGTCAAGTCCATAAAAGGTCGCTCTCGTGTCGCGCTGAAGACGTACGTTGCTTGCTTCGTATGCTTTGCAACCCGTGCCATCCACCTAGAACTCGTGATGGAGCTAAACGCCGAGGCCTTTATCGCCGCGTTTCGTCGTTTCATTAGTCGACGCGGTCGCTGCGCGCGTATCTACAGCGATAACGGACGTAACTTTGTAGCAGCTGACAAGCAACTGTCACGTCACCTTCAGCAACTTATGGATGAAGCTGAAATTCCGCAGATTACCTTAAAGGACGGTACTGAATGGCACTTCATTCCTCCCTCCTCACCACACTTTGGAGGACTGTGGGAGGCTGGAGTAAAATCTATGAAATATCATCTGAAGCGTGTGATTGGCAACCATCTACTGTCACTGGAAGAAATACATACGTTACTAGCGCAGGTCGAAGCTTGCCTCAATTCTCGACCTCTGCAAGCTATCTCGGATGATCCCACTGATATTTCTGCTCTGACACCTGGGCACTTTTTGGTCGGTGAGAGTCTCCTCGCGATTCCAGAACCAAGTTACCTGAATATTCCTATCAACCGATTGAATCGCTGGCAGATGGTACAACACATGTATGCCAGCATATGGAAATGCTGGTACAAGGAGTATATATCAACTCTTCAATTACGCTATAAATGGCAACATCGTTCAGAACCCCTTAAAGTGAACAACTTAGTCTTAATTAAGGACGACAACCTACCACCACAACGTTGGTTACTAGGGAGAGTAGTGGCCCTTCATCCAGGCTTAGATGGAGAAATTCGTGTCGCCTCGGTACAACATAAGGACGGGTGCTATAAACGCCCAGTAGTGAAACTATGTGTTATTCCCGTTGATCCAGAAAACTAAACTAAATAACTAATTATTAACATTCAAAACAGCCCCCAACTAATATCTATTATTTCTTATTAGATGCTACTCAAGTTAGGCCACTCTACTTAAAATGAGGCAGTCCTGCATGGCGGGCGGAGCAGTAACCAGCGGATCGTGTTACACACGAGGCGGGCGGAATGTTCAAACTCAACTAGAAGCTACAACACAAAATTCAAATAATTACTAACAATAAATTTAAGCTGGTAACCCTTATTAATTTTCGTTTTCATTATATGAGAATTCCTTTATATTTATATTTCTCCAAAATTACTGTTAGAAATATCATTTCGTTAACCTTGTTAGAAATTTTAAAAGTCAGTCTTCTGTAAGATCTCAAGCTCTCAACTGTATGAACCTAATAAAAGTTAAGCGATCGTGGACATTGTGGTTTCATTTAAAGTAAAAGTTAATAACTTAATAACTTTCTACTCACTCGCCTGTGCAAACAAAAACATTCGTAATTATTGCGGTACATAACGATATAAAAGTTTCCCAGGTTTGGGATCCAGATGGCCGTAGTGCCGAGGTCGTCGGTATGCCATCCCAACCCAGCCCTTTCCGGCCACTGTTCGCTGATAAGTATTATATCAGTGCGTTTCTCGGTGTAGAGTTGCGTTAAGAGGTCATGGGCCGTCCTACTCCTGTGGAGATTCGTCTGCAGTACACGGGTCATCGCGAAGTTTTGCTGGACACTTCCTTAAAGGCTCTACAGCCTTTCGACCCCGCCACGTGGTTCGAGTCCCCCATGTTCCCGGCGGAACATAGGAAACAAGAAGGGTCCTCTGTAAGCCCGCGTTCTTATGTTCCGCCGCACCAAAGTGGTAGCACAATCTGTTCCTAACTGGCCCCTTGCAGGTTGAGCTAAGGTGCCTGTATCCGAGACAGCGGAAGCAGCGCTTCACATCCGCACCGCGTCTTACATAGTATCTCACGAAGCCAATGAGCACCCGCCCACTCTTCAACATCCTTAACACGGCAGCCTCCTCCATCCTAACAAAGGCCAGGCGTTGCTGCCTGGAGTTTAGCCTTGTTAGGGATACCTGGATATCCCCGGTGAAGCGCTTCCTCGATCTCCTCCGCGGTGGTCCAGGTGTCGAAATCTTTAATTTGAAGCAAGGATTTCGGTTCAAGCTCCCTGGTGCTTGTATCTCCTACCGCCGATCTCAGGACGCTTGCCAATGACGCGTTGTTTTCAGCGGTGGAATGGCCCAGCTCCAGTAGCACCCCTCCGGCCCTGGTCTGCCGGGCCGCTCTCATCTGCACTCCGATCTCGTCGGTTCTTCGTGCTCCGCAGGGATTATTTTTCGCTAAAAAAGTGACAAATTTTTAGATTTTCTCTCAGGTATTTTAGTTCGTAGAAACTTGACATTTTTATGAGTAATTGAACTACTATCAAGATATATGCATAATAAAATAATTTTTATTTTTGGTTTTTTTGTTTGTGGCCATGGTCAAGTTCAGCCCTTTGTACCGTTAGTACGTTATGTCCTTCAAGTCAAGCCAAGTGGCCGAGTTGGCTAGTTTTGGGAGAAAAGGTGCGTGTAGGTAAAAGCGGAAAAACTTAGTGAGGGCTGCTACATTCCTACCGTGGCTTGAAGGGCAAAGACAGAAGAAAAAGGGTGCTTTCGCACCTTATCCTTGGCTAAGCTTGTTTTTGGGGCGCCCGCCTAGATATACGAGTTATATTCAAGGCGGAATGTAAGACTTGGGGTTTGTTTACTCCATCACATATCTAGGGCCTTATTCTCTATTACAATATGGTTATATTTTTTAACGAAACTAGCCGAAACCGTATTCTCTATTGCAATATCGGCATTCATTTTACATGAAAGTTTCATAATATTCGCAAATTTTTACTGTTTTGTTTTCGGATCGGATTTAACAATTGTAATAGAGAATAGGGCCCCTGGAGATAAAATTACGTCTAAAGGGCTCAATGCACGAGCGCTCCATGCACGCCAAAACAGCAATGGATGGAGCGCTCGTGTATTTCGCATTTGCTCGCAGGATTTTGACGTCATGACGACGTAAAAAGATTATGTTTCAGATGTGCATAGCTGCGCCATTTTTCCCGCGAGCAAATGTTCGTTTTCCTTTGGTGGATCCTCAAGATCTCAAGATGTGAGTCAGCCATTGGATAATTTTTTCCCACTGAGATAAAGGAAGGATGGTAAAAGTTTTCATGGAGATAAGAGCTAACGCTCTAGCAGACAAGGTCTAGTCCGTGTTTTTCTTATATTGACGAAGGCGTAGGAGCAGGGTGTCATTACCGAAAGTATAAAGTGGGTTGGAGGGGAGTGAGAGCAAATTATTAATGAATAATAGAAAGAGATCAGGTTAGAGAATCGACCCTTGGGAAACGCTGGCCGAGATAAGATAATGCTCCGTATAAAGATGCGACAGCTAGAATTAAGAACCCAAACGCATTTCACATCGGCAGACATCTGAGATTGCCTCCACCTTAGCAACATGCAACATATTTGAGTTTCCAGCTATAGCCTAGTCACTTTATACAAAACTAGTGGGATGTTGTGCCTAGAGACTAGCCACTAATTACGCTTTTTCATGGTATCCTTTCTGTTGAATAACACTTCAGACTGGATGACAATATATTAAGTGGAGATTGTGAAGAATCACGAAAACATTCCAACAAATAACTTGAAAAACTAACGAATCTTTCATGAAGATGCTGCTGAAAGAATTATACAATAATTACCCGCCAAGAATTTGAAAGAATTGATATATTTTAATTGCACCCCATCTATGACAAAGAATAGTGAACACTCCATCTATGCCAATATTACATTACTCTTCGTTTTACCTGTGATTATCAATTTCCATAAAATATACAAAATACATTTCAGGCTTCACTTCGGGCCCTGACGGTATTCCACCTGCTGTCCTGAAGTCCTGTGTGGAGGTTCTCCAGCCTCCACTGAAAACCCTGTTTCAGAAATCCCTGGATAAAGGGTGCTTCCCTACGCTTTGGAAGAATTCGTTTATAATTCCTATTCACAAAAGTGGTAGCAAAAACGAAATATCGAATTATAGACCAATTGCGAAGTTGTCTGTTATACCGAAGCTTTTCGAATCAATTATCTATTCTGCGATCGCTCCGATCTGCAAGAGGCTTGTCTCAACGAATCAACATGGTTTTCTTGCAGGTCGTTCCACTACCACCAATCTTCTTGAGTTCACTTCTCATGCTGTGGAGGGCTTCGTTTCTGGTTGTCAAACTGATTGCGTTTACACTGATTTTAGCAAGGCATTTGACAAGCTCTCCCATTCTATTATAATTCTCAAATTAAGAAGGCTTGGCTTTCCGCAAGCATTTCTGGTGTGGTTCCAGTCTTACTTAGCTGACCGGACCTACCAAGTTCTTCTTCGAGGATCCAAATCAGTACCCATTCAAGCATCATCCGGTGTCCCTCAAGGAAGTCATCTGGGCCCTCTTCTCTTCTTTTTATCAATTGATGACATTGTTTCCTTGCTAAGACACTGTAGAATATTGATTTACGCTGATGACATCAAGTTATACCGTCACATTAAGAGTATTGAGGATTGCAAACTTTTGCAAGCTGATCTTGACACCTTTTACTCTTGGTGTACTTATAACAACCTGGTTCTTAATATTAGTAAATGTGAAGTCATGACTTTTAGTAGGAGACGTGATCCTATAATTTTTAACTACACCTTTCTTAATGAAGGTGTCCCTCGTGTAAACTTTGTTAAAGATCTCGGGATTAGATTTGATAGTAAGCTGGATTTTTCCACTCACATCAACTATATCTCTTCTAGAGGTAGTTTAGTCCTGGGATTTATAAAAAGGTGGTCCAAAGAATTTAACAACCCCTTGATTACTAAACACCTTTATATTTCTCTTGTCAGACCATTACACGAATATGCGTCCTCACTACTCTGTGCATGTTAGAACTATTGAATCGGTCCAACGAAGGTTCGTTCGATTCGCACTGAATCATCTTCCTTGGGAAAACCCATTAGTTCTTCCATCTTATGAATCTCTGCTTAACTTACTTAACTTAAGCTCTCTTCACAAGCGCCGTGAGGTGGCCGATGTTGTTTTTGTTCATCAGCTCCTTAATGGAAAGGTTGACTCAGGTTTTCTAGATCACCGTGCATCGTTTAGAGTGAGTCGTTACAATCTAAGAGGACCACCTCTCTTACAAATCAACTCTTCTAATACGAATTACGGCAGATTCGAACCTGTCAATCGCATGTTCATTAACGTGAACAACAATATTAACGTGAGTATTGGTAAAGATGTCCTTAAAAGGAGTCTTTTTAATCTCACGTGATTGATTACATTTTATGTTGTTTGGTGGGTTACATGTTGGATGCCCTTACTTTTTATTTTAATTTATGTTCAATCTCTTTTTAACCGACTTCAAAAAAAGAGGAGGTTACTCAATTCGACGTGTAGGTATTTTGTGGTCCTGTTCACGCATAACTTTGTAACCCAAAAACTTTTTTGCTTTTTTTTTGGTTCATTTCAAGGGCGAGCTTCCCACGGTGGTCCCGTTAAATTTTTTCTAAATTCTGATAACGGAGTTCGAAGGTCGGCAGAAAAAACTGTTAAAATTCAACCTGTTAAAGTTCAACCTAAACATTTCATGGGCACCGAACAAATTACTTTATTGTTGAAAATCTGGCAGCAGGCCGATGGCGGAGTGGGTAGAGCGTCGGATCCTCGATACAGCGTAGTGTGGCGTTGGCAGGTTCGATTCCGGTAGAGGCAGCCGGTTTTTTTCTTTTTCTTTTTTTCTTCTTTCTGAAATGATTTATTAACATATTGGTTAGCGGCCGATAGTACTTGACATAGCGCAAAGGGCTAGAGACAAGTATTCTTGTCTGTGGGATCTGTGGGGTGCGAGTTCGATCCCAAGGGCTCGCGGTGCTTTTTTTTCTATATATCGACAAAATAATTATTTTTTAATTTCCTTCGGGGAATTTTGTTCGAAATTAAACAAGTTTTCGACGTGAATGCGTCTGTAAATTTGCTTCCAGAACAAAAGCCGATAAGAACGAAATTATGGCGTAATTTGCAGCTCAAAAAACTATTGTTTATATCGAATAAATAAATATACCATGACGTGGATGAAGAATCAAAGAATTTTATTGTTTACATTTAATTTCCCCGATATAAATGGCAACTTAAATTTTATATGCCATATATTATCTTGATCTGTATGTGTGGGTAGTGTAAACAAATCTTGCAACTTGATTTTGACCCAGTTCCATATAACCGATCAACTGCAAATTTTGCACATACGTATAGTTCGCATGACAATACAATCTGCAATCAAATTTTGCAATTGCGATCCTCGACCCCAGACATGGGTATCAAATGAAAAGGTGTGACTAGTAGAATACACTTCGTTATGTGGCGTCGTAAAAACGTAGGCTCCTTGCAATGACAGGCAATATTAAAAAATGAATGGACTAAAAAGCACGAAATAAAAAAAAATTTTAAAAACCGACTTCAGAAAAAAACCATTCCCGCGATACACAAAAAAGGATGAAATAATTGTTTGTAATTCTTAACAACATCAATCCAATAAGAATGGATCTAGAAAGAAGAATCACTTTTGAAGACGGTGCCAGGTAGTAGTTGACTTTGATTGCACTAACTCTTGCTACGGCAATTTTTTACATTTCTTTGTTAGGCTTATGCCCTTAATATATCACCCACATGTGTTAGCACCGTCTTCAAAGGTGATTCTTCTTTCTAGATCCATTCTTATTGGATTGATGTTGTTAAGAATTACAAACAATTATTTCATCCTTTTTTGTGCATCGCGGGAATGGTTTTTTTCTGAAGTCGGTTTTTAAAATATTTTTTTCATTAGAGATAGGATTTGTGTTTTTATTTACTAATTTTTATGTTACTAATATTTTATGTTTGCATGTCTCAGCTGAGCCACGGCAGTGGTAAATATTTCTCAGCCCTGCTGGGAAGTGTGCCTTCTGTGTTAGAAGGGAAACTCTATATATATATATATATATATATATATATATATATATATATATATATATATATATAATATATATATATATATATATATATATATATATATTTAGTACAGGAAAAATAGTAAAAATAGCGGAAATGATTGGGTACAGGCTGAAAATTGGCACGGAGCTTCCTTTTAGGGTTCTTAATAAGGGGTTATAAAGTCTACCGATTTTCTACCCCGGGAACCTTTCTTTCTAGGGGGTTTTAGGGTCAAAATATCTGTTTTTTGCAAATGCATCTGAAACCGTAAGTCCTATCATAAAAAAATGTTCACAAAGTTTGTAGCTCATACGATTTTCTACAAAAAATGTTATTATACATTTTCCCGTACGTATTGCCATTCATGAGATATCACCGTTTTAAAGATTTAAAATATTCATATGAACTCATTCACGACTTGTATAGGTTTTCCGACGTTCAAGTTGGAGTACTTTTCTAATTTTTTCAGGGGTCATTCCTGGATGTATTTGGAGAAAAAATGTGTTCTAGATAGGGGGCTAACCACTAAGATACAGGGTGTTCGCGAAAAAACAATGTCTTTTTTTGTCATTTATTTAGAGTTGAATAACTCCTAGACCAATTATCGTAAACCAATATACTTAGGCTCATCTTTTAGGTCAAAGTGTATTCTTTTATTTGATATAAAGATCAGGAACTTGAGTTGCTCCGTTTAGAAGATATGTAGGTTCAAAGCATGAGCGAAATGTTTAAAAGCCTAATGATATTTTTTATTCAATTTAAAGTATATTTTCTGTTTTTATTTACCAAATGGTCCAAATTGGAACAATAATACAAAATTACATCTAAATTATGTCAGATAGTAGACAAAACATGATCAACAAAAAACACAAAAAGAGGGGGCTAAATAAAAACAGAAAATATACTTTTAATTGAATAAAAAATATCATTAGGCTTTTAAACATTTCGCTCATGCTTTGAACCTACATATCTTCTAAACGGAGCAACTCAAGTTCCTGATCTTTATATCAAATAAAAGAATACACTTTGACCTAAAAGATGAGCCTAAGTATATTGGTTTACGATAATTGGTCTAGGAGTTATTCAACTCTAAATAAATGACAAAAAAAGACATTGTTTTTTCGCGAACACCCTGTATTTTAGTGGTTAGCCCCCTATCTAGAACACATTTTTTCTCCAAATACATCCAGGAATGACCCCTGAAAAAATTAGAAAAGTACTCCAACTTGAACGTCGGAAAACCTATACAAGTCGTGAATGAGTTCATATGAATATTTTAAATCTTTAAAACGGTGATATCTCATGAATGGCAATACGTACGGGAAAATGTATAATAACATTTTTTGTAGAAAATCGTATGAGCTACAAACTTTGTGAACATTTTTTTATGATAGGACTTACGGTTTCAGATGCAT
This sequence comes from Thereva unica, assembly GCA_949987705.1. NCBI lineage: Eukaryota > Metazoa > Arthropoda > Insecta > Diptera > Therevidae > Thereva > Thereva unica. The sequence goes on from OX465285.1 coordinate 49,073,115, forward strand.
TTGCAAAAAACAGATATTTTGACCCTAAAACCCCCTAAAAAGAAAGGTTCCCGGGGTAGAAAATCGGTAGACTTTATAACCCCTTATTAAGAACCCTAAAAGGAAGCTCTGTGCCAATTTTCAGCCTGTACCCGACCATTTCCGCTATTTCGCTTTTTTCGGCTTAATTTGACTGTACTAATTATATATATATATATATATATATATATATATATATATATGTATGTATGTATGTATGTGTATGTATATATAGATTTTCATGCTTAGCTGAAAAGTGCGCCTTCTGTGCTAGAAGGGTTAACTCTTGCTACTAAAAAATAAATAATAGAAAATCTGTTGTCATAAATCAGTTGCTTATTTCCTTCGAAAGTTTATAAATACTACATTGCAATGTACCTTTTTACGTAAGAATGAATAAATATGTTTATTGCCATGTTCCTAGAAGTTCATGTTTGGAGTAATGGGAAGGCGCTAGATCGGCGTGCGAAAGGACCAGGGGCGGGTTCGTGTAATGGCGAACGACGATAGTCGAACGAAAAAAAATTGAACTCGAAAAATTTTGGCGACGAAAATTTTAGCGTTCGCGTAGTTCGAAAGAAAATTGTTCGTGTCCTAATGCAAAAACTTGATAACCCAAGACCTTTCGAGTGCCTTTCGTCGGCTTCAGGCGAAAATTTTCAATTTTTTCAACAGCTAACCCGAGGCGAAAAAAATTTCGTTTTCGACATACACGAACCGGTCCACAGTGGGAAATTTTGTTTTTTTAACTCAAAATCTAATATGTCAAGAAAGAAAAAAGCTCCACCAAGCGCATGCCATCGCACAGTGGGGCCCGCTCATAGAAGGTTCTGCTCAAAACTCAATTTTCAAAATGTGGAAATTTTTCAAAAAAAATTGTATCATCGTAGTTGTAATAATGTATCAGATCACGTGTAAAAATATTAAGTCGCTGACTGCTATGAGTCATCGAGCGCATGAGCATAAAGGTCATATTTTAGGCAAAATAATACTTCTGCGAAAAAGGAATGCCAGTTTATGCGCGATATATGTAAAAACATTAATTTCTAACGTTTAACGATAAAATCTATGGAAGTGTATTATGTCGGTGATCAAGCAAGGTTTGTTAATTCTTATTTAATTTTGTATTATATGATAAGTTCATTGGTTTATGATACAGGGCTTAAAATTTGTGGTAGTGTATATTTTTTCGTAGGAGGTTCTTTAAATGACATTTTCTCTAAAATGCGCAAAGTTCTATTTTTGATTCTTTTTTTATTATAAAAGGAAGGCTTTGTATATTAGTAAATCGAAAAAATTAGCAATAGAACTTTGCGCGTTTTCGAGAAAATGTCATTTAAAGAACCTCCTACGAAAAAATATACACTACCACAAATTTTAAGCCCTGTATCATAAACCAATGAACTTATCATATAATACAAAATTAAATAAGAATTAACAAACCTTGCTTGATCACCGACATAATACACTTCCATAGATTTTATCGTTAAACGTTAGAAATTAATGTTTTTCTATCGCGCAAAAACTGGCATTCCTTTTTCGCAGAAGTATTATTTTGCCTAAAATATGACCTTTATGCTCATGCGCTCGATGACTCATAGCAGTCAGCGACTTAATATTTTTACACGTGATCTGATACATTATTACAACTACGATGATACAATTTTTTTTGAAAAATTTCCACATTTTGAAAATTGAGTTTTGAGCAGAACCTTCTATGAGCGAGCCCCACTGTGCATCGGTTGGTTGATGAGATTCAACTCGTTTCAGGAGGCATAACACTCCAGCGAGTTGTTCTCGACGCCCCGATGTCAGAGTCGCGAAATGGTTGTGAGTAGGTGGAATAAAATATCGCGGCTAGGTTGTGACAGTTACTTCCTTCTCTTCTCTCTATCTTCCGGCTAGAGCTGCTGTTCGACATTCACTCTATACGAAAAAATAGATTGTCGGCAGTACAAAGGGACTTTCCCTAAGCCTCTAGTCTGTCACATAAAAAAATGTTTATGTTCTCCTGAGTATCATTATCAAATAATATAATTTAGTGATACAATCAAAACATGTTGTTACACCGAAGTAAAAAAAAGTATTTCACCCATTGTGCGGCCGAGGATTGAACTTGGTTCCCCGGGATAGGATTCCAGCGCGTTACCTCTAAGCTACCGATATATGGACTTTATTAGAAATCTGTTTTTTGTTGTTAAATATACTTCCGGTTGAAATTTCCAGACCATTTTCTCAGTTTTAGGTCTTTTGACCAAGAGCTACAATTTTAGATATAGCCCAGGTCTGTAGCGACAGTACTTTCAGAGATGAAAGAAGGTCACAGACGGACAGACGGACAGAGCATCTGTATAAGCTTCTTTTTTTTAAAAAGCTAAAAAAGAGCAAGCCTCCGAATAAACCCATATCTCAAAAACCATTGGTTCTACGTTAATTTCGTATGGGACATTTTTATGCAGATTTATCTCACGAACAATCTTTACTTAGCCAAAAATTGCATAAAACCGATAATTTACGAGATATTTGAGAAAAATTATTTTCGTGACCTTTGACCCCCCATAACTCGAGTAGCCGGTTAGTTGGCTTTATGGACTTTTGGGAAATTATTTCTAGCCCAAAGTAAAGAGAATCCCGCTGATAAACTTCCAGTTGCATTTTTTCAGAGGTTCATGTTTAAAGTGACTGGGCTATACACAACGAGGCGAGCGAATTCTTCTTAGCCGTGGTCCGCAGCACAAGACATGCTGTAAGCTTGTCGATAAGGAAGCTAGAATTTTAGGGGGGCAAGGAAAGGAACTGACAACAGAATGTTTCTCGCAGCATTGTACACAGTATTGGAAAAATTTGTGTATTTTATGATTATTATGAACGTTTAAGGAAATAATATTAAACTAATGTTGAAAGCCCATTCTCATTGATTTTAGGGTACCTAGATCAGTACAACTATCGGCATCTAACATACAAACTGGGGCTGGTTCGTGTATGGCGAACGACGATAATCGTACGAAAAAAAATTGAACTCGAAAAATTTTGTCGACGAAAATTTTAGCGTTCGAATAGGTGGAAAGAAAATTGTTCCTGTCCTAATGTAAAAACTCGATAACCCAAGACCTTTCGAGTTCCTTTCGTCGGCTTCAGACGAAAATTTTCAATTTTTTCGACCTACGCGAACCCGAGACCGAAAATTTCGTTTTCGACATACACGAGCCGGCCCCTGGAAAGAAGTTTGTGTATACATATCTACTTACTCTATAATCAATGTATTGTATATTTTTAAAGCTATTAATTAAAATTAAAACAATTAATTAATTTCTTTTGCCAAGATCTGAAATTGAAAATAAAAAAATAATTAAAAGTCTTTTAAAAGTCTTAAATACTCGAATTACGCCTGAATTTGTGCATTCCTCACCTTTCCATATTTTCATTTGTTTTATTAAAACTTGAAACCGTAATTCTCGAGCTTTTCAGAAAATAACAGTACCACACGTAGCTTGAAAGCTGTAAGACTCAAAATTTTCTGACTCTATCTATCTGCTTGCAATTATAATTTATCGTAATTTGGATAGGTACCTAACAGCTCCTAAATAACGTTTTTTGTGAATCTTCGAATGGTGTGAATTGGTTATTATCGAATACAAAATTGCCGATTAAAGGAATTAAAATCAGTTGAAGTGTGGTCTGCGTACCGTTCAACTCGGTCCAATTAAAGCAGTGAAAGAATAATTGAGTGTTAATTTTTACTTATGTGCATTTATTATAAAATGTTTGACACAGTGGTTCGATTTTTCCATTGTTTATTCCTTAATAAATTGGTAGAATATCGGTCTGCTCAAAGAGTTCTTTCTTAGCCGCATTTAAAAATTTCATTTTAATATATAAATCACGACATTAAATTTCAAATGCTTTTGTGGAGTGTAAACACTTCTATCAAATTTTAGAAACTAAGATAAGCCATTCTGAAGAAATTAAGATAAGTAATTCTTGTTCAATGTTTTATCTATATGTAACTTTAAAGTAATTTATAGAAGTTTGTAAAACTACATGAAATAAAGATACGCAGTGGCTCATAATGAAAGTCTGGCAAGTATTAAAATTTTCTTTGGGGTTTTCCCATTTTATTTCATTCGTTCATTAGTTGTTAATGATTTCGTTCCAAATGTGATTACAAGAAAACGACGAATATATTTTTCATTTTATTCAAAATAATTTTAATTCACATTTTATTAAATACGTGTTTGATTATTTTCGAAAACTCATACCTCCCTGGGAAATGCGGAGTGTTTTAATAACCCTGGGGCAGTTGCATAGTAGCAATTGTCTTGCTACTCTTGTGGAAAGCTGTGCATCATTGTTTGTTTCAAACACTTAGCTATTGGGCATTTACTATTATGTTTGTAATTGGAAACCTTCGGTTGGTTGTCTGAAGAGGCCAACCTCTGATTCCCATATAACCTACTAACATTTAAAAATAAGCGAATACGAAGTCACCGTAGTAGACGCAAACGACTACATCAAGGAAGAATTCTATATGCGATTGAATGAGGTTTTTCGCTCTATTTCAAGGGGAGACATCATTGTTTGAATGGGTGACCTAAATGCACAGATCGGCCCCAACAACACCGGCCTTGAATATACAATAGGAATTCAAGGCATAGGCCAGGTCACTAACAAAAACGATGAGCATTTCGTTGACTTTTGTAGTTCCCACCAACTCATGGTAGGTGGAACCTTCTTTTGTCACAAGAAGATATACAAAGAGATCTGGGTATCGCCCGATGGTAGAACGAGAAACGAGATACATCAAGTAGCTGGAGAACTATTCTGGAGAATGTCAGGAGTTTCAGGGGAGCAAACATTGGACGCGACCACAATTTTGTTGTAGCAACTATTCGCCTTAAAACCGCCGCAATCAGAAACGTTAAAAGGCGAGAATGTTATTTTCGTCACAAACATTTTGTGAATCATAGTGCAGCGGTCTACTGAACTACGGACCCCCCCCCCTGTAAATTGCTTTCATAGACTATGAGAAAGCATTCGATTCGGTTAATAGGAGCTTTATATGGAACTGGTGCTACTTTCAGCTTTCTATGTCAAATAGTTTTGGAACTAACAATCGGAGGTGGTGAGGTCCAAACCATTGGTTGATTTGATATGGAATGACCCGGTTTTATTACAACTTTTTCTTTCATCTTCCAAACATTGTTTGCAGTATATATTTGCGGGCTCAATATTTAACTGTTGATAACTGACTCTAAAACGGATAAATCCTGTAATTGCTAGTCCGAGACTGAGGGATTCTGTCAGTCATACGTTTTCCCTGAAAATTGACTTGACAAGTCTTTAGTCATTTTCATTAATTGAAGAGTTTACAAATAACAAGGAAGGGTATTGAACCTATTTTTAATTTATTTTTACCAAAACAATTACGATCGAATTGTTTTGAGCAGACGTACAATTTTTTATTGTGGGTGGGGATTTAACTTTACAAGCATTTATGAAAAGCACTTGTCCCAGATTGTCGAAAGAATTTCAGATTTGGCTGAGCACGTTTATGCGCTTTGCAACTTTGGGTGATGCAAACAACTCTCCAGGTTGTGCGACTTTGTGGCATTTTTTATAAAAAATGTGTCCAAAAATCTACACCCACAATATACCTACAACAAAAGACTTACGTAAAGCCAAAACCCAACATTTTAAGGGGGTCAACACGTGTAAATTTTCAACATTTTCCAAAAAATTTTTTTTGTGGGGGGTCTCAAGAATAGTCCCCTTACCCGGGGTTACACGATCAATTTTTCAATTGCAATATTGCATTGCAATACTAAAATTGATCGTGTAGCCCCTGCTGCAATATTGCATTGCATATTTCAGCAGGGACTACACGATCAATTTTACTACTGCAATGCAATATTGCAATTGAAAAAATTGACCGTGTAGCCCCCGGGTTAAGTGGTTTTCAATTCTGATTATTCTCGCAATCAGGAAGGAAAGATGTATGGCCCTGGAATAGCTGATTAGTGTATGAGGCAATTTCCATTGATTTATCGGTAACGCAAAGTGTAAACCGAATTATTTCGAAACACTGATTTTTGATTATGGAAGTAGAATATCTCGACAAGTTTTAGTCCCACTGATCTAAAATTTGGACAGCAACTTGTTGAAACACAGAATTTCTAATCTAACTAAAAATTTCATTGTTTTTGGCGAAATCCGGGGCGCCATTTTCGCGCAAGTAAGAAAAAAAAGGTCATTTTTTTCGGTTCGGGTGTATTTTTGTATTTTTGCGAAAATATTTGTTTTTGTTGGTTACTTTAGAAGGTACATATATTTTCTGATAATAACTAATAGCAATTTTTTCTCAGATGATTTTTGCGGCGCCGGCAAAACTTCTACTAGAATTTGGGCCTAATATTCGACCCCCACCACAGCCGCCATTTTCAGCATGCAAAAAAAAATGTTTGTCTTCTTACACAGTTACCTTTTAATAAAAGAATTAAAAAAAAATTTCACATTGCATTCATTTTTCCGGCGTACGCGCGGTTCCAAAGATACACGGTTTACACGTATTAACCCCCTTAAGCCAATAGCGAAAATTCAGATAAAATAAAATTAAGAATAATTATGTACCTAAATTCGTCGTAACCAAGTCGTAACCAAAACCTCAACCAAGTAGTCCAGTAAATAGGTCGAAAAAAAGGCCTTTGTAATGCGAAAAATACCACACGCGATTTTTTTACCAAATGTTTTTACATATTTTTATGAGCCTAAATTCAAAATGGCGTCATCCCCACCCTTATGCTTCACTTACAATGAAGGGAAACGCGTTTAATTCTATATCTCAGAAACTATGCGTTTTACGACAAAAATGTATATAATCTATTTTGTAGATAAATGAGTGATTTAACTTTTTTGTTCAGAATTTTCCTCTGTAAAGTCAATATGTTCGGAGTTACAGTGCTTCAAACTTTATATATCACTTTCTTTGCTCTATATTTCGTTTACGGTTAGCCCGCCATAAAAAAGTCCTTCCTAAGACTTATAGAACACACAATTATCTATAATAAACCATTTTTAATTAACTTTTGAAGTGTAATAAATCCATAAATATCAACTTTATAGAAAAAAGTAAAGGCAATAAATGTGGGCAATGATGAGCTCAACACACGATATAATCAGTTTTGAAATGAAGCGGGGAAAAAAAGATTAAGAGTGCTTTTTAATTTATATTTTCCGACATTTAAAGCGCTATAACTCGTGAAATATTAGCCCTATCTAAAAACAATACAAGCAAAAATTATAGATAATCGTGTGTTCTACAAGTCTTAGGAAGGACTTTTTTATGGCGGGCTAACCGTAAACGAAATATAGAGCAAAGAAAGTGATATATAAAGTTTGAAGCACTGTAACTCCGAACATAATGACTTTACAAAAAAAAAAAATTCTGAACAAAAAAGTTAAATCACTAATTTATCTACAAAAAATTTTATATACTGTGATGATTTATGCGCCATCTGTTTGTCAAAAAGCATAACCAACGATTGTCGGTAACAACTCTGGTTGATGTCTGAACTAATGACTTATGTACTAAACTAAAATTGGAACGCGCGATAAGTGAAGACAACTTCAAGCTTCTGGACGAAAAGAAAAGAACATACCACTAGGCTCGAGAAAAAGGACTCGAGAAGGTTCCAGAAGTTAAATAAAGGTGGAGCTTGGATATAAAAAGCGGCTTGCAGGCGCTGAGAGAGTCAGTTTTGATTTGAAAGGCGATAAAAGTGTTCTAAAGTGAAAACAGTGAAAAGTGGTGATTTAAAAGTGAACTATAAAGCGATAGATAGAGATTAATAGTGCGAGTTATTAAATTTAAAGTGATTATAGTGAACTGTAAGAATTGTGTTTGTAATTAAATTGTGTTTTGGTTTGTGATAAATAAATTATTGTGTGGATTATTAAAAAGTGTATTCCTTAATTAATCCTACGAATCCGTTAAGCCGTAAAAACGTAACAATACATTTTTGTCGTAAAATGCATAGTTTCTGAGATATAGAATTAAACACGTTTCCCTTCATTGTAAGTGAAGCATAAGGGTGGGGATGACGCCATTTTGAATTTAAGCTCATAAAAATATGTAAAAACATTTGGTAAAAAAATCGCGCGCGGTATTTTTCGCAAAGAAAAAGTACCTATTTACTGGACTAAAGTACCATTTTAAAAATATCGCAAACCCTCTCACCAAGAATTTGAAATCAAGGGAATTTGATAAGGGATCTCAGACAGTCATTAAAAAAATACACTGAATGTTCTAAGAAATAGTTAAAATAAAAAGCATCAGGAAAATCCTTCAATGTAGTGCTAGAGGCAAACGTTTGAAAGATGACAATGCTGCGAGAAACATTCTGTTGTCAGTTCCTTTCCTTGTCCCAAGCGATTTCCACGAACGAAACCAGAGTGCAGCGCAACAAAGGTTATTCCTGGCTGTTCTAATTGCAGAACACATCAGACAAAACATCAATCATCACTCTGACAGATAGGTGGCGTTATCCATTTAAGCTATCAGAGCAAGCACTATTTTGGTAATTCTTATTTACAAAACAAATAAAGAACAATTTACGAATTTTCAAGTAATAAATCACGAATTAATAACGAATTGAAGATTGAATTGAAATATTTTTGGCAATTTGTAAATCTATGGTTGAATTTGATTGAATTTATATTTGAGAAAATTTAATAATTGATTGCAAATAAATAGTAATTTGATTATTGGAAAAAGTTATCTTTCAATTGAATCACACACTTCCAGCACCTTTTTATTAAGTCAGAAATTAAATTGCTAATTCTGAACATTGGTCCTTCGAGCCGGATAGTGATTCAATAAGATAACTCAAGCCGGAATACAAATATGGATGCATTAATAATTCAACAGAGCGAAGTACGAGAGAGACTCGAAAGGTCTTTCAGAAACTATCTCAAGGATGGCCAATCTAGGAAGACAGAGCAGTATTTTCGAAAAAGGCTGAAAAAGCTCGACGATGACTGGACGGAATTCAAGAACAATCATCGACAGATCACGTCAATCAAGACAGAAGAAGGATGAGAAAGGGCAACTATACTTCAAAGAGGAGTGGTATGCCGATACAGAAAACGCCTATATCGACATGTACTGCAAAATCGATGAAGACTATCACAAAACGCTGTCAGTCACAGAACCAGTCGCAAGAGCGGAGCAGTCATCAGCCGAATTAAACAACAGCTGCATTACGCAATACAACAATAATGTGAAACTACCAAGGATCTCGACACCCACATTTGCAGGGGATTACGAGTCATGGCCATCATTCCTAGATTTATTTTCCAGCCTTGTGCATAACAAAATATCTTTAACAGGAGCACAAAAACTCCAATATCTAAAGGCTCATCTTTCTGGAGAAGTTGCACGACTACTCAGCAACACGCTCATTAGCGACGCCAATTAGGAACCAGCATGGAAACTTCTCGTCGAAAATTACGACAACATGAGAGCATTGTTGAAAACCCAGCTCGACATTCTGCTCAATCAACCAAAACTAACCCGAGAAACAGCTCAAGGCATCAAGGAGCTAAAAACGAGGACACACGAATGCCTCACTGCCATTGAAAATCTGGAGGTCCCAACACAAAATTGGGATCCCATTCTCACCCACTTGCTGGTCCAAAAACTACCAAGCGAAACTCACGAACATTGGGAACAGTCGCAGAGCACCAAATCAAGGCAATCGATTCCAACATGGGTGGAACTACGCGAATTCTTGGAAACCAGGTTCAGAACCTTGGAAGCTGTCAGCAAACCAACAAGCAACAAGAATGAATCTCACGAAAGCAAGTCCAGAGAGCACCCAAGAAGAAGAACCCAAGCCTTCCACGTCGCAAATCAAAGCGTATGCGTTCTGTGCAAAGGCGCACATGCCATAGGAAATGCCCCAAATATGTGCAGTTCAGCATCGATGAGAGATTTAAAACAGTCAAATCAAAGGATCTATGCATCAATTGCCTGAGAGCAGGCCATCGCTCATCACAGTGTCCCAGTAAAGGTAGATGTTTCCAATGCGGAAAGACTCACCATACAACCTTACACAGAATCCAGTCAGCGAGTCAAACCAATAGCAGCGTTTCACCGCCCACAAGTCGAAACGATGAATTACCATCCAACCAAACACAAGCATACTTCGCTCAGGCAGCACCCTACGACTGCCGACAAGTACTATTAGCCACAGCCCTGGACACCGTTGTATCTCCAACTGAACGAAAGCAGGTCTGCAGAGCACTCATTGATCCCGGATCTCTATTCTCATTCGTACGTGAGGCAGTGGTTCAAAGTCTACAACTGAAAAAGGAGCCAATACAAACAGCATTAACCGTGATCGGTAACATGCCATCGGGGAAAATCACAAAATGGGCCTCGCTGCAACTAAAGACACGAAACCAACAGGCGAAGAACATCCAGGTCCAGGCAATGGTAATTAGCAAAATAACTACTCCATTACCAAATAGTGAATGTTCTAGCAAGGATTGGGCGCACTGAAGGGTCTCGAATTAGCGGATCCAACGTTCCACAAGCCGGGTCACATCGACATCCTTTTGGGAGCAGATGTATTCCCCATGATCATCTTGGCCGGCCTAAGGAAAGGCAACGAGGAAGCCCCAGTGGGACAAAACACGGTGTTTGGGTTGATCATCTCTGGGAAGACCACTTCAGCTGCACGAGCAAGTGCACATATGAAAACATTCTTCACCGAGGTGACTCCTAACGACGAGCTAAAGAGATTTTGGGAACTAGAAGAACTCCCCCAAGATCCAAGTGGACAAACGAAGAAACTCGCTGTGAAAACCATTTCAACAACAACGTCACTAGATGCAGCAACGGACGTTACCAAGTCCGCTTCCATTTGTAGCTGATAAAGTACAACTTGGCGCATCAAGACACCATCACCATTCGAACATTGATGCAGATGGAGAAACGATTCCAACAAGATCCTGACTTGAAAGCAGACTACGTCAAATGCATACAGGAATATTTGACGTTAGGACACATGGTGCCTACCAACACTCAGGGCCGTCTTTCATTGCTTGAAGGCCCTGGGCCTACTTAGAGTGGAGGCCCATTTAAAGAGACGTAATACACTTGAATTTTTGACATGAATATGTCTTATCCCTGGAGTCTATTTGAAAGAATGTGCGGAGACGAAAATCGTTACCATGAGTCATTATTGTTTAGCATACTTTTAGGATAAATTTTTGTTTTTTTTGCTGTTTTTGTTGTTTTTGTTGTTTTTGTTGTTTTTGTTGCTTTTGCTGTTTTTGTTGCTTTTGCTGTTTTTGTTGTTTTTGCTGTTTTTGTTGTTTTTGCTGTTTTTGTTGTTTTTGCTGTTTTTGTTGGTTTGGTTGTTTTTGTTGCTTTTGCTGTTTTTGTTGTTTTTGCTGTTTTTGTTGTTTTTGCTGTTTTTGTTGTTTTTGCTGTTTTTGTTGGTTTGGTTGTTTTTGTTGTTTTTGCTGTTTTTGTTGTTTTTGTTGTTTTTGTTGCTTTTGCTGTTTTTGTTGTTTTTGTTGCTTTTGCTGTTTTTGCTGTTTTTGTTGTTTTTGTTGCTTTTGCTGTTTTTGTTGTTTTTGTTGTTTTTGTTGCTTTTGCTGTTTTTGTTGTTTTTGTTGTTTTTGTTGTTTTTGTTGCTTTTGCTGTTTTTGTTGTTTTTGCTGTTTTTGTTGTTTTTGCTGTTTTTGTTGGTTTTGTGTTATTTGTTGTTTTTGCTGTTTTCGTTGTTTTTGCTGTTTTTGTTGGTTTGGTTGTTTTTGTTGTTTTTGTTGTTTTTATTGGTTTGGTCGTTTTTGTTGATTTTGCTGTTTTTGTTGTTTTTGTTGTTTTTGCTGTTTTTGTTGGTTTTGTTGGTTTTGTTGTTTTTGCTGTTTTTGTTGGTTTGGTTGTTTTTGTTGTTTTTGTTGTTTTTGTTGTTTTTGTTGTTTTTGCTTTTTTGTTGTTTTTGTTGCTTTTGCTGTTTTTGTTGCTTTTGCTGTTTTTGTTTTTTTGCTGTTTTTGTTGTTTTTGTTGTTTTTGTTGCTTTTGCTGTTTTTGTTGATTTTGTTGTTTTTGCTGTTTTTGTTGTTTTTGCTGTTTTTGTTGTTTTTGCTGTTTTGTTGGTTTTGTGTTATTTGTTGTTTTTGCTGTTTTCGTTGTTTTTGTTGTTTTTGCTGTTTTTGTTGGTTTGGTTGTTTTTGTTGTTTTTGCTGTTTTTGTTGTTTTTATTGGTTTGGTCGTTTTTGCTGATTTTGCTGTTTTTGTTGTTTTTGTTGTTTTTGCTGTTTTTGTTGGTTTTGTTGGTTTTGTTGTTTTTGCTGTTTTTGTTGGTTTTGTTGTTTTTGTTGTTTTTGCTGTTTTTGTTGGTTTTGTTGTTTTGTTCTTTTTGTTGTTTTTGCTGTTTTTGTTGTTTTTGTTGTTTTTGTTGTTTTTGTTGTTTTTGCTGTTTTTGTTGGTTTTGTTGTTTTTGTTGCTTTTGCTGTTTTTGTGGTTTTTGCTGTTTTTGCTGTTTTTGTTGTTTTATTTGTTTTTGTTGTTTTTGTTGTTTTTGCTGTTTTTGTTGTTTTTGCTGTTTTTGTTGTTTTTGGTGTTTTTGTTGTTTTTGGTGTTTTTGTTGTTTTTGTTGTTTTTGCTGTTTTTGTTGTTTTTGCTGTTTTTGTTGTTTTTGCTGTTTTGCTGTTTTTGTTGTTTTTGCTGTTTTTGTGGTTTTTGTTGTTTTTGTTGTTTTTGCTGTTTTGTTGTTTTTGCTGTTTTTGTTGTTTTTGTTGTTTTTGTTGTTTTTGCTGCTTTTGTTGTTTTTGTTGTTTTTGCTGTTTTTGTTGTTTTTATTGTTTTTGTTGTTTTGTTTTCGTTTTTGAGATGAATATGTCTTATCCTTGGGGTCTATTCATGTCTACTGTGCCATCGAGAAGCCATGGCACCTTTTTTTCTTTTTTAAAAGGCACTCATCATTGATCATTATGGTTTTTCTTTAAAATAATTACTATGGGAATTTTCACTTTTTGTACATCTTGAATTTTTTCTCCGTTCACTATTCTAAACGGTAAGTATTTTTTACATTCAAAATGGCAGCCAAGATGGCGGACCAAAATTCATTTCATGGAAAAAGGTTCATTTTTTGAAAATCCGACCGCAGATTCGTAATCATCGGCTAAAAAAAACCTTTATAGAAGTTTTGGTGAATATTGATGACGTTTCGAAAAAAACTAGGTCAAAGGGTTCAATAAATATCGTAAAAAATTAATGATTATAAACAAATACTCATAACTTTCGAAATCCTTAAGATCCCATCGAGATTTTTGATCGAGGTGTTAGAGTGACTTCTCCCGAACATTTTGACACCAAAAACGCCCATTTTCGTGATGGGATATTTGAGAAATTGAGTTTTTTACTATTTTTTGACCTTTTGACATTGAATTCGAAAATATGTTTATGTTTTTCAGCATAAATTTTCAGCCAAAGCGGAGAAGGGGTCGACAAATTTTGTCCGATTTGTCCGATTTGACATAGATTGTCCCAAATGTTTTTGCGTTCTATTTCAGCGAAAATCTTAAAATTTGGGTTATTTTAAGAATTTTTCGCGAAGAAACTATACATTTTGGATGAAGTGTACCCCCCCCCCACGCACCACTTTTCAAAATTACGTTTGTTACAAAATAAGAATTTTTTTAAAAACACTTTCAAACAAACCGCTAAAATAATTGCAGTATGCAGTGGCGGCTCCTGCCTCTAAAACTTGGTGGGGCTTGAAAAAAATTAGTTATTAATATAATTATTTTTATGTTGGTTTCCACTCTATCTTACAGGCCAACTGCAATAAACATTCCAATTGGATTTTCAGTGTATTTTACATGTATTTGTTCACATTAAAAATACTTAAATGAACGCTCCTTTGATTTTAAAATTTTTTTACAATATATTGGTATAATTTTTTCTAAATTTTTTGGAATTTAGCTGTTCAAAATTGACCAATCTACTTCTTATCTGAAATTTTTGTACCTGCGTAAGATGGATAATTTAACTGTACTACAAAATAAGACAACTCAGATGTAATGAGACATTAAACTCAGAACTCTGCAAATCTAAACTACTGTACACAAAATTATGTAAATTATGAATAAATTATTTTGAACTGAATAAACTGAATTACTCGTGTGTTTACTAAAACGAAGCATGCAAGTAGAATAACATTCAGATTAGATGAATGAGCCCTTATATAAGCCATTACAAGAGAAGGCAGATGGTAAGGTGTAATCTAGAGTTAGACCCAAACATGTGAGAATTTGGCCGATGACTCATTTGTTTTCGTATTTTTGAAATACGTAATTTCTAACTGTTCTAAGTTGAGTAGTTCTATAAGTACTAAAAGGTAAGTACTTAAGTAACTACTCTAAGGGAAGTAAAAACGTAAGTCCTTCCCTCTTATGACATCGTGTGTAAAAATAAGCAATTTAATAAATGGTATGGTAAGGCTTACCCCTTACTAGTAAGTGGTTATTCCAGTACTTCTGTAAGCTTACAGGTCCTACTGGGATCAATGTGATAATAAATAAAATATAAACTCCTGGTTAGAAGTTTTAATAAACCAGTTGCTTCACTAACTGTCCCAAACTTCACCCTGGATCAATTCAAAACAATGAAGGGATTATCTTTTTTTTTTGCGAATATAGACCATGTTTGTTGCAAATTTCGATTATTAATTCTTTTCGCTTGGGAGAGCATGAAAAGAATGGTGTCGTGGCCACGAAGAGCTAAAAAAATTCGACTTAATACTAGATTATTTATATTTCGCTGTGGAACCCACGCATCCTGCATCGATCTGTGCGATAATATTAACCGTCCCGAAGGTTTAGTAATTTGAAGTATTTTTTTAAATTCGTAGCGCTTGTTTCATGTTTTTTAAATAAATGTTTTAAATCCCGAATAACATTTCTGTATAAGTCGATTCTTCTAAAGAAAATGCAACAAAAACAAAACAATACATTTTTCTCTGTACTTAACCGTAAGACATTTCCTTTTTGGAAGACCAATCCGACGAAAATTTTCTACTTTTGTATATTGCAGTGCAAATTAATTTAAAATGAAATGGTTGATGCGGCTCTAACGTTTAATTTCTAATTTTTCTTGTAATGACAACAAAGGAAAATTTTTCTTCAATAAATTATCTACGTGATTCATTTGAAACAAAAACAAAAATTAAATCAATATAAATACAATCTAAGAAAAATATATATGTATATTAAAAAATGGTATATTAATATTTAACAAATAGTTAAATCAATAATAATTTAATACTATTTATTGGCGATTAATTCAATATATATCTACCGTAACTTTGCAAGCACATATTTTTCACTTAAAAATAAACTTCAAACATTCTGTTAAAATTCAATCCAATTAGCCTCTTTTCCAATAAGGATTTCTCTTTTTACTACTTTTTACTATATTTCTAGCCAAATATTTGCTACGGGCTAAATAAAATCAGCCCTTCACGTATATAAAACCCACAAGTGTTAAAAAGGTTTCTAAATGTTCGGCCAATTAGTATCAAATGCAAGCGAAATTCCTTTAGAAATATAAGAAACAGAACTAAAGGAACGAGTCGACAACACTGACACTCTATGTGCGTGAGTAAACCCAACGGAGCATGAGAATCCATACATGCCAGTGAGAGAGAGAATCCCTATGAATCGCTCGGGGCTAATAAATTTCAGCCCCGTTTGGTAGAACAAAAGTGGATGAATCCATCGTCTCAGTCAAGAAATTTTGCATACAAAATGGTTCATCTTCGGGGCTGACTCAACGATAGCCCCTGAGGACCGAGAATTACATGTAAATAGGAATGGCGTTATGATTCGGTCAGATAGAGAGAGAAGTGAGAGTTTTCTTATTTGTTTTATTTGCTTTTTTGATACTTTTTCTATGAAATTCCACTTCGAATTTGTTTGTGGTTTATTATTTTGAATTTTGACGTGACAACGTCTATTAAATCGGTTTAAGATAGGACGCGCGTGTGAAAATGTCCCGCACACAAAAAAATCATATCTCCGCCCCCATACATGTTAGGGGGTGGTTAATGGCTCAAAATTTTCGTTAATTTATCCTCTACACGCGAAAAATACATTCATTCACCTTATTGGCGTGACAACGTCTATTAAATCGGGTTAAGATAGGACGCGCGTGTGAAAATGTCCCGCACACAAAAAAAAATTTGCTTCGAAATATATAATTTATTAATTGAGAATACAAAACGTAATAACAGACGTTGTCACGTTCAAATTAATAGACGTTGTCACGTTAAAATACGGACGGGATACTTCACATCCAAGACCATTAATTTTTTTGTTTAGAAAATGTAAGAAATTGCAAAAAAATTTGGGTTTTTTTTTGTAAAAATGAAATTAATTCAAAATGTAATAACATGTAATAATTAATTAAAAATACGATTTTCTCGAAAATGTCTGGTGGGGCTAAGCCCCACTCGCCCCTAAGGACGAGCCGCCACTGGCAGTATGATAATGGTCTTGGGCTTTTTAGATCAGGAATTTTCCTAACTATATATTTGGATCAAACCCTATCCCCACCATTATTAACAATTATATTTTGTACTAAATTATAACTTTTTTAATAACACTCAAACAAATCGCTATAACTTCTACAATAATTGCAGTACGATACTGATCTTGGGCTTATTGCATCGGGAATTTTTGCAGCACTACTGTATATATCAGAGGTTTACTTTCATTATAGCGGAAAGAATTTGATGTTCTGTTGCAAAAATGAGAAAAATTGGACTTATCCAAATAAGACCCATTTTCTATGACTTTTTCTTCAAAAACTGTGTTTTAACAGTGAAGTAAAAAATTTAAAGATTTTCTACGAAGAGGCCCCCCTTTAGCAGGAGGCCCTGGGCCCGGGCCCGGTGTGCCCTGCCTGAAAGACGGCCCTGCCAACACTCCAGAATCAGCACTTAAAAACCAGTTGCCCAACGACACAGCAACATATCGATGCTGTTACTTACCTCACCATGCTGTCATCAAACCGAGTAGCACGACCACCAAACTGAGAGTAGTGTTCGACGCATCTCGTCCAACTGCCACTGGAAATTCATTAAATAGCGTATTATTGAATGGACCAGTAATACAAGACTCGTTAGTGTCCACTCTCATGCGATGGAGAAAATATCGAATTGCTTACATGGCCGACATAGAGAAGATGTACCGGCAGATACGAGTTCATCCAAACGATGCCGATTATCAACGAATAGTTTGGAGGGAATCACCAGATCAACCCATACAAGACTACAAACTATTAACCGTAACGTTCGGAACAAAGAGTGCTCCTTTCCTTGCCATCCGAACTATGCACCAATTAGCGAAAGATAAATCAAAAACTTTCCAAATCGGCTCCAACGCAGTACTCAACGATTTTTACGTTGACGATTTGATGACTGGCGCCGACAACAGAGAAGAGGCAAGAGAGAATCTCAAAACAACTAATTCAGCTTCTTCGAGCTGGGGGACTAGAACTTCGAAAATGGGCCGCAAATCACAAGGCCATCTTGGAAGAAGTTCCGGCAGCCGATCGGGAGGTCTCATTTCCTCTCGCAGTGAACGCAGAGGAAGTCAAGGCTCTTGGCTTATTATGGAATCCTGCCAGCGATACATTATCTTACAAGGTCAGCATGGAGTCAGCACCAGAAACATATACAAAACGGAAAATATTGTCTGAAATTGCGAAGCTGTTCGACCCCATCGGCTGGCTAACCCCAGTAACAATTAATGCCAAAATACTCATACAAAGTCTTTGGCTGACAAAACTCGACTGGGATGAAACGGTCCCGATCAACATCGATCAACAATGGCGAAGGTTTCGAGCAGACCTCCAAGTCATCGAAACTATTCAAATCCCGCGGCGGATTGAAGCTCACAACAAAATCCAGAACATCGAAATCCATGGATTTTGCGACGCATCCATCAAAGCATATGCAGCAGCCGTATACATCCGGACACAGGACGAAGACGGCAACTGCCATTGCCACTTAATCGCTGCCAAAAGCAAAGTGGCACCCATCAAGACCATCTCAAAGCTAGAGTTATGCGGAGCACACTTGTTGGCCAAATTACTGGCGCAAGTAAAGGACGACATGAAGTTCGAGCAGGTAACTACACATGCTTGGACTGATTCTACAGTTGTACTCGCATGGTTGAGAAAACACCCATCATCATGGGAAACATTTGTGGCGAACAGAGTCTCACAAATACATCAGCTGCTAGACCAAAGTAGCTGGAATCATGTAAGAACAGAAGACAACCCTGCCGACTGCGCCACAAGAGGACTATCACCGAGTGAATTGAAACCACATAAGTTATGGTGGACAGGTCCTCACTGGCTCCAACAGACAAAGGAGCACTGGCCCAAAAGGAAGGAAATCCAAGATACCACGATGGGATTACGAAAAACCATCACCAATATGCATGTCGAAGTGGATTCCTCTAATAACAACCTGATCAAAAAATACTCTTCATTAACGAAATTACTAAGAGTCGACGATGGCTAAGACGTCATGTCATAATCATCAATATATGCAGTGTTTCAGAAAACCAGCAACGAGCCCTAAGGAAAAAATAGCCCAATGGCATTTCCGCCGGAAAACAAAAATATCTTTTCCGCCTCCTTCGAAACACTTTTCTTTGAAGCTTAACGCTTCAAGGCGTTCCGGCCACACTGAAAAACAATCAAATAAGAAAGGAATTAAAAATTAAAACACCAATCTCATAATTTCTTGCACAAATCAACAAAACTACGTAAATGAATACACAAAATTACAAAAAACAAACACACAAGTTAAAGGACAGCACTACAAGAAAACAACAACAAATTCATACCTGAAAATAGAAAAAAGTTATTAAAATACAAATATTAAACATACAAGCACTTGCCTTGAAAACAGTCCAAGTGGCGATGATAAAAAAAAACCAACCAGAAATTCATCCCACGAAGACGCCAAAAGTAAGCAGCAAACAGTGCAGAAAGCAGCAAACAGTGCAGCAAGCAGCAAACAGCAAGCAAATCCCAAGCGATTTCCACGAACGAAACCAGAGTGCAGCGCAACAAAGGTTATTCCTGGCTGTTCTAATTGCAGAACACATCAGACAAAACATCAATCATCATTCTGACAGATAGGTGGCGTTATCCATTTAAGCTATCAGAGCAAGCAATATTTTGGTAATTCTTATTTACAAAGCAAATAAAGAACAATTTACGAATTTTCAAGTAATAAATCACGAATTAATAACGAATTGACGAATTGATCTATGGTTGAATTTGATTGAATTTATATTTGAGAAAATCTAATAATTGATTGCAAATAAATAGTAATTTGATTATTGGAAAAAGTTATCTTTCAATTGAATCACACCCTTCCGGCACCTTAAGTCAGAAATTAAATTGCTAATTCTGAACAACAGCAACATCAGAACTGAAACTACACTTCCGTCCTCGCAAGGATTATTGTGAGCTTATTAACGAATGTAGGAACATAAAGGTAGATAGTTGAGAAATGAGATTTTGAGATAGTTAGAAATGTAAATTTTAAATTAAATGAGTTGTATAATTTTTAAGAAATTCTTGAGAGACCAACAATTTAATTACCCAAAAATAATGATAAACATCTTGTTGGAATTGTTATGGAGAAAGTTGATAGTTTAGTTCGCTGAAATATTGAAAAGAATTCTACTTTAATCCAAGTTTATAATAAATTTGCAGAATTAAAACTTCTTGACGACGAACGAGCTATAAGTATTGCTCATAGGAAGCTTAGATATAATGCGAAAAATATTAGTCGTGATTTTAATAACCGTCAAATTAAAAATACAGTTCATAGACCACATAACAATTACAATACATACTCATACAGACAAGAAATCGACTACAATAACGCAAATAATTATAATAGGGGTATTCACGCTTTGTTGTATTCAGCCTTGTATCGTTGTATTGAGTGTATTTGGTTACACCTTTGTAAAATAATACAAGGCTTACTCAAATAAAAATATTTACAAGAGCGTTGTAATTTTACTACACTAAAAAGTGTTGTATTACATATTGTATCGTTGTATTAATATATTTGACAGGTGTTCAAAATTGATCAGGATATGGTAAATTGAATAAATTCATTTATTTAAATCTATTTAATTCTATTTTAAAACTTTAGAATAATTCAATTGAACAAAATAAAAGAAAAAGGAAGAGAAATTCTAACAAAAAGTATGTATATACAATAGATTGCAAACGGAGCGTTCACTCTTCGTTGTAAATTTGCATTGTATATTTACACCGTTTACAATGAGAAGGTAATAGAAGACAGCAAATCCAAGGCCAATTTATTAGCATCTATGTTCGCTTCGAATTCTTCTTTACTCGAAACTGATGTGCTACCCCCTGTTTCCGAGCGTAACGCCCATTCAATGGACAGGGTTTTTTTCAGGACTCGAGAGGCGTACAGGTGCCTTAAAGAGCTCGATGCCAACAAATCCACTGGACCCGATAATATACCCCCTATCGTCTTAAAACAATGCGCCTCACCTTTGGCTAAACCTCTGCGCAAATTATTTTCCCTGTCATATTTCTCCGGAGTTTATCCCGACTCTTGGAAACTTGCTCATGTTCAGCCCATACCGAAAAAAGGTGATTCCAGCAATCCCTCCAATTACCGCCCAATAGCAATTACTTCTATTCTCTCCAAAACCATGGAGATGATAATCAACAAAAAGCTTATGGGATATCTAGAATCCAACCTACTCATAAACGACAGACAGTATGGCTTCCGACAAAAAAGATCCACTGGCGATCTTTTAGTCTGTCTTACAGAACACCTCAGCCGTACTCTGCATGGATCCGGTGAGTCTAGTCTGGTAGCTCTGGATATCTCCAAGGCTTTCGACAGAGTTTGGCACCCAGCCCTGTTAACTAAACTCAAAGCTATTGGAGTTGACTCTCTTCTACTGAAGTGGATTGAGAGTTTCCATTCTGGCCGTTCAATCAAAGTAGTATTGGATGGCGTCAAATCCGCATCCCACTCGATCTCTGCGGGGGTGCCCCAGGGGTCAATTTTATCACCGGCCCTATTTCTCCTATTTATAAATGACGTACTTTCAATCCCCTCCAACCCACTTCTCAGCTTCGCTGACGACGGTACTCTACGTTACTCGTACAGCTTCGATACAAGACAGACTCATGCCAGACCCTGTCTTGATGATCGCGAACTAATGTCCAAGTCGATTAATAACGACATTAAACTGATTCTCAAGTGGGGAGAGAAGAATCGTGTTGAATTCAACTCCGACAAAACCAAGTTCTGTCTTATCTCCAAAAAAAAGTTCAACACCTCTCCACCTTTGAAAGTGGGTGAAGTTCAACTAATGGCTGACCCATCCTTACACATCTTAGGCGTGACATTAGCCAAAGACTTGCGATGGAATGACCACATATTCCAAATCGCCAAACAAGCATCTCAGTGGTTGGGATTTCTTAAGAGGTGCAAGTTCCTCCTCCAGCCATCGGCCCGTGCTGTTATTTATAATTCCTACATTCGGCATCTTCTCGAATATAACTCCCTCATTTGGGGCGGCGCCCCAATAACCACCTTGTCATGGTTAGATAAGGTGCAAAAAAGGGCGCTCAAGTTAATTGATGACGACACCGCCTGCTCCACCATCGACCCCCTGAGCCACCGTAGGAATGTAGCAGCACTGACAAAATTTTATCGCTACTACCATAGTGACTGTTCCTCCGAGTTAAACGCTCTCCTGCCTCCACGGCAATCTTATACCCGCAACACCAGATTAGCCCACTCGTCTCATTCCCTTCACCTGCAACTACCCTTTTCACGCACTCAACAAGATATGAATTCGTTTGTTAATAGAACAACTCGACTGTGGAATAATCTCTCGCAGTCAGTATTTCCGAGCTCCTACATTATCCAAGAGTTCAAACGCAGGGTTCATCACCACCTTCTTCAATACCCCCCCCCGTACCTTTTAACCCTTAACCTATACCCCCCACCCCTCCCCGTACTAAGCTTACTGCTAGACATTGCACCATGACGTGACAAATGACATGACGGACTAGTAGTACAAAGGGTGACTCCTGAGCTTAACACTGCCACATAAAAAAAAATAATAATGATATACTTTAGCGTGAATACCCCTAATATGAATAATGCTAGTAGAAATAATTATTATAATAACAACAATCGTGGAAATAATAATAACAATAATACACCTAATTAAACTAATCCAAGCTATTTTAGAAACAATAATGGCTCAAATCGAAGAAATATAAATAGTGGGTCTAGGCGATTTAATTCCTTTAGTTCAAATCGATATAATAATTTTAGTTTTAGTCGCTACGCAGAGCCGATGGAAGTAGAAAATGTACAAAAGCGAAATTTTCCCATAGAACATCAAACTCTACACTACCCATAGTGACTCTCACAATAGTTCACCAAAAATTCAAATGTTTGGTCGACTCTGGGTCAGAAACTAGCATACTCAAGCCCCAAATTCTTGAAAATTTTCCTCAGATAAAGCTTTTAAATTCTTTATACTATACCACAATGAACGGCACGAATATGATAGATCGGGAAATAATTACCCCATTACCAAAAGAATTTTTAACGGACGGAAGGAAATATGATACAATTATTGGTCTAAATCTATTAACCCCAATGAAAGCAAACGTAAATTTTGGAAAAAGGCAGTTAGAAATGTCCCAAAATATAATACTTTTCGAAGATAACTGTCCTTACGAAATCAACGAAATAAATTATCCCTGAAAGTACCAATGAAAACGTTATACATACATTAAAATATAATAATCTAAATGAGGAAGAGTACCAATTAATTAAAAATCTATTATTAGAATATCAAGAGCTTTTTTTAAAAAAGGAAATACACTTTCTTTTACCCATGAAGTACAACACGAAATTATCACAACGGCCAACAATCCAATATAATCTCAAATCTATCGTTACCCACAGATGCATGAGAAGGAAATAGAGAAACAAATTTCTGAAATGCTTTCACAAGGGATTATAAAAGAAAACCCGACCATTCTTGAAAACAAAAATGGCGTCGACTATCGCAAGTTAAATGAGGTCACGGTCAACGACAAATTCCCAATTCCTAATATTGAAAATATATTAGACAAATTGGGAAAAGCACAGTATTTCACTACTTTGGATTTAGCAAAGGGTTTTCACCAAATCCTTGTTAAGCCCGAAGATAGAAAAAAGACAGCGTTTTCTAACCCAATCGGACATTATGAGTATATCAGAATGCCGTTTGGATCAAAGGACGCCCCGTCAATTTTCCAGAGGTCGATGAACTCCATCCTCAGGATTAATAAAATCTGTGTGGTATACCTCGACGACATTTTGGTATTTAGTACATCACTCGAGGAACACATTCTTAGTATTCGCAAGATATTTAACAGGCTACAACAAGCTAAACTAAAAATACCGGCCGACAAATGTAATTTTCTGTCTAAAGAAACAGAATACCTTGGACATATTCTCACACCTGAAGGTGTTCGTCCAAACCCAATAAAAATCGAAGTTATTCAAAACCTCAAACTTCCTAAGACTCAAAAGCAAATTAAATCCTTTCTGGGAATCACGGGGTACTACAGAAAATTTATTAAAATTTATGCCCAAATCGCCCAACCATTAACCAAGTGTTTACAAAAAAATGCTCGAGTTAATTTAAATGATCCCAGTTACATCGCCTCTTTTGAGATACTTAAAGAACTTATAACTAATCATCCCATTCTTAGGTATCCCAATTTCAATAAACCTTTCAAAATTATCACAGACGCCAGCAATTTTGCTATTGGTGCTGTTTTAACACAAGATGGTCATCCCATTTCTTATGCCTCCAGAACTTTAAACTCTTATGAACAAAACTACCCCACAATCGAAAAAGAGTTGTTGGCTGTAGTTTGGGGAGTTAAATATTTCAGGCCATATCTTTTCGGAAGGGAGTTCGAATTACAAACGGACCATCAGCCCATCAAATGGCTACATTCGAAGTATTCAGGCAAAGACATTAATCTACGTCTGCAGAGATGGCTTATACAATTAGGGGAATATAATATTAAAATCGATTTCATTAAGGGCAAAGAAATCAGGATCGCTGATTTTTTGAGTAGAGTAAATGCAAAAAACCAAGAAATTAATATGATTAACAAACTAGTTGGGATCCCCGTTACCGAAATTCGGTCACAAAAACAATAAATATATAAAATTCACGATTTGTTCGAATTTAAATTCAATTTAAATATTTTTATTTAAAAAAAAAAAAAAAAAAAATTATACGCAATGGCGAATTTTTAATTACTATGAAACATTTCCATTGTCGCTCCAGAACATCTAAAATTTCCCAGGATTTTTTTTAATCGCATCCATGACGTCTTGCTTGGCTATGTAGTGGAAAATAGCAGCAACACCAGTTACTACAGCATCATTGAAACGACGAATATCAACTTGGTTATTAACTTTTATGATCATAGAAACTTCAGCTGCAATATTCTCAGGTCTTTGACAATATTCATACATGGACCTGAATGAGTGAACAAAAGGATTAATCCGATCTAACTCAAACCTATTTCACGCATAATATCAATATTAAATTCAATATTCGCATTTCTATTTATTCTATGATTAGCAGCAGTATCTACATCATAGAAATACAATTGTGCATAACATGGAGGTCGGCCATAGCCAGGAATTAAGGCACCAGTTCGGTGATAGAAAATGTTATGGATTTTAAAATGATATATGCCATTTGCAGTGTCATTTGACAAATTACACTCAGAGCTAATCATTGCAAAGGCAGCATTATACGAACGAATATTTGCAAAAAAAATTTTAGAACGATTTTTAATACCACTTTCATTCGAAGTTAATCCTTCAAAAAAATTATTGAAAAAGTAATTTTGAGAAAGTGGAGGTAGATTAACTTTGCCTTTATGACAACACAAAGAAAATGCCTCAGTATTACGTAAAGTTACTTCAGTCAGAAAGTGTTTGGCACGACAAAAATGACAACTTATATTAAGGCTGGCCGCACACGTACGGTTTCCGTGTTCGGTTTCCGAATTCGGAATTCCGACTCGGGATTCCGTGAACTTAGCGCAGACGTTTGGTTTTTTGTATTAGGAATCGACAAAAATCGACGGATCGACAAAAAATACTGCCACAAAATACAACAAAATATAAAATGTACTCGGCACAGCACTGGCGCGGTTCCGAATGGAAATTTCCTGACGTGTGCGCCGGTTAAGCAAAAATGTATGTGAGCGCTGCGTTCGGGATGACGCCATTCGGTTTTTTTTCCGTTCGGATATTCCGAACGCAAGTCCTGGCTTCCGAACCGAATATCAGGAATGGTTTCCGAACGGAATATTTAAGAACGTGCGCGGTAAGTAGAATTATTTGTATGAAATGCCTGCATTCGGTTGTCCGGAAACCGAACACAGAAATCGTACGTGTGCGGCCAGCCTAAAAGAACCACACGAAAACGAATCAAAATTAACCGGAATAACATTCAAAGCACATTTAAAAGAATCAGTCAAAATTTCTAAAGGTGCAACACCATCAACAAACATTTCATTATGAAATGCATCAACATTCATTTCATTCACACCACTATTCAATTCATTATTTACAACATTCATTTCATTAGCACTACGTAAATTTCTAACGCGATTTCTAGTATTTTCGCGAAGCGATCTAAAATCGACATTCGAGCGTCCCCGTCGTTGTCTTGGCATTTCGAAAAGAAAACGCGGAAAAAACGTAAGTAGTCACCGATAAATTGCACTCAAAATTCGTAGTTAACTGTTTGGAATGACAAAAATACAACTCAGGGGCGGGTTCGTGTATGGCGAACGACGATAATCGTACGAAAAAAAATTGAAGGCGAAAATTTTTGGCGACGAAAATTTTAGCGTTCGCGTAAGTCGAAAGAAAATTGTTCGTGTCCTAATGCAAAAACTCGATAACCCAAGAGCTTTCGAGTGCCTTTCGTCGGCTTCAGACGAAAATTTTCAATTTTTGCGACTTACGCGAACCCGAGACGAAAAAAAAATTTCGTTTTCGACATACACAAACTGGCCCCTGATTCCGAGAACCATACGAAAACGAATAAAAATTACGCAGAATAACATTCAAAGCACACTTAAATGAATCAATTAAAATTTCTAAAGGCATTCGCCAAAAAACGAACGGCAGCCCCTTAGACAATACAACTCAATAATACTATACACAAAAGAGTATAAAAAAATGCACGCACAAAGTGACCGAGTTTTTTTAAGTCAGTTATGCCGCCAAAAATCTACACAGACGCTTGTTTTTCTCTGTTTCTCATTCGCTTCACTGAAACGGCATTTGTGTCAATCGTAGGCTACTCAGCTCTACGTTGATGCTCACAAAAAATTCAAATTTTCCAACGGCTTTTTAAAATTCGAAAAATTAAAATCGCTATAACTTTTTTATTCGTGAATCGATTTCGTTGAAATTCCTTATTACAAAACTATGCCATAAAAAGAACATTTTCTGAAAATTTAAACGAAATCGGTCCACGAACAAAAAAGCCTTAAGCCTCGGCCACGATACGAGCGGCGAGCGTCTAGCGGTGAGCGGCAGAGCGGCACAGCGGCGATTCTGAGCTTTATGTTTGTATAGTTTTATATGGAAAACGCTTGAATCCGGCCACGATACGAGCGGCGAGCGGTGAGCGGCAGAGCGGCAATACTGAAGTGCCGCTCGCCGCTAATCCGAGACATTAAATTTTTTTGGTGCCGCTCGCCGCTCTGTTATTATTTTGTTGTAGCAATGGAAAAAAAGTGTAAAAAAATATTGTAAAAGATGGCTTATCTTGCCCAGAATGTAATTAAAGGTTTCAATTGACATTCTCGTGTATTCGAAAACACGAGTTTTATCTTTTCTTAACCCGAAAGATGGATGGTGATATTCACCAAACCTTCTTCTTCGCTCGTTAATGGGATGAACTCCATATTTCCTATTATAAATTAATTTATTGAGAATACGCCTTTTCAACAAAATATTATCACTTAAACTTCATACTTTTAGCATATTTTCCGGAGATAGCTTTTCTACTACTGAACAAGTCGAATCGCCGCTCGTATCCTGGCCACCACCGCTCTGCCGCTCGCCGCTCACCGCTCACCGCTCGCCGCTGGCCGCTCGTATCGTGGCCGAGGCTTTAGCGTGTACAAACTTTTTGTTTGCCTATTAATATATAAGATGTTCTCAGAGAGTGTTGAAAATTTGAACACCACTACCGAAGACTTGGGTACAAACTCTAATTGCGAGAACTCGAGTAATATTTTTAATAAAATTCTGGATAGAAAAATTAGAAGTATAAATAATCTTGAAGTCAATAACGGAGAATCTCTAGAAGTGCAAACTACTCATTCCCAACAGGAAAACTAATATCCCAATTCTCGATCCTGTTGTTAATAGATTCAAAATGCAAATAATATTCGCAGAAACGAAGGTAAAAGAATTCGAAACAGTGTTCGGAAATAAAAAAATTTACATCGATAAAGAAGATTTAATGAATGACCATGTATCCAATATTCTTAGAAGGTATTTAAATAAAGGTAAAATAGGAATTTTTACTAATTTGATCGACCATGAATATAATCAATTGCAACAAAAAGTAATTGCATTTATCGAAAAAGCTCGGTCGTTGGGAGAATTTTAAAAACCGGGAACGGGTTACAAAATAAGAACACAATCGTTTAAAAATATTAAAACCTTTATTTCTATTATCAACTTGTAAATTGCCTACGACGTCTTCTTTCGTTGAGTATTAGCACGAGACTGACTAATTTTGTTTTAGGATCTTAATGTAAATGTGTACCGCTTCTTGCGACTAGCCGAATATTTTTAACATCCTCCGGCGGGCCGCAAAAGCGTTTCGTTGATTTGGCTCTACTTCACTTCGAGGCAGAGCTGTTAAGCCCCATTCATATACATTTAGTTAGGGAGCTTAAAAAACCTAAGAGTTTAAAAAATTTTGACTGGACGGAAGAATGCGAAGACGCGTTCATCAAAGTGAAGAAGGCTTTTATTTCTGCAACGTTATTAGTGCATCCAGCGGAGAATCCTACTTTGAAGTTGACGGTTGATGCATCAAACATTGCGATTGGAGCAATGTTGGAACAAATTAACAACAATGCTTCGAGGGGGTACAAAAGCTGAACTGGTCGACGCATTCGGGATCCATTTTAAAAACGTATTTCACAAGCCCGTACCTTGCCATCACGTCCTGGATACACCGTCTCGACTATAGCCATTTTCCAAAAAAATCTCGGCGTTGCTTTTTCGTAAACGGTAACTACATCTCCGACCTTTATGTTCACTGAAGGATGTTGAACCATGTTGTGAGCTGATCTAAGCTGTTGGAGATATTCATTGTAAAACCGTTTTTGGAATTTGCAAATGCAGTAGAATCCGTTTATTATGACTCCGCCTATATTGACCAACCGGTTATTATGACGTAATTACACCACGAAGTTTGGTTCTCATATAAAATTCTTTATAAAAAAGTCGGATATAATGACTTCCCTTACAGTGACATGCCGCTTATTATGACCCATTTTATGTCCGGTTATAATGACCGACATGATTCTTTACACCTCCGGTAATGTTCGTTGATTTCCGACGACGTTCGGCAGGTGGCTCGTTTTTGTTTCTTGTTAATGTATGTGCTCGAAACAGTCATTTTGGCAAAACGACAAATGAAATTTACACACACATGTATGATTTACGAAGCTGCTTTCTTGCTTGCAGTCGAAAGTGCGAGCAACAAAAAGCAGCTACATTAGCAGCTTTTTTCGAATCTTGGACACAAAAATAGCAGCTTCTTTAGCAGCTTTTTTGCTGTTTTGAACACGAAAAGCATGACAATAGCTGCTAAAAGCTGCTAAGCAGAAATCTTGAACAGACCCTCAGTGAGTAATTGACGCTTGAAGGTCACGCATTGTCTTTTGTTTGTTACTGTGAAAAAGTGAAAAAAATGTCATCTCAACGACGTAAAGCATTTACAATTGCAGAGAAAGGTGCAATAATATGCAGATTAGAAAATGGAGAATCTAACTCATGTCTCGCAAAGGAATTTGGCGTGGGTCATTCGACAATCTCAATGATTTTTAAAAACAAGAACCGCATTAAGCAATCGTTCAATTCAAATGTTTTGAAACCGAAGAGGCTTCGAAAATCACGACAAGAAAATGTTGATCAAGCATTGATTCAGTGGTTTAAAAACATGAGAAACAAAAGATTACCTGTCAGCGGCCCTATGCTACAGGAAAAGGCAAATGGTTTTGCCGCGCGTTTTGGTATTCTCGACTTCAATTGTTCTGCAAGCTGGATCAGTCGTTTTAAAGTTCGACATAACATTGTGGCGGGAAAAATTGTCGGTGAATCTTCGTCTGTTGATCAAAATTCAACAACAAACTGGTTGATATCTGTGTGGCCGAATTTACGAAGACAATTTTCTGATGATGAGATATTTAATGCTGATGTAACTGGACTTTTCTACAAATTAATGCCGGATAGAACTTTAAAATTTAAAGGTGAAAATTGTAGTGGAGGTAAGTTGTCGAAAGATAGAATAACTAGTAGCAGCTAATATGAGTGCCACAGAGAAAAAGAAATTGCTCATTATTGGAAAGTCACAAAAACCAAGATGTTTTAGAAGTATCAAATCATTACCTGTCGATTTATGCTAACGATCGTAAAGCTTGGATGACCTCAGAACTTTTTGAAAAATGGCTTCGTGATTGGGATCGTGATTTGGTGAAGAAGAAGAAAAAGATTCTATTGCTGGTTGATAATTGCCCGGCGCATCCAAATGTTACTGATTTAAAGTCTATAAAACTTGCTTTCCTTCTGCCGAATACAACATCAGTACTACAGCCAATGGATCAGGGAATAATACGATCACTCAAAACGAATTTAAGGAAGAACCTTGTGCTCAAAATGATTAATTGTCTTGATGCTAATGAAAACAACTCTTCTACAAAAATAACGGTGCTAGATGCAATTCTGATGGTTAATGATGCCTGGAATAAAATGTCACAAAGTACCATTCATAACTGTTTCAAACATGCAGGATTCATTGAAAGCCACGACGGTTTACCTATTCAAATATCAGAACATGAATTCGATGAAGAAGATGATATTCCTTTATCTTTGTGCTCAGGAAACCTAAATTCATATTCTTTAGCAACACCGGAAATGTGGGAAGATTATGTTGACATCGATAGCGCTCTTCTCACATCCGAAGAACCCACCGATGAAAATATCGTACAGAACATTAGCGCTAAGAAACAACTCGAAAGTGATGGGGAAGAGGAAGTCGAGGAAGAACCATTACCTACCGCAGAAGAGGCATTAAAAGCTGCAGAATTATTATCACGATTTGTTCACAGCAATATTGAAAATGATAATTTAACCATAGCTATGTCTTCTATACACAATAGTATTAGAGACTGTTTTTACAATAAAATTAAAAAACAAAAGCAGTCAAAAATTACAGATTTCTTACAGTAAAAAATACACTTGTATGTGTTATAATGTGCTGATTATGTACAATTTTGATTTTGATTTAATATGTATGAATACATATGTATTTACTATGTTTCTGTATTAAAATACTTAAGTACATATGTACATATTTACATAAAAAAGGTTTTTCATTTAACAAAACGTTTTGTATATGACGTCCGCTTATTATGAAGTGTTTGTCAATTCCTTTCGATGTCATAATAAACGGATTCTACTGCACTACCTGTGCTTTGAAAACGAAATTTCCACGAAGACTGAATATCCGTTGAAGTGCACGAAAGACTTGAAGGAAAAGTTGATGGAAAACAACCCGTCAGAAAATGAGCTGGCGTTAAAGGTGACAAATCTAAGGGATCATCCGAGATGTATGTCAAGGGGCGAGCGTTTACAGTTGATTCCGCTTCCGTTAAAAATGTTTCGAGCTGCTCGAAAGTTAAGGTTGCGCGACGAATAGTTGCCTTTAGGATATCCTTGACACTCTTCACTAGTCGTTCATAGAAACCGCCCCACCATGCCAGGGTTCAACAATAAAATTCCATCCAATTCTTCGATTCGCGATATAATTTTTAAGGGCAGCGGACTCTATTACATCACCAAGTTGGCGTAGCTCTAATGCTGCACGTTTGAATGTTCTAGCGTTATCCGATATAAACGTTTTAGGAGCACCTCGTCGCGAAATGAAGCGGCGAAGGGCCAGCAAACAGGAAGCGCTCGTTAGATTAGGCACCAGCTCCAAGTGAATAGAACGAATGGTTGCACATGCGAGAAGTAATATATATACCTTATTTAGTTTGTCTCCATCTGCCGGAAGTTTCACAAAAAGAGGCCCCGCAAAGTCCACACCAGTCGTTTCAAAGGGACGTGAAGAAGTTAATTTATTTCGTGGTAATGGCGCAAAGGGCTGCGAAGCAGGTTTCCCTCTCAGGCGTTGGCCAAGACGAAGAACACACTCTTCATCCAGCTTGGGATTCAGCTTAAGTATCTTTGAAGAGGATGATATTGGTTTACCTTTTCGCAAAGCGTGGATCTCATCATGATAAATTTCGTCTTGGACAATCTTGATGTAAAATAACTCAGCATTAATTATATGCTTTGCTGATAAGCGTTTTCGTTCACGTTCACCTCCTTGGGTGCCTTATTGAGCGTTCGTACAGCGAATATAACCTTGGAAGCTTGATGCTATTTTGAAAGCATTTAAAAACCGTAATACATAGGCGGTTATGCGAAGCAAACGTCCATAATTGCTGAATTCACGAATCTTCAAAAGCTCTGGTGAATAAGTGGGTCGGGATTCAGACACCTGCGAGCACAAAATATTTATTTCATTACCAAAATCAGTGCATATTTCAGGCCAGTTATCTGATACGCCGGACAGCCATCGTGGGCCGTTAAACCATTCAGGGGAGTTCAGTAAATGTTAGATAAATATTCCTCTTGTCAGTAGATCTGCAGGATTTTCGGCTCCAGGACAATGCCTCCATTGACATTTATCAGTCAAGCTTTGGATCTCTCGCCATCCATGTATCACATAGGGTTGGACCTTTTGATTACTTCCTTTTATCCAGTAGAGAGCTATCTTAGAGTCAGACCATAAATTTTAAATTATTTCGGATATATGATAATAGCCGGGCAGCGATAAGAGCAGCAGTTAATTCCAGCTTAGGCAGAGTGAGGTCCTTGCTTCCATTCAATTTTAGCGGTGCAAGACGGTTTTTAGCGCATAGATATCGAACAATGACTTCCCCGCTATACGCTACGGCACCATATGCATGAAGGCTGGCATCTGCAAAAATATGCAACTGCTCGATCGTTCGTTCAGCCGATGAAAATACGCATCGCAACAAGTTGACATCTCGCAGAAGTGGCATTTGAGACATACATTTGTTCCAAGTGGTTAGCAAATGTTTAGGAAGTTCTTCATCCCACTCCAATTTTAATCGCCATATATCCTGAAATATAATCTTTAATTTTACTATAAGAGGTCCAACCATACCTAAAGGATCGAAAATTCTAGCTATTAATTGTAGCATTATGCGTTTCGTTACTTTTGTTGCTGCGGGTATCTTGAGTTGATGATCTACAGCCAACTCATCTGTTTGACAATACCAAAGCAACCCAAGTACCTTTTGGATGTCCACACAATCACCGCTTTCCGAAAAGACTGCTTTAATTCCTCTACTCTTGGAGTTCCATTTTCGTATTCGCATAGAAGCACGCTTTAGAATTTCACATGTCTCTCCATAAACATCCGTAGCAATTCGTTCATCGTTAATACTGGCTACCAAATCGTCCATGTAGAAAGATGTCTTTAGTAATTCACAAGTCGTTGGATAAAAATTCGTTTCTTACTAAAAATGTTTACGTAGAGAGCCCAAAGTAGATATGGACTGCAAGTCACACCAAAAGTTACTCGAGTCATTCGATATTCAGCGCATGTCGGAATGGAGTCTAATCCATCCAATTTATTCGCAAACCAAAAGAATTTGTGCGTATCTCTATCTCATTCCGCCAATGATATCTGAAGGAAGGCTTTTTCAATGTCTGCCACTAGTCCAATGAGTCCTAAACGAAAATTCAACAAAACTGTTAGTATATCTGGTAACAAATTCGGACCAGCGGATAAATGATCGTTCAGAGATAAATTCATGCTAGATCTGGCAGAGGCATCAAATACTATCCTCAGCTTTGTGGTCGCCTTATCTTCTCTGTACACTGGTCGATGAGGCATGTAATATGTTGAATGCATAGATTGATTCAAACCAGTCTCCTCACTAGGAATAACACGTTCTGCTACACTCCCATCAATGTAATCCCACATTGCACGATCATAATCTAAAAGCTTACCTGGCTCTCTGGATAACTTGTGAAATAGATTGCTAAAACGAACCAAGGCGCCGCTGCGGTAACTGTCCAAAGGAGTATTAACATTTTTCCATAACAGTATCGTTCTTTACCCCTTTTAATATAGCTGTCTATGTCATACTTAGTGCAATTAACATCATTTTCACTTGTTATTCCTAATGTCTCGAGGTCCCAAAATCGCTTTGAATTCTCATTAAGATCCTGGTCAACGCCATTATCTATAAATGAACTTGCCTGCAGCGTTGTGGATAAAGCCGTTACGTTCACGTTTTTATCACCTTTAATATCACTCATACTGCCTTGTATCGTCCAACCCAAGATTGTGTTGATCGCTGTCACTTGAGGAGTCAATCGTTCCGAGTCCTGTAAAACCACTCGCCAATAACTATCCGCACCCACCAACACACTAATTCCGGAAATAGGAGCGCTTATTGTAGGATTGTCCGCTAAAAGCAATTTTTTAAACAAGGAAGAATTTCCATTCGGTGCTGGTAGAACATCCATACAAATTTCCGGTACTACTATAGCTAGAATAGCAGTGCAATTATCATCGAACTGGCTTTTCAACAAAACTTTGACACGTTGGAATATTTTAGCTTCACTTCTTTTAGCTGAGCCGAAGGGTAATATGCAGATTTCCACAGTGTCAACTGGTTTTAAATTAAGTTGCTTTGCAACACTCTCTCGAACATAGATTCTTTGGCTGCCACCGTCAAAAACAATTCGCACTAACAGTGACGGTGATCTTTGGAAGCTACAAATTAGAGCATAGGCAGTCTGCAAGTAAACAGTCGGAGAATTATTTTATATCAAGAGTTAACCCTTCTAGCACAGAAGGCGGACAGCAGGGCAGGGCTGAGAAATATTTACCACTGCCGTGGCTCAGCTGAGACATGCAAACATAAAAGATTAAGTACTAATAAAAATTGCATGCGAAACACATAAACAGTCATGAGACAACAAATAGACTCCTTTTAAGCAGGTCTTTGTTAGTGCTCACGCTAAAAACATTAATATTTTTATTTACATTAATAAACATGCGATTAACAGGCTCAAATCGGCCATAATTGGTGTTAGAGGAGTTGATGTGTAAGAGCGGTGGTGCTCTCAGATTGTATCGGCTCTCTCTAAACGACGCACGGCGTCCATTAAGAAGCTGGTGGACGAAAACAACATCGGCCACCTCACGACGCTTGTGGAGAGTGTTTAAGTTGAGTAACTTAAGTCGGTATTCATATGGTGGAAGAATTAAAGGGTCTTCCCAAGGAAGGTGATTCAATGCGAATCGAACGAACCTACGTTGAACCGACTCAATTTTTCCAACATGCGAAGAATAGTGAGGAGACCAAACCTGGGACGCATATTCAAGTAAAGGT
The DNA here is from genome assembly GCA_949987705.1 of Thereva unica. Taxonomy (NCBI): domain Eukaryota; kingdom Metazoa; phylum Arthropoda; class Insecta; order Diptera; family Therevidae; genus Thereva; species Thereva unica. Next base: position 49,108,075 of record OX465285.1, read on the forward strand.
CTGACAAGGGAAATGCAGAGGTGTTTAGTGATCAGGGTGCTGTTAAATTCTTTGGACCACCTTTTTATAAAACCCAAGACTAAGCTGCTCTTGGAAGAAATATAGTTGATATGAGTAGAAAAGTCCAGCTTGGTGTCAAATCTAATCCCGAGATCTTTGACAAAATTAACACGGGGGACGCCCTCACTAAAAAATGAGTAGTTATAAATTATAGGATCACGTCGCCTACAAAAAGTCATGACTTCGCATTTACTAATATTAAGAACCAGGTTGTTGTTAGCGCACCAAGAGTAAAAGGTGTCGAGGTCGACTTGCAAAAGTTTGCAGTCCTCCATACTCTTTACGTGACGGTACAATTTGATGTCATCAGCATAAATCAGGATTCTGCAGTGTCTTAGCAGGGTAACAATATCATCAATAGAAAGAATAAAGAGGATAGGGCCAAGATGACTGCCTTGAGGGACGCCGGATGACGCCTCAATGGTCGCGGATTTGGATCCACGGAAAAGGACTTGGTAGGTCCTGTCAGCTAAGTAGGACTGGAACCATAATAGAAGGGCTTCAGGGAAACCTAACTTTTTTAGTTTGAAAAATATAATGGAGTGGGAAAGCTTGTCAAATGCCTTACTGAAATCAGTGTAAACACAATCAGTTTGGCAACCGGAAACGAAGCCTTCAACAGCATGGGAAGTGAATTCTAGGAGATTGGTGGTAGTGGAACGAGCTGGAAGAAAACCATGTTGGTTCGTAGAAATAAGTTTCTTGCAGATGGGCACGATTGCGGAATAAATGATTGACTCGAAAAGCTTTGGTATGACAGACAGCTTGGCAATTGGTCTGTAGTTCGATATTTCGTTCTTGCTACCACTTTTGTGAATAGGAATTATGAACGAATTCTTCCAAAGAGTAGGGAAGTACCCTTTATCCAGGGACTTTTTAAAAAGGGTTTTCAGTGGAGACTGGAGAACCTCCACACAGGATTTAAGGACAGCAGGAGGGATACCATCAGGGCCGGAAGTGAAATCGTATGGGAGTTCATCAATATGTTTCACGATATCGTCACTGGAAATTGAAAGAGATAATCTAGTAGGCTCTCGGTGTGGAGTTATGTGACGAAAATTATTGCCATTAGGCTGAAAGTTAGAAGGAGTGAAAGATTGATGAAAGAATGAAGCAAACATGTTGCAAATCGAGGAAGACTCACTACTAGACCAGTTAGTGTGCTGCATAGTATTTGGGTAGTTATCGACTTTTTTCTTAGAGTTGACAAATTTAAAGAAGTTTCTAGGATCAGTATACACCTGGTCCCTCATGCTGCTGAGATATTCACCATACAGAGCAGAAGCGAGTAAACGAAACTTGTTATAGCAATCAGTAAATGTAATAAGACTAGGAGAGTCCTTTCTCTTTAAATAGGTCTTCCAGAGTCTATTTTTCTGATTCCTTAAATGCTTCAGCTCATTATTGTACCAGGGTGGAGTAGAACTGCGCAATTTTTGGGGCTCAAAAGGTACACATGAAGCAATAGCACATGAAGCAATAGTACGGAATAAAACCGTGCCACATCGACATCCAACTCATTTGCGGAAAGTAAGCTGTTGAAATCAATCACGGCAAGCTTTGATGAGAGTTCATTAAAGTTAGCCTTCATAAAGTTGAAGGAGTGAGTTACCGCCTCCGGACAAGGATTGTTCTTTGAGTTGAAGCAGTAATTTAGCAAGAGAGGAGGGTGGTAATTGCCAACGGACGTCATGACTATTGGACTGGGTTCAACAATCATGTTTCCTGAGTCAGTAAAGAATACAAGATCCAACTGCCTCCCTAACACATTAGTCACACCACTCATTTGATTAAGGCCGAGTGAGAATAAGGAATTGAGAAAACAGGATTCCTTAGAATTAATATTGCCTTCAGGGAGGTAGTTATCGTCAACTTCGTCAAATACCCACTGAATATTGGGTAAATTGAAGTCCCCAAGTAGAAGTAATTCATCCCCAGTGTTCATCATACTCAGGCTATAATCAACACAAGAGATGAGAATATCATAGAGGCTTTTACCTCCATCGTCAAGTGTGCTAATCATATTTGGTTGGATATAGCAGCACAGCAGGAATAGATTTGATTTAGAAAAGGAAATCTTGAGAGCGACAAGCTCAATGTCTAAGTGGTTATAGAAACTAGGAAGCGTAATTGGGTAACAATTAAGGTGACTGCGGCAAGCAAGAAGAACGCCGCCCCCACGAGCTTCCGAGTCAGTGTAACGGTCCCTCCGAAAGACTTGGTAGGAGGAATCGAAGAGTTCAGCATTAAGAAAGCCTTCGTGGAGCCAAGTTTCCGTGAGTGCTATGACATCGAACCCGCTAGCCGCCGATGACTGAAGGATGTTGTTGGTTTTTGATCTTAACCCCCTTACGTTCTGGTAGTAGAGGGCAAGCGTCTCTAGTTTTTTGACCTCCTTGGTGTACTCGGAATGGAGACGTTTGAGTGATGGGCTCGAGTACGGCTACGGGGAACAAAAAGCTTGGTAAGAAGCCAGGGTCTAAAAGAGTCTCGGCTATAACGGGCGGTGCAGACAAGACAAAAGAAGCAACAGACTTGGAAGCCTTGCTGACTTTTCTGCATGAAACAATTCCAGGGTCTATAGATTTCTTCCTCATATATTCACAGACAGACTCCGTCATAGTTTCAGGAGAGAATCGTGATATGAAGATGTTTAAAGGTCTCGGTATCGTAACTAGGGGGGTGCGCGGTTCTTGGGGAGCTGTAGCTTCAGTGACCGGGGGATTGGCCACTATTAGAGGCGAAGAGGTGGATATCGAGACCGGACTAGAGGTCGACTCAATCACTGGAACGCGGGGCAAGGAACTCAAGGTGACACCGTCACCCATGATGGCTTGGCGATCTCGATTCTTCCTGCGACTTTTACGACGCGCCTTAGTAACTAGGTACGATTGGAATGACGGCCTTCTGAGGCAAAAAGACATTCTCCGAACGAGAAGTAGCCGCGGGGCAGTGTAAAGGCAAAGGCTGCTCCTCAACCTGCACGGCGTCATCAGATTCTACCGTCGCTGAGGATGTTTTATTTGAAACAACGACGCTCTCCAATCTTGAGGACAGAGAGCTCAGGGCATTGTGATTTTGAATCACTGCTGATGATAGCGATTCGATATCAACCCTTACACGTTTTGTATTCCTTTTGATATCGTCCAATATGGGATGGACAGAAGCCGAGGAGCTAAAAGTGCACGAGGAAGAAGTGGCGACCGGATTAAGTAACGCCGAATGTATGTCGTCTAACGACTCTAGTGCTGTTGCAACTCGGGAAGACATTTTCTCAAATTTCTCAATCAAAGAACCCGTTTTGGTCACAACAGAGTTCAGGGTGTTAGACAACGTGTCAAACCGGGCATTGATGGACTGCACGTCATCGGCTAGCATTTGAAAATGCGAGATGTTGCTGGAGAAGGAGTTAAGACGATCCATGACTCTTTCGTGATCACCGAGAAAAGCGTCAGAGATGTCTTTCATCAATCTCAGCACATGACAGGGTTTGATGTCAGAGCATTCGCCACAAGTAGGCCCTCTAGGAGCCGACGATTTGCTGCTGACCTTGGTATTAAGGCAAGAAGGGTGGAAAACCCCGTCACAGGAAATCCCATCACGAGCGATTTCCGAAAAACACCTCTTGCAAAATTGAGGATCCGCCATAATAATATATATTTATTAATATAAACAAAAGAAAATAAAATTATTTAAATAAATAAATAAATAAAAATTATTCTTGAAGAAAATGACCCCTGAATTTGAAGCTGAATATGAAAATTAAAAAGTTAAAAATTAGAAAAAAAAAAAATTGGAAATTAAAATAATAAAGTACCTACTTAAAACAGTTTTGGAAGCTTCTTCTATAGAATTAATTTTTTGCATAACCTTAGGCAAAAAATTAATATTCCCTTTAATAAAGGATGGGAAAGTACCTGATACCTCAAATTTTGGAAAGAGGAAGAACGATGTTATCGAAACTTTGAAAATTAAAAAGAAAATTAGAAAAAAATAGAGATAAAGACAACCTAAATGCACAGGAAGAGAGAAAAAAAAAACAAGAACAATAACTTAGTCACTGGCACTAGGAAAAAAAAGTCACCACAGGAAAAGTAATCAAAAAATAAAACAAAACTTCGTACAAGAACTCGTATAATGTCACACGACACGCACAGACAAACGTCTAGACGAGACTATGAATCATTTTTCAGAACCAGAATACAAGTTGGTCGTTAACATTGTGGAAGGCTGCACATTTTCTTTTTTATCCAATAACTGCGTTGGAGAAGAAAACTTTCCTTTAAACTCTGGGTCACAAATCGCCGTTGCATGGTTGCGATTGCATTTACTACACCGAACATATACTTTACACGTTCTTGAATTATGGCCTAGTCGTGTATAGTTGTTTTCAAACCTCGTGACATCCGCGCATGCTCCCCAGCTAAGCTCTTAAAAATGTTTAAAAGCTCGGACAAAAGCTTCAGTTAACTCCTCCTGTCAAATCACTTGCTGCCATGTAATCAGTCGCCACTGCGTATTGCTAAAGGGAGGTGTATTTTTCTGGGACTTCAATGATTATTTAAAAAATTTACAAATTATGACTGAAAAACACCCGTTTTTATATATTTTTTTTATTTTAAGATTATTATATTTTACACATATGCTACAGAAATAATTTGTAGTAATTTCTACTAAAAATAAGAAATTTGTGTTTTTATCACTTTGATTACTAGATTGTTGACGTTTCCTGCCAGTCGCATACGCGCTTCTGCCCGGGGAGGTTGTGGTGCTTGCGACTGCGGGGAACTGTCGGTTTATGAATGAAAACGCACATTTATTCAAAGGAATTTTTTTCAGCATTTTTTTTAAATTATTTTAAATTTGGAAATGAGAAATATTTCGCATAATTAAAGTAAAATTATGCTTATTATGATGAATAAACTGCCTTTGTTGAGCAGTATTTAAAGTATGTATTTAAAAGCTCTGCTCAACACATAGAAAGATAAATTAACTTTATTCATTCGGCATGCGCGCATCCCTTCCCAAATTGTTTTGTTGAGTTTTTTCAGTGTTTGTTGCCGTTTCAACTAAAAAGAGGGGAAATGATAGAACATTGTATGTGTTCGCGTACTCGCCTGCGGGTTCCAGATTTCTGTTCTGTTCCGTAGGAATTATTATTATTTATAAAATTTGGCAACGAGGTGCGCAGAACTGCTCAAATTTTTTGTGTCACGGAGTTTGAAAAATTCTATACATCTAAAACAACGTCCTTGTTTTTTCAATATTTCTTTGCGGTTCGCTATAGAAATTTTCGAGTCACAATTTGCAGATAGATGACTAACCGAACTGCAGAAACAGCAACGTTTAATTTCACTCGGAGATAACAGACCGAACACTGTGCTATGTGAAAATTTGTTTACATTCGTTTTTTCATGTTTAGGTAACTTAATTTGTCCAGATGCATACGTTCTTTCAAAGACTCCACTTCACGTTTTAAAAAATGCGAAATATTTTCCAGTCTTTTGTCGCCTTTGTTATCGATGGAGCTATCGCTGGTGACAGCTGAGTTGGAGTCATTGTCCTTCGAGGAATCATTTTCTCCTTTGTTTTGGTCGCAATTTTTGTGCGAACTGTGGAAGTCTATGACTAATTCCTTTGGCATACATTTCAGCAATACAGACTTCAACATGACCGAATATGAGAGAGATCGAGTACTTGCCGTTACCGTATTATAAAGTTGTCCTAAAGCCGAAGTGTCATGCCGAGAAGTTACTGTACGCAGGGACATTAATACTTGCATAGTTTTATCAACTATTTTTTCCGTGTCTCCATACTCTTCAAGCAAGCTTGCAATCGCTGCGTCGTAACAACCTTCGGTAGGAGTGTATACAGCTACAGAATCTGCTGCCTTACCCGTTAAAACAGATTCTAGAATTGAATTTCTCCGATGCATTTAAATCTCGGTTTTCATGGACCATTCTCCGGAATTGTTCCCAAAAGGGAAGGCCTTCTTCAATTTTACCAGAAAATTTTCTCAAACCGTTCTTGGGTAGTTTTATGGAATCCTTGCTCCGCTCGTTTGATTTCAAGCAGTTAGATGAAGATGGTTCCGATCGCTGTTGAATTTGTTGAAGTTTCTTTATACGCTGATTAAGACGGGCGATGGCTGCTACAGCTTTATCATCATAGTCTGCCATAGCCTGACATTCAGATTCACAACGCCTGACATTCGATCAACGTCCGGCTCGATACATTGACCGCGACCCTTGCTTCTGTTGCGACCAACTCGGGTACCCTTATGAATAAATTCCAAGAATTTTCTTCCCGGGTTGCAACGATCTTTGACTCGATCGACGACATACATTCGGCGATCCTCAATCCTGTCGCTACTTCCTCCTGCACTGTTAACTCCTTAGCTCCTCTTTTTCCGATATTAGATGACATTAAAAGGAGTACGAAACGAGTTTCGGGCGGATATGGAACCGCTGTCTATAGCAGTGTTACAAAATCACAATGCCCTGAGTTCCCTATCCTTAAAATTAGAAAGCTTCAGTGATAGAATAAACTCCCCCTCAACGTTGGCAGTATCTGCTGGCGCCCTGCAGGTAGGGGAGCAGCTTCTCTCTGCACCCTGCTCCACGGTTGTTCCTACAACGGAGGATGACGCAGCTACTTTAAACCTCACAGCCTTAAACGACCCGACCAAAATACTTGAGCAAGCCCCTTCGGTGGGGGCTGCCTCCAGTCTGGCTCCTAACAACCCGAAACCCCGTAGAAAGCATGGTAAACGCAGACGCAGTCGTAAAGTAAACGCTGCGGATGCCGCCCCTGCAAACCCCTCTACTAGTCCGTCTGTCCCCACCCCCTCATTCGCAATGGGCTCAGACTATACCCCAGAAGCGGATCCGGCAACAACTTCTTCTGTTTATGTCATTTAACCGTCGGGCACAGGGGATGCTGAGTCTTCGGACACCTGCGCCAATTTGATAACGGTACCCAGACCGCGAAACAACTGATCCGGTTTATCCGGTTTTATATTTTCATTTCCCGTTTCTCCCCTGAAACCAGGTGCGAGGCAATTAAAGAATACCTTAGGGCTAAAGCTATTAATCCTGCTACAGTTTCCTGCAGGACGATCAGCAATGTTGCCAAACCGGTTGCGTCTTTTGTCCTGACTGCACCGCCCAACACCGCTGAAAAGCTTTTAGACTCGACGTTCTGGCCTCCTGGTGCCTTTTCAAAGTGTTTTATTCCCCGCACGCGTGTACAGCGCTGCCGTGCAAAGGACAAAAGACCTAAATGCAAAAAGCTCGATTCGAGTAAAACGCGTTTCAAGTTGTTTTTTTGTTACTTTCCGTAAAATAAGAAAATGCAAATGAAGTTTATTCAAATTATCTAAGTTTAGATAATTTGAATAAACTTCATTTTCATTTTCTTATTTTACAGAAAGTAACAAAAAAACACTTGAAACACGTTTTACTCAAATCGAGCTTTTTGCATTTAGGTCTTTTGTCCTTTGCACGGCAGAGCGTATTTCTGACACTTTACAGGTTTCAAAAAACTTAAGACGCTTTCCCTCTATTACCAAAACGTGAGGGGAATCAGATCCAAAACCAAAGATGTGTTTCTGTCGACTTCGGCCAGCGATTTCGATATAATCGCTTTTACAGAAACATGGTTACATACTGGAATTCTGAATGCCGAACTTTTCGATACCTCCTTCCAAGTTTTTCGGGGGGATAGATATATTGACTCGGAGGCTCGTGGAGGTGGTGTACTACTTGCCTGTAGTAACCTTCTCAACTGTTGCTTAATAACGTTTCCTAATTTTTCAAACTCTCTGGACATTGAGATCGTCGCTCTTAAAGTCTCCCTTGCCCAGAACAACCTATTTTTAATTTGCTGTTACATCCCACCAGATATGTTCAGCACTCTTGACGATAGAGGTCAAAACCTCTACGATATTCTAATCTCTTGCACAAATCATATCCTAGATATGATGGATCCCAAAGACGAACTCCTACTTGTAGGCGATTTTAACTTACCCAATGTGAAATGGGTAACTTGCGATAATGACGATAACTACCTTCCTGAAAACAACCTTAATTCTAGGGAATCCAGCTTTCTGGATTCCTTATTTTCTTGCGGTTTGTGCCAAATGAGCGGTGTGAATAATATTTTAGGAAGGCGGTTAGATATTGTATTGAGTCAGACAACATTAATGTTGAGCGTAGCTCAATTGTCTTGTCGTCTGTCGATAAGTATCACCCTCCTCTCCTACTGAGCTATTGTTCTACTTTTAACAATAAGCTAATCCCAGAGGAGTCAACCTTTACCTTCAACTTTAAAAAAGCCAACCTCGAAGAACTCTCAAACAAGCTCACTTCGGTTGATTTAAACTTGTTGCTCTCGTCTAATGAGTTGGATGTTGATGTAGCAAGATTTTACTCCATCCTGTATGAAACCTTCGCATCCTGTGTACCTATTGAGCCGTTAAAGTCGTTCAGATCAACCCCCCCGTGGTACAACAATGAGTCTCAATTGCTATGACCAATTTCATGCCCTCTCCGAAGCCCTCTATAAAGAGTACCTCAGGAACATGGAAAATAAAGTGTATGATGATCCTAGGGCATTCTTTCAATTTATCAACACTGAGAAAAAAGTTGACAACTACCCTTACACCATGCAATACGAGAACTCTCTTAGCTCTAATTCATCCGAGATTTGTGACAAATTTGCATCATTCTTCCTTAAGGTGGTAGCCCGGTGTGACGGCCGAAATTTCGACGTTTTTTCGTGAATTTTTTTCAGCAGGAAAATAATATGCGATCGTTTTGTAATTTTTACATGTTGTTATTACTACTTTCAAGCGTACAAAAAAATTTTTTTTTAATAAATTTTACATTGATTTATTCATAATTCTTTGTGTTGAAGTGGAGTCCTCGAAGGAACGTCGAGCGGTTTCGGGGAAGCACTCACTAGATACTATTTAACCGATTAGGCCGAAAATTTAACTCGTTATTCTAGATACATATAGCTAGATGCTGAACCGCTGAAACATTAAGTTTTTTGATAATTTATTATTTTTTTTAACAATTTGTCAGAAAAAAAATTCGATTATCAGTACTTTTTTTTTCACAAGTCCACAAAATTAATAAATTATCAAAAAAATAAATGTTTCAGCGGTTCAGCATCTAGCTATATGTATCTAGAATAACGAGTTAAATTTTCAGCCAAATCGGTTAAATAGTATCTAGTGAGTGCTTCCCCGAAACCGCTCGACGTTCCTTCGAGGACTCCACTTCAACACAAAGAATTATGAATAAATCAATGTAAAATTTATTAAAAAAAAAATTTTTTGTACGCTTGAAAGTAGTAATAACAACATGTAAAAATTACAAAACGATCGCATATTATTTTCCTGCTGAAAAAAATTCACGAAAAAACGTCGAAATTTCGGCCGTCACACCGGGCTACCACCTTAAATCTTTCTCGTCCCCCGTCTTCCAACCAGATGAAGGCAATTTTCGACATATCAATGCAATTAAAACAGCTCAAAGCTTATCCCTGTCTATAACCAGGAAAGATATATCGAAACATATAAATGAACTTCCGCAGGATTTCTCTTCCGGCCCTGACGGAGTTCCTCCTGCTGTTCTAAAATCCTGTGCAGGGGCCCTACTGTCTCCTCTTCTATGTATATTTCAAAAATCCCTAAATAAAGGGCGCTTCCCAACCTTATGGAAGAACTCTTTTATAATACCTGTCCATAAAAAAGGCTGTAAAAACGAAATATCTAATTATAGGCCAATTGCGAAGTTATCGTCTATACCAAAACTCTTCGAATATATTATTTATTCTGCTATCGCCCCTATCTGCAAGAGGCTTATCTCAACAAACCAACATGGTTTTGTTGCAGCCCGTTCCACTACTACTAATTTACTAGAGTTCTCTTCCCACACAGTTAGAGGCTTTGTCACTGGCTGCCAAACTGACTGTGTCTACACAGACTTTAGTAAGGCTTTCGTCAAGCTCTCCCTCTCTATTACAGTTCTTAAACTAAAGAAATTAGGCTTTCCGCATGCCCTTGTGGTATGGTTCCAGTCGTACTTAGCCGATAGAACCTACCAGGTTCTATTCCGCGGAGTCAAATCTAAGAACATCGAAGCGTCCTCTGGAGCCCCGCAAGGTAGCCATCTTGGCCATCTCCTTTTTATTTTATCAATTGACGATATTGTTACCCAGCTAAGGCACTGTAAAATCCTTATTTACGCTGATGACATCAAACTGTATCGCCACATAAGGAGTATAGAAGATTGCAAACTTCTGCAAACAGATCTAAACACCTTCTGTTCTTGGTATTCCAACAAAAACCTTGTGCTTAATATTAGTTTTGTAGGAAACGTGGTGTTATAACTTATGACTATACTTTCCTGGAAAACAAGGTCTCCCGTACTGAATCTGTAATCGATCTTGGGGTTAGGTTAGAAAGTAAGTTGGATTTCTCCACCCACATCAATTATATCTCCTCCAAGGGCAATTCAGTCCTGGGATTTATAAAAAGATGGTCCAAAGAGTTCAACAACCCCCTCGTCACTAAACACCTGTACGTATCTTTGGTTAGGCCTTTGCTTGACTACGCTTCCCAGGTATGGTCTCCTTACTACTCCTCCCATGTTAGTAGAATCGAATCGGTTCAAAGGAAGTTCGTCCGGTTTGCACTCAGCCACCTCCCGTGGGATGACCCACTTGCTCTTCCGCCTTATGAGAACAGACTTAAATTGCTCAACTTGAGCTCTCTCCATAAGCGCCGTGAGGTCGCTGACGTTATATTCGTTCATCGTTGGCTTTATTAAGACTTTCTCTTGCTGCCGTTAAACGTTCTAATAACACCGTTACATTTTCTTCGATTTCATCGAATTTTGCGAGATTTTCCGCGTGTACTTGTGCGTCATGCGATTGCAAATATTCCGCCACCCATATCCCGTTCACGATTTTCGTAACCTGGCCGCGGTAGATCGCACGATTAGCAAGATCCATTTTTCTTCGATGTTGTTAATGAGTACGCCCTTTAATTAATTGCTTCTTTTTTATACCCGCCGTTTCGTTATTCCCGGGTTTCGGCAACAATGTCGAAAAAGCTCGGTCGTTGGGAGAATATTATAAACCGGGAACGGGTTACAAAATAAGAACACAGTCGTTTAAAAATAATAAAACCTTTATTTCTATTATCAACTTGTAAATTGCCTGCGACGTCTTCTTTCGTTGAGTATTAGCACGAGACTGACTAATTTTGTTTTAGGATCTTAAGTATGTACATATGTAAATGTGTACCGCTTCTTGCGACTAGCCGAATATTTTTAACGGCATTATTTCCAAACCGTACCACTTTTAAATTCGTCAAATGTACTTATATGGCTACCGATATAGAGGACCAAGAAAAATTAAAAAAACAGATAGCAAGAACGAAGTCGGTCATTCAGGTATTATTCCTACCTATGAGGGTATGAAAAAGGAAGTTTATCATCCAAACCTAAGAACCGAAATATTTAAAATAATTAATAATTGCGAAATTTGCTCTGCAGCTAAATATGATCGGTACACAATAAGAAATAAATTTCATTTAACAGAAACCCCCTTAACAATAAATGAGATTGTCCACGTCGATGTTTACGTAAACAGTAAGCACTCATTTATAAATTTTATCGATAAATTCTCAAAATTAGCGAGTAGCTTTTTCTTAGAAGGTAGAAATAGCCAAACAATAGTGGAAAAGCTCAAGCAATTTATATCATTACGAGGTACAATTAAAAAGTTTGTCTTCGATAACGAATTCAATTCAAAAAATGTCGGAGAATTTAAAAAAAAAGAAAATATTTAATTTCACTTCATAAAACCCAACAACCATACAGGGAACGCTGACATTGAGAGACTAAATAAAACAACTACTGGGAGAATTCGAGCTTTAAATTTAGAGGACAAACAACCAATTAAATTACAAATGCTTAGTGCGATCACTATATACAACAATTCCTATCATTCCACGATAAAATGTACGCCATCCGAAGTGCAAGATCACAAATTCGATCACGAAATTATAAGGAAAAGAAAAACAGAAAAGAGGAATCAAATAATAATAACAAGAAATAAAAATCAGGAAAACTATGTCGAAAATAGAACAGTAGGGTTTATTAAAAACTATAAATCGCTCCGTAATAAGAAGGAACCCAAATTTAGAAAACACAATTTAAAAAACATTCATGAAAATAATGCAAAACGTCTTTTTAAATTTGCAGATAAAAACAATATTTCTGTGGATGCTGATCCTGACTCGGAAGCCGGATTTGCAACAATAAGGATCGATGAAGTAGAAATCGTAAGCAAATTTGAGCTAGTTCTTCATAATATTATATTATATTATAATCCACCCTCATGAGTCAACAAACATTATAAGTAATCTGGAATATAATATCGATAGCTTTAATATTACGAGTACTGCTAAGAAAGTACTATTGGGACAAATTAAACCAATTAAGACAAAAACACTAATTTTATTTCCTAGTCGAAGCAAAAGGGGTTTAATAAACATAATGAGAACGGGACTAAAATGGCTTTTCGGAACACTTGATGAAAATGGCAGACAGAATATCGAAAACCATTTACAAATAACAGACAAGAACAACAATAACATAATAAATACTGTTAACCAACAAATAACAATAAATGAAAACTTTAATTACTCATTTATATTATTGAAAGGACTGCTAGAGTCTGATCGAGATAGAATTATTACGGAATTAGGAGAAATAAAAAATTTTGAAAAGAAGTTATCAGCAAAGGAATTAATATTAGAGCAGCAAATGAGAATTAACGTGTTAAGAGATCAAATTAGTCAAGTGCAAGCTAACATTATATCTGCTAGAATACGCATAATTCATCCCAATACCGATCAGGAAATTAACGAATATAATATCGACTTGAATAAAGTGAGTACTATTAGAGCAGGGGTAGCAAAATTTATGAATGATACTATAATTGTCGACATAAAAATTCCTTCAAGTACGTTCAAAACCGAAAAAAATTTATTGTACCAATTGCAAATTCGAAAGGAAAACAAATTGATGATAATAAGACTTTTTCATTCCAGAACAATTTAAGTTGAGCAGAGCTAAAATCTAGTAAACACTGTATTGTTAAGAAAAACTGTAGATTAGTGAATAGTCCACAAGAAGAGACAATAGAAATAGGAATTGATCTTTTAATTGTGAATAACATGAAAAATATTAATTTCAAAAAAACTTATGACGAGAGAAAACTCTCTTTAAATGGTAACTATGAGCACTTTCGAAATTCACCAGTGGTAGCTACCTTTTTGGTGACGCTACCATATTGGTAAGCTGATCAGGGTTAGTGTGGTTAGTTTTTGACGACTGAAAGATGTGGTTAAGTGGTTAATTTCCGAACGAAAATTTGCCATTTGTGTTTTTTTTTCTTTTACAAGAGTTTCTTTCTATTCTATTTTAAAATAAATTTTTTTTATAAATATCTACAAACTTACTGAATGGATTCTTATATTTTGACATTTAAAATGCAGTTTGCTACAAAATCTGTGTACTTGCAGAAAAGTACTTAATTGCTCCATTTATATCACACATCTTATAAAATACCCACTCTAAAAAAATCCGAAATCTAAAAACTAACGTAACGTCAAAAACGTAAATATTTTTCAAATTACCACTTCAACCATCACACGAATATGGTTCCTGTGGTGAGACTGCGGCTACTTTGCCGGTGAATATTCGAACATGGTGAGTGGTAATTTATGGTAAGTGATCAATATTCGAACATGGTAAATTAGCTGCTGGTTCGACCGGTAGCTACCATGGTGAATTCTCGAAAGTGCCCTATATGATTAACTTTGCAAACTGCACAATTAAGATAAATGACAGGCAATTTAGTAATATGATATTGGAATTTGTTGAAAGATTTCTTTTACCGCTTGATGGAAATATAACTGTACATGATAAAATGTTAAATTTTGAAGAAATCACTACACCATTATTGATAATATCAGAGAAATTAAAAAATTAAAAGCACATAAAATCGTTAACTATATCATAGGAAGAAGCAGCATTGTTTCGATAATATTAGCACTCCTAGTTATGATTAGAAAATATAAAAAGCTCAGGGTTAAGATAATTCAGGAGGAGTTACATTCCCAGACTTTGCAAGCGGAAGTCAACCGACACCCCAAGACAATATTCGCCTAGAATATCTACAGTTCGTAGAAAATATAAATGATGCTGAGAACTGCTCCATCAACAATTTAGCTGGAATAACGTCCAGCAAACAAACGAAGATGCAGGAGTAACATGAAACCTGAAATAATTTCATGTTCCTGTACCTCTTTATCTATTAAGTTATCTATTAAGTAAATTTCCTTAAATATAACATACAGTTTGTCAACATTGTGTTTGCAAAGTGAAAATATGTTGCAAATATTCATTTTAGGCCCAAAAAAAAACATCTTGTTTTAAAATTTTGAACCAAAAGATATATTTATCTATTTATTAAACAATTGTTATTGTTTTACTTAAAATTAAGCAAACTTAACTCAAAAACAAAAAAAGTTATTCACAAAAAACAAAAACAACAGCCAATTCAACGTGTCAATATTGTGTTTGCAAAAGTATTCTCATAATAATATTTCTTAAAAAATTATATAACTAAATTCAAAAAAACTTAATCTAATATTTAGTATGTGAACCTTTAGCATCTACCACAGCTTGTAATCTATTTTTCATTGATGAAATCAACTTTTTGATATCATAATTTTCAGGAATTTTTGCCCATTCCTCATTGATATACTGCTTTAACTGGTTTTTCGACGATGGTCGCCTTAAAGCCACTCTTTTTTTCAAAAACGCCCATAGATTTTCTATTGGGTTGAGGTCCGGGCTCTGGGGGGGAGTTTTAATAACTTTTGAACAGTTATACAATGCCCATGATTTGCATACATGAGAATTGTGTTTTGGATCGTTGTCTTGGTATAGCTTAAATTTTAATTTTCTAGGATTGTTTTCATCAACAAACCCAAATTTTTCGGCACTCGTGACCAAATCCGTTTTTGAAATATTCAGATATAGGTTTTGATCCATTGTTTCTTCAATAAACCTAAGGTTACCAACACCCTTAGACGAAATACAACCCCACATCATCACTGATAATTTGCCAAATTTCACAGTTGGAGTTACATTTTTATTTTGATATGCTGTACTAGCTCAGTGCAATTAGTCGAAAAAAGGGCATGAAATTGCATTTCATGATGGTCAGAATATTTTTTTTGGAATTTGTTGGGGTACATCTGACAATGTTAAAACCAAGTTTGTGGGGTCGCAGTGTGATGGGAAAAGCCGCCATCTTGAAAAAGAGGTAGAGGTCGTTTATACCAAATAACTCGGTTATGTGCAATGATAGCTGAAAATGATCCATACAAAGTCATTAGAGAATAAAATTATCTACAAAATGAGTCCTTAATGAGGTCTGTAAGTTAATTTGGCTCAAAGTTATGGCTGCTCAAAGTTCGAACTTGTTCGGGTGGTTGAGGTTGAATGCAGTTTTTTGCGATTAACTCGTAAGATATTAATTTGGGTTAACTCGTAAGATATCAAATTGCGTTTTCAGGTCTATCACCAATGATCGTAACGAAATTCTTGGATTTTCATCAATTATCCGCAATATTTTACGCACATGGCGGTCTGATAAAGTTTTAGCGCGGTGGCCTGCAGGTTTTAATTCAATACGATCTTCATTGTTTACACGGTTAATGATATTATAAACTGTTCGCAATATTTAACAATTCGCTTAATTCTCGAGGAGATTTACCGAGAGTATAATTATAATACACCAACTGAATAATATTAGCACTTGTTCTTTTGCCTGGCATATTTAATCGCGTAAACACTCTTTACTGCTTCACTTAAAACTCTGTAATTAATACGTAATGTTCCAGGAATCGCAGAAAGAAGTAAAAGAAAGCATATTGTTTAGCGCGAAAATGGCTTCAATTAAAAAAATATAATAATCTGAGTTATAATTGATTTATTAATTTAAGTTAAAAACAAGTTTAATTAAAATATCTCGATTGAAACATGACCGACACGAACGGTGAAAAATTAACAACTGAAAACTTAGACGTGAAATTATTTTTTTTTGTCAATGCATACTTGGATTTTTACAAAAAAAGAACTATTACAATTATCCAGCATACTTAGATTTTTACAAAAGAAACTACTTAAAATTATCCATGCCGGCCGCCTTGAAGATACTGAAGTATCTTCAATCTTCTAAGACGGGTAAAGGTGCTAACTTCGTGATAGCTCGACGATATATACCTCCTTTTGTCTTTACATCAACAACCCGAATATGTCCGTCTTCGCCGGGATAAGTGTGAAGAATTCTTCCAATCAACCATTTTTGTGGTGGTTGGTTATCATCAGCGATAAGTACAAGCATATTCTCTTTAACATTAGGTGATGTGGAATTCCATTTGTGGCGTTGCTGCAGCTGAGAGATATATTCCTTTAGCCACCGTTTCCAAAAGTGTTGCTGCAATTGACGTACGTGTTGCCAACGAGTAAGCAACGAATATTTTTCAGTGGTTATATCTGGTTCTGGAACTGTAGTGAGCGCTCGGCCAATCAGGAAATGCCCTGGCGTTAAAACCTCTTCATCATTTGGATCCTCTGATAAAGCCCCTAAGGGTCTAGAATTCAGGATTGCTTCTATCTGTGCAGTCAATGTAGACAGTTCTTCGAAGCTGAGCTTAGAGTTATGAACTACTCGATATAAGTGAAACTTAGCAACCTTGACTGTGGCTTCCCATAGGCCACCGAAATGAGGCGACCTGGGAGGTATAAAACGAAAGCTGATTTTATCTTCTGCACATAACTGCTGTAATTTACCTCTATTCGCTTGGTTGAACAGAGTTTTATGTAAGTCAGTTAGCTTTGATTTGGCCCCTACAAAATTAGTAGCATTATCACAAAATATGGTATGACATAAGCCACGTCTACTAGTGAATCTCTTCAGAGCTAGAACAAATGCTTCTGTAGATAAATCAGATACTACCTCGAGGTGTGTAGCTTTAGTGGCGAAGCAAACAAACACAGCTAAATATGCTTTCTGAAGTGGTCGTCCTCGAATCCGTGTGGAAATGTAAATTGGGCCACAGAAATCTACTCCGGTAGTAGTGAATGGAATGCTGCGTTGTACTCTTTGAGCTGGTAAATCACCCATTATTTGCTGAATAGTTTTTGGTCGATAGTGAAAACAATGTAGGCATCTCTTTATAACGTGTTTGGCTCCTCCTTTAGCATTTATTATCCAGTATTGTTGCCTCGATGCTGCGACTAATGATTCAACTCCTGCATGAAAATATTTTTTATGCATGTATGTTAAAATTGACAACGAAAAGGGATGGTTCTTTGGAAGCAATATGGGGTGTTTTACTGAGTAGGGTAAATTGGAGTGGGCTAATCGACCCCCGACTCGCAATAAAGGTGGTTTTTCATTTCCCAGAAACGGGCACAGTGATTTGAGTGGGCTCTTTTGACTAATCTTTCGATTGTGTACCAAAGCTCTGATTTCTTCCTGGAACGCCTGGTTCTGTACACAGTATACTATTCTTCTTTCAGCTTCATCTAACTCAGCGACTGAAAGATCTGTTTCTGCCGTGGCGTCCGACATGATTCCTAAATTGCTCATTCCTTTTTTCCTTTGCAGGCGATAGTTGATTCGGGAACTGAATCGCAATACATAAGCTATAATGCGACGTAGCCGTGAAAAGTGATTTACGAAGGCATCTGTGTGGATAATTGAAAGTTCGGAAGGCAGGCTGACGAGAAGCGCACATTTAACCTTTCTTTTATCAGGTATAACTGACTCCTCCACTGCAGGTGGATTACACGGCCACTGATCGTCCATTTCTTCGAGAAATCTCGGTCCCGTAAACCACATTGATTCTTGTAGTCCTCTGACGAGGCATCCTCTAGAGATAAGATCGGCTGCATTTGACTGTGATGGAACGTGTCGCCACCATTCCTTTTCTGTGAGCTGTTGTATCTCGGCCACTCTATTGGCAACAAAAACTGTCCAACGGCCAGACTCTCCATGAATCCAATGAAGTGCGATCTGCGAATCTGTCCATAAAACAACACGTGACGCCAAACTAAAGGTTGACTTAATTCGATTGTATAATTTCGCGAGTAATAAGGCAGCGCAGAGCTCTAACCTTGGCAGTGATTGCGTTTTTAGCGGTGCTACACGAGATTTAGCTGACACTAGCATCGTCTTGACAGCCCCCTCCATAGGCATACATCTTACATACAAACAACATCCAAATGCAGTTAACGACGCGTCTGCGAAGCCATGAATTTCATACTTTGCATAGGATTTGGAAAATACGTACCGCGGTACTCGAAGTTTAGGCACTTCAGCTAACTGCTTTCGATATGCTGACCATTCGATCTGGAGGTCTGTAGGAATAGATTCGTCCCAACTTAATTTTTCAGACCAAAGTTTTTGCATGAGGACCTTCGCTGGCACTATACACGGGCTCAATAACCCTAAAGGGTCGAATAGAGATGAAATTCCAGACAAAACTGCCCGCTTAGTAAATTTATCCGAAATAGCGTTTAAATTGCATGTAAATCGAAATTCATCCTCACGTGGATCCCAAATCACTCCCAATGTCTTCACGACTTCTGACTTATCGAATTTTGTGCATTTTTCCCTTTCATCTTCCGGAATCGATTTAATGAATTCAATGTTGTTTGATGTCCATTTTCTAAGCTGGAATCCTGCTGACAAACAAGCTTTTTGAACTTGACTTTTTAATTCAACGAGTTGCTCTGAGGTATCCGTACCTGCTATCATGTCATCAACGTAAAAACTATTTTGCAAAACATCAGACGCCATGGGGAACTCATCAGCACATTGAGAGCCTAATTCCTTTGAGCAACGGATGGCTTGAAATGGCGCGGAGGCAGTTCCGTATGTGACGGTATTGAGAATGTATGTTGTCGGTGGTTTGGTTGAATCCGTACGCCATAAGATTCCAAGATATTGTCGATCATCAGGATGTATCCATACTTGGCGGTACATCTTTGTTATGTCTGCAGTCAGTCCATATTTGTATGAGCGAAACTTTATCATAATGTCATAGAGCTCGGGCTGAATCGTTGGACCGACCATCAGCATATCGTTCAGAGAGATCTTGTTGCTTGTAGGACATGAAGCATTAAAGACAACACGCAATTTCGTCGTTGAACTATCGGGTCGTAAAATGCCTCTGTGGGGAATCAAATACTTTATGTTTGAATCAGGAATGTTTGCTTTACTCATGTGCCCTAAATCTTCATATTCTTGCATGAAATCGTTGTATTGTTTTTTCAGGTTATCATCCTGCCCAAGCAACCGCTCTACACGTGCTAGACTTCGAAGTGCGCTAGTACGAGACTCACCTAAACCATTATGATTGTGCTTGAATGAAAGTCTAACTACAAATTTTCCATCTTCTGCACGAGATGTAGTATTTATGAAGTGATGTTCGCACATAATCTGTTCTTGTGTCCAATGAGGAGCTGCTGGTTCGACCTCTTCCAGGGTCCAAAATTGTTCAAGTTGTTGCGATAGAGTATTCTCTTGATTTCCCACTGCTGTGTTCACTGTAAGGTTACTAATTGCCCGATGTTTCGATTTGCAAGTTAGAAGCTTACCGGCTACGATCCAGCCAAACACGGTTTCTTGCAGTATTGGTAATTTATCGTTTAACTGGATCCGACCTGCCCCAAGAAGTTTATAGAAAACTTCCGCTCCTAACAAAACATCTATTCCTTGCGGTTTATAGAATGTTGGATCTGCTAGTTGAATGTTGTTAGGTATTTTCCAATTATGATAGTCAATTTGAGATTCAGGTTTCGAAGTAGTAATGGTAGGAATTAACAAGGTATCTATTGTAGTAACAAAGTCGTTGATTCGTGATTTAATAGTAACAGACGTGCTGGACCGCACTCGTGACCGTAGGCCGCCTATACCGTCTACTTCTGTATCAATATTTTTTGTTGGTAAATTTAGCCTTTGAGACAACGCTTCCGTGATGAAGTTTGACTGGGAAGCTGAATCTAATAGGACTCGTACAGGAACGTCTTGCCCATCCTCATCCTCAGCGTGAACCAAGGCCGTAGCCAGTATTATCTGATCGATTTCTAAAGCTCTGGTTGAATGCAAACTTGATGAATTTTTATAATCTTGAGCTATAGTATTCAAATTTTGGTTTTCGGGAACTTGCTGTGAAAGCGAAGTTGACATCTCATATCGATGCAAAATTGTATGGTGAGGTGACAAACAGACTCTACATTTGGAGGATTTACAATCTTTGACTGAATGCCCGTTTCGTAAACAATTAATACACAAACCCATTTTCTTTATTTCTAAAAACCTATCAACTGCTGCCAGGTTCAAAATCGACGGACATTTAGAGATGAAGTGTTGAACTTTTACATTTCAAACATTTTGAGTTAGTAAGGAAAGTTGTCAAGGCAGTTCGACGCTGGTGGCTCCCTTTAGCGGCTACGTCTATGGGTTTACTATGATCGGCACTGTCGCGACTGCTTAAATATTGACATCTTAGATTGATGAAATTGGAAAATGTTTCCCAAGTGGGAAGGTTTTCGTATCCTAGTGATTCCTCCCACTTTACCAATGTGGCTCGATCCACTTTTTGTTTACCTAAATGAACAAGAATCGCATTTAGGATATCGTTGGTAGAACCTAAAGATTTTAGAGCGCTGTAATGAACGTTAATTGTATCAATAGTGTTTCGAAGCTGCATAGCGCTACTTTTTGCTGTGGTAGGAATGTTGAATAACTTTGTTGCATGAGCTTCAAAAATTATTGTTTTATTCCCGTATCTGCTGTGGAGCAGTTTCATCGCTTCAAGGAAATTCGCATCGGTAATTCGCTGCGATTGCTTGAAAAGCCTCACCTGTTAAACATGTTCTTAAATGCAAGAATTTTTCTGTTTCGGTAAGATTTTGATCGTTGACGACGACTAACTGAAAAGTGTTGATAAAGTTGGTATATTCCACGCAATTACCAGAAAACATTGGCAATTGAACTTTAGGTAGATGAGAGGAATGCACTTTGGGTGGCAAACAAAATTGTTGATTGAGGCTCTCTACTTCTTTTGTTGTGGGCTGCGAATGAACAGCTTTCTCCTTTTCCAGTTTTGCTATTCTCGCCAATAAATTGGCTTTGACCTGGTAATAGTTGTCTTCGATTTCTCCTAATTGGCCTTTATCAGCATCTGCAGCTTCATCATGGCTATCGATCTCATCCTGGATAGCAGCTAACTGTGTGAAACATGTTTCTAACACAGATAGTCTGCATTCCAGTTCTTCGATGAGAGGATTTTTTGTGGTTTCCAGAAAGGTCTTGACGCGAGTTAGCGAGCCTTTTGCCGATGCTCGCTTAGTCTTTAAAGTTTTTAAACTCGCCATTTTGTTTTTTTTTTTATTTTATTTATGTGAAAGCTCTCCGTACGGCAATCACGTCGGGGTCACCAAAATGTTTAGCGCGAAAATGGCTTCAATTAAAAAAATATAATAATCTGAGTTATAATTGATTTATTAATTTAAGTTAAAAACAAGTTTAATTAAAATATCTCGATTGAAACATGACCGACACGAACGGTGAAAAATTAACAACTGAAAACTTAGACGTGAAACTCTAAGGGAAAAATTTATTTTTTTTTGTCAATGCATACTTGGATTTTTACAAAAAAAGAACTATTACAATTATCCAGCATACTTAGATTTTTACAAAAGAAACTACTTAAAATTATCCACATATCCCGTTACTTAATCGCGACATTGCAACGGGATATTATTATGAGAATACTTTTGCAAACACAATATTGACACGTTGAATTGGCTGTTGTTTTTGTTTTTTGTGAATAACTTTTTTGTTTTTGAGTTAAGTTTGCCTAATTTTAAGTAAAACAATAACAATTGTTTAATAAATAGATAAATATATCTTTTGGTTCAAAATTTTAAAACAAGATGTTTTTTTTTTTGGGCCTAAAATGAATATTTGCAACATATTTTCACTTTGCAAACACAATGTTGACAAACTGTATATGTTCTTTTTTTCAGTTCTGAAGAACTGGTGTAGGTTTTTTTTTTATATTTTTTAAAATAAAACCTTAAAAAAACGTAATTCGCGTGACGATTTCGTCGAAGAAAATTTGTGCTACCGTTTGAGCTTCCCCCATTGGGAATGGCATACCAGTCGACAAATTTTGTTAGGTTATCCTGGAAGGTTAGGATGTTACTTGTTTCCCGAATGTGTTTCTTCCAGGGGGCCTACTATGTCTAAATAGACTTTATCGAAGGGTTTTTCAGCTATGTCCGTGATAACCATGGGCATTCGGAATTGTCTAGAGGCCTTCATGGTTTGGCATTTCTTGCACCTTCTTATGTAGCGAGAGATATCGCGGAACATACGTCTCCACCAATATTTTTGGCGAATACGGTTGTAGGTCTTCACGACTCCCTGGTGTCCACCGAAGGGGGAGTCGTGGTAATCCTTTAGAATTATATTTGTCTCCTCCTGGTTTGTGATGACCTCAAGTTTCTTCTTCCCTTTGAGGTTGTCGTCTTTGGGATGGTCTTCTGTTGTTTCATCTTCGATCCCAGGCTGTTTGGGCCCTTCCTATGAGTGGGGAGCTTCTAGAGACGAAGTTCGTTTGCCTTTTTCGTCGTCTTTCTGCTTTTGCGCCTGTGCCCTAGTGATAATGTTGCACTGCCTGGGCGCTTCTCGTTGTTTTGTTTGGAGGTGTTTTCCGGGTTGGGGAAGTTGCGCTTCTACCGTGAAGGTTTTCGACTTTTCTACGATTTGTGGTATACGACTGAGGGCATCAGCATTTGTGTTATATTTTCCCGGTTTGTACTCGATACTGTACTCGTATTCCGACAGCTTGTGTTGGAATATCACTAGTCGAGTAGTTGGGTCTTTGACGTTGAATACGCCTTTGAGGGGTTTATGGTCCGTGTAGACCGTAAACTTCCGACCCAATAGATAACAACGGTAATTTTTCACTGCCCAGACTATTGCGAGCAACTCTTTCTCAATGGTGGAGTAGTTGCGTTCTGCCTTGTTTAGTGTTCGGCTTGCGTAGGCAATAGGCTGGTATTTTCCTACTTCTCCCTGAGAGAGCACTGCTCCAACTGCCTCACTGCTTGCATCCGTTGTCAAGTTAAACGGCTTGTCGAAATCTGGGTAGATTAGTAGTGGAGGGGATATTAAGTTATGTTTTATTTGTTGGAACGCGTCTTCACACTTTGGTGTCCAAGAAAATTTTACGCCTTTGCGTAGAAGGTTCGTTAAGGGTCGGACTATCTTGGAAAAATCTAGGGCGAATTTTCAGTTGTAATTGGCAAGGCCTAAGAACGATTGCACTTGTCTGATAGTCCGTGGGGCAGGGAACTTCTGGACGCATTCCGTTTTACGTGGGTTTGGCAGGGCTCCTTTTTCTGAGCAAAAGTGACCCAAATAAACAACTTCTTTTCGGAGGAATTGACACTTCTCTGGTTGTAATTTGAGGTTATTTTCCCTCAACCGGTCGAAGACTCTCCGAAGTTTAGTGTTATGGTACTCAAGGTTTTTACCGTAGGTGACAATATCATCCAGGTACACAAAACATTCGAGGCCTTGCAGGATTGTGAGGACATAGTTCATGAGCCGTTGGAACGTAGCCGGGGCTCCTTTTAGCCCGAACCGCATACGTTTGGACTCATAGTGGCCGTAGTTTGTGCTGAAGGCTGTTTTAGCGCGATCACGTGGTTCCGCAAGTACATGGTGGTAGCCACTGGCTAAGTCGAGGGTGTAATGCCCACGCAAATCCCAGCGTCACTTCAAAGATCAATGAGAAAGATTAACCAGGTCAAGAAAACGACCAAAACAATGAAATTACTCAAGCACCAGAAGCGCGAAAGAATTGCGATCATATTACATCAAAATTCGCGGCACCAGATGTAAACACGGAACTATGACCGACACGGTGCACTTGACAAACAAACAACATGAAAATAGAACACGAGTGACATAATTAGCTAACAGGTGTATGAAATAATAAGAATGAATGGTAATTAAAAACAATCAAGTTCATTGCTCAAGAAATGAATGAACTGATGAAATGATGAATCGGCAATTGAGTAAGTTACGGATAAGTTATAGAGATTAAGTTAAGTAGAGAGGGAAGAATTAAGCTATATAGATAATGTAATTGATTTTAAGAAAGACAGAGAGAATTAACAGGTCTTCGGAACCAACACCAAAGAGCTGCATAAAGGAGCCCGTTGCTCCGTCGCGCTCACAGTAAAAGTTCCTATTGTTAATTGAATAAATAAAGTAATAAAAGAGAAACATGAGTTTTTCCGAATAAGACCCTCAAACATTGCAAGGGTAGTGAAATATCTTGAGTGACCGAGTTGGTCTAGAATGCCCTCGATTCGTGGCAGAGGAAATGCGTCGCCTATAGTTTTTTCGTTGACTTTTCGAAAGTCGACAACTACTCGCCACTTCTTCTCTCCATTAGGGCCCGCCTTTTTGGGGAGCACTAATAAGGGTGAGTTCCATGGGCTCTTACTGGGTTGGACTATATATATGACTATATTTTCTGGCTAACAATTTGGTCATATACCATTGGAATTTCATGGGAGATAGCGTCTGTATAAGTGAGCTTATCTCCTTTTAAGTGGAATATGTCGTTAGTGGGTGGTCGAGGCTGAGTTCCTCGTCAACTTTTTGAAGGCGTTGTGCACGCTCTAGGTCGTCCGGGTCTTCATAGTCCGGGAATATGTGTCTGATTTGTAGTATGTTGGCGGCTTCTTCACAAGAGCAGTGACCCCGTTTTGATTTGACCCCTAGTTTTTTCTGCCATTTGCGGCTTGTTTTGAGCGGTGGGGTACCGGTTTTAGCTACCGGTCGTTTATTCCCGCACTCGCCGTTGTCCTTCTTGACAAAGAGCCTTGGGCTAGAACTTGCAGGGTTGGGGTTGAGTGGTATAGTAGAGTACCCATTCGTGGAGACGAGCGTTAGAGTTAGACTCGTTAGGGCTCCTGGATAGTTGTTAGCATTGAGGACGCCAACAGATACTCTTTGGTTTCCAGAAGGTAAGACGGCATTCGCGAGGAATACTCCTTCGCAGGGCTCTTGGGCTTTACAGAGCATTTCTTCCTCTAAACTTAATGGTATTGGCACCACCATCTGGGGCCGGCCTGGGATACAAATTGATTCCGTTAAGACTACCTTTTGTCTCAGGTCTTCATTGGTCTCGAAACCGTTAAGGTTGTTATCTAACCTTGACCCATATTGAGATTGGCAGCTTGTATTCCTCTCGGAGGATACCTGGGAGACATCACCGGGGGTCGTCTCGGCTTCTACGAGGGGAGACTCCCTGGTTTGGGTTTGCTCCTGCTGCTATCTGGGTTTCGGTGTGGTGGCTTTGGTTTGTAATGAAATGGTAATTTCTTCCGGATTAATTTCTGTGCGAGGAAATCGTAGTGTCTTGTTAGGACCCTCAACGTTGCAGTGCTGGGAGGGAAGTCGTTTCCTAGAGGGCATCTTTGGGAATCTCTGGCATGTTCTGCACTATTTGGAAAGTGCAAGAAGTTGGAGTTTTCAAATTGGAGTTTCCTTGGTAACTTCCGAGAGTCTTCCCTTTGCCGAATGGCGTTTGTAGCGAGCACTTTTGAGAAGGGTTTATTGTGACATTTTGTCGAAGCTTATTCTTTTTTAATATTGTAACCTCAGAGCCTGTGTCCACCACTAGTTGTGTTTTGCCGTTGAGGCTTATGTCGAGCGGAAGAGTTACTAGTGGATTTGTGCTAGTTGAGGCCTGAGGTCCCCCATTTGGTTTTTAGTTAGTGTTTAGTGTCGGGCCGGGGGTATTTGGTACGACTCTGGGAAGTTTCCCGATTGTGAGTTCTCCCATCGCTGCCTTTGTCGGCGGCTGGTAGCCCCGCCTTCCGCAGAAATCTTATGTTTGGCGTATGTTGAATACTCGGCGATTACTGTTATTTACCTGATTTTGATTGTGTTGCGGCGGTGAACGGGGCGGCTATTGTTGATTATTCTGCGGGCCGCAATTATTATATTGCGGAGGTATTCCGCCGCTATTGTTATTAGGGCGCTGTTCAGGGAAATAACCATTATTTGAGAAGTTCGGTCTTGAGCGCTCTGGTGGGGGGCCACAATCTCGTGCATCGTGATTTGTCGTACTACAAATAGTGCAATAGGGAGTATTTTTTCTTTTGATGCAATCGACGTATGTGTGGCCCCGGTTTCGACAATAACTACAGGTGACATTTGCCAGCGGATTGCTTTGAGATTTTTGAGGCGTTGGTATTAATTGTGTGGCCTGGGGTACTGTGGTAATTGTGGTAGAGGCAGGTGTATTTGTTACAATCGGTTGTTGTGAACTGGGCAGGGGGAGATTGTAGTTAGCCAGTGTTGTGTGGGGAGGGAAGTTGTGTTCTTGTAATGTGGTACTGGGCAGAGTGATGGTGGCGGCGGCGTTATGTTGGGCGGAGCAGAGTTTTTGAAGTAAAACTTCTTTAGGGACGTTTGCTTAAAAAAATTTACATGAGAGTGAATCAATTTCATTCGTGTAACGCTCTCACACATGAAAAATCGTCAGAACTTTCGTATAACGATGGGAAAGGGTACGAGAGACGAAGAAACTCGGGGCTGTGTATGCAACAGCTAAAATACACTCTGCATTACGGCATAGATTTTCTGGCATGTTAGCTACGTTGTCGCCCGGACTTTGCTTTATCTCATAATAGGAATACAAATTCACCATTCTGTAGAGGTGAATTATTTCAGATTTTTCTTGTGGTTTGGTCACTGGCTGGGCTTATGCCGCGGACACTTTGGAGTTGACTGATATGTTGGAAGCGGCATATACGAGAAGAATTTTCGGCGGTGATTTGGGTGCTTAGAATACCAAAAGGGAGTGGTGAATTAAATGTGTGAGGTGCTGTTGTTTAAGATTGGCACCCACTTCCCCTTTGGTGAGATGTGCTGGACCTTTCCCCTTTTTAAATTACAATTTTTTAACCTTGCACAAATCGACGAATAATTTATGTCAAAACATTACACTGTTGTGAAAACCGTTCCTGTTATGTTTTTTGGGTCGCTGATTACGAAAATCAGGGTCCCACAGTCTTAAAATATGGATGTCACCTTTATGCTTAAAAATTCCCCTTTTTAAGTGTTTTCGCGATAATTTTAATTATAATAAAAAACAATCTAATAAAATACATTTTTTGCAACATTTATATTCAAAAGTGGTTGATTTATAACAAAGCAAATTTTATGATAAGGGATAATAGTAAAGGGCTGAAACTATCCCTACATCGACTGAAAATATAAAAGTTTGTAAAAAATGTTTTTTCAACTTTATGCTTCGAACTCGGTTTGATCAGCCAAAATAAATTATTTTCAACTACGCCTAGAAAGAAGAATTTGAAAAAAGGTTGATTGCATATCTTTTTGCTTCCTTTAAAATTAATTAGCTCCCTAAAAGATTGTATGGGACGAAGTAATCAGGTAATTGGCTAGGTGGCCATAAAAGGTGTCAATACCATACTCAAGTAGACTGGCTCTCGTTTGCGTAGGTAAAGCGGCTCGCGTAGGTAAAGCTTCATTGTATGTGGTTGGCGGATTGCTTGGTAAAACAATACCTGGGTTTGGAATAGTCTATGCCGATGCGGATGCAATTATTAATGATCATGAATGTAGCGGGAGCGGAGCATGCATACAGCTGGTGACATATCCAAGCGTACATGCGTTCAATTCGTTGATAAATAATAGTGTGTGTATTCAAATGCGACCTGACGGAATGTTCCATGAATGGAATGCATGCCACGCAAAGGTCGGACTACTTTTAACTTTTTCTGTAATGCCGCATTCGAAATAGCACACACAAGTATGCACTACAAACACATGCATGCACTCGTTACTTAGATTTTCGGGCTATGTGTGAAAGCCAGGACGGAAAAAACCATGCAATTTTATGAACCTCTGAATGCAATGCATGTACGCTTGCATATGTCACCAGCTTACTTCCATGAGGCGAATGTTTAGATTTTCGTGCCTGTGGCGGTAGTATCCATGCCTGTGGCGGAAGCGTGCATACCCGTGTGGGATGCGCACTTATATGCTATACGTACTAGGTGCACCGCGTGTATGCTTTTAAGAGAATTAGCCAA
This sequence comes from Thereva unica, assembly GCA_949987705.1. Taxonomy (NCBI): domain Eukaryota; kingdom Metazoa; phylum Arthropoda; class Insecta; order Diptera; family Therevidae; genus Thereva; species Thereva unica. The sequence goes on from OX465285.1 coordinate 49,136,454, forward strand.
TACAAATTATTTTTACTCGGTTACTTTTAGGTTTTAATGTAAATATGAATTCATAAATATTTTCAAATAGTATTTGTATCAAGTCCGTCAGTAGATTCGTCACTATTCTTCCTGCATCTGTCGTTGGCCTGAATTTTCTCAAGCGTACTATAGATCCGACAGACTTTCCACTATATCTATTGCACAAAAGTTTTACTTCTAAAGTGTGGTCTTAAGCACACTAATATTTTTTTTTTATGTGATAGACTAGAGACTTAGGGAAAGCCCCCTTTGTACTGTTCGACAATCTATTTTTTCCTATAGAATGTCGAACAGCAGCTCTAGCCGGAAGATGAGAAGTAGATAGAGAGAAGTAGGAAGAAGCTGCCACAACCTAGCCGCGATATATATATTTTTTTTAATCCACCTACTTCCAACCATTTCGCGACTCTGGCATCGGGGCATTTGAGAAACAACTCGCTGGAGTGTTATGCCTCCTGAAACGAGTTGAATCTCTTCAACCAACCGATGACATGCGCTTGGTGGAGCGGAGAAGGACTAGCGAAGGCTATGACAGGAGGAATCAGGAATGTAAAGAGGGAAGAAGAAAGAAGGAAAGTTATGTGGGTGGAAAAGTGGAAAAGGCGAAGGACCGTGGGCTGGCCGGGATTCGAACCCGGGACCTCTGGAATAGTAGTCAGGCGCCTTACCCCTAGGCTACCGAGGCCCCCAAAGTTGAGGTGTTGTTGGAATAAGGGTGGGGCCGTGCAGGCCTGACTGTGGTGGATATGTGTAGGGACCATTATTGTAAGCCAGCAAATAAGAATTACTGTACAGGCTGGGAGTGGGTATACTTGGCCCACCTTGACTGTACATAGGCAGGGCTGATGGGCATTTTTGTTTTTCTTTATAGAACAATTCTCGAACAACACAAAATTCTTGTCCTTAACCAACACCAAAAATCTTATTCTTAAAAGATTCACTACACAAAGTTCTTATTCTTAAAAAGATTCACAACATAAGATTCTTATTATTAAAGATTCACCACAACATAAAATTATCTTTTAAACCGGCCCGTATTTGTTTTCATCTATTTTTTCATTTATACTCTTCTTACGGGTTTAAAAACTCTTTCGGTATCACTAAGCCCAACAAAAACACTTAAAATGAAAGTCTCGAAAACGCGATAAGCACGGACACCGATTGCAGTGTACACAAGGCAGAAGATCGCGGTCAACCGTTAACTTATCCTCTTTTTTTAAATTGAAGACAATTTTCGCCCCCGCCGCCGTGAAAATTCTATCAATTTCTTTTTTCCGCCCGCCACGGATGATAGTTGAAACAATACTTTTCGATCTTTAAAATCGATCGCGCTTTAGTTACCTTAGTTACAATCCTTCGGTTGCATTTTGTCTCCGGGCCTTCAACCTTGGTGCAAAAGTCACCTGCTGGTGCTTGACCCAAGGCTGAGGTCGCCGGCCGGAAAAACGCACCCGTCGGCTTTTCTCTAAGTGCCCTGAAACTGGCACAATCTGCTTACGAGCATTTAATTTCTTTCGCAAGTCAGATTGCGCTAAATTTTTGTTGCCAATTTCCTTTCCTTTTTTACCATACCAGCCCCGTGCACTTTTAGTGTACACAACATTCAAGGTTCAAGGTTTTTTTGGTATATATTTAGAAATAGTTTTGGAGATTTATATTGGAAATTGACTAATTTTGAGGGCGGCTCAAAATTTCTACATAACACCCGGAAGCGACTTTTCGACCGTACCCATGATCAAAAAGCAAGGCAGAGGGTATGAAACTGTAGATTTTTGGACGTGGAAGAAGTTGGTAAAGGGCGCGTGACTGACTTGAAATCACAGACAGGCACTCCAATTATATTTATGTATTGTAGATTAAAATGACTCTGAAAGAAATAAAATTTATTTTCATATTTTTTATACATCAACTTCCTTTAAATTTAAAGTTTTCAACATTTTGTTTTTGAATTTTAACATTTTTTAAACATTACAGGCAAACTATATTTGTTTTTGTGTTGGCTGCTGTATTACTCACAGCTTATGCTGATACAGACTTTCTAAATGTAAGTAAAATAATTTTAGATTAAAACTAAATATACTCGTATTTATCTAATTGCCCTAGAGCGAAGGAGACTATGGTGATTCAGATTTTGACGAAGCAGTTCGAAAAACTGTGGAATTTCCTTCGGAAAATTCTGTAGACAATGGAAGTATTTTTAAAAAAGTTGAACCTGAACTACTTTATGTTGATTCCGGGCAAACAACGTCTTTAGAAGAGGAGACGCTTTACCACGACTATAAGCCAAAAAAAGTTCCTCAAAACTGGACAACTCTCTATGACTGGGGAAATTGGAGTGAATGGAGTCCTTGTTCCAGATCTTGTGGCTTTGGAGTTAAGACAAGAAAGAGGAATTGTACTGTAAGGTATAAATAAAAGATATTTTTATAACATGTATAAAATGAGTAAAAAGTATTATTTCAAGAAAAATTAAAATACAGCACCACCCTTGTGACAAAAAATGAACTAAAAAGTCAAAAACAAGTTTAAACTACTAAAACACTACCAGATACTACGTTTACATGATCAGCTTGATTACTCCAAAGCTTGAAAATTCAAGAAATCGAGCGCGTATATGGTCAACTGCGCTTGAAATCTTGAAAGATTGAGTTGATGTTTATAAGCTTGAGTTGACATTTTATGGATTTTATGTACATACGTGCTGAATGGCGCGCAAACCACAAATGTCAAACTCAAGTACTCAAGCTTTGAAGCGGCGTTTACATGGAAAATTTTCAAGTCGAGAAGGTAAATTTTTGTTATCGACTTGAGTGAAGCTTCCTCCGTTTACATGTGGCTTGAAGCCGGCTTGAAGTATGCTTCAAGCTCTCATGTAAACGGGGTAAGAGATAACATAATACCAGAGACAACATAATACTCCGTTCCGTATAAAGATGCGACAACTAGAATAAAAAACCCGAACGCTTTTCGCATCGGCAGACCTCTGAGATTGCCTCCACCTTAGCAACATGCAACATATTAGAATTTCCAGCTACACAAGGAGGCGAACGTGGTCATGGTCCGCAGCACAAGACATGCGGTGAGTTTGTGGATAAGGAAGTTATAATTTTAGGGGGGCAAGGAAAGGAACGGACAACAGAATTTACATTGAAGGATTTTCCTGATGCTTTGTATTTAAATTATTTCTTAGAACATTCAGTGTATATTTTTAATGACTGAGATTCACTATCAATTTCAGTTGATTTCAAATTCTTGGTGAGAGGGTCTGGGATATTTTTAACACTAGATATACCGACAATTTGACTTACCTATATTTACCGACACCAGTCAAAATGACTGGTCTTAGAAAAATTTTTTTGGTTTGGTAGAAGTGCCGATTATAATCAAAACCTTTTTGATTTTGAATAAAAAAATAAATCTGACCGCCTTGTATTATTCAATTAAGTATCGCTACAAATATCATTGCATCGTTTTAAAACAAAAAAAAATGGGGTTAACTAGGAATTTGAAAATGAAACTACAAAACCAGTCATTTTGACTGGTGTCGTAAATCTAGTGTTAAAATAGGTACTTAGTTGAGGTTTTGGTTACGACTTTTTTTATTTTCTGGTATTTCGGTATTATCTAACTCGATTGATTTTAGAAACGAATTTTGGTAATTATTCTTTATTTTATTTTATCTGAATTTTCGCTATTGGCTTAAAATGTAGGGTTTTGACTTTACGTAAGTCTTTTGTTGTAGGTATATTGTGGGTGTAGATTTTTGGACACATTTTTTATAAAAAAATGCCACAAAGTCGCACAACCTGGAGATTTGTCTGCATCACCCAAAGCTGCAAAGCGCATAAACGTGACCAGCCAAATCTGAAATTCTTTCGATTTCCAAAATCTGGAACAAGTGCTTTTCATAAATGCTTGTAAAGTTAAATCCCTGACCATTTACTAATTTGGGTATATGGCGGATTCAATAGAAATAAAGTCAACCCTCTGACTTGATCGAAAACTACCCCCAGGACAACCCTTATTACTAAATTTGAGTGTTTCACACTTGCTTATGAAAACACTCCTAACATTTTTTGTTTATAAATACCCCAAAATAGGTATTTCTTGAGACCAAAATGAAGGTTCACCACGCCAATTTTTGAAGTACCTTCACTAGGCCTCTATACAAAAACCGACTTACATATATAGGTACATATACAACTTTATTCATTATTACAGTCTTCCTCAAGAGTGGTACATTCATTTCACCGCTTCTCTAGCATTTCTATGTCGTGCTTATAGAACGATTTGATCAACCTCCTCATTGGAGCCATATTTCTTGCGGGCGACATTTTTCTTTTTTAATTTCAGAACAGGTAATAGTCGCTTTAGCCTAAATCTGCATAAGTCGGTGTATGCAGAAGTAATTCAAAGTAAAACTTTGGCGAATTTGTCTTTGTTTCGATCGCCTATCCCGGCACGGTGCATTAACTTGGTGAAAGGGTATTTTTTTTCTATAATATTTATGTAATATTCACTATGAATCCCTTTTCCTTTTCAAAATAGTCGAAGCACTTCCCAAAATAAGCGTCTGTCCCAGCCGAATTTTGCGTTTTAATATCTGTTCGGATAACTCAATAATGCCATTTTTTGTAGCTGTTAGAAGAAGTGCAATGTATAAATTTAAAACCGTTTTGTTTTTACTGGAAAAATCCGAATTTCGAATTGCAAAATTTTCTCGTAAAAACCGGATTGAAAACCGGTTTTTAAAAACCGACAAACACTAACATACACCTATTAGATAAAAAATAAATTTTGGAAACGATACCTCTGCTCTTGGGCATCGGAAATCACCCCCACCATTAGCGGTGAGAGCTAAATTATTTAATTGAAGTTTAGGAATAAAATTAAATAATTTAGTAAGATATTGAACCTATTTTTAATTTATTTTTACCAAAACCGCTTGCTCAGAAATCGTACTACGAACGCAATAAAAAAAGCCAAATCGGACTATTACACAGCCAAACTTGATGCTAATTTACCCCCTCAAGTGCCCTGGAAGAATCTTCGCAACATCGGAGTTACCGGCAAACATCTATCACAAGTTGACATTGATCCCACTCTTTTTAACAACTTTTTTACGTCTGTTGGCTCTGCTTCCAGCGGCAATAGTGATATAATCAACTCAGCTTCAATATCAGAATTCTCCAGTAGTTTCTCCTGTGTTGTTTCGAACATCTATTCTGATTCCGGTTTTTGCTTTAAGAGAGTGTCAGAGGAGAACGTCATTTCTGTCATCAACTCTATTACATCAAATGCAGTCGGCATTAGTTTAAAATTTCTTCGAATTATTCTTCCCTCCATACTTCCTTTTCTCACCCACATTTTTAACTCCTGTCTAACGTCTTCTACTTTCCCATCTTTGTGGAAGAAAGCAAAAGTTACTCCAATTCCTAAAAAATCCAATGCCTCTCTCGTCATATATAAAAATGTTATAAATACCAATGGATTCCCTGCAATATTATTAAACCGTAATATCATTCCGTTTTGTGATCAGGTAAAGAGTCTGGGGTTTTTTCTGAATAAGAATTTAACAAGGTCGGATCATATTAACTATATAATTGGCAAGGTCTATGGTGGTCTACGAAAACTTTGGTGTACGTCGAATTTTATACCCCTCCATACTCGCTCGAAGCTAAATCTCTTTTAATGCCCTTAATAACATATAGTGATGTAATCTTCTGTAACCTCGATTCATTCTCACAGCTAAAATTGAATGTAGCGTTCAAATTCATTGTCCGATACGTTTATAAAATCCGCCGATTCAATCACGTTTCATCATATTCTCAAGAATTCCTTGGTTGTTCTTTCTCGACATATCGTATTCCTCTATAAACTCCTCGTTTCGGGTAAACCGCAATGTGCAGTGGCGTGCACAGGGGCTCCCCTTTGGTATGGCAGAATTTTTTGGGGCGCCACATTAAATAATAACGATAACAATAATAATAACGATTTGGGATGTGGGTTTGACCCCTTCGGTCCACACCATTAACTCCCCAGTATGATGAACGAAAATGGAATAAACTGACTTCTTACAAAATTGTTATACGTTTAGCACTAGTGGAAAATTGCCTAGTATCAGAACTGATGACAAAGCAATCCCGAGAGAAGCTAGTTCAAATAACTATAATAGTAGTAAATCCACAAGATTTTTCTAGAGAATTTGTTTTTCCTGAACATTAGCAAACAAACATGTCCTCCGTATTTCGTTCGCTGCACTAAAGCGATTGTTCAAATTCGTATTGAGCGAATGTTGAAAAACTGAGAAGCGAATGACTTCATTTGGAAATTCCAAAGCTTTTCGGAGATATTAATAAAACTAAAACTGTTAGGTACTTGTCTGACTTGACCAAAAAGAACAAATTTTGCGGTAACTACGGAAATCCCGGGATAAACCGCAATTTCGTGAAACTGTATCACGCCTAGAAAACAATTCCCCGTCAAAAAGTGCTCATCCAAGGTAAAGGGTAACGAAATTTTTGCACAATTTTGAAAGGTTGTCGGATTTTGGCAAGTGATGTTTTGTTCGAAGGCTATCGCTGTGCAGAACCCAAAAAAGATCACTTCGTTTAGAACGGGTCTCATTCCATCGAGTTTATTAGGTATTAGCAAAATTTGTCAATTTAAGGTGTTTCTGACAATTAGCCGAAGTTTTTCTATTTAAACAAAAAAGGCCCGACCGAATATTATGAAATTTTTTTCAGATCATTTCTTCGTTAATATTCTTTTTTCGGCATCTCAATGAAGTCGATATAGTTTTTAGTTCGCGCGGTATCGTGCAGGTACAAAAATCATAAACGTCGTTTAAACAAAAAAAATGGTTCGACCGAATTTATGAAAATCTTTTCAGGTCATATTTCATTTATTACCACTTATGTTATTTAAACCAAAAACGTTAAAAGATTCTAAGCTACTATTTCCCATTATTATTATTTTCTAAAGTTGTTAAAAAACCCAAAACATTGATAATTCAGGGCATTACATAAAATTCTAATTCATCGGACGCGCAAAACTGGCTGGAAGCGATTTATTCGTCGAGAGGTATCACAACCTTCGCTATTGACTTTTCATCCGTTATATCGCGGACATGAAACGACATAGAGTTGCAGTCAATAGCCCATTTGAAAGATATTTTAATACCCGTATTTCTGCTGCTTACTACATTATCATATGAGCAACCGTTAAGGAGATATTAAAAAAAAATGGCGTTATCAGTTATTTCAGGTACGTGCAGTACGAACTTTGGCGTTGGATTACTCGCAAACTATACAAGCGCGAACAATGAATAAGGGTTTATTCTAAAGGTAATCACTAGCACTTTAAGTTTGGTAATCGGCATTAACCCACACAAATTAATATCTTAAGAGTTAATCGCAAAAAACTGTATTCAACCCCAACCACATGATCAAGGTTGAACTTTGAGCGGCCATAACTTTGAGCCAAATCAACTTACAGACCTTGTTGAAGGCTCATTTTGTAGAGAATTGTATTCTCCAACACCTTGCCACTTGCCATTTTCAGCTATCATTGCATGGGAACTGGTTATTTGGTAAAACCGACTTCTCCCTCTTTTTCAAGATGGCGGCTTTTCCCAACACATTGCGACCCCACAAACTTGGTTTTAACATTGTCAGATGTACCCAAACAAATTTCAAAAAAAAAATATTAGTGTGCTTAAGACCACACTTTAGAAGTAAAACTTTTGTGCAATAGATATAGTGGAAAGTCTGTCGGATCTATAGTACGCTTGAGAAAATTCAGGCCAACGACAGATGCAGGAAGAATAGTGACGAATCTACTGACGGACTTGATACAAATACTATTTGAAAATATTTATGAATTCCTATTTACATTAAAACCTAAAAGTAACCGAGTAAAAATAATTTGTATTGGCTAATTTTCTTAAAAGCATACACGCGGTGCACCTAGTACGTATAGCATATAAGTGCGCATCCCACACGGGTATGCACGCTTCCGCCACAGGCATGGATACTACCGCCACAGGCACGAAAATCTAAACATTCGCCTCATGGAAGTAAGCTGGTGACATATGCAAGCGTACATGCATTGCATTCAGAGGTTCATAAAATTGCATGGTTTTTTCCGTCCCGGCTTTCACACATAGCCCGAAAATCTAAGTAACGAGTGCATGCAAGGTGCATGTGTTTGTTGTGCATACTTGTGTGTGCTATTTCGAATGCGGCATTACAGAAAAAGTTAAAAGTAGTCCGACCTTTGCGTGGCATGCATTCCATTCATGGAACATTCCGTCAGGTCGCATTTGAATACACACACTTCTATATTATTTATCAACGAATTGAACGCATGTACGCTTGGATATGTCACCAGCTGTATGCATGCTCCGCTCCCGCTACATTCATGATCATTAATAATTGCATCCGCATCGGCATAGACTATTCCAAACCCAGGTATTGTTTTACCAAGCAATCCGCCAACCACATACAATGAAGCTTTACCTACGCGAGCCGCTTTACCTACGCGAACGAGAGCCAGTCTACTTGAGTATGGTATTGACACCTTTCATGGCCACCTAGCCAATTACTTGATTACTTCGTCTCATACAATCTTTTAGGGAGCCAATTAATTTTAAAGGAAGCAAAAAGATATGCAATCACCTTTTTTCAAATTCTTCTTTCTAGGCGTAGTTGAAAATAATTTATTTTGGCTGATCAAACCGAGTTCGAAGCATAAAGTTGAAAAAATATTTTTTACAAACCTTTATATTTTCAGTCGATGTAGGGATAGTTTCAGCCCTTTACTATTATCCCTTATCATAAAATTTGCTTTGTTATAAATCAACCACTTTTGAATATAAATGTTGCAAAAAATGTATTTTATTAGATTGTTTTTTATTATAATTAAAATTATCGCGAAAACACTTAAAAAGGGGAATTTTTAAGCATAAAGGTGACATCCATATTTTAAGACTGTGGGACCCTGATTTTCGTAATCAGCGACCCAAAAAACATATCAGGAACGATTTTCACAACAGTGTAATGTTTTGACATAAACGATTCGTCGATTTGTGCAAGTTAGAAAAATTGTAATTTAAAAAGGGGAAAGGTCCAGCACATCTCACCAAAGGGGAAGTGGGTGCCAATTTTAAACAACAGCACCTCACACATTTAATTCACCACTCCCTTTTGGTATTCTAAGCACCCAAACCACCGCCGAAAATTCTTCTCGTATATGCCGCTTCCAACATGTCAGTCAACTCCAAATTGTCCGCGGCATAAGCCCGGCCAGTGACCAAGAAAAATCTGAAATAATTCACCTCTACAGAATGGTGAATTTGAATTCCTATACTGAGAGAAAGCAAAGTCTGGGCGACAACGTAGCTAACATGCCAGAAAATCTATGCAGTAAGGCAGAGTGTATTTTAACTTGTCTTGTACCCCGGCCGCCCCTTTTCACATCGTTATACGAAAGTTCTGACGATTTTTCATGTGTGAGAGCGTTACGCGAATGAAATTGATTCACTCTCATGTAAATTTTTTTAAGCAAACGTCCCTAAATTTCGTACATCATGAAATGCAATTTCATGCCCTTTTTTCGACTAATTGCACTGGACTATATGACGGTGTTTAGACTGTTCGTTCCTACGTACGTTCCTCACGAGCTTTTTAGATGATCGGGGAAGTGGAGATGATGAGGGGCTTCATCCCCACTTCCCCGTTCATCTAAAAGCTCGTGAGGAACGTACGTAGGAACGAACAGTCTAATCACCGTCTATTACATTTTCAAATCACAAAATTATTATGTCAAATTCACTTCAAACTGAGCAGCATGAAAAGCTTGCAGTGGACGACCCCTGTAACGTGTAACCGCGCATCTCAGAGCCGTTTGTAGCCGCCTATAGCCGCCCATGAAGCCGAAGCGCGTAGCCGCTCGAATACGCTTCCAGTGGACGACTAGCCTTATTCGTTTATATGTATATGAACATCAACTGGGCCTCATTTTATTAGTATTAAAAATGCACTGCGCACTCTATACAGCTTCAGTCATTTTTCAGAAAATTCTGCTTTAAAATATCAAATTAAAAAACAAATTGTTGAAAAAATTAAAATAAAGAAGAATTTTTTTTTTTAATAATTTTTTTTTTTGGAGGCGTTGTTGGGGCGCGTGTGCACGCCAGTGTGTCTCCGAGAAAAACTCACATTCCTTCAGTCTACTAGAACTAATAATTTACTTATGGCCCATTACTCGTGCTTACAATCTAAACGCTTATTTTTCGTTCACGTCACTAGTTTGTGGAATTCTCTACCTGCAGATGTTAAGCAAGCTGGTGCTGTAGGAAAGAAGGCAACTTATTGTTAATTTTTCAGCCCCCTAATTTAGTCAATTTAGATAGTAAAGTAGTAGTCATTTTAATTAAATTCTCTTTTTTTTAAATGTTTTTCTGTTTTTTTTCTTTGATGTCTCATTTAAAGTAATGTAGGTTTCCACATTCCCATATAATCAACATCTCCTTTGGCCTATGTACATATGTAAAGGCTTGTTCTTATTTTTTGTACAAATATGTTTTTCTTTAAAATAAATAAATAAATAAATAAATAAAATAAATAAAAACAATTACGATCGAATTGTTTTGAGCAGACGTATGATTTTTTATTATGGGCGGGGATTTAACTTTACAAGCATTTATGAAAAGCACTTGTCCCAGATTTTGGATATCGAAAGAATTTCAGATTTGGCGGGTCACGTTTATGCGTTTTGCAGCATTGGGTGATGCAAACAAATCTCCAGGTGGTGCGACTTTGTGGCATTTTTTATAAAAAATGTGTCCAAAAATCTACACCCACAATATACCTACAACAAAAGACTTAAGTAAAGCCAAAACCCTACATTTTAAGCCAATAGCGAAAATTCAGATAAAATAAAATAAAGAATAATTACCTAAATTCGTTTCTAAAATCAATCGAGTTAGATAATACCGAAATACCAGAAAATAAAAAAAAGTCGTAACCAAAACCTCAACTAAGTACCTATTTTAAAAATATCGCAAATCCTCTCACCAAGAATATGAAATCAAGTGAAATTCATAGTGGATCTCAGACAATCATTAAAAAAATACACTGAATGTTCTAAGAAATTAAAATACAAAGCATCAGGGAAATCCTTCAATGTAACGCTAGAGGCAAACGTTTGAAAGATGACAATGTTGCGAGAAACATTCTGTTGTCAGTTCCTTTCCTTGCCGTTTTAAAATTCTAGCTTCCTTATCGACAAACTCACCGCATGTCTTGTGCTGCCGACCATGACCACGTTCGCCTCCTTGTGTAGCTGGAAATTCTAATATGTTGCATGTTGCTAAGGTGGAGGCAATCTCAGAGGTCTGTCGCGCCGATGCGAAAAGCGTTCGGGTTCTTTGTTCTAGCTGTCGCATCTTTATGCACAGCAGCATCGGGTAGAGAAAAATTTGCGGCGAACAGAGATGCTAACAGGTTGGCCTTGGGTTTGCTTTCTGTTATCACTTCCTTGTTGTGAATAAAAGAATGTGTTGAAGAGGAAGTAAACTTCTTCTTGAAGACAGTTACCAAGGTCCAGAAGTTTTTACTGCCTGTAGTGGAGTTAAGAATCTTACTTCACAATCTATCATGTAATGAAGATTTGAGTTTCCTGATGATGGAAGTACAGGAGTATCTCAATTTGATGTACTCACAGTGAAGTGGTTTCATGTACTCACGACGGAGTATCGCGTCGGATGAGAAGTGAACGTTGAAATCATCCGCAACAATGATCCTTAACAACTTTCTCTCTCGCAAAGTATGGTCGTCACGACTACCTACAAGAAGGGTCTGTATAACAAAGGGGGAAATATGGGGCCGCTCTATGGATTTTTTAAAATCGCTAATTTTATTGCGTCTACAAAAATTTGATATAAAATTTAACTATGCGGAAGTTTTTTTGAATAGCTTGAAATTACAATTTGTATGAGTCATTTATTTAATACTTAGAAAAACGTTTTATATACTTCATAACTATTTTAATTTATTAACAAATTCTTGTAAATACATACCTGTCGCTTCTTCCTCCATAAAATTAACACAAAACAAGCGTTAGGGTTAGCTCACCCCTTGGCAACTCGGACCACAAACTAGTCAGGGCTAATTTCCCATATCCATCCTCCACCCCAACCAACACAGTCCCCAAAAGAACTGTCTGGCACTATGGGAAAGCCAACTGGTTGGGACTTATTCGCTTTTTCCAAGCCACCGACTGGAATTTGTGTTTCCAAGGTGCCAGTGCGAACTATGCTGCGCTCTGTATTACCAAAATAATACGGGCAGGAATGTGTTTGTTCATTCCTCATTCCACCAAATCTATAAAGCCTAGGCCAAATGGATGGTTCAATGGTGAGTGTAAGAACGCAATTAATGCTAAGGAAGCCGCCTATAGAGCGTACAAACGTTCCCCAAGCGAGTCACTTCGGCGTGAGTATATGAAATCAAGGAACTCCTGCAACTCCATCATCAGGAAGGTCAAAGCGTCATTCGATGACAAGTTGAGAAACAAGATCCTCAACACACGCGTAGGCAGCAAAAAGTTCTGGTCCTTGGTAACTTCCATCAAGAAGAATTTTACGTCTTCCACAACCCCTCCATTTATTTATGGAGGAAAGGTGACAGCAGAAAGCAAATCCAAGGCCGACTTATTGGCATCTCTATTCGCCTCTAATTCTTCCTTACCTGAAACTGATACGCTTCCCCCGGTTCTCGAACGCAACGCCCATTCAATGGACGGAATTTTCTTCAGGACTCGCGAGGTGTACAAGTGTCTCAAAGTGCTCGACGTCAATAAATCCACTGGCCCCGACAATATCCCCCCTATGGTACTCAATAAATGTGCCTCACCCCTGTCTAAACCTCTGCGCAAACTTTTCGCCCTGTCCTACTTCTCCGGAGTTTATCCAAACTCTTGGAAACCAGCTCATGTTCAGCCCATTCCCAAAAAAGGTGAAGCCAGCGACCCTTTAAACTACCGCCCAATAGCAATTACTCCTGTTCTCTCCAAAATCATGGAGACAATAATCAACAAAAGGCTGATGAAATATCTGGAATCCAACCAAATTCTACACGACAGGCAGTACGGCTTTAGACCGAAAAGATCTACTGGCGACCTTCTTGTGTGTCTGACTGAGGCCCTCAACCAAAGCATCCATCGCTTCGGTGAGTCTGGTCTTGTTGCTCTAGATATTTCCAAGGCTTTCGACATCGTATGGCATCTCGCTCTGCTGGCTAAACTCCAAGCTATTGGTATCGACTCAGTTCTAAAGAACTGGATTGAGAGCTTTCTTTCTGGCCGTTCAATCAAGGTAGTATTGGATGGCGTCGAATCCAAACCTCATTCCATCTCGGCCGGCGTCCCCCAAGGCTCTATTCTCTCACCTACCCTCTTTCTCATATTTATTAATGATCTGCTCTCAATCCCCTCCAACCCACTTCACAGTTTCGCCGATGACGGAACTCTGCGTTACTCCCACACCTTTGATAATACAAGACAAGCACGTGCCAGACCTTGTCCCGTCGACCGTGAACTCATGTCCAATTCTATTAACGAGGACATTGAACTCATTCTTGCTTGGGGCCGCAAGAATCGTGTCGAATTCAACGCATCCAAAACAAAGTACTGTCTTATCTCTACAAAAACCTGCACCACCCGTCCCTCTATCTCAGTGGACAAAAAGAATGTAATGGCTGACCCATCCCTTAGCATCCTAGGCGTAACCTTATCATCAGATCTGCGATGGAACAATCACATATTCCAAATCGCCAAACAAGCTTTCCAATGCCTGGGATTCCTCAAGAGATGCAAGTTCCTCCTCCAGTCATCTGCTCTGGCTACAATTTACAAGTCCTATATTCGGCCCCGCCTTGAATACAACTCGTATATTTGGGCGGGAGCCCCAAAAACCACCTTGGCTTGGCTCGACAATGTGCAAAATCGCGCCATCAAACTCATTGGCGATAGCACCCTTTGCTCCTCCATCGACTCTTTAAGCCACCGTAGGAATGTTGCAGCACTTAGCAAATTTTACCGCTATTACCATAGTGAGTGTTCCACCGAAATTAGAAACCTCCTGCCTACACGGCAATTTTTTTCCCGCAACACAAGACTAGCCAACTCGGCTCACCCCTTCACCCTTCAGCCCTCCCCTTCGCGCACATTACATTTTAGTAGTTCGTTTATAAATAGAACAACTCGGTTGTGGAATTCTCTTCCGCAGTCGGTGTTTCCGAGCTCATATAACATCTCAGAGTTCAAACGCAAGGTTCATAGACATCTACTCTCGCACCCTCCAGACCCCTAACCTATCCCTTCTACTCTATCCTTCAAAGCAAGCTTACTACTAGAGACTGGTCATGACTCGAACGACATGACAAACTAGTAGTACAAAGGGTAATTCCTAAGCTTGACTTTACCGCGCAATTTATTCTCACGTTGACTGTTTAGGAGGGAGTTTAGCGCGTGTAACCAGCCAGCCAGCAAGTTATGTTACTAGCTTGCCATTTACAGTGTTTAAATTCCTGCAGCAATCTTAATATTGTTGCTGTTGACTTTGCTTTGCTGCCAGGAAGACCACCGAGATTTACTTTGCTTTGCTTTGCAGCAATCATATTTTCAATCATTTTGCTGAAGGCTGTGAAAGCTTTTTTGTTACATATTGCTGCGTATGCTGTTGCTTACAAATGCTGGAGCATGCTGTTCCGGCTGCGAATGCTTCACATACACATACAAAAGAAGTTTCCACCCCTCTAAACAAAAGTACCATTTTACTATATAAAGTTGGACAATGAAATAAAAGCTGAAGGAAGCAAAGTATTTCACAGGCTTTGGAAAGGAAAGCTTTGAATAACTGGGGGCAAACAGAAAGCTTTTCAGAGCAAAGTATGAAGCCTTTGCAGCCGGACCAGAAAGTAATTTGAAAGCAACAGCATTCGCAGCAATTTGGAACAAAAAGCTTTCACAATCATCAGCAAAGTAAGCTTAAAAATATGTGATTTGCTTTAAGTTTATTTTGCTTTCAAACCCTGGTTATTTAAGAATCCAGTATCCCAGTTAGTTTTGGTCAGTTAAAATGTAATAATTTTTTTTTATTTTTGTCGCCGTAAAGGAGCAGTCCGTCCTTGTGTGCACCTTCATGAGATCACAGAGGATTTGAGGAAATTTTCCTTTTTTGATGAAAACGTCATCCGCGTACGCCAGGGTGTGATGAGCCTCTGCCTCCATCCCTCGCAACAGCTGATTCAAGCCATGGTGAGGCTGAAGGGTTTATTGTCATAGCTTGCTCAGCCGTAGTACAACTCTGGAAGTGGGTTCCCATACGGCTAGCGATATGCGATTAGGGTTTTCCTGTACCATTAGGGTTTTCCTGTACCGTCCCGATTGTCCAGTCGCCTTGATTACATGATTTTTGGTTTTGAAACCTATTCGGTTTTACCCTTAAATTATGTCGCTATATTGTTCTATTCGGCACGAAAAAACCCGGTCCGAGAAAAACCTAATCGTATGTCGCTAGCCTAAGTAGTTTAAGCGATTCTCTGCTTGAGCAAATCCAATCGCCGTTTTCTTTGCGTAAATAACTAAGTATTGTTGGTTCAGTTTTTAGCTCCCGTGCTACCCAGGGAGTGTAAATGAAACACGATATTTATAAAAGTATAATATCACTTATTTATTATTCGTAAATATGGCTTATGAATTAATTTAGTCGTTATATAACACTGTGTTCAATATTATTAGATATATATATAGGTATATATATATATCGAACTGTATCACATTTATGTGGTTCTTTTAAATTTTCGACTCGTCAAGGAACGCGTTTTGTCGAGCGGGACTTTCAGAAGAGAGTGATAAAAAGGAGATGCCGGAAATTGGATCTTCGATAAACACGATGGGGAACGGAACAGAAAACGGCAAGATCACTGAACTTTCGTTCGGTGGTCGATGGAGTGTTCCGATTGATCGTGTTTATCGTGTGGGAGATTTTTGTGTGACTTTGCGTAAACTTGGTAATTAAGTTTACGCGGTCACTACATACTCCCCCCCCAGCGTAGCGTTAACGAAATGTTACCGCTTTAGACGGCTTAGCTTCGTTGTCGCGGTCACAGCCGAAGGCTGGCTTTAGCCTGTCAATGGATATTGACTTGGTTGTGCCGTTCAATTTGACAACGAAGTGTTTTCGTAATCGTTTGATTACTTCATATGGGCCCTCGTATGGAGGTTCGAAAGGTTTTCGAACTCTGTCGACACGTATGAAAACGTAGTCGGCGTTCTCCAGGGCTTCTGGCACATAGACATCCTTTTGGACGGGTTGCCGAGGATGTATTGCCTTAATGTTCTGCATGTGAGAACGAAGGCGAGAGAGGAATTCTGATTCTTCAATTGGATTCTCATCCGTTGGGATAGAAATCGAATTGGGAAGTCTCAGATTCTGACCGTATACGAGCTCGGCTGGTGAGCATTGTAAGTCGGTCTTAATTGCCGTACGTATGCCTAACATGACAAAGGGCAAGTCTTCACTCCAATGAGTAGTGTTGTCCCTTGCCATTAAGGCTGCTTTTAGTTGCCTGTGAAACCGTTCAACCATCCCGTTTGCTTGCGGGTGGTAGGCGGTAGTCCGAATTCGATGAGTGCCGAGTAATTTGGCAACTTCATTGAACAGTTTCGATTCGAACTGCGTACCTTGATCGGTTGTGATCTCGAGTGGTACGCCGAATCGTGGGACAAATTCAGTGACGAATTTCTTTGCCACTGTTGAAGCTGAGATATCCCGAATTGGGTATGCTTCAGGCCATCGCGTGAATCTATCGACTATCGTTAAGATATAAGAGTATCCACGAGATGGGGGTAGGGGTCCCACTATATCCATATGGATATGGTCAAATCTATTATTTGGAAGTTTGAAAGCCTCCAATGGAGATTTGGTATGCCGTGAAACTTTGGACTTTTGGCAACCTAGGCATGATCGAGACCACTCATTGCAGTCTTTATTGATCGATAGCCAGAAGTATTTCTTGGTAACGGCTCGTCTTGTAGCACGAATACCAGGATGAGAGAGACTATGTTCGGAATTGAACGCTAGTCTACGTAAGGAAGTGGGTATGTAAGGCCTTGGAATGCCTGTACTAGTTTCACACCACACCTGATGGGCGGTGAATGGTATTGGTGTGAGAACTAATTTTACCCGTGAGCCGTTGCTGGGGTGCTCTTGTAGAGACTTCAACTCTGTGTCACCTTGTTGAGCTTGAGCCAGTGTAGGCAGGTCGAAGGTGACCGAGTCGACGTTGTCGGTTGCTAGTGAGCGCGACAAGTAGTCGGCGACAACGTTTTGTTTACCCGACACATGTCTGATGTCTGTGGTAAACTGAGAGATTAGACCCAAATGTCTGGTCTGTCTTGGGGATCGTTCGGTCTTTGTGTGAAGGGCGCGAACCAGTGGTTTGTGATCAGTATAGACCACGAAATTGCGTCCTTCAACGAAATAACGGAAGTGTTTGATCGCTGCATATATTGCGAGGAGTTCGCGATCGAATGCAGAGTACTTCCGTTCGGTTGGTGACAGCTTTTTGGAATAAAAAGCTAGAGGTTGCCACTGTTGACCGTTGAATTGTTCCAAAACGCCTCCGATTGCATAATCAGAGGCGTCAGTCGTAAGACTGTATTTTGCATCCTCGATTGGATGGTTCAGCAGAGTTGCTTCAGCCATCGAGGTTTTCACCTTGAGGAATGCCGCCTGACATTCTGCTGGCCAGTCAAAAACTTTATTGGCACGTGAGCGGTTGAGAAGGTCTCTCAAATGCTCGTTTATAGGCACCAACTGTTCAGCCAATTTTGGGATAAATCGGTGATAGAAATTCACCATTCCCAAAAACTTCTGGATCGATTTGACAGAAGTTGGAGGTGCGAGATCAACGATAGCCTGAACCCGATCGGAGGATGGAAGTATTCCATCCTTTGTGATGCGGTGGCTTAGAAACTTAATCTCTGTTGCACCAAAAACGCATTTCTCTAGCTTAATGGTTAAACCGAAGCTATCGAGGCGTTTAAAGAGCTCTTCGAGGTGAACGATATGCTCATCCTCGGTTTTACTGGCGATAAGTATATCGTCCAAGTATACATAAACGAAGTCGAGATCTCTCGTAACTTCATTTATGAACCTTTGAAAGGTTTGTGCTGCATTCCGTAAGCCGAATGGCATACGTGTAAACTCATATAGGCCGAATGGCGTAATGAGTGCAGTCTTATGCACGTCTTCTGGGGCGATTGGTATGTGATGATATGCACGTACCAAGTCAACCTTCGAAAAAATTGTGCAGCCGTGAAGATTCACGGAGAAGTTCTGTATATGCGGGATCGGATATCTATCCGGCACAGTGACAGCATTAAGGCGACGGTAGTCGCCGCATGGCCTCCAATCATGAGAGTCCCGTTTAGGAACTAGATGAAGCGGAGATGCTGCGGGGGACGACGAAGGTCGACAAATCCCCAATTCGACCATATGGTCGAACTCTAACTTTGCCACCTTCAGTTTCTCCGGATGGAGTCGCCGGGCGGTGACAAAAGGTAATTGCCCTTTAGTTACAATGTGGTGTTGCACATTGTGTTTAACCGGAAGGTTAAAATTGGGCGGTTTTGTTAACGAAGCGTACTTCGTTAATAGCTCTTTGTATATGCCAATAACTCGGCATGGAAATGTTTCGGGGTTGTAGTCGACGGTAGCGCACACGTTAATTCGAAATTTCGTGCGCTTGTCGACTAAATGCCGATATTCAAAATCGACGGACAATTTGAACTTCGTTAAGAAGTCCGCCCCGATAATGGCTTTAGTGGTGTCGGCTATAATGAAGTTGTAAACGTATCGTCGGCGTAAGCCGAGTTCAAGTTCGAGTAACTTAGTGCCGAAAGTTCGGATCAGTGATCCGTTGGCCGCGTACAGAAGGACGTTCGGGCTACCGTTATGGGCCGGGAACGCCTTGGCGGGAACAATTGAAACGTCAGAGCCCGAATCAATCAGAAAGTCCATCCGATTGTTGGTGTCTCTGACGAATAAACGATATGAGCGGCCGGTTATATGCTCGCTCATATCGACCCCCTGACTCTCTAGTTTTTTTTATTGGTGGTGTGTGGTTTCTTCGCCGACTTGGCGCCACCACCACTGAAACTGCAGGGTGCCTTGCATGTGCGTGCTTCCTTACCATAGCGGTAATGGAAGTAGCACAGGCTACCCCGCAGTTTGTTGGCCCCTTGTGACCGAGTGGCCGAGGGCTGTCGAGGGCCACCCTGCCGATTGGCAGGTGTTCGGCTTCTCGGACTTCGCGGACTTCTGTTAAGGCTGTCTAGCCGGGCCGTCAATTTATTGATGGCGCTTTGCAGCGACATCAATGTTGGCTCAGTGTTGGCCGGAGTCGCACGGACGGCGGAAGAGTATGAGGTGCCCGAGTGTGGTAGCACTTCCCATACTTGGTCTGCTAGCTCTGATAGTTTGGCCAACGATTGATCAGCGGCGGTGGCCAACGTAATCTGGATGGCCTGTGGGAGTCTCCTCTCCCACAGGGTCCGGATCAGATCATCGTTGACTGCCGTTGATCCGCCCGCAAGTGCTTTGAGAGCCTGAAGGAACTCCGAAGGTTTTCGGTCTCCAGGCTCTTGCACTGATAACAGCTGCTCGAGACGGCGCTTCTCGGAAGTGCCGTATTTGTCGAGCAGATGCCGCTTAACTTCCTCGTATGAGGATTCTGAATAGTCTACGGCGCTAAGCCGCATTGCCGTTACCGCCTCTTCCGGCAATGCGGCCATAACATTGTAGACCTTCGTACTATCGGCTCTACAGCCCGCCATTTTGAACATTATGTCCGCCTGGTAGAACCAGGAGGCGGGCTGGTGTACCCAGAACTTTGGGATATCAAGTTTCGTCAGTTTGACGCCATCTACTCCCGCCGAAGTTCCGGGCTTCGGTTCCTCTCTCTGTGGAACGTCTTGTTCCATAATATTTTCTTCCGTTCGTGACATATTGTAAAGACCAAAATAAAAGCGAAAAGAAAAATAAAGTGCTCAAACTGAACTGGGGTAAAGCGAAATTAAGTAATGAAACGGCAAAATGCCCTCGAGTAATACGTATATATATATATATATATGTGTATATATCCAATGAACATCTATTTATTCAAAAATATGGTAATTAATATGTTTGTAAGCGATAAGTATTTATATAAAGTATGTTATAACTATACGCAATATAGTACCTGATAATTATGTATTTAAGAATTAGTAAATTTAATGTAATAATATGTATATAAAAATGTAGTAATTGTAATATAGTAATATATAAAAAAAATATAGTAAATTTAATAACTTAGTATGTATATGTATATATTGGTTGAACGTGTAAAATGCAAAAAAATAATTAGCTAGCACTCTTAGATAGCCAAATGAATTTAAATTTAAAAAGAAAAATATATATTAAATACAATTCATATATGATAGCAGAATGGTTTTTTATAAAACAAATGTTTATTTTTAAATGAACTAAAAACTATTGTTCGTTGCCCTTAGTATTTTTTAAAACCCAAAATTTTCTTCTGCAAAGTCGAATTAATTTTCTGATCAGCAATACCACTTTAGCAATACCGAGTTAGCAATGCCAATTTAGCAATACCACTTTAGCAATGCCACTTTGGTTCCTTCTGGCATTTAGCAAATCTTAATGGTTGTAACTGGATTTTCTCTGATTGATATGTTTTCTGTTAATTGATGATTTTTATCGTAATAATAATAATCTTTTGAATTGCTTGGAGAAAAAAAAAAAAATTCGCTTATTGCATGATTTTATATATGCAAGCAATCACTATCAATTGTTATTGGAATTTTTTTTTAAATTGAATTGATGTAAAAAAAAATTTCTACTTCCCCGTTATTCCTATATTGCGTCCGATAACTATTGTGTTTTAACTGTAATCACTCCTCGGATTGATTTAACTTTGCACGATTTTTATCAAGTGTAAATTAATGATATTCGCGTCTATTGTGTTTTAATATTATTTTATATGCACTTTTTTATTATTCCACTATATTTTTTTTTTTTTTTTTTTTGTCGCGTGTTATCACGTCGGGGTCACCACTTTAGCTCCCGTGCTACCCAGGGAGTGTAAATGAAACACGATATTTATAAAAGTATAATATCACTTATTTATTATTCGTAAATATGGCTTATGAATTAATTTAGTCGTTATATAACACTGTGTTCAATATTATTAGATATATATATAGGTATATATATATATCGAACTGTATCACATTTATGTGGTTCTTTTAAATTTTCGACTCGTCAAGGAACGCGTTTTGTCGAGCGGGACTTTCAGAAGAGAGTGATAAAAAGGAGATGCCGGAAATTGGATCTTCGATAAACACGATGGGGAACGGAACAGAAAACGGCAAGATCACTGAACTTTCGTTCGGTGGTCGATGGAGTGTTCCGATTGATCGTGTTTATCGTGTGGGAGATTTTTGTGTGACTTTGCGTAAACTTGGTAATTAAGTTTACGCGGTCACTACAAGTTAATATCTTTCGTAGCCTTGAGGCTTCCGACGTGGACTCTATATTGCTGCAAAACGTAGCCCAGGAGTTACGTTTGGCCTTTCTTGTTGCCATTTTGTATCTATTCAGCTTCGACTTATAGCAGCCTCGGGCGGTTGCGCTGTTCCTTTCTTTTCGGAGTGTTTGAAGTTCGCGAGACCATCATGGAGGTTTGAAAGCCTCTTTATGCGGTCTGTTTTGACAAGCTTTGTTTAAGGCTTAAATGTATTGTTCTGTGAAAATGTCCACAATGCTGTCGAGCTGTTCCTGGTTTTTGGGAATACAGGGTGGCCTAGGAGCAAGGTTCTTTGCGATTAGAGTAGTATGACCTTTTGAGGTTGAGAAGAAATGGTTGGGCTAGAGTCTTGCAGTTGGAACTCTATAAATCTTTGGTCTGAGAAGGAGTGTTCCTTCAAAACTTTCCACCCCACTATTCGATTGGAGTGGTAGTTTGAGACAAGGGTGATGTCCAGCACTTCTTCTCTGTTTTTGGTAACAAAGATGCGATCATGATCGTTGTTGTAAATAACAAGTTTGGTATTTAGTAGGTAGTTAAAAATAACCTCACCTCGATCATTGTAATAATAGTGTAATAATGTGTATTTATTCGGAAAGTGTACACAGGATACAAATTTTTAAGGCACAATATACAAGATACTTATGTTTTAGAGTTCAATATACAAGATTAAAAACTAAAAACGAAGAGAAAAAAGAGAGAAAAAAGATCGAAAAATACATAAAAAAGAAAGCTATTGGAAAGCTTTACTAAATTAAATATGACTTAGACCATTCTCGAAAAGACGTATATAGAATTCAAAACAATTAAAATTAACCACCGGATAAATGCTTAATAAGTTTCCTCCTGAAAACCGCAGCTGTAGTATAGTGGCTCCCTTCACCTAGGGAGGCAAATGATTCTACAGTCTAATTGTGAATTGTGTGCAAGAAGTAGGATCCACAATCTTAACAGGTGACGTGACTGTAACGGTACTATAATAGTAGCCAAGTTCTTGGGATTACTGGTAAAATGTACCTTGTGAAGTAGACGTAATGCATGCATGTCAAGGTAGGACAAAAACTCGCAGGGGATGAGAAATTTGCGATAAGTGGAAGCATGGGCATTTCGGCGTAAGCCAAAAGTGTTTCTATTGCAGTCATTAAAAGTCACATTCAGAAGACGCCTGCAAACCGAATCTAAGGCAATATAGCTCGAGATGCCATACAGAAAATGCGGCGTGATTAGGCTCTTTACCAGTTTTAGGTGTGACTGCTGAGGTAGGAGTTTACCAAATAACAATATCCGACAAAGGCGACTATAAACTTTACTAAGAATCAGCGAGACTTGGTCGCAACAAGTCAACCTCGAGCTCACTACAATACCCAAGTTCGTAGCCTTATTCACAATACATAGTGGAGTATTATCTCATGGGTATTAACTGAGTGACGGCTAATAAATAAGGCCACGGACTCATTAGGATTGAGCCAATGATAGTTATAAGACGCCCAGCTTGAAATATTGCGTAAGTCACCATTCACTCTCTCAATGCATTCGACTAATTTATCAGTTGAAGATGAGGTATACAGGGTGTCCCAAACCACCCGTACCACCCAAATATCTCTGAAATTTGGTATTGAAATAGAAAAACAAAAAACACGTGTTCAATATTTTTTGAAACTCTATCCGACCATACAAAAATGGACCCCCCAAACAACCCCCTCTTTGGGGGGTGGGGGGCAACTTTGGAAATTCAAATGGGAGCCCCCATTTTTTTTGGCAGATTCGGAATCTTCATAAAAAAATATGAAGATTTTGTCCCAAGCATTTTTTACTATTCGCCATAGATGGCGCTGTAATCGGAGGAAAACATTTTTTATGACTTATTTATTTCCGCCGATTACAGCGCCATCTAAGGCGAATCACAAAAAATGATAAGAATAAAATCTTCATATTTTTTCATGAAGAATCTAAATCTGTAATAAAAAATAGGGGTTTTTATTTTGTTTTCAATTCTGCATCCCTTCCCCTCCAAAAACTTGGGGGTAGAGAGCCATTTTGATTATTAACTTGAAAACCCCTAATTTTTATTGCAGATTTAGATTCTTCATGAAAAAATATGAAGATTTTATTCTTATCATTTTTTGTGATTTGCCTTAGATGGCGCTGTAATCGGCGGAAATAAATAAGTCATAAAAAATGTTTTCCTCCGATTACAGCGCCATCTATGGCGAATCGTAAAAAATGCTTGGGACAAAATCTTCATATTTTTTTATGAAGATTCCGAATCTGCCAAAAAAAATGGGGGGTCCCATTTAAATTTCCAAAGTTGCCCCCCACCCCCCAAAGAGGGGGTTGTTTGGGGGGGCCATTTTTGTATGGTCGGATAGAGTTTCAAAAAATTTTGAACACGTGTTTTTTGTTTTTATATTTCAATCCCAAATTTCAGAGATATTTGGGTGGTACGGGTGGTTTGGGACACCCTGTATACTTGCGTATCATCAGCAAAGACGGTAAAATAAGCAGATGCTTCTTGCTAAAAGTAATGGAGGCATTTGATTGGTTTGACTGTCCTTGATTGTCCACGAAAATTTTGAGTTGCAAAAAAACAGAATTTTATTCCTTAATTTGTAAAATAAACTCATCAAAAATCCCAATTAAAATTGGAAACAATATATGTATTTTAATAATTTCAGAAATACACTGAATCCTGGAGAAGAAACTATTGAGTTCGAACCTTTTACAAATGGCTCCCATAACGCATGTGTCGGATTATATAAACGTTACAGATTATGCAACATCATGGTAATTGTCCTATAAACCTAATAATTTAAAAAAGAATATTGCCTGTTTTAGCCCTGTAATGTTAATAATGGAGACTTTAGGACAGAACAATGTGGCAAATATAATGATATACCTTACTACGGTCGAAAATATCACTGGGAAGGATACATACAAAGTAAAATTTTCAAATACTAATTGCAACACGGAAAATAAATTTTTTTTTAGTACACAATGAATGTATACTAACCTGCAAACCCAAAGGCTACAACTATTATACAGTCTTCAATGCAACCCTTGTTGATGGGACTTTCTGCCGTAGACCAGCTATTTATTACACTCACCAATATAGACGTAACGGTGTTTGCGTTGAAGGAATTTGCAAAGTAAGTAAATTTTTAGAGATCTACAAAAAGTATCAGTCATCACCAATCCTGTGATGCACAAAATAGGATGAAATAATTGTTTGTAATTCTTTACAACATTAATTCAATCAAAACTAAAAGATCGCCAGTGGATCTTTTTTGTCGAAAGTTATATGTACCTACTTTTGGACTAGCAAAAAAACCCGCGTGCGTTGCAACGCCTTTAAATAAAAAAAGACTATGTGTGCACAGTCCACGGTAGGAAAAAAGTATAAAGAGGTAAAAGAACAAATCTTCAAAAATTTATTTTGAATAGGTACCTATTAAAATACATTTTTTAAAATTTGATGTTAAGCGACTCCTATCGAAAGACGTACAATAGACAACTGGGAAAGCATATCAAACTGAAATTAGCCGGCGTGGACCGGACTTAACCGAAATTATTTTTTTAATAATTTTTCAAAATTGCTCTTATAACAACACTTTTATTTTAATGCCTCTCTGTAGACAATGTTTTGCGTTTTATTGTTTGGGGCATAAATTATTAAGTTTGTTGAGTTGCTGACTCGAGAGCATGCAACGTATAGTTGTCCATGAGTAAAGCAATTTTTACTTAAATCAATTCCCGCTTTTCCTAATGTTTGGCCCTGAGACTTATTTATCGTCATCGCGAAACATAAGGTAACAGGGAATTGTAAGCGTTTGAATTTAAAGGGATAATTACTCGGAATTATAGGTATCCTAGGTATAAGCACATTTTCGCCTTTCCCACAACCCGTTAAAATTGTAGCTTCAATTAAATTCTTGTGTAATGCGACAATTCTCAATCTAGTACCATTGCACAATTTTGGTGGATTTAAATTACGGAGTAAAAGAACCGGTACATTCACTTTAAGATATATTTCATGTGCAGGAAGACCAGGGACTGTTATACTATTTAAAAACTCCACAGGATAATGTACTGCATCGTCCAGTACACAGACCGAGTCTATTGAGCTATATGTAGTTAGAGCACCAGGAATTTTGTCTAAAATTATGTATTTTGTTAAGGAGGGCTACTTCTTCATTTTTAGGAGCCAGAATGGCCCTTTCGCAGAACCACGAATCTTCTTTTGAATTAATGTGTTCTACATCTTCATAGATTTCTTTAATCAATGTTTCGGTATGCGTAACGACTCGACAAAGAGTAGGTGGAAATACGATTTCATGATTGTTGTTTATTTCAAAAAATTTTCCCTCACCAAGTTATGCAAAAAAAACAAAACTTGCGATTTCGCCCTTTTCATAGGTTTTTATAAATCCGCTTCGCTTGTTTCTGCTCCTTTTTTCCACTTTTAACCGTATATGTACTAATTACGTACTGAAAATTATGCAAAAAAGGAACAAAACTTGCGCTTTCGCCCTTTTCGTAAGTTTTTTTAAATCCACTTCACTTATCTCTTTTCCACTTTTCACTCTTAACCATCAAAACTTCCTTTTGATCAATTTAAATCTTTTCACTTTTTTCGTTTTTCTTTAAAACAACAAAACTATCAATTTTTGTAAATCTTCACTATTTTTTTTAAACATTTAAGTTTTCGTTTTTCCGCTTTATCTTCTTCTTCACTTCACATAGTCTAGAGCAAATCCCATTGGAAATGTTATTGAAGCTTTTTTAATAATCTTCCGATCGAAAGATGGCCCTCTATTTGAGGTAAAATTAGCCATCAAACTTCTATTTCGAATTTGTCGCATCTTCCAAATTCTAAAGTGAATAATAATTTATTTTTTCGTTAATCGTATAGAAATGACGTACATTGTTTAATCAAAAATCGTAAAGAAAAGTGATACTTTTCTAGTTAGCAACACTTTTCTTCACAATTTTAGATATAACTTTAATTACAGTGCGATTAATTGTCAACAGAAAATGGCCTACTTTAACCAATTATTAACTTCCCAGTATAGGAAGTTATTGTAATCGGTCCGAAAATGGAAATCGAAAATTTCAACGTATTTTCATCTTTCAAGGTCCCAGGAGCATTTTAAGCAAAAAATTGGGAGGAAGTATGTGTGTGTGTATATGTGCGTACGGATGTGGTCATTTTTTCCTGCACGATATCGCGCGAACCAAAATTGATATCGACATCGTTGAGGTGTCGTTCGAAGCGTATTAACCGAAATATGATCTGAAAAGATTTTCATGAAATTCGGTCGAGCCGTTTTTTTGTTTAAGCGACGTAAGTGATTTTTGCACCTGCACGATATCGCGCAAACTAAAAACTATATCGACTTCATTGAGGTTCCGAAAAACATTAATACATCAATTTTATATACATTTTCGTCATCCTAATCCTGTAAGTGCGCACATTTAGTTTGACATTTTAGCGAAAATATTGATAAACAATTGTGACAAATTCTCGGTATTATACATATATTCTACAATTGACAATTGTTCATTTATTATTAAAATATCCAATCATAATATTCAACATCCATCATACTGGGAAGTTGATCGTGTGGACCGAAAGGGTCGAACCCACATCCCAACTAGTTATTTCTTTACAATTTACGTATTTCTATATGATTCCCGATTAATTGTCAACAGAAAATGGACTACTTTGACCAATTATTATTTCTTTACAATTTTTGATTTCCAATGTAAGTATTAATATTTTCTTTGGAATTTTTGATTTTCAATATTAAATATACGTCATTTCTATACGATTACCGAAAAAATAGCATGTTAAACGCACTAAGAAAAGTGAGTTTTCCAGCTCGTGTAAATTTTAATCCACTCGCTCGCTACGCTCGCTCGCGAATTAAATATTTACACTCACTGGAAAACTATCACTTTTCTTTACTTGTACAACAATCTACTTTTAATTTATGCCTTTTTCACTATTCTATTTTTATTTATTTGTTAAAAGTTTTCATGAATAATAACATATTCTTGTTCTTCTTTAGAGAAAATTGAGCAATTTTTGGTTATTGGTTAAAATAATGAGCAATTTTTAGGTTACTATAGAAACTTGGGTAAAATATGAAACCTAATCTCACAACCGACTTTTCATATGTAAACAAAAATATTCCTCCAACAACCCCCTCGCCTACGCAGTAAAAGATATTAATAGTTTCTTTTGGGGACTTAATATTAGAAATTTAAATAGCCTTAATTTATTCCTTTTTCACTATTCTATTATTATTTATTTGTGAAAAGTATTAATGAATAATAACATATTCTTGTTCTTCTTTAGAGAAATTTGAGCAATTTTTGGTTATTGGTTAAAATAATGAGCAACTTTTTGGTTACTATAGAGACTTGGGTAAAATATGAAACCTAATCTCACAACCGACTTTTCATATGTAAACAAAAATATTCCTCCACCAACCCCCTCGCCGACGAAGTAAAAGTTATTAATAATTTATTTTAGGGACTAAATATTAGAAATTTAAATAGCCTATAACCTAAGTTAGGTTATTTTTGATATATTTGGAGAAAATTAATATAATCAGTGCAGGACAAACAGACGGAATGACGGAATGACAGCGAGCTCTGCTTTATTTATAGCCGTGTTTTTTTAATGAACTGGGTTTTGAGAGCTTTTGAGTTCATTAAAAAAACGACAAGGGAAATTTCATGTAGCGCCTACTTCGATGCTTAAAAATTTCAAAATTAAACGGAAGTAAGAGTTATTTTTTACACTGTTACACGAAATCCTCGCTAGAAAATAATAAATATGTTTCTAAAAAATCAATTATTTGTTATAAATTTGCTCTCATCACTTTCCTGTTGTTTTTATTTTTAAATTACGTCTTTCCGACCCCCGAAAGTATGCAGCATGCCAACCCCCGAAAGTATGCCATAGGCAAATTAAGAAATTTCGCAAAACCTCGATCAAGAACCCCGATAAAACCTGGGTTTTCAGATTTGTATGGGGAAGAGATTTTAGTTCATTAAAAAAACACGGCTTATATAGATTCTAGGTATCTCACAAGCTTTTTGTTTATTATTGCTATTGGGCGGTGGTCGCCAAATCTAGAAACGTTGTAAACACAATTTTCTGATAAGACGTACGGTTTAGCATATATTTGCAAAAAACTGATATTTTGACCCTTTGACCTTGAATAAAAAAGTTTGCAGTCGTCCAATCGCGTGGCAGTCTCTACAGCTTATGTATAATAGTGTTTTTAAGAGCTGTTCCAATTTTCAGCAACTTAAGAATTATCTTCCAGTCAAACCTCTAATTTGACTGGACTACTACACTGATGCTTTTCGGCTGCGATCTGGCATGCGCAAAAGGACTGGGCCCATAACTGTAAAATTTTCGGGACAGCGTGAAGCGAAGGCATTCTTGCAGGCCTTAAAGGTAAACAAAAAACAAAAATTCCAACTCTGTTAGCTGGGTGGTTTCACTGCTGATTCCGCAGCACGGTATATAGAAACAAGGTAGTGTAAAAGTCTGTATACCGTAAACGATATTTTAGTGCTGACGTCACGTGGCGCCCGCTTTCCATACAAAATCCAAGCTGTTGTTGTTGTTTCTGCATTAGGGCTGACGTCTCTGGGCGCCCACGAAGCTGACATATTCGAAGCTGTCGTCTCTTTTACATTACCTTATGTTTCTGTATACCGTGATTCCCCAGTATATGTCAATGAAAGCCTTTCGCCTACCAACAGCAATTTGTTGCGAAAGGTTTTAAATCTACGAAAGCTGGGACTGGTATACTTTGTCTCCACCAGGAATGGCTTGGTGCGTATCAAAAGGAAACAAGACGAGCGCTTTGTTGTCGTGCGAAATGTCTCCCAATTACAATGCTCGTCTGTCGAAGCACTGGAGTCACGCGATGCAAGCGTCTGATTATTTTTGATTATTTTTGTTTTTGTTAATTAATTGTTTGATTATCTCTATTTCAGTTTGATTTCTAGTTTTTTTTTTTTTTATTTGTATATACATTTATTTTTATATTTATTTCTTTTTTTTAACTATAATGTTTCCATTTTTTTTTCTCAATTTGTATTCATGCTTTAACCTTGCTCTTTGTTTTTCCTCGATTTTTAAAACTTTTCGCTTCTTGGCAGTGCTCATTGACCGAGCTCATCCGTCTTCTTAGATGACACATAGTTTTAGCTGTGGGGACCGGGTGAGAACGCTGGTAAAAATCCTTAGTTCGCGGCACAAAGGTTTCAATACCTGTATGCTGAATGCGCGAAGCATTCGCCCTAAAATATGTGAGTTGAACGAGATATTTATTAATTCTGGGGTTCACGCTTTATTTATTTGTGAAAGTTGGCTCAAGAATTCCATTCCTTCCTCCATTGTATCCATTGATGGTTACAAATTATTTCGCAATGACCGTCAAGGTCGTGTTGGTGGGGGTGTTGCTATTTATGTACATGAACATTTAAATGCTAAAGTTATGGGCTTTTCGAAACTGCCCGGAATTGAATTTATCTGTGTGGAAATTTCTACCTCTATTGACACACTTCTCCTTGTCTGCGTGTATTTACCACCAGGCATATTTAATCCTGCCAACGCTAAAGAACTTAGTGAGACTCTAGAGAGATTATCCAGTGTTTATAAAAATATATTGGTCGGTGGGGACTTTAACGTTAATTTATTACACGAGTCTACCCTTCAAAATTTATTTTTAAACATGATGAATTCACTTGGTTTGGATTCTGTTAATGTTCTTCCCACATATTTTAAATGTAGGTCACCCTCCTTACTCGACGTGTTCTTTAGCAATGATATTAATTCTATCTTATTTCAGAACCAAATCTCTCCCCCCAGTTATCTGGATCATGACATTTTGTTCATATGTCATAGTTTTAGCGTAGATCATCCACGTACGACAACCCGTACTTATCGGGATTTCTCCAATATTGACCTGACTCGTCTTATTCATAGGTGCGATTGTCTACCATGGGCTAACATCTACACTATGACTGACATCGATGACAAAGTTGCTGAATTTGATAGGCTATCTCATGAACTTTATGAGGAGTTTGTGCCCTTGAAAAGTAAAACTGTTTCAGCTAAATCTAAACCGTGGTTTACTGCGGAAATAAAATCGCTTATAGTCG
This sequence comes from Thereva unica, assembly GCA_949987705.1. NCBI lineage: Eukaryota > Metazoa > Arthropoda > Insecta > Diptera > Therevidae > Thereva > Thereva unica. Next base: position 49,167,320 of record OX465285.1, read on the forward strand.
AAAGGGAGTTTCCATACCATTGGTTCCTTAAAGTGAAAAGCGATACCGCTAAAAGATCCTTTAAACGCATTAGGAATTTAGTTGTTGCAAAAATTAAGGAAGCCAAACGACATTTTTACTTACGTAAACTTGATCCCTCCCTTCCTTTGAAAACAGTCTGGAACAACTTGCGCCAATTGGGTATTCATTCTAAGAATGAATCAGTAACACACAATATTTCGTTGGTTTACAAGCAGAATTCACTAAGTACAATTTTTCAAGTTTTCAGTTTATATACTTAAGTAAGTCTTATAATGCCAACTTTATACTGGCAATACCTTATAGCCCGCAAACTAATATTGTTAAGGTTTTTAGGGGGTTAGTTTCGGATTTACCTTGTCCATAATGACACAAAACTACAAAATCATTTCTGCCAAAACTCATTAAGTCGTTGCGTTTTTTTTATTTTAATCTAAAAATCCAGTATTAGAATTAAATAATTATTTCAATTCTTTTGTAAACTAAACTAAGAAATCTAAAAAACAATGTATACTGAGCCGATTACTATTGTATGCCATTACAAAATTTTCAGAGACACAAACATCTTAAATATCGATTTACTAAAAACTATGGTTTTTGACTTAGTAATTTCTGCTTTTAAACCCACGATTTGTCCTGACACTCTTAACCAATATTTCATATCTAACCAAGTTGCAGACCAGGCTATTTCCTCGCTTACAGCTTCTTCCGATGGCTTCTGCTTTCGTTGTGCTGACTCTCTCGAGGTAATTAATGCTCTGAAGTCAATCAAATCCAATGCGACTGGTAGTGATAATATTTCGCCTAAGTTTCTAAAAATGCTAATACCTCGTCTATTGCCTATTTTAACTCACATTCTAAACTCCTGCGTTACGGTATCTAAGTTTCCCTCGACCTGGAAGCATGCCTTAATCATACCCATTCCCAAGTGCCCTTCCCCTACCAGTCCCTCCGATTTTCGACCTATCAGTATTCTTCCATTTCTGGCAAAAATCCTGGAAAAGCTGATAGCTACTCAAATAATTGCGTATTGTGAGCGTCACAACCTTATAAATATATGGCAATCTGGCTTTCGCAAACACCATAGCTGCGAAACTGCGCTTCTTAAAGTCACGACCGATATTCGCAACTCCCTCGATAAACATTACATTTGCTGTCTATTGCTGCTTGACTTCTCAAAGGCCTTCGATAGCGTCAATCACTTCCTGCTTCTGCGAAAACTGGCCTCACAAGCAAACATTTCTCTTTCTGCTCTTAAGCTTATGAAAAGTTTCTTATCTAATCGCTTTCAAAAGGTTAAACTAGGTGGCTCTAGTTCTTCAAGTGCCGAACTCCACGCTGGCGTCCCCCAAGGCTCCATTCTTGGGCCTCTTTTATTCAGTATGTTTATTAACAATCTTCCCTTAGTGGTAAAATATTGTAACATTCATATGTATGCAGATGATGTGCAGCTTTATCTCGATGCACCAAGAGATCAAATTCGTATGTGTGTGGAAAACCTCGCCGCTGACTTGCGTCATGTATTCAAATGGTCGACATTAAACTTGCTGCAGCTAAATCCTTCGAAGTCCCAATGTATTTTTTTCTCTCACTCTGCTATTGATCGTCCTGACTTGTCGGCTATCGTGTTAAACTCGGTTCCTATTGTTGGTGTTGATAAAGCTAAAAATCTCGGGGTCGTATTGAATAGCAACATGACATGCTGCGACACATCAAGTTCATTGTTGGTAAAACCTACGGCCTCCTGTCGAAGCTTCGCTACCGTTGTGGCCATAGAAATATAAACTAACATGGAACGGCGGTTTCGTGTAAAAACCCTGTACATGAGCGACCACACTAAAGGTAGCTTGTTTAAAAGGACAGAAATAGCGTGGAAGAGGAACACAAATTGCCGAATTGGTTTGTTTGCATCCCGCCAAAAGGCAGGGTAGCTTCTTGAGTGAATGGTGGGGTGGGATTCTAGGCCTGCACTGTCTGACCACTACTACCACAGTGAGCTCAACACATCAGGAATTGTGGTACGCTTAATCTGGCTTACAGCCATTCCGTGTTTACTTTATATTTCTATGGTTGTGGCTTACTGAAAAGGTCTGTGCGCACGAATCTGCTAAAAGCCTTGCTACTACCTCTTCTAATGCATGGCCTTTCCATCTTTCCCTCTCTCGATTCTGCTTGTGCGTTCAAATAGCGTTTAATGATTGTGTACGTTTTGTCCATAAGTTATGTCGTTTCGATCACCTCACTTAAACTCTGTTTTGGGCTGCTCCTTAAGTGATTATCGGGAGTATAGGCTCCTGCGACTTTTTCACGATATCCTTCACGAGCGCAAACCTCCTTACCTAAACCAGTTTATGCAGCTTTCGCAATCCCTCAGAAATAATAATTTAACAATCCCGCGCTTTCGCTCTTTAATCGGTCAGCGTTCTTTCTTTGTCTTCGTAGCTCAGCTGTGGAATTCTCTACCTGTTGGCATACAACGTATCGACTCAATGGGCATTTTCAAGAAGCGTCTTTTTGAATTTATTACTACTAGGATAGATTGAGCATGATTATACAACTTGCTATTTTCTTTTTTGTATCATTTTTTTATATATTTTTATCTTATTTTTTTTTATTTTATTTCTGTTTTCATTTTCTTTTTTTCTCTTTTTTTTCCTTTTGATGATTTTTATTTCTTGTTTGCCTTATTTAGTTAGTTTTATTTTTAAGTTTTGCTTTAAGTTACCTTAATTTATGTCCAATTTTATTAATTAATGTACTAATTTATAAGATCATAATCTTTGTACATGTTATTAAATTGAATAAATAATAATATTCCTGCCTGTATGATCCTGATAGCGGCAGAGTTGACGTTTTTTCTGTGGAAACACAGATTCCAGCCACTCTTTTGGAAAAAAATTAATAAGCCCTAGCCAATTGGCCTTCCCATAATGGTACACCGTTTTCTCAACTAGTTTGGGAGGCTGTGGCGGTTCGTAATGTTCAGGATAAGGGAAGCAATGCGCAAGGCGAACGATAAAAGTTAAAGTATCGAAGGCATTAACTAAAAAAAACTGAAAACTAACAGAAAGTGGAATCAGATAAGCAAAAAATATGAAATTATTTCCAGTTTGTAGTTACATCGAATGCTATACGAATCGAACATCGTGAAGTTTTGCATTTTTTCGCATTAGTTTCGCTGCTAGAGGGCATTTTGCGCCCTTTTTTCAGATTCTGTTGATAATTAAAGCGTCTAAAAAAGCCGTTTAAAGACTGCAACTACTATTTTGAGCTCATTTAAATTTTCATGCAAATACATAATTTTGGCTAATTTTGGTAAAGATAGTAATAATAAAACCCTGCATACCTCGCATACGCCCCTATTTTCTTTTGTAACCTTCGCTCATCATCATTACAATCTTCCTCCAAAAAAAAAAACACTTCAGGCAACCCGAGCTCAAAAATGCAATTCATAAAAATATTGTTTATCCCTTTAAATCATCTTTAAAGAGAAAAAAATATAATGGAAGCCACAAAGTATCAGCTTATTATCAAACACCTCCTGCCACGTGACTTTCTTACTTTCAGTAGCAATTTTTCTTTTTTTTTTTCAAAGCATACTCAAGTAACGAACCTGTTTGATATTTAATTGCCAGAACATATCTAATGGGTGACCATACCTTATTTGCAAACGTCCCACAGAAACTTGTCTCCCATTTGTTGCATACTGATTCCACTGTAAATTTTATTAGGATGCAGCTGTACCAATCTACACTCGAGTATTCCAAAATAAAATTCAATTTCTCCTTGTTTAATATCTTTTATTTAATGATTTTTTCACTTTGGCATAGTTGAGAGTATTTGTAATTATTTGATGCAGATTTGCAGGATGGAACTCGGCTGGTATTTCAAAAATCTGTCCGTTAGATGTGGCTATCGAGGTTATGCATATGCTGTTGGTTTCACCACAAAATCAAAGCTCAACATTTCCATGTTTCGTGAAATATTGCAGAAAATGTTGTTTTCTAATGATATTCTAATCTATATACAATATATAAAAATGAATCAGTTTTGTATGTAATCGATGTTTGAAAAATTGGCTGTATGAAATGACTGATTGAGTGTTGTTTTTGTTAGAAGGCCTCAATAGGAAGGTTTATGTATATATAGTTTTCATGATTATGTCTGTTGGTATTTTTGTAATGGCGCTTGAAGAAGAATTGTCGATATCCCTATTGGAATTTTTTTTCTTCGCATTTAATTGATATGATTTGTATGTGAAATCGCTTTGTTTTATTAAATGAAATAAAAAAAAGTTAAATCGTTCTAAAAAAGGATTGCAGCAGCTATAGTGGTGCCAAATTGTGAATGCATTAAACAACACGTAACAGTAATAACGTTGGGGTGTGTTTCCATGTGCATACATACATACATGGGCGAATACTTAACACTTGGTTAACCGGTTTGTTATCATACTTTCGAGGTACATGGGTATTGCTTCATTAATATTAACTTATTTTCCTTAGATGGGATATCAACGTGTTTACCGAATAATGTTTCTTTATCTACATATTTGTGGCATTTGTGCATATTTTAGTTTTGACGCAAACAATTTTTGTTGAACGAGGTACAACACTAGCTTCTCTTCCTTTTGACAAAATTTTTATGGTAAAATGGACTTTATTTAGTAGTTTTCGAGAAAAGCTTATGTGGAAAAGAACAAAAAAATATGAAAGGTGGTGCAGCCGAGCCGTCACTTTAACAATTTCGAAAAGAAACGAACGTTAATAACCTTTATTTGCAATCCATAATGGGAGGAGATTGAATCATGATGCATTTTAGATGGGAAATGTTCAAAGCGGTCTCCAAGAGCATTGATTTCTGAAAATGTAATCGCGAACGAGTACTGCCCGTTGAATCGTCGTCCTCCGACTGAGGTCAGTGGCAATTAGATATCTTGGAAGGTTAATGGTCAGGATTTTGAAATTGGGTCACTACCCTATTCGTCATTATTATCCAAGACGTTCAATGCTCACATAAATGTTGAATTTAGCAACTCCGTCAAGTAATACAAATATGTCACGAAAGGGAGTAACATAGCTGTTTTTGGTGTTGTTAATGCAAATACAATCGACGAAATAACACAATATTAAATGGGGTGTTATGTTAGCAGCAGGGTTTGAAAGCAAAGTAATGTTAAAGCAAAGCAAACTTACTTTGCTGATGGCTGTGGAAAGTTGTTTGTTTCAAATTGCTACGAATGCTGTTGCTTTCAAATTACTTTCAGAGGTCCGGCTGCAAATGCTTCGGTTTTAAAATACTTTGCTGTGAAAAGCTTTCTGTTTGCTTACAGCTTTTCGAAGCTTTCCTCTCCAAAGCCTGTGAAATACTTTGCTTCCTTCAGCTTTTTTCATGGTCCAAATTTATATAATATTTTGTACTTTTGTTTAGAGGGGTGGCAACTTTTTTGTATGTGTGTGTGAGCAACAGCATTTGTTAGCAACAGCATAGAGTAATATTTTTTTTAAACACCTTTATTGGTATGGTTACTACAATCTTAATTAATATTAATTTATTAGTATAGTTAACAATAGTACTTAAATTAAGCATGTCTTAAAGTAAGCATACCTTGAAAACTCGGACATCGCACTGCATTCTTTTCCGCACCACCTTTGAACTATAATGCAAGCAGCGTTTTTACATGCTATCCCCAGTAGACCTAGTCCAAAAGTTACCAAGCATGAAAATTTTTTGTTGATTATCTCTCTATCTCTTCTATCTCCACTTCTTTCATGCTGTCATCTTCATCAACACCTAACCCCGGGGAAAATAACGAAATGGGGTTGGCGCAAAGCCTTCTACATTTACAAGCCATGCACAACAAAATCTCACACTCACATTTAAAGATTCATGGGACTTCAATTTCAAAGATTCATGGGACTTCGAAGTGTGGTTATGTGTTTTTTTTTTGGAATAAATTCGGAAAATTACTTCTGCCTTCACCTTTTTACCGGATTGTTGACTTTTATTACGTTGATAATTGTAAAATAGAATTAATTAAAACAAAATTTTCTTGAAAGAATTTTATTAGGAACTTAAACGAAATCGTTTCAATAACAAACAAAATAAATACAAGGAATCTTATTTAAACAAACGCACTACAAAATTACTTAGATGGGACAGAACAATATTTAAAACATTATAAAACTAATTTTGATTTCATGTTGGTGATGTTCGCTTCAAATCCGTTTTAGTTCCTTTGATGTCTGTAATTTGTTCTGCACCTGTTTCAAGTATTATTATACTCAGAAATAGTTTTTAATATAACAGAAAAACAAATAACCTTACATAGAAACACACAATATCCTGATGTTTGGATTCTCCAGTGCTTCACGAGATAAGACAAGCCGGAAAAAAATACATATTGTATTCCTCTCAATTTCGTTTTTGCACAGTTCTGTTGCGAATTTATAACAACTCGTCCTCGTAAAGGACTTTAATTAACAAAATCCACCTTAAAACTGTAAAATATATCGGTATATATTCTATTATGAAACCGAAAAATCTGCACGTTCTTTACAATTACAGCACTGAAAAAATGACTGTTTAAGGTAAAGTCTCTTTTAATGCACGTATTCCTATTAATTAAACTAACTGCAACTTCATTATCTCAAAAAACGTTTTGATATAACTTGAGAATAAGACATTCCTCCATAACCAACATATACATTTATTCCGCAAATGGATTCTATTAACAACTTATAATTATAAGTTATTAGCAACTTAATTATAAATTGTTAATAGATACACTGGACACTTTTTGCACTTTTGCACGTTTATTCTTTCGATAAAATACCTATTATTATTAATAAAATCTCACTAACAACAAAATTTTTCGCGACACGAAACACTTCTTTCCCTTGTTTTTAATGGGATTTTGACATTTCATGAATTTAAGTTGGGACTTCATACAACGACATACTAACACCTACAGCATGGCTTGTAAATGTAGAAGGCTTTGGGTTGGCGTCATCATCGTCCACCTCAAATTCAATGGTGGTATCCTCGGACATCGAGTTGACATCGGGCGGGGCCGACAAGAACCATACGCAACGAAAAATTGTAATGCTACTATTCTGCATTCTGCAATTTATACGTATGTACATAAACCTCTAAAAAAATGCAACTGGAAATTTTCCAGCGGAATTCTCTTTATTTTGGTGTCACAAATTATTTCCCAAAAGTCCATAAATCTAATTCGCCGGCTACTCGAGTTATGGAGAGTCAAATATCACGAAAATAAATTTTAGTGCATTTTGCAAAACTACTATGAATATTTCTGAAAAATTGATGCCCGATGCCCGAGTTTTCCCAAACCCATATCTCAAAAACCATTGGTTCTACGTAAATTTCGTATAGGACATTTTTATGCAGATTTATCTCGCGAACAATCTTTACTTAGCCAAAAATTGCATAACACCGATAATTTAGGAGATTTTTGAGAAAAAATTTTCGTGACCTTTGACCTTCCATAACTCGAGTAGCCGGTCAGTTGGCTTTATGGACTTTTGGGAAATTATTTGTGAGCCCAAAATAAAGATTGTCCCGCTGATAAATCTCCAGTTGCATTTATTCAGAGGTTTGGCCCTTTTTTGTATAAAGTGACTGGGCTAAAAGCATTATAGTATAGTATAAAGATAAAGAAGCATAATAAACAATTCCACATACTAATAACATAGGATAATATAAACCATATTTTCATCTCCGATCTTTCCGAAAAATTAGCAAATATTCCACATCTCTTTTACGCGGATGACCTCAAAATTTATTGTGTCATTAAGACCCAAACTGATGCTTCCTTCTTGCAGACAAAACTCAATGCCCTACACGACTGGTGCACCATGAACAAACTGCAACTTAACACCAGCAAATGTCATGCAATTACCTTCTCCCGCTTAAAAAACACACAGAACCATAACTACTATCTCAATGGCATAATGTTGAATCAGGTTGACCATATCGTAGATCTAGGCGTCGTCCTAGAAAAAAAACTCAATTTCAACCTGCATTACGATAATATAATTGCCAGAGCCAACAAACTTCTTGGTTTCATCAAGAGGAGAGCCAAAGAATTTGGTAATGTATGGGTCACAAAAACACTCTTCTGTTCTTTAGTCCGCCCTATCCTGGAATATGCGTGTCCAATCTGGGATCCTATATTCCAAGTGAGCAGTAGGAGGATCGAATCCATTCAAAAGAGATTTTTTCTTTTTGCCCTGAGACATCTACACAACCCCCATGACTACCAAACCCTGCCGCACTACTTGGACAGGCTCAAAGTGCTTGATCTCATGCCGCTGTCTAGCAGGTGGAAACTGCTCATATCTTGCGTTGCCTTTGACGTCCTAAGTGGGAATCTTAAAGTGCAGTTTCTGTCGGACAGAATCAAATTGAATGATGTAGTCCGACACACACGACAGACTAAACTACTTAGGGAATATCCACACCGCACCGATTACGCAAGGAACGAGCCCGTCAACAGATGCTGTATGGTTTTTAATAGCCATAGCTCCTCTTTCTTTCCTTCCCTCAACAAGGCATCCTATAAAAAAATACTCAAATCCCTACTAACATAACCCCTCTGACAATAGTAGGTTTTTAGTAGCTACATATCAGTAGTATACAAAAAAGACTACACTATGTTTTTTATCTAAGTATATGTATACCTAGTTTAAGTGTGCTTTGTTTGGCGAATTAATAAATAAATAAATATTTTTCTTTTATTATAGGGAGTGTAATTATCGTAGAACCTTGTGTCAGGGCTTAAATTGTGGCCTCTGATGGTGCCTACCGATAAGAAAAATTTCATGAAAAAATAATAGTTTTCGAGTAAATCTCAAAAATGTAAAAACACCTGTTTTACGAAGAAAGGTTGAACAAGACCCACAGTGGTCCTAGAATTTTTTGAGGCCTGACAGATAGCTCAGTGCAATTAGTCGAAAAAAGGGCATGAAATTGCATTTCATGATGGTCAAAAATTTTTTTTTGGAATTTGTTGGGGTACATCTGACAATGTTAAAACCAAGTTTGTGGGGTCGCAGTGTGATGGGAAAAGCCGCCATCTTGAAAAAGAGGTACAGGTCGTTTATACCAAATAACTTGGTTGTGTGCAATGATAGCTGAAAATGATCAATACAAAGTCATTAGAGAATAAAATTATCTACAAAATGAGCCCCAACGAGGTCTGTAAGTTAATTTGGCTCAAAGTTATGGCCGCTCAAAGTTCGAACTTGTTCGGGTGGTTGAAGTTGAATGCAGTTTTTTGCGATTATCTCGTAAGATATTAATTTGGATGGGTTGATGCCGATTACCAGACTTATAGTGCTAGTGATTACCTTTAGAATAAGCCCTTAGTCATCGTTCTCGCTTGTACAGTTTGCGAGTTATCCAGCGCCAAAGTTCGCACTTCACGTGCCTGAAATAACTGATATCGCCATTTTTTTGAATATCTCCTTAACGGTTGCTCATATGATAACGTAGTAAACAGCAGAAATACGGGTATTAAAATATCTTTCACATGGGCTATGGACCGAAACTCTATATCGCTTCATGTCCGCGACATAACGGGTGAAATATCAACAGCGAAGGTTGTGACACTTCTCGACGAATAACTCGCTTCCAGCCAGTTTCGCGTGTCGGATGAATTAGAATTTTATGTAACGCCCTGAATTATCTATATTTTGGGTTATTTAACTACTTTGGAAAATTATAATAATGGGAAATAGTAGCTAAGAATCGCGAAAACTAAAGCACTCCCTTTCAATATATCATATATTTTTTATTTCGATAAATCTTTAATATAAACAGTGAGTACTTTTTTTGTGGGAGAATACCTTCATCTTCAGCCCAGTATTGAATGTAAAACTTTCCTCACATGAATGTTGGCGATCGAGAAATTTTTCAGTAATTTCCCACTTCTCTTTTCGTCTTTTCTTGCAATGCTCCTCTTAAAAATGATCGCACCACCTTTTCTTAAACAGCTTTCACATGACCTTCACTTAAGTCTCTTTGCACACGTAATGTTTCCCGGATTCCAAAGACAGTCTCGTCAGTAAGTTTTACCTGAAATTTTGTTATTTTCCGCATCTGAGGCAGTCTCATCAAAAACTTTACTTTTAGAACCTCGAAAATGATGATTCTTAGCTACTATTTCTCATTATTATAATTTTCCAAAGTAGTTAAATAACCCAAAATATAGATAATTCAGGGCGTTACATAAAATTCTAATTCATCCGACACGCGAAACTGGCTGGAAGCGAGTTATTCGTCGAGAAGTGTCACAACCTTCGCTGTTGATATTTCACCCGTTATGTCGCGGACATGAAGCGATATAGAGTTTCGGTCCATAGCCCATGTGAAAGATATTTTAATACCCGTATTTCTGCTGTTTACTACGTTATCATATGAGCAACCGTTAAGGAGATATTCAAAAAAATGGCGATATCAGTTATTTCAGGCACGTGAAGTGCGAACTTTGGCGCTGGATAACTCGCAAACTGTACAAGCGAGAACGATGACTAAGGGCTTATTCTAAAGGTAATCACTAGCACTATAAGTCTGGTAATCGGCATTAACCCATCCAAATTAATATCTTACGAGATAATCGCAAAAAACTGCATTCAACTTCAACCACCCGAACAAGTTCGAACTTTGAGCGGCCATAACTTTGAGCCAAATTAACTTACAGACCTCGTTGGGGCTCATTTTGTAGATAATTTTATTCTCTAATGACTTTGTATTGATCATTTTCAGCTATCATTGCACACAACCGAGTTATTTGGTATAAACGACCTCTACCTCTTTTTCAAGATGGCGGCTTTTCCCATCACACTGCGACCCCACAAACTTGGTTTTAACATTGTCAGATGTACCCCAACAAATTCCAAAAAAAAATTTTTGACCATCATGAAATGCAATTTGATTTACTAATTGCACTGGACTAAGAGGGTTCTACGATAATTACACTCCCTATAATTAAATGTCAAAAATGGAAATTTTGTGCGGGTTTTTAATTTTTCTGCAAAAACCAGTTGACCGATTTCAATTATGCACAACTCATATTTCTCGCCCTTTTAAGCATTATTATGTACCTAGTATTTTTTGTTTTCCAAAACAACATTTTTTTCGAGTTAAATATTAATATAAAAATTTTCTTTGCTACGATAAAAAGAAAATTCTTTCCCTGAAGGGAGGGGATCTAGTAAGTGTAGTATGAGAAACACGGTGATAAAACTTGATTTATAAAATTGTTAGCTACTGTGTTACAACTAGATTGTATATACGGAAAATTATGTAACGTATAATTTTGTAAATGAAGCAGGAGAAATTATGACTATAAATACCCGTAAGAGTTCTATATTGTGGCATTAAACTTGGTTACGGGAATAGTTTGATTTGTTTTTAATAAAAGGACCCCGCACAAATTTTATGGAAACGTGCTTTCGGTCAAATTGGCTGGAATTTTACTATGTTGTAGCTGACATCGTCCTGATCAAAAGTGTTCATGGGCACGAAACCCAAAAATTAGATCTTTTGGGTTTTTCAGGTACTTTTAGGATTTACCTCTCTTTTGCCTCCCACGGCCCCAAAACAAGTCGACAAGACCCCTCAATATTTTCGTAACGGTACCTACTATTAGTAAAAAATACCATAAAAATCCCCCCTTCCCTCTAATGGGGACAGGGGGCGGTCCGTATGGCTGCAACAGGTAAAATGCACTTATGAACTTTATACTTTTACCTCCCACGGCCCCAAAACAAATCGTAGGAAGCTCGGAGACCCCGGAAAATCTGCGTAATTAATCGTACAGTTACACAAAAATAATATAAAAATCCGCATTTCCCTCTAAGGGGGTCAAAAAGGGTCCTGAAAGTTTGCCCTCCTCCCATATGCACCCTATGCACGCCACCAATGTCTAAATTATAAAACTAGTTAATTACCTTGTAACAATACATAATCAATCAAAAAAAGTCATTGCACCTCACCTGGGGCTCTAATTACATCGATTTGTAGGTGCATCAAAAAATTCTCAATTCCAAGCTTTAAAAAGTTACTGATTACATTTTGAGATCTTCCCAATTCAGTTGCAATTTGACATTGTTTAAATCCAGCTTTCTGAAAATCTCAAATTCTCTGCTTCTCTACTTCACTTAAAACTTTTCCACGTTGCATTGTTTATTGGTTTTAATCAATTAATAAAAATGAAATAAAACTACTGTTACAAATAACGCACAACTAATTTTTTGGGGCCGTGGGAGGTAAAAGTATAAAGTGCATAAGTGCATTTTACCTGTTGCAGCCATACGGACCGCCCCTAGCCCCCTTAGAGGCAAGGGGGGATTTTTCTGGTATTTTTTACTAATAGTAGGCACCGTTATGAAAATATTGAGGGGTCTTGGAGCCTCCTACGACTTGTTTAGGGGCCGTGGGAGGCAAAAGAGAGGTAAATCCTAAAAGTACCTGAAAAACCCAAAAGATCTAATTTTTGGGTTTCGTGCCCATGAACACTTTGATCAGGACGATGTCAGCTACAACATAGTAAAATTCCAGCCAATTTGACCGAAAGCACGTTTCCATATAATTTGTGCGGGGTCCTTTATAAATAAATTATATAATTAATTATAAATTATATAATCTTAGATTTTATTACTATCCAACAAAATAAAGGCAATCCTAGGACACCAATCGCGTAAGCTGGTTCTATTAGCCCGGTCGAATTTACCAGAAGCACACAAACACAGTACAACCTATTCTTAAAATATCCCTGCCCTCAAAGACTGCGATCATTCATATTTTCTTCAGTGACCTTCGGATTCCATTTATCATTCTATTTTTAACTTCACAGTACAGGGAAGTTATTGTAATCGGTCCGAAAATCGAAATTTTCAACGTATTTTCGTTTTTCAAGGTCCCAAGAGCAAAAATTTGAGAGGAAGTATGTGTGTGTACGCGTACGTATGTGGTCATTTTTCCTGCAAGTATCGCGCGAAGCAAAAAAAGATAACGGCTTCGTTGAGGTGTCGTTCGAAGCGTATTAACGCAAATATTATCTGAAAAGGTTTTTATAATATTCGGTTGAGCCGTTTTTTGGTTGAAACTACATTAAGTGATTTTTGTACCAGCGTGATATCGCGCGAACCATAAAAGATATGGACTTAATTGAGGTACCGTTGGAAAAATATTAACCAAAATACGATCTGAAAAGATTTTTATAAAATGCGGTCGAACCGTTTTTTTGTTTAAACGACGTTCGTGATTTTTGTACCTGCACGATACCGCTCGAACTAAAAACTATATCGATTTCTTTTAGGTGCCGAAAGAAGAATACTAACGAAAAAATTCTCTGGAAAAAAATTCATAACATTCGGTCGGGCCCTTTTTGTTTAATTGGAAAAACTTCAGATAAGTGTCAGAACGACCTTAAATTGATAAGTTTTGCTAATATCTAATAAACTCCTTGGAATACGACATGTTCTAAACGAAGTGATCTCTTTTGGGTTCTGCACAGCAGTAGCATTTCACCAAAACATCACTTGTCAAAATCCGATAACCTTTAAAAATCGTGAAAAATATTTGTTACCCTTTAAAAACGCCATGAATTTTTCAAACCTTGGATCAGCACTATTTTGACAGGGAATTGTTTTCTACGCGTGATGCAGTTTCAGGAATTTGTGGTTCATTTCGGAATATTCAGTATTTACCGAAAAATTTGTTCTTTTTGGTCAAATCTGACCAATACTTTGCATTGATTCGTTTTGCTAATATCTCCGGAAAGCTTTGGAATTTCCAAATGAAGGCATTCGCTTCGCGGTTTATCAACAGCGCTTTAACACGCTCAATACGAATTTGAACACCCGCTTTAGTGTGGCGAACGAAATACGAAGGAAATGTTTGTGGCTAACGTTCAGGAAAAACAAATTCTCCAGAAAAATCTTGTGGATTTACCACTACTATAGCTATATTAACTAGCTTCTCTTAGGATTGCTTTGTCACCAGTTCTTATACTAGTCACTTTCCCACTAGTGCTAAAGGTATAACAACATCTTCGTTTATCATTCTGCGAAGTTAATCGTGTGGACCGAACTGGTCATACCCACATCTCAACTAGTTAAATTATCCATCGAACTAAGCTTAATACGAGATGGAATACAATGAGATATATGGGGTCCCTAAACAACAATAATATTGTGCAATATTTTTATTTACTCATTATTATTGACGATCTGTGGGTGCTATTGAAAGATTGTACAATATATTGGTTGGATGAAAATGCTGAACTGCAGTCTGTAGTTAATATTGTGCACTATTTCTAATAATCATTGTTGGATAGATAAAAAAATCTAACTTGTATTATGGCAAGAATTAAGATATCTAAACTAAAATATTTGAATTAAAATTTTGAATTGAAATTATGTAACTAATTTTTATTGTTGAACTTAAATCAGATATGTACATAACTTTAATTTTGTAAATTTTTATTCTTTAATTAGAATTAGATTTATTAAACATTAATATTGATAGTCGTGGCAAAAAAAAAACTTTCAAGATTTTATCCAATATTATGGATAGTCTAGGGGCCACTTAAAAAGCACTCTAAACACCGAAACTGGGGACTAGTTGCTTCATTTTCTTCGTAAAAGACAGCCGCTGTTTTAATTATGCTTTTCCAAAGTTTTTTGGCTAGAAAAACTAGGCATATTTTAATGTTCAGATAAAATTGTTGTTTCTATATTCAGAGAAAAATATACGTATCTGCTGTACTAATTAAAATCTCATACATCTGAAAATAAAAATCTAAAAATAATTTACTCATTTTTTATCATCATCTGTCTGATTTACATTCCAATCTGGGATAAATTCACTTGTAATGTTAAATTCTTTGAAACATTAGAAATTAATGGATGAAATACAACATTTAGATAAAATACCTTAAACCAATGATGACTAGTTAAGACATATTACTGGAAATAAATATTTTGCCATAAATCTAAGGCATAAGAATTTTCGCGTATCACTTTTAGAGTATGATAAATTATGAGCGACCGAAAAACAGATCTTTTATGTTGCGGCTGGTGAAATTCAAACACAGAAGAATTTTGCTTATGCGAGGTTAAAGAACTGCCATATGGCTTTTCCATTTTATATTTAAGAAGATCGCCCACACTGTTTTGGAAACGTTTAAAGACAAATTTCGCTGAAAATGATGGACCGGCCTATTTTTCCTGTCAGAGTAGTAATGTATTAGCAATCTCCATGGCAGTTCGTGCTTTACACTCCCGCATATTTAATTAAATGCAGAACATTATTGTCAATCGGCATTTAATTTAAACATTTTTTATATAGATACTTGAAATTTTTTTCTATAAAAATTTGTGAGAGAATATTTTAAAGGTGCATTATTTATTTGAGTTTGATTTGTGATTATAAGTGCTTTATGGTTTTAACAACTTATACGTCTGTTTTTGGTCCCTTAGGATCGTGTATGTGTGTGTAGTCCCTATGGTTGCTCTACAAGATTTAATCGCTCTCAAAAGGTCATAAAACGGGCTTTGGCATATATCTCTTAAGAAAGTTAGTTTTATCGCGAAAGTGATCCTTTCAACTACCATTCAGTAGTAGGCCAAAATATACAAACCTGGGTATGTAAGAGGCCAACGTACCAAACAATGTTTACATTGCTTGAGTGAAAGTTTTGGGACAAATGCTTCGTGAAAGTTGATGCACTGTCCGGTGGAAAGCATGCGTCCTTCCGGAAGTCACAGCTCCTAACCACCATTTAGGCGCACTCTCCAAAACGCACAAATACAATTATTTTGTAATTATTTCACCTTTATTTAAGAAATACGTTGCTCACCGTTATTGCAAGAAATATTCACTTATGAACATTGGTTGGATAATTCGGTTGCTTTCAGTAATGCATACTTGCATGCGCAAAATGCGCAAGTTGCCCCTGCATCCACATGCGGAAAAATCATCTGCGCGTGCAAGCATTAGTGAACTTGTTTCGCCATAGTTAAATATGGCGCTGATTAATTGTCATTTTTGATGTTCTTTTAATATATTTACAGCACTCTATCAATATTCGCCTCACCGATTTATGTTGTCAATCTATACTTTGAAATTTAACTTCACCGTGTTTTCTTTTCTGCTTTGAAACTTGTTCGCATATACTTTGCTCTTACTATTTTTGCATTTATAAAAACGCAAACGATTGCTTGCTTTAATGAAACTAATGCAAAACAAATATGCGCAAACTGCATTACTGATAGTGAGCAGTTTCTATTCTTCAGTTTAGTCAAGGGGTCGCAGGGAAATTTGTTTTTCCTAACTTTTTCCTTCAGAAAATTTGGCGGCCAGATGGATTAAATACTTATGAGTACAATCGAATGAAAATTACTCAATGAGTACATTTTACTCGCACAAAAGTATTCGATCCCTTGAGAATTTCTGCCAACTGCCTTAGAGTATACATTACTCGATTTTCGCCTGCGACAGATTACAAATATTTATGCAACTTACATAGGTACCTAGTAAAAATAATTTAGTTAATTTATTATATGAAAAGCATATATGCGCCTGCATCTAACATGCATAGAGAAATACGCTTGCCACCAGGGTATTAATGCTCCCGCTGCCATGAAAACCTAAAACTGCGCCCGCAAAAGGTATGCACACATCTGCTACAGATATGAATATATTGGTAAGCCACCATTCCAAATGCGAGTATCGTTTTACTAAGCGATCCTCGACTAAGTACTAACAAGGTCCAATGCTGCATGAACTGCGCGAACGAAAATCGGACTACTAATTATGCTTAAGGGCACCCCAAGATAATTGCTCGTTCTCTTCATCCTATATAATTTTTCTCCCTTTAGAATAAAAAAAAGTTTGAGCATACTCAGCAGGCATTATAGTTCATATTGAGCTAAATATGATCTATTTGCGATTGGCAATTTTTTCGTTTAAAGTCTCAAATAGTAGTTTATGAGATACATATGAGGAAATAGTGAGTTAATTGGCGCATGTTTCTGAATTAAATATGAGGTCAATATGAAGTAATTCAAGAGCTAAATGCTTTCTAAAAATTTTCTCATATTGAGCTTATTGAGAAGAAAACTAGTGGGATGTTGTGTTGGGCCTAGAGACTAGCCACTAATTACGCTTTTTCATGGTATCCTTTCTGTTGAACAACACTTCAGACTGGATGACTATATATTAAGTGGAGATTGTGAAGAATCACGAAAACATTCAACAAATAACTTGAAAAACTAACGCATCTTTCATGTAGATGCTGCTGAAAGAATTATACAACAATTACCCGCCAAGAATTTGAAAGAATTGATATATTTTAATTGAACCCCATCTATGACAAAGAATAGTGAACACTCCATCTATGCCAATATTACATTACTCTTCGTTTTACCTGTATTATTGTTGTTCTGTAAAACACCCAGGTCTGTGCTTCATGGCTATTTATTCCAGGCTGTCTCTTACTTACAGGTCATGGTTACAGCTAGTTATACTACATTTGCTACTATGTCTACTGCATCTACATACTACGTCTACTACATCTCCCCTATTTTCAAGTTACTTATAAGCTACAAAGTGACTAAATACAATTCATTCCAAATTACTATATCTACAAGGTTACGTACTATCTACAAGGTTACTGAATATCTACAAGGTTACTTACTACAATTCATTTCAAAATTCGCATCGTTTATCTGAATTCCTTACTTCTTTTTTCTTAAGTGATATGAGTTCCTTCTTACTATGTTTCCCTCTTCATTCTTTATTAAATAAGATGTCGGAGTATCATGTTGTTCTATTACCACTGCTGGGTGCCACCATTTTTCTCTTTGTGTCCAAATTTGGTCTCCCTTCTGAAAGTTGTGTCTTGCTTTTGTTCTTCTATTGTAAGATGTTCGATTATTCTGATTACTTATCTTACTTCGATCTACTATCCCAATAAATTTTGATTCCTTTCCCGGTACTAAAGAGCGAGTCTTTCTCCCCATTAATAATTCCACGGGGCTTAGCTTTGAGCTCTTAATCGGCGTATTCCTGTACTCTAATAATAGACCAGTGCAGATAATTTTTGAGAAAAAAAAAATTCTTAGCAGAATATGGAAGGTGGGAAAATTTAGGATAAATGCTACTTAAACAAGGAAAAATCGAGAGCACCGCAGCAGATGACCGGAAAGGAGGCGGGGGAGCCAAAATGTGAGTTTTAGGAGGTTAAACGTGTTTTTTGCGATTTCTGAGAAAAGTAGACCTCCTATCGAAAAACGTTAAATGTAAACGTTGTAGATAATTAAAAGATCTAGAGCTTTTGTTCAAACCATTTTTCGACATAACCTCAAAAAATGGAGAAAAACGTCAAAAACCGAGTTTTTCGTTTATCATTTTTATCTTTCACAAAAATGATCCAATTTTAATGAAATTTGAGGAAAATGTAGATTTTCATGTTTCGAAAAGGCCCAATTTTTTTCAAAGCGATTGGTTGCTTCGTTTTGTTTTTATGACCTTAATTTTAAAAAAAGGCCCCATTTTCAATCAAAAAAGTTGGCGAACGAATTTTTGATTTTGAAAATTTTGAAGACGGGTTTTTTTTCGTTGAATCCTCTACTTTAAGGTGGTGTAAAAAAATGATAGTGTCACAATAGAAAAACATCGAGAAAAATTCGAAAAACCAAAAACATCCTTTTTCAAATATCGATTTTTCCGTAAACTTCGCTAATTCTTTATCTCTCTTTGACATAAAGCTTTAAGAGTGGCGCAAAACTGTAAATTTAATGTAATATATTATAAGGGAACTTCAGGTAACAGTTTCAGATGTGAAAAAATTTGTTTAAACAATTATTTCACCCAAGGAAAAAATGACAGTTTTAGGCCAAAAAAAATATTTCTACGTATTGTGATGGCTTATACATTAAAACTTACTGGTAGAACCCAGCACTCGACATTCGAGTACCATTTTCTAAGTCTATAAGTCTTCAATAACAAAATTTTTCGAGAAGAATAAAACAAAATTGAAAAATGAAACAAATTTTTTTTAGTTGGAAAAAGCAATGCCAAAAAACCAACTTTTATTATTTCCTAATGTCACATATTACATTTTATTGTATCACACTCTACTGCCTGCTAAATACAATTGCCCATGAGTAAAGACTATGCCGTGTTTAAATAATAAGTGTGTTCGCGTACTCGACTGCTGTTATGTTGTAAAAGAATTTTTCATACCTCATTTTTTTGGAGAGATGCTGTTGATCATGAAACTCAACACATTTTTCAATCTCTTGAGAATCTTCAATAAAGTCATCGACTTCGTGAAGATCCTCAAGCTCATCACAATCTTCATTATTAATAATCTCCTCCGAATCGCTGAGATCTTCCATTGGTTTATTTTCAGAATTTGAACAGTTGTTGGCTTCGGTACAATTGGAACATAAAAGGGAGCATTTTACTCCATGCTTTCGACAGCCACGTCTTTTACTATCACAACCAGTTTCACAGCTGCAGCAGATAGATTTAAGCAAACTTTCAGGAATTAATTTCTTTTCGGTAAATTTAGGTATTATTCCGTTTAAATGGTTTTTCCACGCACAATCTGTAGCTTTCAGTTAGTTACTCGCAATGGTACTTCATTTATCCATCATCAAATATGTAGTATCAGATCAATCTTCTAACTATACCTTCATAAACTCAAAAAATCATTTTATTAGGCAATAAATTAAATAAAAAGAAGTGCGCGGGCCGGCCTAAAACTGCAATTTTTTCCTTGCTTTCTTGGGTGAAATAAAGGTTTAAACAAATTTTTCACATCTGAAACTGTTACCTGAAATTCCCTTATAATATATTACATTAAATTTACAGTTTTGCGCCACTCTTAAAGCTTTATGTCAAAGAGAGATAAAGAATTAGCGAAGTTTACGGAAAAATCGATATTTGAAAAAGGATGTTTTTGGTTTTTCGAATTTTTCTCGATGTTTTTCTATTGTGACACTATCATTTTTTTACACCTCCTTAAAGTAGAGGATTCAACGAAAAAAAACCCGTCTTCAAAATTTTCAAAATCAAAAATTCGTTCGCCAACTTTTTTGATTGAAAATGGGGCCTTTTTTTAAAATTAAGGTCATAAAAACAAAACGAAGCAACCAATCGCTTTGAAAAAAATTGGGCCT
Source organism: Thereva unica (assembly GCA_949987705.1). Taxonomy (NCBI): domain Eukaryota; kingdom Metazoa; phylum Arthropoda; class Insecta; order Diptera; family Therevidae; genus Thereva; species Thereva unica. The sequence goes on from OX465285.1 coordinate 49,187,560, forward strand.
TTTCGAAACATGAAAATCTACATTTTCCTCAAATTTCATTAAAATTGGATCATTTTTGTGAAAGATAAAAATGATAAACGAAAAACTCGGTTTTTGACGTTTTTCTCCATTTTTTGAGGTTATGTCGAAAAATGGTTTGAACAAAAGCTCTAGATCTTTTAATTATCTACAACGTTTACATTTAACGTTTTTCGATAGGAGGTCTACTTTTCTCTGAAATCGCAAACAAACACGTTTAACCCCCTAAAACTCACATTTTGGCTCCCCCGCCCCCTTTCCGGTCATCTGCTGCGGTGCTTTCGATTTTTCCTTGTTTAAGTAGCATTTATCCTAAATTTTCCCACCTTCCATATACTGCTAAGAATTTTTCTAGTTTTTGGCTTTTCAAAAGCGTATCTGCACTGGTCTATAAGGCTACTAGTCCATTCAAAACGCGCGTTATAGTGTTCCAAAATAACACCGTTAAGAAAATTGAACCCTAAACGTTTTTGGGGTCGCTGATCACGAAAATCGAGGTCCCGCGGTCCTAAAATTAGGGCGTCACCCCTAAAAATGCAAAAAACACCCCTTTTTAGGGGGTTTTCGCGATTACATATTTCAATAATAATGAAAACTAATGCGATGAAATGCACTTTTTTTAATATTTATTTGCGAAGGTGGTTGATTTATAATAAATTAAGGCGAACTTAATGGTAAGGGGTACTCCTAAAGGGTTGAAAGTACCCCTAAATTGGCGAAAATGTCAAAATTGTAATTTTTTTTGTTTTCAAGTTTATGCTTCAAATTCCATTGTGGGCGTACTGTCAGTCAAAAATAAATTATTTTCAACCCTTAAGGGGTTAAAAGTACCCCTACTATAATAAAAACAACTTAATATAAAAAAAATTGCGAAAATTTTTTTTGCTTTTTGTTTGAAATTTGGTTCAAAAGGTATTATCAGGAAAAAAAATTATTTTTTCAACTCTTAAGGGGGTACAACTACCCGCACATTAAAATTGTAATTGAAACAAATTAAAATTTATTGTTTTACATTTAAATTTTATTTTCCATTTGTAATCATTACAACATTTGGAACATTTCACTATAACCCCTTTGTACAGAGGTTAAACCACCCCTAAAGAGAAAAAAAAAATAAAAAATATATTGAGAAATATTTCATTTCGTGGAATCTTTAAATAAACTCTGCATTTTTGTAAAAACGACAATCACACAATAATTGCGAAATATGTACCCTGAAAAGGGGTGTTTTTCCATTTTTAGGGGTGACGCCCTAGTTTTAAGACCGTGGGACCTCGATTTTCGTGATCAGCGACCCAAAAAACCTTTAGGGTTCGATTTTCTTAACGGTGTTATTTTGGAACACCCCCCCCCCTAGGTTTCAATGAACTATATTGTAGGGGTAATTTTAACCCCTTAAGGGTTAAAAATAATTTATTTTTGCCTGACAGTACGCCCACAATCGAATTTGAAGCATAAACTTGAAAAAAAATTTTGTTTTACAATTTTTGCCATTTTTCGCCAATTTAGGGGCACTTTCAATCCTTTAGGAGTACCCCTTACCATTAAGTTCGCCTTAATTTTGTATAAGTCAACCACCTTCGCAAATAAATATTAAAAACAGTGCATTTGATCGCATTAGTTTTCATTATTATTGAAATAATCGCGAAAACCCCCTAAAAAGGGGTGTTTTTTGCATTTTAAAGGGTGACGCCCTAATTTTAGGACCGCGGGATCTCGATTTTCGTGATCAGCGACCCCAAAAACCTTTAGGGTTCGATTTTCTTAACGGTGTTATTTTGGAACACCCCCCGCGTTTTGAATGGACTATACCCATAAATCAACTTTCGTCTCATAACATTTTAGAACCATTTTCTTCGCTACTTGAACCAATCTCTCATCAAATCCATTTGACCTAGGATAGTGTCGACTACTTGTTATAACTTCTATGTCATAATTCTCACAAAATTTCCGAAAGGTATAGGAATTAAAGGGCATGTTATCAGCCACTATTTGTAAAGGAAATCCATGATTTGCAAACAATATTTTTAATTTATTAATAATACTCTCCGCAGTTTTTCTTTTAGTGAGTATTACGTCCATGAATTTAGAATAGTAATCACCGACAAGATAATTTTTTCCCGAAACCTCCATGATGTCCATGCCAATTTTTTGAAATGGGAAATTAGGTATTTCATGAGAAAGCAGCGGTTCCCTACAATTTGAATTACGATACTTTTGACATACCTTGCACGAGCTGATCATATTCTCAATGTCTTCATTAAGTCCTGGCCAATATACTAAACTCCGAGCCCTCGCCTTTGTCTTTTCAATTCCATGGTGCGATTTATGTAAATCTTGCAGCACTGATTATCTTAAATTTGTTGGAATTAAATTTCTATCATTGAAATATATTATTCCTTCCACCCATCCATCCAATGGCGCTACCAGTGGCGGTTCGTAAGGTTCAGGATAAGGGAAGCAATGCGCAAGATGAACGATAAAAGTAAAAGTATCGAAGCCTTTAACTAGAAACAAAACTAAAAAATAACATATAGTGGAGTCAGATAAGCAAAACATGTTTGCAATCTAAAAAATTTCGCCTTTTCATTTTTGTGCATCGCATCGTTTGAAGTATTTTCTTTTTTAAAATGTTGTATTATTTTATGATGGTGAGCAAGAAAATTTGTTTAAACTTCAAAAAGTGAAAAAATCTAATAGCATTTTTTCGTTAATTTTTTCGAAATATTTTCAGATTCTGTTGATAATTAAAGCCTCCAACGAAAAGCCGTTGAAAAACTGCAACTACTACTTTCATCTCATTTAATTTTTCATACAAATGCATATTTTTGACTGAAAATCTAAAAAAAATAGTAATAATAAAACCCTGCATACCTCGCATACACCCCCTACACCCCCGCCTACAATCATTACATTCTGCTTGCAAAAAAAAAACACTTCAGGCAACCCGTACTCATACAATTCATAAAAATATTCTCTATCCCTTTAAATCATCTTTAAAGAGAATCAAAAAAAGTATAATGGAAGCTACAAAGTTATCAGCTTATATTCAACACAACCACAAACATCCCTCTGTTTTCCAATTAGAATCACCAATATATAAAGAGAAACTTCACCCATCCTCGATCTCTTTTTTCTTGACTCAATTTGCATAGACGAAAATTCACATTTTAAGAAGAGTATAAAACAAAATTTCCAAACGAATTTTAAGAGAAAATTTAATATTGCTCCAAGCCAAAACAGATTACCAGAAAACGAAACCAAAAAACAAAGAGAATTTGGTAGATACAGAAAATTTCTCTATCTTCGACTTCTCAATTCCGCCTGTTTGGTTCCGAAGAAGCTGCGTTTAGCTCAGCTTCTGAGGGCGCTGTATTAACGCAAACCTTTGCGTGAGTGTGAGTTCAATCAAATTGAATGTGTTAGTTTTTATCGTTGCCCAGCGGGAAATGTAATGGCTAGGTAAGCGAGGAGGTAATGAAATGGACCCATTACCTTTGTGATGAAATAATAGCTTACTTTTACATAGGGATGTCCTAGGGTGGTAAGTACTTACTGCAGGCGTTACAGGCGAGGAATTATTTCAGAAGTGAAGTGTATTAAGTGAATACATAGATTACCATGTAAGGCATGCGGAATAAATTTCTGGCCACCCTTTTAGCATTAAAAACATTACTATCCAAAATTACTATTGCATTTCTGTACATTTGGTGAGAATTTTACTAGCAAGAAATCTTTTTGACTGCACTTGGTCACGATCCACTCCGAACGAATTTTGAGGACGGAATAAACTCAAGAAGAGAGGCTTCGACAAGACAAAGAATAATAAAAGCACATCACATTTCCAACGAAAGTATTTCACAAGTCATTACCTAGTCGCTTACCTAGCCATTACAATGTAAAGACTTCCAGTTTCCTAAATTTGCAGTAGAATTTTTCGATTACCATGTAGGCGGTTACACAAATCATTAATGAATTCTTGGGTTACCTGAGTAACCCCTCCCTAATTTTCCCGCTGGGTGATTTTCTGGGCCAAATAAGCTGGAGATATTACAGCTTCCCCATGTTGGGTAAGGCAAGGCCTCGGCCAAGATAAGAGCGGCGCCAGAAAAATTTAACGTCTCGAATTAGCAGAGAGCGGCACTTTAGTATTGTCACTCTGCTGCTCGCCGCTCATATCATGACCGTGGCTTTAGTGTTTCCAGAGGAAGAAATATATTAAGATTTTTCCTTTGATTAATCTTGATATATTTAAATTTATTTTTTTGGAAGTTGCCTGTTTGGTCAAGGGAAGCAGTGCTTCCTTTGCTTCCAAAGAGGAACCGCCACTGGGCGCTACAGCCCAAATCGAGCCTTGGCCTCCTCTAGGGCATTTCTCCAAGTTTGACGGTCCCTTGCAGCATATCTCCAGTTCCGGATGTTGAGCATTGACTCTGCGTCAGCCGTCACAGAGTCTATCCATCTTCTCCTGGGTCTACCTACTGGCCTACTTCCCGAAATTTCTGATGCCATAAGCCGCGATTGTCCTCCATCCTGATCACGTGGCCGGCTAGTCTCAATCTGTTGATTTTTATGGGGTCGTCAAAAATTTCATACAACTCGTTGTTGTATCTTCTTTGTATCAGAATTTTCCTCTCGAACCTATTGACTCGTTCCTCTATGTCCTGGGTCATAGTCCAAGTCTCGCTACCATAACACAGTACTGGTCGTATTACTGTTTTGTAGAGTGAGAGTTTCGTTTTCCTGTGCACAAATCTTGAGTGCAGGATTTGTTTTTGGGCATAAAAGTAAGGTGACCAACTATTTTTATTCAAAAAGAGTACACTTTGCAAGTATTTCATAGGTAAAAAATAAGAAGAAACATCCGAACAACTTTTATTTTGCATATTAAATTTGACTGTTAAGACGGCAGATAATGTTTTTACAGAAAGTTGCGACTTCTCACTGCCCCAATAATAATCATTCCCTAGTGAAAATACCCTTTCAACAGCAGTATTAGTACCTGGACAACATAAGAAAATTTCTATTAAAACTTTTAAATTTTCATGTGGGATATGTTCTACTCTAAAATGCCGAAAGATTTCTACACATATTTTGTCAAGTTCTATTTTCTCATCGTTCCATTTCTTCAATTTTTCTTCATTTAAATATAAAACTCTTCGAATATCTTCAAAGAGAAAGTCATAGTTAAAAGAGTGTATTTGTACCCGTTTATACGCTAATTCGAATTTTTGACGTAACTTTGAGTTAAATCGATTTTTCTGCTATAAACTTGGTATATCTCTCCAGGTACATAACACGGCCTCTCAATTGTGCCGGAAAATAATTTTAAATATTTAATTAAAAAAATTGAAATAAAATAATCTAAAAAAATGTTTTAGAAATACAAATGAGTATAAAATTATACAAATGAGTACTTTCAGAGTACACGATTTGAAAAGAGTACGGTTTGCGAAAAAAGAGTACAAAACTCAGTAAATGAGTATAGTTGGTCACCTTAATAAAAGGCTCTATTAGCCAGTAGTATTCGTCTAGTTATTTCTTCTTTTTCTTCGTTTCTTTTTGTGATAGTAGACCCAAGGACTGTTTTATCGACTACTTCTAGGTTATGTTCGTCGATGGTTATATTTCTTCCCATTCTAAATCGTCCTGCTCTGGATTGTAGCACCACCTTCGTTTTTTCTTCGTTAATCTTCAGGCCTATGTCCTTTGCCGCCTCTTTTAATTCGACATAGACTTCTTTTGCTGCCTAAAAGGACCTTCCCACGATGTTTACGTCATCCGCATATCCAAGTAATTGTACCGACTGGGTAGCTATTGATGCACTTCGCTGGACTGACGTTTTCCTTATCACCCATTCTAGGGCCAGGTTGAAAAGCATGGGGGCCAGCCCATCTCCTTGTCTAAGCCCTTGACGTACTTCGAACTCCTCTGTTACAACATTTTGGATCCTTACTTTCGCCAGTGAGCTATTTGTGGCGCATTTGATCAGTTGTACCAACTTTGAAGGGATTCCTATTTCCGATAGGATCTCATATAGCCTCTCTCTGTTTATTGAATCATATGCCTGCTGAAAGTCGACAAATATCTGGTATACATCTACATTCCTTTCACACAGAATTTGCCTTAAGGTCAGCAGTTGGTCCGATGTTGACCTGTTTGTCCTAAAACCAGCTTGATATTCTCCTATAAGGCTTTCCGCTATAGGTTCCAGTTTTTGTTTCACAATAATTGTGAAGATTTTGTAGCTGGTGCTGAGGAGTGAGATGCCTCTGTAGTTTTTGCAGTTTAGTTTATCTCCTTTCTTGTATATTGGACATTTAATGGCTTTCTTCCAGTTCTCTGGTATAACTTCTTCCTCCCAGATGGTGCATATGAGTTCGTGTAATGTTCGTAATAGTTGGGGTCCTCCTTCCTTTAGCAGCTCAGCTGCTATTCCATCGGCGCCAGGCGATTTGTTGCTGTTCTGCCTTTTTACAGCTTCCCGCACCTCATCCAGTGTTGGAGGTAATATTGAGATGTTATCTTGCGGAATTACAAATGCCTCTGTCTCTGCATTCTCGTTTGATATGGAGATAGGATTCAATAAGTTCTGAAAATACTCTCTCCACCTTTCCTTTATCCTATCAGGATCTGCCAACAAGTTCCCATCTATGTCCTTGCAGATGTCCGTTCTTGACTGGAACTTATTGGTGATCTGGCGAGTATTATTCCTTCATCAATACTTAATTCATTTCGATGCCTCCAAAACCCTTTTATAGTTTCCGGTACTTTCTTCTTTTCTTGTGGCCAACCTTCTATTAAAATTGTTTTAAGTTTCTTTAACATATCTTCTTGTCCTGTGTATAAGCTAAAAAGTTGCTTCTTTTCTCTGCTGACGTTTATCGAGTGTATCATCTGATTCAAATTATCTATTTCAGTCTGGTTGTCTCTACTACAGTTCCTTGACAGTAAGGCTAAGAACATAGTGAAGCAGAGAGCAAAGCAGCGATGCAAGTGGAGAGCAAAGCGGCGAAATTAAATAAGTAAACTCCTGTTAATACGCACATAGTGGAGCATACTGCAGCGAGGTTACATCGCTGTTATAACCGAGCAAAGCGGCGAGTTCAAACAATTATGATTTCTCTGCTATCATCGCTGTTAAAATTGTTGTTTAAAATGGATATAGAGGCATTTCTAAGTAAAGTTTTTGTTAAAAATCCATTAAGGGATTCTAAACAGCACAATAGTTTCATATTAGACAAATTATGCAATGCTGCGGCTGCATTTTTTATGCACTTGTTATATTTTTACTGAAAAATATTTAAATAGCTAAAGAGTTTTAAGTAAAAAAAAACCTTACAGAATTTCAATTCATTTCATTCAAGCATTTAGGAAAGTTCCACTTATCGTAAAATTCTTTGGTAATTTGGTTAAACATACTCTTTGTGGTAACTTCTATATGAACTGGATGTAATATTTCCCAAATAGCTTCTATTGTTTCTTATACAATTATTGTCACAGCACGATTCAAAAAGTGGAGCTGATACTTTTAAAGGATGATCCTGTGGATCCTTATAAAAAATTCATTATAATTTTGAATACTTTCTGCTCGATTTAAAACGCGTCACTGTGTTAGACCCTCTTTTATAAGCGCGACATGCATTCGCCGCTTTGCTCTCCGCTTTCATCGCTACTTTGTTCTCTGCTTCACTATGTTCTTAGCCTAAGTCAGCTACATACATATATTTCCCTGGTAAATATGTAATTTTAATTGATACTTTAGCAGTTTTAGTTTCATCTTTTGCAACTTTGGATTTGGTATTTTTTCAAAATCCTTAGACATTATGCCTAATAATGGTTTGTGATCGGTGATAATGGTCGCCTTTCGACCATTAAGGTACATGTGAAATTTGTTGCATGCGGAAACTACAGCTAGCAATTCCTTTTCAATCTGTGCATAGTTGCTCTCGGTGTCTGTTAAACTTCTTGATGCGAAGCACACCGGCTGGCCATTTTGCATCAATGCAACATCCTAGCCCATATGACGAGGCATCAGTTTGTATCGTGATCTCACTTTCCGTTTCAAACGGTTTTAATATGGGTGCTTTCATTATCAGCTGTTTTATTTGTCCTAAAGTTTTCGTATGGGTTTCCAACCATTGGAACGTAATATCTTTTTTGAGTAGGTTCCTTAGCGGAGCCGAAATCTCTGCTAAATTTGGTAAATAATTTCTCAAATAGTTAATAAAACCTAACAGTTTTGCAATTCTGTTTTATTTGACGGCGCCTTTAAATCTTCAATAGCTTTCATTCTTTCTTTGTCGCATGCTATGCCTTAATCATGACCTAAAAATTTACTTCATTTACCCTATATTGTACTTTTTCTGGATTAAATATTACAATTTCTCTTCTGCTCTTTCCATTGCTAGTTCTATTATTTTATCATGTTCTTCTTCTGTTTCGGCCATTACTAAAATATCGTCAATATAGACACAAACACCAGGTATATTGGCAAAATTAATTTCATTATTTTCTGAAATGCCTCCGGAGCAATTTTAATTCCAAATGGCAATCTACGAAATCTATAGCAGCCAAATGTCGTACTGAATGTCGTCAGCTTCCTTGACTCTTCATCTAATTCAATCTGCTAGTAGCCATCTTTTAAATCAAATACTGAAAATATCTTTTTACCTGCAATTTTCGCTGATATTTCATCAAATGTTGGTATCGGATGTTGGTGTTCTTTTAAACTTGCATTTAAATCCCTTGGATCTAAACATATTCGAATTTTGCCATTATTTTTCTCTACAACTACAATGTTTGACACCCATTCTGTTGATTCACTCATAGGTTCAATTATTTCCCTCTGACACAGTTTATCTAATTCCTCTTTTACAGCATCTTTTATTGCCAAAGGTATTCTCCTAGGCGGTTTCACAACTGGTTTTGCGGTATCTACCAATTCTAATCTAAAATTTTTATTAAAACACCCAAGACCCTGGAATCGGTTTCTACATTTTATAAGTAAATTTCCTTCATCTATAATGCTCAGGCTCATCACTCTTCGTACTAAATCCAATTCGGTACATGCCTTTCCTCCCAAAAGTGGCGTTGTATCACCATTATTTACTATAAAAAAGCTTTGATTGGAGACATTATTCCTAGCCGTACATTGCAACGTAATCACGCCCATTTGGTTCAGTATCAGGCCACCATATGCTTCAAGATTATGAGAACATTTTTCGGTCACAATATTATTAAAATGTTTTAAGTATTTTAATTAAGTTAATTAATTTATTTTCGACACGAATGTACTCATACCATGTATTAGAATTTGCATCTTTTTGTACCGTATTTATTTGAAAATTATTTTCTGAGTATTACTGTATTTGCTTTACTTATATTACTGTGCGCACATGTTTATTTTTACAAGCTACGGCGAAGTGATTCATTTTTTTACAATTCACGCATCTTTTGCCAAATGCTGGACAGTTGCCTCTAATGTGATTTTGTGCACAATATGAACATGAATTGCAGTAAGCACCACTAATTTTGTTCTTGATACTTTTATTCTTATCAGATTAGGATTAGTATATTTAGTTTCATTATTATTATTAAATTTAAATTGTCTTGTGATATTTTCCATCTGCCGTCTTTTTCCAATTGCATCCACCATCGCCCCAGGTCTTAGCATCTCCCTCGCTTGTTGGTTTGCTGCTTCAGCCGATCGTGAGCGCGTTCAAAAACCTTACTATGGTTAACCATGGTTAACTATGGTAAACTTTTGTCGTTCAAAAACTCCGTGGTTAACTACAACATAACCACGAGCATAACTTTTTGGCGTTCAAAAACTCCCGTGGTTAACCATGGTGTAGTTAAATTTTAACCATGCTCGGGAGTTAAGAAGAAGAAGAATAAAAACAATTTTTTGACATTTGTTTTAATGTTAATATTGAACAAATCGAAGTGGGATTTGTGAGATTATTTTAAATAAATAATTATTGGAAATAATTGAGGCAAATAGCTAGAGAGTCACGTTTCCCGGATTATTTTTGTTCCCGGGAAACGGGAAAAATATATACATTTTTCCCGGGATTCCCAGGAACTCGGGAAAAATGAAACCTCTTAGGAATTAGGAAGCACAATTAGTGTTGAAAAATAAATGAAAAGCCCATTTAAGAAAAAATACAAGTAAATTTAATTCAAAAATATAAATAATTCAAAAATATTAATAAGAAAAAATATTTCAAATAAACAATCATAAAATGAAAAACTATTTCATTAATATTAATAAAAAAAAATATTTCAAATAAACAATCATAACATGAAAAACTATTTCATTATAAAAAACGTAACATAAAAAAATATTTCATTATAAATTAACAAGTAACATAAATATAATTATCAAAATGAATTTAAATTATTTTTGATTTAAAAAATAACTTTTTAAAAATGTTAGGCAATTCATAGAAAAGTCGCTCAAATTCGATCGTTTTTTTGTGCAAAAATTGGATGACGCTGAGAATACCCTTTCACTCTCAATTGATGTCGGCTGTATGGTCAATAAAGCATCCAATAACTTCTTCAAATTTTTAAAAATGTTTCCTGTATTTTCGTATAATTGAATTTCCTTTTGTAAATATGTTAGTGACGATGGTATAACTTTTCTATTTATTTTAAGTGATTCATTTATAGCTATAGCCAATTTGTCATTTAAATCAGGAACTAAAGTTGGATCTTCTTCTTCCCCACTTGAATCATTACTTTGGATTTGCATTTCAACCTCAACGCAATCAAGCTCTTTTTGGAATAACCTGGTAAACGTCTCTTGAGCATTACGTAAAATTTTAGACTTTGATGATGAAGGCAATTCTGAAGTAGCGGAAGATTGTAAATTAAGTGTTTGAAGATACTTTGTTAAAGACACAAGATCTTGGTTCCTTCTTTCTTTAACCCGAATTGACAAAGCTTCCAACAATTCTCTTGATATATTATCATTATTTTCCCGCAAAGAATCAAATAAAAATTTCAAAATAGCATCAGCTGTAACTAAATTTGCATCACGCCTACCCAAGGCTTCAACAGCTATTTTAACTGGGTTAAGTGCGGTGAATATAGCCGACAATATTGGAATATTACTGTCATTTAATAGTGATAGGGAATTCAAATCAGTTAATGCTTTTCGAACTGATTCAATAATTTTCAAAAATCTTTCAGTCATGGTAATAATGCTATTCCATCTTGTTTTGCAATCCAAAAGCAAACTCAATTCTACACCGTGCTTTTCCTTGACATGTTCTTGTAAAATTGAGTTTCTTTTTGGTGATTTTTTAAAAAACTTAACAATTTTTCGTACCATTTGTAACGCAGCATTTATATCATCTCGTTCACATCGTTGGCTTACGGCATTATTAAATTCTTCATCACTATCAAATTCAGAAAGATCTTCCGTAGTCGAGCTATGTATATTCACTGATATCACTTTGATCAGCAACATTATAATTTTCAATTTTTCTATAAATTACATCTACAACAGCTAAATGTATACCATGATTGTAACATAATTGATGAATATAACCAGATAAGCGACCAAACTTTACCATGACGGCCGCGTCGTCGGTGGTTGTTGCAACCACATCTGATACATTTATGCCAAATTCTGACAACTTTGAATTCAGTAATTCAACTGTTTTCTCAGCTGTACAGCTTCCTTCAATTCTAAATTAACATATTTTTGATCAAAATGAATGTTTACATTTAGGTAGCGGCGGTTGCGTAAACTTGTCCATTCATCTAATGTGAGGCTAAATTTTCCAGATGCGTCTTTATAGGATTTAATTTTTTCTGCTACCTCACTCTTTGCCAATGCATAAAAATCATGAATTAATTTCATGACATTACTTTTACCTCTTGGTAATCTATAATGCCTTTCATTAAGTGCTTGGCGAATAAATTCGCTTTTGGCTATGCCATGGATTGAAAATCCATCAACAGTCGCAAGTCTTGCCACTATTTCTGCCATCGATTGCTTTTCAGTAAAAAATGATATCAGAGGTTGAGGATGAACTTTTACTACTTTGCTTGGACCAGGAACTTCATCATCATTTGCATTTCGTTTCGACAAATTAATTTTATGAACATGTTGCAAATGTCTCAACAAACCACTAGTTGACGATCCCTTACAACTTAATAATTTATTTTCACATTTCAAACATTTCGCTTTTTCACCGCCCTTGTCTTTTGTGAAATATGTCCACACAGAATCTGCCATAGTTATAAATTTACCTTCTAATAAAAATCACATATAGCCAGCAAATAAAGAAATAAAATTCTATAACAATAGAGAAAAATACACCTTATTTTTTTAATACAATAGAAAAAATAAACTTACGTGAAACCTAATCAAACATCAGATACTCGTATTGAAAATAAAGTTTTTTCACCGTTTTTATAATTTGATTCAGGGGAATCCCTGAAAACTACATTTATGTTACCAGCCTTTGACTATAAAAGAAGACAATAGGAATATGAAATGAAATCTGAAACAAAAATTTCGTTCCATAAGATTTTCGTTTCGTTTCCAAAGAGAATACAATTACTATGATTACATGCCGGATCGAAGACTTGACTTGAGATCCAACTGACAGTTTAATCCGCGGCGAAAGTTCACCAGCTTGAGAGCTTGACTTCAAGCCGGCTTGAAATATATGTGACACTTCGCATAAGTTTGCTTCGAAATGCGTGATGGAACAAACGATTTTTTCTCATTTATGTGCAGCTTAAATAAATTAAATAAATTTATTAAGTGAATTGCATCAGAAGTGAAATGTACAACCAACGGAGAACTAATTTCAAAACTCAAGCGCTGAAGCAGGGGTTACATGGCCAATTTCAAGTCGATCCGACAAATTTTTCGGATCTACTTGAGTCAAGCTTACTTGAAGTCGATCTGAGGTTACATGACTTTCAAGTCTACTTGAAGCCAACTTTAAGTATGCATGTAATCATAGTAAATGAGAAGGACACTAAATTATTCCTTGCCTGGTTCCACACGAGCGTACACACGACACAAGAGTCGGCTGTAAAGGTGGTTTATGTAGAAGACGGTGAGAGAGGACGTTGGAATGAACACAATTTCCATTGCCGTCTCTCCCCCTCTTCTCCACAAACTACTCCACGGCCGACTCTTGTCGTGTCGTGTGTACGCTCGTATCTTGTTATGTAACTACATTGAGGTAACGGCTATTAATAATGATCTAATTTTATATAGAGAATAAGGATTTTGACATAACAGTTAATTAAATTTAAATTTCAAACCTTGAAATAGTTAGTGTTTCAAGATTTTTCCAACAGGATTTGCGATTTCAAACAGTAAATTTTTTCCCGGGAAATTTTGTGTTTTTTCCCGGGAAATTGGAAGTACATTTTCTTTTAATTTCCTGGGAATTCCCGCCCGAGAATTCCCGGGAAGGACTCTCTACAAATAGCCGACACTATTTTATGGAATTTTTTTTTAAATTTTCTTTACCATGTAGTTAACCACGGTGCGTTCAAAAACCTCCATGGTTAAACATAAACTTTCGTGGTTAAGTGAAGTGATGTAGCATAACCACAGCTTACCTCGTGGTTTACTATAGTAAGGTTTTTGAACGCGCCCCGTGCCAGTTCTACCGCTCTGTTCAGCGTCAATTCTGAGATTTCCAGCGTCTTTCCCTGCAACGATTTGTCCATTATGTCCGTAACTATTTGATCTCTGACGATTCTTTGTTCTTGTTCACCATATGCGCATCTACATGCAATTTTTTTTAAGTCGAGGTAGAAATTATCAAATGGCTCATTTACTGCTTGTACTCTTCCATGAAAAAGAAAGCTTTCATACACCTGATTGCATTTTGGTAGGCAAACATCACTGAAAGCTTTAACAACTGTAGAATATTTTTTCTTATCGGCTTCCGTTATATTTATTAAATGAATTGAATGCTTCTACTGCGTCACTTCCTATTACATTCAAGAATATTGCCACTTTTACCTCCTCCGCTTCCTTATTTAGCTTTATAGCTGTTGCGAATATCTCAAAATTCTGGTGGAAAATGCGCCAATTTTCAGAAATATTTCCTTCCAGTTTAAGTTCTTCAACTTTTCGTACATATTCCATTTTTAGGCTTATTACTATCGTTTGCACCTTCGGGGGTCTTCCACGTGGTCTTTTTATTGCAGTCTTCACAAGCTTTTTGCTTATTCCCATAGACGTGATTTTTTGTCCTGTTGAATCAGACTTATCTGTACTTTCCTATTCCTTTTGTTCACTTCTTGTGTTATTATTTCACTGGTTAATTCTCACTTTCCGCACTTCTCAAAATAAAGAACATTTTTTCCTTCTTTCAGTTTTCCACTTTTCCGGATACTTTTCTCACTATCAATTTATTTTTTATTATTTAAATCCTCTTTGGTTTTACCGACTGCGCCATGCATTATTGTTGTTCTGTAAAACACCCAGGTCTGTGCTTCATGGCTATTTATTCCAGACTGTCTCTTACTTACAGGTCATGGTTACAGCTAGTTCTACTACATTTGCTACTATGTCTACTGCATCTACATAGGTACTACGTCTACTACATTACTTGTGATTATCAATTTCCATAAAATATACAAAATGCATTCATTTGTTTATTTCCTTCGAAAGTTTATACATATCTAGCATTGGAATGTACCTTTTTACGTAAGAATGAATAAACATGTTTATTGCCATATTCCTACAAGTTCATGTTTGGAGTATTGGGAAGGCACTAGCAGCGGTGTCCAACACCATCGCCACTAGCCACATGTGGCGAATAGACTAGGTGAATGTGGCGAATGCAACATTGAAATTAGCTAGCAATTTATTAGAAAAATCTTTTAGAGTAATCACTATTACAGTTATTTGAACTAGCTTCTCTCAGGATTACTTTGTCACCAGTTCTGTAACTAGTCAATTTCCCACTAGTGCTAAACGTATTACTATTTTATAAGAAGACAGTTTATTCCGTCTACGTTCATCATACTGAGAAGTTGATCGTGTGGACCGAAGGGGCCAAGCACACATCCCAACTAGTTTATATTTATTTTTAATGTGGCGAATGCAATTACTTTAAAATAGCGATTGTGGCTAGAAATGACTTTCTGTTGGACACTGGTGCACTAGATCGTCGTGCGAAAGGACTAGGGTTCAATTATTGGTGACGAAGGCTTAGTTTATTATATTTTTTTTTTTGTTATTCTGAAGAGATACATAAAAATTTAGTTAATAAAAACTTAAAAATATGCATTTAGACAAAGGGCTGCAAATTTTTTTAGATATGATGCAAATCATTTGTAAAATTTTTGTAAAATATTAAAAATTCGGAGAAAAATCACTTCCTTATAGTGATGGACTATAAGGACGGTCTTAAATACACCGTTCGTGCAATTGAATTTATAAATTTTCATTCATTTCAGTCAGCGTTTATATTCCCAAACTAACAATTTTTTAGTTGTTTTTTTTTATAAGTTAAATAAAAGCATTTTTTAAAAGATTGTGAAACTCGATCTATTTTTCATATGCAAAACAGGAAGTTAGTGTTGTAGGAATTACACAACAATAATTGTTACGTTGTGGAAGCACAAATGGGAACTACTTTATCGCATGAAGGATTATTCTATTTCTGCTTCGTCAAAATGGAAACTGAAAAGTGCACATTAGGTAGAGCTTTACCCTGCTTTACAATTTCATAGGGTAAACATTTTATTTTATATAACTTTTTATGACACTTTTACGGTGTCTTGTTGTTATTTTAGAAGTGTTTAGTTATTTACCTTGTTTTCGAAAATTTGGAAAATCTTTTAATTTTTGTTATGTAAAATTATCTTGTTTGTTACATATTAATATATTATATCTATGTATGTAAAAAGATTTGTAGCTCATTAAATTGCTTCTTACGCGAGCTGTGTTAAATTTATTCCTTTTGACAGTTGTAAATAGTTTCATTTGTGATACGATGAAGCTTAGGAGTCACCCTTTGTAGTTTTGTACTACTAGTTCGTCATGTCGTTCGTGGTGCAATGTATAGTAGTATAGTCTGAAGGATATAATGGAAAGGATAGGTTAGGGGTCTGGAGGGTGCATGTGCTTGTGAACCTTGCGTTTGAACTCTGAGATGTCATATGAGCTCGGAGACACCGACTGTGGAAGACAATTCCACAATCGAGTTGTTCTATTTATAAACGATTAATTTTTATACCATAATGTGCGCGAAGAGGAGGGCTGTAGCGTATGGAGGTGAGCCGTGGCTATTCTTGTGTTGCGGTAAAAAGTTGCCGTGTAGGTTGGAGATTCTTTATTTCAATGGAGCAGTCACTGTGGTAATAGCGGTAAAACTTGCTGAGTGAAGCTACATTCCTTCGGTGACTTAAAGGGTCGATGGAGGAGCAAGGTGTGCTATCGCCAATGAGTTTGATGGCACGGTTTCGCAATTTGTACAGCCAAGCGAATGTGGTTTTAGGGGCGCCCGCCCAGATATACGAGTTGTATTCATGGTGGGGTCGAATGTAGGACTTGTAGATTGTAGCTAGGGCAGCTGGCTGAAGGAGGAACCTGCATCTCTTAAGGAATCCGATGCATTGCTACGCTTGTTTGGCTATTTGTAATATGTGACTACACCATTGCATATCATTGATAGAGTCGTGATGTCCAGGATGTTAGGAGATGGATTAGCTGTTAGGTTATCCTCGCCCACTGACATAGAGGGAAGATCGGTACAGGTTTTGGTGGAGATAAGGCATTGCTTTGTTTTTGATGAGTTAACTTCGACCCGACTATTGCGGCCCAAGTCAAGAATGAGTTTGATGTCTGCGTTAAGAGAGCTGGACATGAGTTCGCGGTCTAAGAGAAAAGGTCACTAGCTTGTCTAACGTTGGCGTAAGAGTAACGCAGAGAAATCATCGGCGAAACTGTGAAATGGGTTGTAGGGGATGGAGAGCAGATCATTAATGAATATTAGAAAGAGAGCAGGTGAGAGGATCGATCCTTGGGGAACGCCGGCCGAGATGGAGTGTGGGTTGGATTCGACGCCATCCAATACTACCTTGATTGAACGGCCAGAAAGAAAGCTCTCAATCCAGTTCGTAAGAACTAAGTCGATACTTGGAGTTTAGACAGCAGAGCGGGATGCCATACTCTGTCGAAAGCCTTGGAAATATCTAGAGCAACCAGACCAGACTAACTTAAGCTATGGATGCTTCGGTGTAGAGCTCGATCAAACACACCAGAAGGACGCCAGTAGACCTTTTTGGTATAAAGGTTAAGCTATTGATATAATTTGGCGCTTGTATTTTGTAAAAGATCAATCTTTTCGGGATGTGGACTCCCCTTTAAAATCGAACTGTAATAAGGAAAGATGAAGTACATACATCGGGGAGGTGTGGGGGACAATACTGGATACAATACAACAGATTAACTCGTTT
Source organism: Thereva unica (assembly GCA_949987705.1). Lineage (NCBI taxonomy): Eukaryota > Metazoa > Arthropoda > Insecta > Diptera > Therevidae > Thereva > Thereva unica. The sequence continues at coordinate 49,205,038 of OX465285.1, forward strand.
CAAAAACAAAAAATTAAAATATTTAGATTAAGGATACTACACAAAACAACTTCTACATATGGGGCATTCCACCTCAAGTGTTCCCACCTCAAAAACGAAACATTTTTATTTAAATCGTAAGTCCGAAGATTTGTTGATAATGGAAAGCAAAGAACACGTATCCTTATAAATTTTTTCCGTACTTTCCAAAAAAAAAATATATATATAAACAATTTTCCATGAAATTTAATAACAGTTTTTTTAATTTAAACTTTGTTAATAACATTTTTTTAACAAGAGCCTGTTGGGATTTGTTTCAATTTTACCTTATAATACGGTTCATTCCCTCCCCTACAAAAAAGTACATATATTTAGTATTTTATGGGCAAAGTTGAATTCCTTCTCTTTTTGAGGCTCCAAGCCCAAAGCGTCTACCGCGCCCGACGCGCGACGTAGCTGTGGCGCGCGGATTTATTATTTTTAGCATAAGCTTTTGTATGAATTTCGAACATTTTTACTACTATACACACACACTCATATCGTTAGGTCCATAGCAAGAGAGCGGATTACCGTTTTCTTCACAACCCGTCGACATGGGTATCAAATGAAAGGGCATCATAAGCCGAATACAATAGGCTATGTCGTTAGATCCATGGCCGCCACCTCAAGAGGGCGGATTACCATTTTCTTCCTAACACCCGAGACATGATATAAAGTACAAATAAATAAAATATACAGATTTTATTTGGAGTTACATTCGCAGTTGTAGCAAAATCGCAAGGACCTTCGTTCCTGACGAGGGTCCCATGACCGTACCTGTTTTTTTTCGAAACGGAAATGCATTTTTGGCCAATGGGTTCAGTATTTTGCACGAATTTTTCAGGGTCATTTAATAACATCAAAAAGTATATTTTCTGATAGTTTGATGCAAATTGGCCTATTTCACCGTCTTGGGTTCTAAAATGAAAAAACTTCTGTTTTTTCTCGTTTTTTTTTCAGTTTTGTAGCCAAAAACATTGGCAATTTCTTTACAAAGGCACTGGTTTCTACCTTGCCCTGATCCGATGTATTTACATTTTAAGCTCGAAAAACGCACTAAAAAACTTTAATTGTTTAAAACAAAAGTAGCACAAGACTCACGAGGCTCAAAACTTATGAATATACTTCTGATGATACCCCAAACAGGATAAAATCTTAATCTTGCTGCTACTTGCGACTGTGTGAATTAAAATACTTTTTTTACTGCACTATAATGAAAGTTTGGAAATTTCTTTCATTACATAGTTCTCGGAAAACAATAAAAAACGACATTAATCACAAATCATTCATCGATCCGTTTAATTTAATAAACAAGAAATGAAAGCTATTTATGTAGTAGTGTTCTCATATTTGGTAAGATGTATTCAACTTATTTTAAATGATATTTATTTATGATGATTTATTTTATAATTTGTTTTTAAAGGCAGTGCATTCCAAGGGTTTAATAAGAGGTGCTACAACTTACGACAGTATACATCGATGTGGTTCAATACTTTGTCAACCAATAGCTAAAATTTTCACTAAGAATCCATTACCACATGGTTATTATCATGTCGATAGCATACCAGCCGGATCAACTAATGTTTCAATCATTGAATTAGAAAATAGTGATAATTTGTTAAGTATTCAAAATGTTTTTGTTTATCTTAAAGATTTTTGTATATAAAATCAATTTTTTAGTATTGAAATCAACTACCAATAAGTTTATCATAAATGGTGGAAACAATTTTTCACAAACTGGAATATATAAATACCACGGAAATGTTTTCAACTATGAAGCACAAAATGGATCAGGGAATTTGGAAAAAATATCTACTAATGGGTTTCTCACAGAATCTATTGACTTAATGGTAAGATATACCTTCATTTAATAAGTTTTATTAATGTTAGTTATATAAAAATAAGTTACAGTTATGTTTGTACTAGAAAATTTCTTGTAAAAATTAAAACCACAGAGAATGAAAAAATTGAGTTAAAAGAGTGCACGAGTTTCTAGAACATAGGTATACAAGATAGATTCCTTTAAAAATGTTGCTTGCTAAAATAATTTATTATATGTACTAACCCTTATAAAATTCGATTCCATTTATATTATCGTAACCGATTCCATTATTATTATCAAATATCGTACCCCTACCTATTCACAAGCAAATCGTTTATGCTGTTAAACCAACTAGTCAAAAGTCTGCAAAACACCTCTCTCAACCACTTCGTTTTTACTGACTTCCTGTCCTCTATACTAGCCATCAGAAACAATAAATTCTACCTTCTCTCTCTCTTTCATCCGCTGTCTAGTTTTAAAAAAACAGGCACATCAAATTTTGCTGGATCCCAGGACATGTTAGCACAGCGAAACTGCTGATGGCTTAGCAAAAAACTCGCTCTGAATCCTGTCTTCACTGATACGCGCAAAGGATTTTTCACACCAAAGCTTCTCTAAAGTGTAATAGTTCCTCGTTCTTCTTACGCATTCCCTCCTAATTACAACCCAGATCTTCACAGCTCTTAATCAGAGATCGAAGAATTTTTGATAATGTAAGGCTCTTCCTTGCATATGTGCACAACAAACCAGACTCTACCTGTGTAAATGGACCATCCTCATTATTTCGATCCCACAGGAAGGTCTCCCCATCGATCGGAATACCCTGCTTAAGCTCTACACTGTTTATCATGAGCAATACCAGATCTCTTCTGAGCAAGTAAAGAAGGATCTCGCCACTTACGCCTCACATGTGAGATCACTACATGTGTCTCAATTGCAGAAGCGCCGTGACGAAATGGCTAGATATTATCGTCCGTAACTAATCACTTCTCCGACAAATACCCACATCTCAACTAACAACTAGGAGTTTGGGCTAGGACAGCAAAGTGGACGGACGTGTGCTGTTCCGGTCCCAGTAAAACGCGCCGATAACGACAAAAAGCAAAAAGTGTGAAAAAAGTGCGGATATATCAAATAACAGGATATAAGAAATAACTAACAGAAAACGTGCACAAAAAACACAATAGTAAAAATAAAAACACGAGCGCAGTCTAACGCGAAGGCATCAATCACCCTTCACTAGACACGACCGGAACGACGAACGGCGCAAGTAAGTACCCTTGCTCCCTACCCTCTCTCGCATCTCGGTCCTGCAGGTGCCGCGGCTAAAATCTGTCGGTCGATGAAATTTGCCCCGTCTCAAAAGGCATAACACTGTGACGAGGACAAATTTTATTGACTCTGATGGTTGCGGCAAATGTAATGCCGGGAAATATTCCCGAGAACGTGGCGATTGAGCCCGCGCAACCGAAGTCCCGTTACAAGTCAAGTTTTGGTATTGACTTTTGTAACATTCGTGGACTTCAAGCGAATTTCTCTTTTGTTGAGTGCCACTTATCTAATTACAAACCCCCAATCTTCGCACTTAGTGAAACCCTAATATCACCCGATAATGACTTAGGTTATTACCAGGTGTCAGGGTACACTTTAGTGCACAATAGGGGTATTGCCATTTATGTTAGGGACGACGTGGCTTATTATAAAATAAATTCAAACACGACTTCAGATTTTAATTATCTTTGGATTAAAATCATTTTCCAAAGCCACGTCATAGTCTTCTGCTTCCTATACAGAAGCCCTAACATAAGTAACGAAGCCTCCACCTTATCTTTTGATACTATTTCCGAACAAATCTCGGGATTTTTGTCGTCCAATCCTGAGTGTGAAATCATCGTTGCGGGTGATTTCAATGTTCACAACGTTAAATGGCTGACTTACTCAAATGGCACCAGTATTTCTGGCAAGGACGTCGAGCTCTTTGCAGACATCAATAACTTGCATCAAATTGTGGATCATCCCACAAGAGTCCCTGATGTTGCTGATCAAGGTAGATATCTCCTTGATCTTTTTCTAACTTCTCATCCAGCGCGTTACTCCGTCGAAGTTGATTCACCTCTCGGCAATTCAGACCACTGCCTAATCAGCGCTAACTTCCCATTTGAATTTCCCACCTCTCCCAAACCAGTTCGAAGAACTGTATGGCATTATGGGAAGGCCAATTGGCTTCTTAATTTTTTCCTGTCTACAGACTGGAATCTGTGTTTCCGGAATAGAAACGCCAGCTCTGCCGCTATCCGTATCACCAGGATCATACAGGCAGGAATGCATTTGTTCATTCCCCATTCTACCAAATCTGTGAAGCCTAGGCCCAACAGATGGTTTAATCGGGAGTGTATGAATGCAATCAAAACTAAAGAAGCCGCCTTCCGAGCGTACAAGAGCTTCCCGAGTGAATCGCTCCGTTTAGAGTACGTACAACAAAGAAATTCTTGTAAAACCGCCATAAAAAAAGTCAAAACCTTATTTGACAACAAATTGAGAAGTAAACTCCTAAATGCAACCTCCGGTAGCAAAAACTTCTGGTCCTTGGTAAGTTCCATCAAGAAGAATTTCACTACAACTTCAACCCCTTCCTTTATTCACAATGAGAAGGTAATAGCAGACAGCAAATCCAAGGCCAATTTATTAGCATCTATGTTCGCTTCGAATTCTTCTTTACTCGAAACTGATGTGCTACCCCCTGTTTCCGAGCGTAACGCCCATTCAATGGACAGGGTTTTTTCAGGACTCGTGAGGTGTACAGGTGCCTCAAAGAGCTCGATGCCAACAAATCCACTGGACCCGATAATATGCACCCTATCGTCTTAAAACAATGCGCCTCACCTTTGGCTAAACCTCTGCGCATATTATTTTCCCTGTCATATTTCTCCGGAGTTTATCCCGACTCTTGGAAACTTGCCCATGTTCAGCCCATACCGAAAAAAGGTGATTCCAGCGATCCCTCCAACTACCGCCCAATAGCAATTACTTCTATTCTCTCCAAAACCATGGAGACGATAATCAACAAAAAGCTTATGGGATATCTAGAATCCAATCTACTCATAAACGACCGACAGTGTGGCTTCCGACATAAAAGATCCACTGGCGATCTTTTAGTCTGTCTTACAGAACACCTCAGCCGTAGCCTGCATGGATCCGGTGAGTCTAGTCTGGTTGCTCTGGATATCTCCAAGGCTTTTGATAGAGTTTGGCACACAGCCCTGTTAGCTAAACTCAAAGCTATTGGAGTTGACTCACTTCTACAGAAGTAGATTGAGAGTTTCCTTTCTGGCCGTTCAATCAAAGTGGTATTGGATGGCGTCAAATCCGCATCCCACCCTATCTCTGCGGGGGTACCCCAGGGGTCAATTTTATCACCGGCCCTATTTCTCATATTTATAAATGACCTTCTTTCAATCCCCTCCAACCCACTTCTCAGCTTCGCTGACGACGGTACTCTACGTTACTCGTACAGCTTCGATACAAGACAGACTCATGCCAGATCCTGTCTTGATGATCGCGAACTAATGTCCAACTCTATTAATAACGACATTAAACTCATTCTAGAGTGGGGAAAGAAGAATCGTGTTGAATTCAACGCCGACAAAACCAAGTACTGTCTTATCTCCAAAAAGAAGCTCAACGCCTCTCCACCCTTGAGAGTGGATGGAGTTCAACTAATGGCCGACCCATCCTTACACATCTTAGGCGTGACATTAGCGAAAGACTTGCGATGGAATGACCACATATTCCAAATCGCCAAACAAGCATCCCAGTGCTTGGGATTTCTTAAGAGGTGCAAGTTCCTCCTCCAGCCATCGGCCCGCGCTGTTATTTATAAATCCTACATTCGGCATCTTCTCGAATATAACTCCCTCGTTTGGGGCGGCGCTCCAATAACCACCTTGGCATGGTTAGATAAGGTGCAAAAAAAGGGCGCTCAAGTTAATTGATGACGACACCGCCTGCTCCACCATCGACCCCTTGAGCCACCGTAGGAATGTAGCAGCACTGACAAAATTTTATCGCTACTATCATAGTTACTGTTCCTCCGAGTTAAACGCTCTCCTGCCTCCACGGCAATCTTATACCCGCAACACCAGATTAGGCCACTCGTCTCATTCCCTTCACCTGCAACTACCCCTTTCACGCACTCAACAAGATATGAATTCGTTTGTTAATAGAACAACTCGACTGTGGAATAACCTCTCGCAGTCAGTATTTCCGAACTCCTACAACACCCAAGAGTTTAAACGCAAGGTTCATCACCACCTTCTTCAATACCCCCGTACCTTTTAATCCTTAACCTATACCCCCCCCCCTCATCCCTCCCCCGTACTAAGCTTACTGCTAGACATTGCACCATGACGTGACAAATGACATGACGGACTAGTAGTACAAAGGGTGACTCCTAAGCTTAGCACTGCCACATAAAAAAAAAAAACCTAGACCGAGAGGCAAACTTAATAACCTTTTTATTGACTCGATATCTTGCAATTTTAATTTACTCGTAATCACAGAAACGTGGTTAAATGAAACTTTTATAAACGAGGTGATCTTAGACTGCACCCGGGCGATATACAGACGCGATGGAGACTACAACTCTACCGGTCTCTCAAGAGGCGGAGGTATTCTTATAGCGGTCAAGGAGCCCGCCTTAGATAGTGAACTAATCCCAACTAAAAGTTCGAATTCCTTTGAGCATGTTTTCGTGCGAGTTAAATCGGGCAGGAAAGACACATATTTCGGAACTTTTTACATACCCCCTAACTCTGACAAATCTAAATATGATGAATTACTTCATATATTAGATGACATTAACGAATCTCTCTCATATTGCGACGACATATTTATTTTAGGAGACTTTAATCGCCCTAACATATGTTTTATCCCCGACGAGGAAGGCAATTGTTTACTTCCGATTAACGTCACAAATGCTATCGATATAAAGTTTATCGACTCCTTTTATGGAAATGGTCTACACTAAATTATTAGAACTCCGAATTCTCGTGATAATTGGTTAGACCTAATCTTTACTAACTCACCTGAGCAGCTGAACCTATTCACCAACTCTATTACTCATTCTGCATGGATCCTCGAACATACTACCGCAATATCCTAGTCATCGCATATCATACAATAACTCAATCATTTATGATTATAAAAATGCAGATTCTAACAGCATTATCTTCGAATTATCTCTAGTTGACTGGGAAGATAAGCTATCTGGTAATGGCATTGACGAAATTGTGTCAAAGAAATAAATTGTATAAGTTTATTAGAAATAACCCCCATGCAAATGAAGAACTGAAACTAGCATAGACTAGGCTAGCCCCAGAGTTCAGTCTTAGGTCAGGTGAGGCCTATACTACATATCTTAACCCTGTTGGCGGTTCGGTGGACAAATACAGGGGCATTGCAATATTATCAGCAATTCCTAAACTTTTCGAAAAGCTTGTTTACAATAAGATTTCCCAAATAATTGATCCGCTCCTCAATGACCAACAACATGGCTTCAGAAAAGGGCGCTCGACAACTACAAGCCTTATGACTAACCTCCGAACTACTATGTGGTATGGAAAACGGTCATCAAATCGATGCTGTCTATACTGACTTCAGTAAGGCCTATGACCGTGTCGACCACCATATTTTATTAGCAAAACTACTAAAGTTTGGAATATCTGGGCCTATCCTAAGATGGATAGAATCATATCTTAACGGAAGAACACAGGCCGTTCGATTTCAAGGATTTCTGTCAAAAGAAATCGAAGTAACTTGCGGAGTCCCTCAGGGTAGTCATCTTGGCCCACTTTTATTTAATATATTCATCTCAGACATGTAAGAAAAACTAAGGAATATACGACATCTCTTTTATGCCGATGACCTCAAAATATATAGTGTCATAGGGTCGCGTGATGACGTAACTCTCCTTCAGTTGAAACTAAATACGTTACAGGAGTGGTGCTCCATCAATAAACTGCAACTAAACACCAGTAAATGCCACATAATTACCTTCTATCGTAAATTGCAGATCTAGGTATTGTCCTGGACAATAAATTAAATTTTAATTTGCAATACGATAATATTATTGCAAGAGATAGCAAACTTTTTGGCTTTATAAAAAGAAGAGTCAGGGAGCCAGCCCTCGAGTTACTAAAACCCTTTTCTGTTCGCTATTCCCACCCGCTTCCCAATTTTAGAATACGCATGCCCGATCTGGAATCTTATCTACCACGCAAGCAATAGTAGGTTTGAGTCAGTACAAAAAAAAATTTTTTTAAAAACCGACTTCAGAAAAAAACCCGCGATGCACAAAAAAGGATGAAATAATTGTTTGTAATTCTTAACAAGATCAATCCAATAAGAATGGATCTACATAGAAAGAAGAATCACTTTTGAAGGCATGGATACTACCGCCACAGGCACGAAAATCTAAACATTCGCCTCATGGAAGTAAGCTGGTGACATATGCAAGCGTACATGCATTGGATTCAGAGGTTCATAAAATTGCATGGTTTTTCCGTCCCGGCTTTCACACATAGCCCGAAAATCTAAGTAACGAGTGCATGCAAGGTGCATGTGTTTGTTGTGCATACTTGTGTGTGCTATTTCGAATGCGGCATTACAGAAAAAAGTAGTCCGACCTTTGCGTAGCATGCACTCCATTCATGGAACATTCCGTCAGGCCGCATTTGAATACACACACTTCTATATTATTTATCAACGAATTGAACGCATGTACGCTTGGATATGTCACCAGCTGTATGCATGCTCCGCTCCCGCTACATTCATGATCATTAATAATTGCATCCGCATCAGCATAGACTATTCCAAACCCAGGTATTGTTTTACCAAGCAGTCCGCCAACCACATACAATGAAGCTTTACCTCCGCGAGCCGCTTTACCTTCACGAACGGGAGCGAGTCTACTTGAGTACGGTATTGGCACCCTTTATGGCCACCTAGCCAATTACCTGATTACTTCGTCTCATACAATCTTTTAGGGAGCCAATTAATTTTAAAGGAAGCAAAAAGATATGCAATCAACCTTTTTTTCAAATTCTTCTTTCTATGCGTAGTTGAAAATAATTTATTTTGGCTGATTAAACCGAATTCGAAGCATAAAGTTGAAAAAACATTTTTTACAAACCTTTATATTTTCAGTCGATGTAGGGATAGTTTCAGCCCTTTACTATTATCCCTTATCGTAAAATTTGCTTTGTTATAAAATCAACCACTTTTGAATATAAATGTTGCAAAAAATGTCTTTTATTAAATTGTTTTTGATTATAATTAAAATTATCGCGAAAACACTTAAAAAGGGGAATTTTTAAGCATATTTAAACAGATACATCCATATTTTAAGACTGTGGGACCCTGATTTTCGTAATCAGCGACCCAAAAAACATATGAGGAACGGTTTTCACAACAGTGTAATGTTTTGACATAAACGATTCGTCGATTTGTGCAAGTTAAAAAATTGTAATTTAAAAAGGGGAAAGGTCCAGCACATCTCACCAAAGGGGAAGTGGGTGCCAATTTTAAACAACAGCACCTCACACATTTAATTCACCACACCCTTTTGGTATTCTAAGCACCCAAACCACCGCCGAAAATTCTTCTCGTATCCCAGCGGGAAATGGAGTGCTCTGAAGACAATGAAGGAGCACTCCCACGGAAGCATGGAGATCTCCGCCTAGGCTAGCACTCCATTTGAGCTCCCGTAGGAGTACTCCTGCAACGATGTAGTTGGAGGCAAAAAGGAGCATTATAGAGCTTTTTTAAATATCTACAGTAGAGGTCAACATTAAAGTACCACAAGAAAATTTAATATTGAAATCTTAGTAGGGGGCCGAAAAATAGAATAGTCACAAAATTAATAAATTTTCATTTAATAAATTTTTTTAAAATTAAATAATATTCATACATAAGAAAACATAATAACCTTTTCCAGGTTTATAAAAAAAAACGTAAAAAAGTAATAAAAAAATGAAATATACATTAAACTTAATTTTCTTTCAATTTGTAAGTTCGTCTATAGAACTTATTTTTGGCCAATCGGAAACCTTCTTTCATTAATTTCTGATAATCTAAATATCCTAAATTGACCGATTTAACTGCTTCTGTAAAAAAATAATAACTTTATAAGCGTCAAATTCATAAATAAACCTTACCATAAACAAATTCATTAAATAATTTGGTTTTGTTAATTGGAATTTTATTTTTGATACCATCCCAATTAATCTTTAATATAAAATCTTCAGAAAAGAACAAATTCAAACAATTTTTAACATTCTGCTTTCCAATAATTGTTTTTATGTATAAAACCTGCTCATAATTCAAACATTAAGTTAATAAAGTAACCGTTAATAAAATTATAAATCTTACCAATTCATCACGGTCAAAATTCTCTAAATTTTCTTCGATAGTTTTTAGTTCTTCATTATTGTTAATGGGGAAAATGTTTAAGTTGGAATTTTGAGGAAACATTTTTTTTGTTATATTTTCTAGTAACACGGTGTTACTGTCAATTTTTTTATTGAAGGCGGCAAAACAATTTTCAACTTTAGTTAATAATGCTGCTTGCTGCTCCAGTTTCTCTAGTATTTCTTCATTTGATTTAGCTAGAAATTTTTATTTTAAAACAATAGTAAAATTCATTTTGAAGGAGAAATGATTTACCAAGCTCATCAATTTTGTTTATCAATGTTTTTTGCTTTGGTACGGTCTTCTTATCAGAATCTGGAATATGTACATACATAAAAAATCACAAATTTATGTTTGATTTACATATTTGTGAAAATTACCAAAATATGGTATACAACACATTTAATTACCTCGATTATAAGAATTTTCGTTTGTATTAATTCCCAAAGTTGCGTCGCAGCGGTACACCGGAGTTCCCAAATTAAAATTTTTCATTGAATTCATTCTCTCTGAAATATTTAACATTACACTTAACTGGATATAAAGAAGCTTAATATCATTGTTTACTTTAAATAACATGGTGTAACATAGGAATAAAAACAAAGCCTTCATTGAAGGGTAAACACACTGCTTTACAAAGGACATCTGCAATTTTAAATGTTTCAGGTTCCCTTTGCAGTTCTTGAATAAATCATATGCCTAAGGCTTCCTTGGAATCTATAGGCTCGGTGAAAAAACTTTGAATTCTACAAAATTTTAATCCGATAATAATTTCTTCGCCAAAGGAATTTTTGTAAAATCCTACTATTTTGATTGGTATTAAAGGTTTGATATAGCAACAGTTATCGGGCAATTTGGAACTTAAATAAAATAAATCACAATAATAATTTGTGTATATTGTTGCGGCTGCAATTTTATAAATTTTTTTTGAAATTTTTCTCAATCCAATTCTCTCTTTCTTCTCTTTTATGTAACGCTTTTCAAGAGTTCTATTGTGAAGCTGCTGCAATATTTTTGTTGGTTGTCGGCAATCTTTTTTAATACTTTGTAGAAAGTTCTCTTTATATGCTGAAAAGCTATAGACATTTCCAAAAGTCCGAACGCATTCGGATAAATGTAGTAAATTATGAACATTATATGTTATTTGATCTTCCCCGAATATGTACATATAATTGTGTACAAATGTTTTCAGCATTTCTTCAGTACATGACAAATTTTGTTGACAGTTTTTAGGGCAGGATATTAATCTGTACGACGAATGGAGTAATAAAAAATGGGTATATAAGTTTTCATCTAAAATATTTTTAAATAATACAATGCCGGTATATAACAGCAGCTGGCGAAATTCTACTGCCTTCCATCTTTTAAGATCAGTAAGGCTTCTGGGCTTCCTTACGAATTCCCTTGGTATATAAGATGACATTGCCTTGAATGTTAAATCTAAGTTATTTTTTCGAATTAATTTCCGACAATAATGCTTCCCTCTCCATATGTTACATATAACTTTTTTCCCAACGCCTAGGTCCATTAAATGCATCACATCCAATGGAAACTGTGTAACCATTTTTATATTAATTCTCTCTAAAACATGCTTCTTTTCCCAATAACATTGTTTGTGACGCAGTTTGTATTTTCTTTTTTCAAAATCATCGTCCGTAAATAAATCTGCAGACGAAGTAGAGTAAACTAGACGTTTGTTCTTTCTTTGACCCTTTTGAATACATTTGGTACAGCCATCTGCACTAGTATGGCCAACTGTTCCCGTAACTAAAGCTTTAGCAGGTGCATCGCAAATAAATAGCCTTACTTTTAATTCTATGGATTTTCCATTTATTATAAATCCTGTACTGTTCAAAGATTCTATCTCCCGGACGAATTCATTCAAATATTCATCTATTATATCTGGTTTTCGAGGTCCAACATAGGCTCCAATTAAGAATGGCTTTATATTGATGGTATTGGAAATCGATCCGAGTATGGGCCAAAGTGTAGTTCCCGAGCTTTTAAATAAAGGAAGTCCATCGATTCCAATATCAATTTCTATTTCGTCGGTTTCTTCCAGTAAAACTGGGTTTATTAATCTCAAAGATTTTTCAACTCCAAAATGAAAGTACTCTCCAGGATTGACAGCTATTGGATTAATTTGATTACTTCTCGTTTCTAACAATGTTTTTGTAGATTTTGGTACATCTAAGCCTGCGTTCAACAAAATATTTAGAAGGTCATCGGAGGCCATTCTTGATATGCGATGTCTAATGCACCAATCTCTCAAATTTGCATTTAAATCAAATCGTTCTTCTTTACTATGCGAAATATTGTCAATTAAATCTGAATCTCTTATTGAAAATTGTAATGGTAGGTAAATCGTTATTATTTATATTTTCGTCGTTTATATTTTCTTCTGGTTTTTCATCTCTTTGAGGGACATTGATATTAAGCACACTTTCTCTTGCTAACAGTCGCCTAAAATACCTTCTACTAAATCCGCAAATTGTTGTATTCATGATTCGTAAAGCTAATATAATCCAATAATATAAAATGTAATATTACTTCTTTACATTCAAAATTTAGTTAGTTTTATTTAAAATGCTTATACATTTCGTTAAGCTAAAAAACAGCTCTAATTAAATAAATTCGGACGCAAAGTTGTTATTAAATCTAAACTAGTTGGACATTACAGGCAAAGTGCATTTCTTCACCTTTTACTAATTTTGATAATTTTATAAATAATTATAAAAAAACAAATATTTATCTTCGACTATTTATAAATATTGAAAGAAAGGTACTTACGTTTGCTTTTAAAAAAGGTTCACTAATTTGTTTTTCTTCTAATATTTTCACAATTTCACTTGCTAATCCAAACTCGTGTATTTCAGTCAAACTCTATTTTTCCGTAATTTTACGTTTTCAGCATAATAGTGAGTCATCGCATCAATACAATTTTAAGTTTTGAGCTTGACCTATTTAATTTCTTAAATATCTCCAACAATGCTCCCTTGGGAGTATATTGAGAGCCCTCCAACTTCCCTCCCTTTGTGAGTGCTCCCAATTCTTCCCGCTGAGATATGCCGCTTCCAACATGTCAGTCAACTCCAAAGTGTCCGCGGCATAAGCCCGGCCAGTGACCAAACCACAATAAAAATCTGAAATAATTCACCTCTACAGAATGGTGAATTTGTATTCCTATAATGAGATAAAGCAAAGTCCGGGCGACGCACAGTGGTCTGAAATCCCCAAAACCTGGACAAAAGTACCAAAACGAAAGTTTTTATTTAGGTACTTTTTTCGCGTGGGTGGTATAGTGGCCCCCCTGGAGTATTTCAAGGCCCATGGCAAGAGGCAGATGTTCGAAACCTCTTTTTTATTCCATTTGGAAAGTGAGTGTCGAACACGCTACACGCAGCACGTTTTCTCGGAGCAAAAGCACGTGTTACGTTTTTGCGTGTAGATTGCAGTACGTTTGCCCGTTTCCATTTCTGTAAAAAGGTTTCTTCTCCTAAGAGTAAGTACAATTATTCTGTGTTATTGAAATGAACATAAATAAATAATTGTATTGTTTATTTATGATCAATTGTGTAGTAAATTGTGGTGATTTGATTAACGATTCGGCTTATAAATTGATGGCTAAGTACAAACTTCCATCGACTTCCACTAAGTAATACGCATGTAACTGTTTATTAATCATCTCTGCAAAACATATAAAAAAATCAGCTGCTCCTGCTTGCTCCATGTCATTCTATCCACGATAGAGCAAAATATCCATGGCTCTGGGCACTACCCCCACTGTGTTTCAGGCCGAAATACTTGCCATCCAGGTGTGTGCTCAGACTTGTATAGAGTCTTAATAGAGCTCCAAATAGCTCTAACATTGTTATTTTCTCCGACAGTCAAGCTGCATTGCTGGCCATTAAATCTCACAGGGTGTCATCAAAGACTCTCCTGGATTGTCTCCGATCTCCGAAATTCTTAAGCAGGAACAGCAGTGTCACGCTGATATGGATTCCGGGCCACGAAGGTCACATTGGTAATGAAATTGCCGACAGCCTGGCGCAAACTCATCACCTATCGGTCCGGAACCTTTCTGTAGCTTAGCAAGCTACCACGTTAGAACGGCCATCAAAAATCGATCAGGTGTTTCTTCATAGCTGGACAAACACCCAGGGTGCTCGTCAAGCTAAAAGATTCATCCAAATCGATAAAGCTAAAGCGGGAAAACTTTTACATCTCAACAGGTGGGAGCTAAAAATAATAATAGAGCTCTTGACGAGCCACTGTTCGCTTAACCACCGTCTAAACAAAATAGGTCTGGTGGCTGATTGTAGCTGTCGGTTCTGCGGAGCAGCTCCCGAAGCTGCGGAGCGCTTGCAGTGCGACTGTGAGGCTACAGCGAGGAAGAGATTGGGCCTCCTCCATCGGGACTTCCCTACCCCTAGGGACATTTGGGACAGAAATCCTAAATCAGTTTTAGGCTATATTAGAAGCCTTAACCGTGAGGGTTTTTAAAGACGGGGATGCCACAATAGACCAAATAAATAGGTCGCAGTGCCGGCAAAGGCACGCCTCAACAAGAAATAGAAAAATCCACGATATACTACATATTTGCTCAACGTATACATAGTTTTGAACGTCCTATTCAGGCGCTATATATTAACTTTTTTTCATCTTTATAACAAAGTATTTATAACAAATCTTTGCAACAAATAAAGCCTGATGTATTTGAATTTGAAAAAAAGATTGCATCTAAAATTAATTTAATAATTGTTAAATTAAATAAAAAAAGTTTATTTTCATTAACAATTCTAGTACATTTTCGTTAAAAATTAGCAACCACAAAACGTCCTTATTACAGATTTTCATTTAATTCAAAAAAAAATTGGCCGCCATATTGGATCCACTATCTTGTTTAGTAAAAATCTAATGACGGATTAATAATTAGCTACTCCGAACAGCCATTATTGCATAATTTCATTCAATTCAATTAAATATGAACAAAGCTGGTCGCCATATAGGATGCGTCATTTTTTTTCCAAAATCTGATAACGGATTCTTACTCAGTGACCCTTAAAACCCCCATATACCAATTTTTATCAAATTTGCTTAAATTTTCATAAAGCTGGTTGACATATTGGATCCGCCATTTTGGTTTTTGTAAATCTGATAACGGATTCTTACTCAGCGACCGCGAAAACCCCCTTATACCGGTTTTCATCAAATTTGCTTAATTTTTCATAAAGTTAGTCGCCATATTGGATCCGCCATTTTGTTTTTTGAAAATCTGATAACGGATTCTTACTCAGCGACCCCGAAAACCCCCATATACCGATTTTCATAAAAAAATAATTTTTCTTACGGTAGTAAATTAATTTTGTCCAGGTTTTGGGGATTTCAGACCATTGTGCGACGTAGCTAAAATGCCAGAAAATCTATGCAGTAAGGCAGAGTGTATTTTAACTGTTCACACACAGCCCCGAGTGTAATCGTCTCTTGTACCCCGTCCGCCCCTTTTCTCATCGTTATACGAAAGTTCTGACGATTTTTCATGTGTGAGAGCGTTACGCGAATGAAATTGATTCACTCTCATGTAAATTTTTTTAAGCAAACGTCCCTAAAGAAGTTTTACTTAAAAAAAAATTCTACTACTTGCGCCACTGTTTAATAGGCGTAAGCTGCTTATTTCATGCTTTACTTTGGATGGCTTAAACGATAAGATCAAAGATCTTATGTCTTCTGTCAGACAGGATCAAAGTTAACGACGATGTCCGACACAAAAGGCATACGAAAATGCTTAGGGAAATTCTCATCGGACCGAATATGGAAAGAACGAGCCCATCAACAGATGTTGCATTTTCAATGGCCACAGTTCCTGCTTCTCCCCTGGAATTAGCAAATTATCCTTCAAGAAAAAATTGATATCCTTCCTGTCATCCGAATTACCCTGAACTAACACTGTAACTAAGTTGTGCTATAGGTTATAAAGATATATTCTGTGATAAGAATTGTTAGACTGTAAACTACTTTTAGCTATAGTCAGTGGTGTTGTGCTAATTTTTTTTTACCGGAACGCGAACGGGAATATATTTAAATAAGAAAACAGCTGTTTGATTTTTGTTTGAATGACAAAAATCAATTGCACATTTGGAGGCAGTTACAATTTTGTTTTTTCAGGTCAGACTTTGCCAAAGTAAGTAAAACCGTTTGTTTTGTGCGAATTTTGATTTCATTTTGATTTACAAAAAACATTTCCGCAATATGTTTATTTTTCAGATTGGGGAATGTTTAATTTTCGTAAAGATTCAGATGAAAATTATTGCGTTTTGCAAGATTTCAAGATGTAAAATAGTAACAAATTTAAAAATATGAAGTGGAAATTATACTTTATGGTTGTTAATGGGTATTCTCAATTAATAGTGCAGCTCTCTCAGCAATAGGAAAGCTCTTTTATCAGGAAAATGCACACTTTTCTTATTTGAAATGGAACATCTTTCCTTTTATTTGTCTATGATAATACATATAAAAATTCGTCAAAAATTAGAAAAAATTTTTTTCATTACGTCAGCCAATTCTCGTTATCAGAAATCATCTTTAGTTCCGGAACGCGTTCCTGTCCAAAAAGGAAGTACCGGAACGACGTTCCGGAGCGTTCCGGCTCGACAACACCACTGGCTATAGTCATTTCTATCCTTGTGTAATATAGTTTAAGTGTGCCTTGTTTGGCGTAAATAAATAAATAAATTATGTGCAGGATCAGACTCGGTTACACTTTATTCTTCCATGGACATCTTTTTGCAAAACCGCACCCGTCATGCAGTTACTGTCCCAACGAGCCAACTGTCACAGTCAGACACATACTAACAGAACGTCTTGAAACTGCAGACATTTTTCGTCAATTCCCCGCCCTCTCACCCGTAGTGGACGTTGGCCAGAATAACAACAATTCTCTATTTGAACTACTGGGATCGTTAGACATCATTAACTCTATTTAAAAATTTGGACTACTGGTCTGCGTACACTTATTAAATAAAAAAGTGATATTTAATCTGATTGCTCGCGTGCACCTGCACTATCACAAACTTTGTCGGCTGGTTAGCGGAATTCACTTGTTTTAGGAGAGATAGGCACTGCGACAAGACTGTGTGGAATCACCCTGAAGGTTGCATTTATGGCTTAGCCGGCTGCTTAAAAAATGAGATCATACAATATCCAAGAGTTCAAACGCGAGGTTCACGGCTTGCTGACGTGATAGATACTGCTCTCGCCCTCTTCCGCGCTCTAGATTAATCCATACCTTAATTTAACCTTTGCTTTTGGCTAAAATCTATATGTTGCGCTCTAATAGGAAAATCTCAGTCTATTGTTAACTTCCTTTCAACCGCCAAAAAAACGTGTTTATGTGTAGTATTAATATAATATTGAAAAAGACACCAAACAATAAGCTTAAGGAAAATACTTTATTATTTTTTTTTTTCAGATTTTTGTGCGCGACAACAATCCTGGTATAAAATATGATTACTTCCTCCCTCAATCATCAAAAAGCTTACAAAATACCCAGATTCAGAGTAATAATATGGATATTTCTTCGGATTATGACAATAATGATGACACCATTGGAAATCACCCAGAATTAGCAGGTGAATTTCAACCATCTGAAAAACGAGAAGGGAGATTTATGTGGAAACTTGTGGGTTTCGCACCTTGCACAAAATCATGTGGGGGTGGATACCAAGCACCGATTTTCCGCTGTATACGTGAACCAATGTTTAGACGATTTTATTCTCCTCGTCGTTGCCAGCAATTAGAAAAGCCTGTTTTTAATGAGGCGATTTTTCGGTGTAACTTAGCATTGTGCCCAGCATACTGGAGGATAGAAAGATGGAGCGAATGTTCTTGTTTGGATGGACGCGGACACCAGGAGCGAGTGGTGAAGTGCGTTCAACAATTAAGCACTGGTGTTGTTACAAAAGTAGAAAATATATCACAATGCAAAGAGGATAAACCAAAAACAAGAAGAGAATGCCATTGTTACAAACAAATCAGAAAAAGAGGATCAGGAAAATCCGAAAATCTACAAGCTAATGCGCAATCACTAAGGCAACAGTTCATAATCGGTTTAAATAAGACATTCAATGCAGTATCATTTATGGATCAAAGCGATAAAAGTGGAATCTGGCTTATGTCTTCCTGGAATGGAGATTGTTCAGCTAGGTATAGTCTTGGAATCGAATATCGAACTATATTTTGTGATAGAACTTATCCAAACACCGACCGTTGCAATCTTCGTAATACACCTGCTACGAATCGCCAGTGCAAAAATGAAGACAAATCGCAAATTCCAATATGGGTTACTGGACAATGGGGAGAGTGTGCAGGAGATTGCTTTAGCTTAGTTAAAAGACGAAAGGTTTTCTGCATACTCAACACCCAAGTTGTGAATGAGGAAGAGTGTTATTCTGATAGCAAGCCTAACGATAAACAAACTTGCAATATCAGTACAACCGACTCTTTTTGTGGACCACAGTGGCATTATTCCGAATGGTCAGAGGTAAGCAAATCTTATTTTATTATTAACTATTAGGATTTTATATCTTTTATTTCTAGTGTTCCAAATCTTGCGGCGGTGGGACCCAAAGAAGATACGCTAAATGTTTAGAGCATGATTTTCAGGAAAATATTTTAAAGGAATCTAGAAACTGCCGCTTCGCTGAGAGACAACCAATATACAGTACATGCAATAATCAAAGCTGTCCAGGCGAAATATGAAAAATATTAAGCTAAGCTTTTTTATAGAAGCCATTTGTTACGGATTGATAATTATAAAGATTTAAATCTGTTGCGTCTTTTCTACTTGTTAATGTTTTAGCATTTAGTCCAGTCAAATTAGAGGTTTGACTGGAAGATAATTCGGAAGTTGCTGAAAATTGGAACAGCTCTTAAAAACATTATTATACATAAGCTGTAGAGACTGCCACGCGATTGGACGACTGCAAACTTTTTTATTCAAGGTCAAAGGGTCAAAATATTAGTTTTTTGCAAATATATGTTAAACCGTACGTCTTATCAGAAAATTGTGTTTACAAAGTTTGTAGATTAGGCGATTATCTACAAAAAAATTTATTAAACATTTTCTCGTAGGAATTGCCATTTCTGAGATATTGTCGTTTTAATAAGTTAAAATACTCATATTCTATCATTCCCGACTTGTAAAGGCCATCAGAAGTTTAATAAATCCTTTGTTGGAGTACGCGGCTAATATTTTCAGAGGTGATTCCTGGATGCCTTTGGAGAAAAAAATTGTTCTACAGAGGGCGGCTATCTCCACTATCCACTAAGATACAGGGTGATAAGGGAAAACAATTTTTTTTTTTAATTTACTGAAATTTGAATAACTCCTAAAGTAATTATCATAAAGTAGCCTAATTAGGCTCATCCTTTAGGTAAATGTGTATTCTTTTATTTGGTATAAAGTACAGCAACCTGAGTGACGCCGTTCAAAAAATATGTAGGCTCAAACCAATGCTTTGCATCTAGACCTGGCAGATTTCTTCGTTTTTCTCAGAAAATTCGTTACATTTTTGTACATACATGTACCGTTACATTTTTTTTTTTTTGCTTTTCTGATGTTAAAAAGTATTGCTAAACTATTACCTACAATATTTCCATACACAATAAGTGTTTATTTTGGGTAGTTTTGTAGGTAGTAGTAGTAGTAGTAGTTTTATCGTGAACAATTAAAAAGTTACTCGTCTTTCAACTGCGGCATAGTTCCAATACAGTTGAAAATTGCTGCAGACCATAAAAACAAACGTCCCAAAAAAATCCGTGTTATGCAAAAAAACATTATTCAATGTCAATGGTAAAAAGCAGTTTTTTGCAATTACCTATACTACTAAGAATTACCATTCATGACTTATCGACATTTTAAAAATGTAATAAGAAGTCGAATTCTACACTCTTTGTTTTACACACCATCTCCGGGGAGGAGTATTTTTCTTTACCTGCTTCCTCCTGCAGGGATACCCCACAGCATGGGCGGTTTCTAGGTTTATTATGTTTTTTTTTATGTGTTTAGAATTTCAAAGTCTCTAAATACTTAAACAGTTTGACCGTATCAATAACTTTATTGGATAACTATAAATTCTTCTTATGCACAGAGATTGATAGCGGTATATTTGATAAATATAAATTCACTGGTACTTTATTGGATAACTATAAATTCTTCTTATGCACAGAGATTGATAGCGGTATATTTGATAAATATAAATTCACTTGTACTTCTTATTTATGCACAGGGACTGGTGGCGACGAGAGTCGAGCTCGGACTGCTTTCTGACTTTTAATTTTTCTGTGATCGACCAGATCACCGTGCCGTTATTACGGCATCGCTTTTACTTGTGTCCCTTGAACCTCGGCTCTTGTCGCTACAGCACTCCCCCTCCAAGAACAAAATTTTTGCTAAATATAAAATTTTAATATTAACTTTTGTTACCTGTAATAGTAATTTCTAACTACTGCCCTTATTCTCCTAAGTATCTTACTTTTAATAATACTTGCTATTAAGTCCTTATCATTAATTTCGGCCACGTTGGGACGAAGCTACTGATGTATCTTGATTGGTCCAAGTACCTGTCAAAGGAGTCTGAAACGTGCGCTTCGAAATTATCGTTATTCCTATTTAAAAAAATTATTACGGGCGTTAACCTTGAGCCTAAATGTATGTACATAAAACTATGGAAATGTTATAACAATGGTAATAGGGTATAGTTCTCCTTTAACTCGATTTCTAAATTGTGGGTCTGGATTGGCCAACGGGGTTGGTCAGTGGTTAATCCTGGGGTAGTCTAAACCGGACTTTTCGCCCGTAACGCGTTGTCATCCCTCGTCCTTCGGCATTTGTTGGCCCTTTATTCCGCTCCGGTAGTCCGATGTTTGTCGCGGCTGGTCGGTTCTCCGTCGTTGAGTACGCAGGTTTAAGTCGGTCTAGCGAAATCCTGACACGGCGACCTTTCGCCTCCACTTGGAAATATTTGTCCTTTCGCTGCGTGACTCGATAGGGGCCGTCGAATGGTGGCTGTAATGGTGGTCGTACGGTGTCATTTCTGACGAAGACGTGCGTGCAACTGCCTAAGTCTTCGTGGACGAATACGCTTTGGCTGCCATGATGGGCTGTAGTCGTTGGCCTCAGGCTCTGCATGGCACGACGCAGATCCTTTACAAACTCCGATTCCGGCCGTTTCGCTGCCGGTTCCGCTAGAAATTCGCCTGGAAGGCGGAGCGTGGTCCCGTACACCATTTCTGCCGGTGTCGCGTTAAGGTCCGGCTTGAAGGTAGACCTTAATCCAAGGAGGACCGTCGGCAAGACCTCTGTCCAGTTGCTTGACTTCCTACACATTATTGCCCCCTTCAAGGTGCGATGCCACCGTTCCACCAGGCCGTTCGCCTGTGGGTGATAGGGTGTAGTCCGTAGATGTGTGATTCCTAATATGCTCGTCAATTCACGAAATAAGGACGACTCAAATTGCCGCCCCAAATCAGTTGTGACTCTCAGTGGTACGCCGTATTTTGAGATCCAACCTTCAACGAAGTGCCGGGCTATAGTCTCGGCTGTGATGTCGGTCATAGGGATTGCCTCCGGCCACCGGGTAAAACGGTCGATGCACGTCAAACAATATCGATAACCTTTGGACGGTGGTAGTGGGCCGACTATATCTATATTCACGTGAGCGAACCGCTCTGTAGGAGGGACGTACTTAATTATGGGCGTTTTCGTGTGCCGTTGGATCTTTGATTATTGGCAGGGAACACAGGCTTTCACGAAGGCCGCACAATCTCTTCTAAGGTTGGGCCAGACAAATCTCTCGCCTACTAACTTGATCGTGCCCCTAACGCCTGGATGTGAGAGGTTGTGCATGGTCTGCAGGACTTGTTGTCGCATTGTCTCCGGAACTAACGGGCGAACGTGTCCCTGCGATACGTCGCAATATACCGCTATGTCGGTGTTCGGCAACGCCAGCTGCTTGATCACCATCGATGATTTGTCCGTACTTTTTAGTTCTTCCAGCTCCGGATCTCGTTGCTGATGTTCCGCCAACTGCTGATAATCGATCGCTTCAAGGTTAGAGGTGGTCGCCTCGATCCGTGACAGTGTATCTGCGACAATATTCTCCTTCCCCGCTATATGGCGAATATCCGTTGTAAACTGACCAATGTAGTCTAGTTGCCTCGCCCGACGAGGTGAGTTACTGTCCGAACTCTGCTTGAAGGCGAACGTTAGTGGTTTGTGATCGGTCATGATATGAAATGTCCGTCCTTCCAAAAGGTTCATAAAACGTCTTATAGCTTTGTATACCGCCAGTAGTTCTCTGTCATACGTGCTGTATTTCTGCTCTGCTGTCGTAAGCTTCTTGGAGAAGAAAGCAAGCGGCTTCAGCATAGTTCCGTCTAACTGGTGCAGGGCTGCCCCCACGGCGATCTCTGACGCGTCCACGTGCAGAACCAACTTCGCATCTGGGGATGGGTGCGTCAACAACGCTGCTTCAGCCAGATCCTTTTTGCACCCCTCGAACGCCTCGGTGGTCTCCGCAGTCCACTCTATTTTGCTGTTGTCATTCTTTCTATTTCCTTTTATCAGCCCCCTGAGCTTTATTTGATTATTCACGGCGTTGGGTATAAATCTTTGATAGAATGTGATTAGGGCCAGAAATCTTTTCAAGTCTTTTGCCAGCTTCGGGCGACTAAAATTTTTTACTGCCTCTACTTTTTCCTCCAGTGGTCTTATGCCGTCCTTACTCACCGTGTGACCCAGAAATTTCACCTCCTCCTTACCTAGTTGGCACTTCGCTACGTTCACCGTTAAACCGTGTTTGCGCAATATTGAAAATACCTCGCGCAAGTGGGCCCGATGCTCGTCGATGCTGCTAGACGCTATGCATATGTCGTCGACGTAAGAAAAGACATAATCGTGACCCCTGAGTATCTCATGCATGTAGCGTTGCAGGGTCTGTCCGGCGTTACAGAGGCCGAAGGTCATGTAATTGAATTCGTAGAGACCGAAGGGTGTAGTTATCGCAGTCTTCGCGGTATGTTCAGGCTCAATCGGTATCTGGTGATACGCCTTGTGGAGGTCAATCGTAGAGAAAATTGTCTTGCCGAAACAAATATTCGAGAAATCTTGTATAAATGGGATCGGATAACGGTCTGGAGTCGTGACGGCGTTTAAGCGGCGATAGTCTCCGCATGGTCTCCATCCTCCATCAGCTTTCTTCACCAAATGTAAGGGGCTGGACCAATTGCTCTTGGATGGTTTACAAATTCCCATTTGCAGCAAATACTCAAATTCAGCTTTAGCAATCTTCAATTTATCCGGTGCCAGTCTCCGCGGCTTTGAGAAAATTGGTGGTCCTTTCGTCTCGATGTAATGAGTGACGGTAGTCGGAGACAAGGTTTTTTGTGTTACGGCCGCCGGCGTCGTGATATCGACGAATTCTTGTAATAATTCCGCGAAGGGGTTATTCGTGTTTATCGTTGTAATTCGTCCGCTTGTTACCGCCCTGACCGCACCTACCACCGAGATATTCGTTCTCCTGTCGATTAAACGCGCGCCCTTGAGATCGATTAATAATCCATAATAATCCAAGAAATCGGCTCCAATTATGGCACTGGTCGTCTGTGCGATGATGAAAGTCCATGTAAAGCGCCGGCGAAACCCTAAACTCAGGGTGACGCACTTAATCCCATACGTAGGGATTGGTGTTCCGTTCGCCGCGTATAGCTGATACCCTGATGCCGTGTTCTTCATATCCTTGGTGTTAGGTGTAATTATCGAGACGTCCGCTCCCGAGTCTATTAGAAACTTAGTCCCGGTGAGCTCATCTCGGATAAAGAGGCGTTTACACTTCGCCCCACCTAATGTCGCCTCCCTTATTAGGTGTTTCGCGAGTTTCCCGCCGGCGTTGGCTTCTCATACCCGCAAGGTTTCCTGCACTTGGTGGCTTTTGCACCAAACTTCCGGTGGTAATAGCATACCCAGCCTTGTGGGCGACCTCTACTGCGCGACCTTGATCGTGGTCCTCGGTGGGCGAATCTGGGTTGACTAACCTGCAACGCTGCAATTGCTCTCGTTAGCTCATCAACCTTTGCCTCCAACGTTGTGGTCGGTGAAGTTTGCCTGGGTGATTTGTTGCTTACCCCTGCTATACTATTGAAATCACTGACCTCTAAGATCTTATCGGCCATAGAGGACAATGATTCGAGGTCGTCTTTACTAGCCGATAATATTGCGCGAACTTGCACAGGCAGTCTATTTAGCCACAACGAGCGTAATAAGGCATCCGTAGTGCTCTGGCCTCCGAGGTGTCGCATCTCGTTCAGCAATTGTGAAGGGCGCTTATCGCCCAAGGCCACGTCGTTCAGTAACTTCGATATTTTCGCCTCGTCGGAATCCGAGTACCTTTTTAACAGACATTTTTTTAAGTTGTTGTACTTGTCGTTCTCTGGTGGGTACAACACCGCACCACGCACTTGCTGAAGGACTCTCCCGTCGATCGCGCCGACCACATGATTAAATTTGGTTACGTCCGTCGTTATGCCGCATGTGTTAAACTGCGCTTCCATTTGCGCAAACCAAATTTCTGGCGATTCCTCCCAGAATAGTGGAGTCTTCATCGAGATTCTCGACACTTCTTCGTTACGTATGTGGTCACACTTGCTAGAGCCGGCGCTCTCGCTATCCACCATGTTGAGTATTGGTGCCTCTATAGTTCTCAAATTTTCGGTTTTACGCCTAGGGGCTTTCGGGGTTAAGCGTAAAAACATGAGCTGGTAGCAATACTGGCTATCTCACTTTAGGACCTTTATGACTCATTCCCGAACCGCGACTTCGTCGTTTCGACTCAGTTACCGCCTTTTGGTAGCAACGTCTCTTTTATATTAGACGACAGCAAGAAGCGCAAAAACAATATAGGAAAAAATATATACAGGAGGAATAAAAGAAAAGCTTAACACGGCTCGAGGAGGTTCCGATGAACCAAGGTATAAATCTTTAAAAATAAGGGATGAATTTTTACCCACTATTTTCGGATATATATTTTCCCTTTCTAGTTTAGAGGCCGCCTTTGTATTTCGTTATCTAGTCTTAACCTACGTCGTGTCTCCAATAAACGCAATGCCTTAATTATTTCTTAGCCTAATGCCTTTTTTAAAACGAAATTCGAATTCTCTTCCTACTTCAGTAAAGTTATTTCGTACTTTCTTATTATTTATATATTTGATATAGAATTTCAAATGCTTGTAGACGCAAAAAATGACTCCCTTTACTGTTCCTTCTCTCACCACGTGAAATGTATCCCATGTATCGTGCTTAGGTTTTCCGTTCTTACAATCCCTATCGCAGGCGATGGTTACTCAAGAAGTATCCCAAATGGTCAACCCGTGCTATACATTTGCTTAACTTTGGGAATTTTCAAAAGCTGTCCGTACCCCAAAGGCCGTTTTATTAAAGCTTTTCAATAATTTATCACCATTTCCTCTCTGCGCTAGCTATGTATTTAGGTTTCGCTCTCATTAATGTTGCTATAAAACTGTAAACGGCGGCTAAAGACAGATAAGAATTTTAATAACGGACTTCCGATACACGAGAGATAGGGAGTTCTAATGAGGTATAACGAAATGTAGTTTAAAAAACCAACACCTAAATTATTCACCGAATTAACTTGTTTTAAAACTTTCTAAATAACGTTCGACCTATACGGATTCTTTCAATTCACTTTCCTTAAAAAACTAGTTAAATTCTTTAATATACTGTATATTCACCTAAGTCAATGAAATTCCTATCTCATTGTTATAACATTTCGAATATTTCACCGCTATTGTTCGACATTTTTTCCGTTATATCGACCACGTTTTCTATGTTACGGAAAATATATTCAAAATTTAATTATACACGCTCTTAATAGCCACTATTTCCAGCACACGATTCAAAAACCTTATATTCTATGGTACTTACGGTTACTAGTACGTTCCTGTCTTACAGCTGCGTTGTCCCAGCGTGCTCGTCACATTTGTTCATTGTGTTGCTTTACTGTACTTTTCCTTAACTTTACAGCTACTTATTTCTTATGAGAATCTTTGCCTACATTAATCACCTCACCTAAAAGAAACAAAATTCACAAAGTAATTAACGTATTTCTGCTAACTTAACTTCAAACTTAACTTAACTTAACTTAATTCGGCTCCTATTTGTTCCTTACGGCACGTGCGGTCTTCTTTACAATTTCTTCCTTAATTAATTTAATGCTTGGCGGCTGGTGTGCAGGTGGTTGATATTCCTTTCGGATGCTGTTCTCCAGGTGCTTTTATTTTCCTCGAACTAGCGCAATATTTCCTGTACCGTATTTTTGCGGACTGCCGGCTAACGGTCGATGAAACACGTTGTATGTAGTTTCTAATTCCTCCAAAAATTATCGTGCTGCTGCGGTCACTTTAAAATTATTTTCTTGGTTGTGATCGCCAACAATGCACTTTTATTAAGATGATGAACTCTTATTTTTTATTTTTCACAGTTTGGGTTTAGCTTTTTCGTTTTACACGTGGTTTGCACTGTTATGCTGTTTCTACTGACCACGGTAATAATTGGAAAAAAATTCCGTCGTCAAGGTCACCACTTTAGAATTTCAAAGTCTCTAAATACTTAAACAGTTTGACCGTATCAATAACTTTATTGGATAACTATAAATTCTTCTTATGCACAGAGATTGATAGCGGTATATTTGATAAATATAAATTCACTTGTACTTCTTATTTATGCACAGGGACTGGTGGCGACGAGAGTCGAGCTCGGACTGCTTTCTGACTTTTAATTTTTCTGTGATCGACCAGATCACCGTGCCGTTATTACGGCATCGCTTTTACTTGTGTCCCTTGAACCTCGGCTCTTGTCGCCACATGTGGCAGTGCTAAGCTCAGGAGTCACCCTTTGTACTACTAGTCCGTCATCGTCATGGTGCAATGTCTAGCAGTAAGCTTAGTACGGTGGAATGATGGGGGGGGGGTATAGGGTTAAAAGGTACGGGGGGGTATTGAAGAAGGTGGTGATGAACCCTGCGTTTGAACTCTTGGATGTTGTAGGAGCTCGGAAATACTGACTGCGAGAGATTATTCCACAGTCGAGTTGTTCTATTAACAAACGAATTCATATTTTGTTGAGTGCGTGAAAGGGGTAGTTGCAGGTGAAGGGAATGAGACGAGTGGGCTAATCTGGTGTTGCGGGTATAAGATTGCCGTGGAGGCAGGAGAGCGTTTAACTCGGAGGAAAAACCACTATGATAGTAGCGATAAAATTTTGTCAGTGCTGTTACATTCCTACGATGGCTCAAGGGGTCGATGGTGGAGCAGGCGGTGTCGTCATCAATTAACTTGAGTGCCCTTTTTTGCACCTTATCTAACCATGCCAAGGTGGTTATTGGGGCGTCGCCCCAAACGAGGGAGTTATATTCGAGAAGAGGCCGAATGTAGGATTTATAAATAACAGCACGGGCCAATGGCTGGAGGAGGAACTTGCACCTCTTAAGAAATCCCAAGCACTGGTCATTCCATCGCAAGTTCAACGTCATCCACGGTCAACGATGGTGAGGTGTTGAACTTCTTTTTTGAGATAAGACAGTACTTGGTTTTGGTGGGGTTGAATTCGACACGATTCTTCTCTCCCCAATCTAAAATTAGTTTGATGTCTTTTTTAATAGATTTGGACATTAATTCACGATCATCAAGACAGGATCTGGCACGTCTCTGTCTTTAATCGAAGCTGTACGAGTAACGTAGAGTACCGTCGTCAGCGAAGCTGAGAAGTGGGTTGAAGGGGATTGAAAGTAGGTCATTTATAAAGATGAGAAAAAGGGCCGGTGATAAACTTGACCCCTGGGGGCCCCCCGCAGAGATGGGGTGAGATCCAATACTACTTTGATTGAACGGCCGGAAAGGAAACTCCCGATCCACTTCTGTAGAAGGGAGTCAACTCCAATAGCTTTGAGTTTAGCTAACAGGGCTGAGTGCCAAACTCTATCGAAAGCCTTGAAAATATCTAGAGCAACCAGACTAGACTCATCGGATTCATGCAGACTACGGCTGAGGTGTTCTGTAAGACAAAAGATCGCCAGTGGATCTTTTTTGTCAGAAGCCATACTGTCTGTCGTTTATGAGTAGTTATGCTACTACTAAATTTGCCAGGAACTTAATAATTAGAAGGATTGCATACAATAAGCGTGTTTTTTAGGTTTTTCCAATTTTATACAAAGGATTAGGCACTTGCCAAATACGCTGTATAAGCAAAAAATTGGATATATAGATTTTATGTGACTTGCACGACATAACGATATTTTCAAAATGAAATAAAAAGTCAAATTATATTAAATTCTATACTTATTGTGTATGGAAATATTGTAAGTAATAGTTTGTTGCATCAGAAAAGCAAAAAAAAAAAAATGTAACAGTACATGTGTGCCGTGATCACCTAATTGTCACCCCTTAAAAAATCACCTTATTTATAATTCTAACTTTATTGAAAATTCTAACCTTTATACAATTAATTTCTTAAATCTATAATTCATACAATTCAACTTTAAAATTTCATATAATTCATATAATTCGTATAATATAATTGATGGTTTTCTAATAATTTCATTTATTCATTCAACAAAAACTTAACTTATATGGATATTGCCAAAAAAATTGCCTTGAAAATATTAGCTGCGTTCCTTCGTTTTCCTTGGCTGGATTCGATGTACTGGGTTACTCAAGTTCACAATTTCTCTGAGTAGATGGCGCGGACTTTGTAGAAAATTGATGGTTTCGGCTCGATTGCTGCTTGTTTCGGCTCTGCTTGGTTGTGTTGGATGTTGTCTATCACTGGTGTGCTGGTTTACGTGTTGCTGGATATAACTATGATTGATTAGCGTAAGGGGTTATATTGGGATGCTGTCTCAATTCTACAGCTTAGGATGTTGACGGTACAATACTCCGTCAACTGATTTGGATTGGGAATTATAGATTTTTAGATTATCAGGCTCAATTCTCCTGATTGGGTGAGATCACTATAGTTTTCCTAGGCTCAGTTCTCCTGGGAAAGATCGAAGTGATCTGAGTCTTTTCGCCCAAGTGCTGCGATATTTATTGGGAACATGGCCATGGGCAATTTTGGAAAGCAATTTGGTGGGGCATTGGAATTGGAATTGGATTCACTTCTTTGTGTGCGTGCCCCTTCTTATATTTATATCAGCTGTCTTATTTTGACATATCTTCTGATGGCGCATGAAACAGGTAAGGGAATATTTATTTTATGATTTTATTTATAATTAATGTATTTTTATGTATTTTCAGGAGTTTTTAGTGGGCGGAGCGATTGGTCTGCTATGTATCTTGGTTTGGGCTTACCAGGTACGTAATTTGTGTTGTTTAATTATGGTTTATAATTTGTTTACCTTCTAGATTTTCTTGGATTCGGGAGTGAAGCTATTTGGCTGGAAGAATTATTTTGGATGTCGCCGGTGTTTTTTTTTTATTAGATAAGTTTTTTGTTTTTTAATTATATAATTGAATGTATTCTTTGTGGTTCTTTTCTTGTTTATTTTCAGGTGCTGCCGCAACATACTCCCCGCCTTGACATCGCTGCGATGTCAACAATTTTCAATACTTGGAGTGAAGGTGCCTGTGGTTCTGTTGAAAGAAATTGTTCTTTAGTTTTGTTGTTGTTGTTTTTTTTTTTTTTAATAAATAAAATATTCACGATTGGTTTTTATAATTTTTATTTCAAATTTCCTTTCATTTCTTTTTTTTTTGTTTGTTAGGGTTTATTAGTATTTTCTTCCTTGGATAATTGGTTTTGCTGAATTTTGACCTTCAGCTTATTGTCCGCCGTTTTCTGAAAGCGGATGATTCTTCCATCTACCCTGGTGCGGTAAGATTTCTTTGCACTACGAATGTTTTCCCAGGGTAGTGGCAGGTCCTTAATTTGTGTCCATATTTCCTGACTAATTATGAGGTCAGGTGGTGGCTGAGCCCTCCGCTCTCTGTATTCCTCCAACGTTATCCTTTTTCGTGGAGGCTGGAGATGGGGTTTTGCTTCGTGTGCTGGAGGGTGGTGCCTTGATGTAGGAATTCGTCTTGGCTGGGTTAATTTTCTGACTTCTGGGCCGGCCGGGAGAGCTTCAAAGGGTTTTTTCGTCCTTGGCTTTTCTGGAGATTTAATTTTTGTTTTTAAAACTTTTACGGTCGATACTTCCTTTGGCGGTGTGGTCAGCCTTGGCACGTCATCTATCCATAGATAATCCATTGAAAAAAAAAATATAATAATTTGTTCACTGGTACTTTGTAGTTGTCTGGTAGTTCCTTGACTAACTTATTCGTTTCCCGCCTGGATTTTAGTGACTAATTTTACAACGGTTTTTAACGTTTTTGGTTGTTTAGCAGTTGGTAATTTGTAACTTTGGCTGGTTTGTGTCAATGATAATTACTGGGCGGAAGTGTCTCATTAGGAGTCTAAAATTAATTATTATTATGCAGGATTTTTAACACTTTAGGATCTTGGTTGCTTGACTCCATTTCGATCGGTAATAGACATATTTTTGAGGTAGGTCGTTTTAGTACCGAATTTTTGGTTTTGATTGTAACCACTCGAACTAAATTATCGGAACCAGGGTGGATTTCAGTTATGCGCCCTAGTAACCATCGTGAAGGTGGTAGATTATCCTCCTTTAGTAGGACTAATTGGCCAACTCGTAGGTTGTCGTGAATTTTTATCCATTTGGGTCGTTGTTGGAGGCGAGAAAGATATTCCGTGTTCCATCGTTTCCAGAAAGATTGGTATAGGTGTTGCACAAACTGCCACCGGTCTAAGCGATGTTCATTGGATTCTAGTACTGATGGCTCGGGAGGTGTCATTAGTGTATCTCCAATGAGAAAGTGTGCTGGCGTTAATGGTGTGAAATCTTCTGGATCACTGCTTAATTCGCATAACGGTCTGGAGTTTAGACAAGCCTCGATTTGGGTTAGAACCGTGCTGAATTCCTCATATGTAAGTATTGAGTTTCCCAAAATTCGCTTCATGTGGTATTTAGTTGACCGAACGCCTGATTCCCATAGGCCTCCGAAGTGAGGTGCTGATGGAGGGTTAAAATGGAACTGTACCCCTTCGGTTTCTAGTAGAGATGCAATTTCCATGTTTATGCCATTGATCATTTGTGATGTTTGCCTTGTGAGTATGCGATTTGCTCCTACAAAATTGGATCCATTGTCGCAGTAGATGTCACTAGCCATGCCTCTTCTTGAGATGAATCGACGATACGCTGCAATGAAACCTTGTGTGCTGAGGTCAGTTACTATCTCAATATGTAACGCTTTGGTGGCCATACATATAAATATTGCGATGTACCCCTTATATGTTTTTGATCCTCTGCCTTTATGATTTTTTAGATCAAAGGGCCCACAATAGTCAATGCCAGTATGACTGAAGGGTCTTGAGGTCCTTACCCTTTGATATGGTAGTTCGCCCATCAATTGTTCCTGTCCTTTAGCCTTCTGTCTGTAACAAGTGATGCATCTGTGAATTTGATGGCGAATGGTGTTTCTAGCATTTAATATCCAGTATTTATTTAGAATGACGCTTAACATTAACTGAGGTCCTCCATGTAAAGTTTCCTTGTGGTATCTATCTATTAATAATTTGGTGAATGGGTCTTTGTCTGGCAAGATTACTGGATGTTTTTTATCATAGCGTAATGTTGAATGTCGTAATCGTCCGCCTACTCTTAAGAGTCCGTCCTGATCAATGAATGGTGTCAATTTCCTTAATGCACTTTTTTTGTTTACACCTTGATTTTTGGATAGTGATTTAAACTCTTCAGGGAAATGTCGTTGCTGGACGATTTTTAGCAATGTGAGTAGGGAACTTCGGATCTCAATGCTGGTGAGATAGCCTTTGGATTTTTCTCGTGTCCTCCTTTGACAGTTGTTGTGAAATCTTTTACAATATGCAACTACTCTTAGCAGCTTGGTAAGTGAAGAAAATCTGGTAGTAATGTCGTCTGCTTTAACTGCGGTTAAACAACAGGGTGGCTGTTTTCGGGATTCCAGATTGGTTGATTGTGTTATCTTCGTGATTGGCCATTCAGCTTTTGGTTTTTGTAGCCATTCAGGGCCCTTCCACCATAGTGTGTGATTCTTCAATTCTTCTGGTGATAGTCCTCTGGTGGCACAGTCGGCTGGGTTTTGTTTGGAGGAGACGTGTCCCCATTTCACTTCCTTTAGCAATTCATGGATGAGTGATACTCGGTTGGCGATGAACGATTTCCACTTGGCTGGATGTCCATTTAGCCATGCTAGTGTTATTTCCGAATCTGTCCAAGCGAAAGTAGGTGTTGTATCCGTGGTTTTTAGCGCTTTCTTTATACAGCTGATTAATTTTGCAAGTAGTACCGCTCCACATAACTCTAAACGTGGGAGTGAGACTACCTTTATTGGTGCCACTTTGGTTTTGGCGGTAAGGATGTTGGCTTTTCTAATTCCGTTTTGAATCGTGCAGTAGTAGACGACCGCTGCATAAGCTTGTGTGGATGCGTCGCACCTTGGTATGTGTGTCTAACGTGTTTAGCCATCTTGGAATCTGGATTTGGTCTATCTTGCGAAGCTCTTGGTGATACTTTATCCAATCTGATTGTAACTCTAGTGGTGGAACATCATCCCAGTCTATTTTAGCCAACCATAACCGTTGAATCATAATTTTTGCCGGTATAATTATTGGTGATGCCCATCCTAGTGGATCAAATAATTTTGAGATTGCTGACAACATTGTTCGTTTGGTCATAGGTTCTACTCGTAGTTCTTCCTTCAAAGTGTAGGACAGTGTATCATTTCTCGGATTCCAATAAATGCCAAGGGTTTTCACTTTGTCTTGTGCGTTTATATTGAAGGACAATTCTATTTCTCTTAATTCTGTTGGTATAGTTTCTAGGAGTTGTGGAGAGTTCGAAACCCATTTTCTTAGTTGAAACCCGCCAGATGTCATGAGGTTTTGCAGTTGTTGTTGTTTAATGATAGCCTCTTCTATAGTGGGAGCCCCTGACATTAGGTCGTCGACGTAGAAATCGGTTTTGGCAGCAGCTGATCCAATTGGATAATTTGTTTGTTCATCGATGGCTAACTGTTCTATGATTCTGGTGGCTAGATATGGAGCGCTTTTTGTTCCAAACGTGACGGTGAGTAATCGAAAGTCCTGAACAGGAGCTTGTACTGACTCACGCCATACAATTCTCTGGTAATCAGCATGATGTTTTGCTATTCGAATCTGCCTATACATTTTTGTAATATCCGCTGTAAATGCAATGTGATTGAGGCGCCATCTAAGGAGGATCGAAAATAGATCGTCTTGCTGAGGAGGTCCATTTAGCAATATGTCGTTGAGTGATGTACCAGTACTTGATGGTGCTGAAGCATTGAAGACTACACGTAGCTTTGTTGTAGTACTATCTTCCTTTATGACCGAACGATGCGGGAGATAGAAGTTTGGATCCTGTGGATATGAGTTGTTGGCCTCTGTGGGAGTTAGCGGCTCCATGTGATTGAGTGTAAGATATTCCTTTAGGCAATCGTTGTAGAGTTTTTTCTGGTCTGGATTTTTACTTAACCGAGTTTCCGATCGGTATAAGCACGAGACTGCTCGAGGTCGAGATGTTCCTAGGCGTATGTTGTCTTCAGCAAATGGTAGTTGAACCTCGTACTGTCCATTGGAGAGTCGCTTGTGTGTTTTTTGGAAAATTTCTTCACACCGTTGTTCTTCCATAGTTAAGGGCTTCTCTGCGGTGATTTCTTCCAATTCCCAAAATTGTGTTAACTGCTGTTGTAAATCAGCTGTAATGTGGAAACTGTTTACCTTGATAGTTGGTGTAAGGTCATTAACTCTTCCAGATAGGATCCATCCCAACGATGTTTCTTGGGCGAGGGGAATTTCAGTGTTATCAGGTATGATGGTCCCCTTCCTGATAATTTGGCCGTAAATATCAGCACCCAACAATAGATCGATTTTGGCCGGACTGTAATACCAGGGGTCTGCTAGATTGAGCTGGTTTATGTGATGCCACTCTTGATTGTAGACCCTTCTTGATGGTAGGAAACTAGTAACCTTCTTTGTTACCAGCGCACTCATCCTTACTGCGAAGTCCTTGTTGTATTGGGATTTTAGCGTTAGATGGACTTGAGTATTGAGATTGTCGATATTGATTTCTCCAGCTCCGAATATATCTGCCCGGATGGATTTTCTTTTCAGACGTAGTTTTTGCACGACGGATTCTGTTATCAGGGAAACTTGGGATCCTGGGTCTATTACTGCTCTCACCTTGGTTTCATGTCCTGAGTCGGATTGGAGCCTCACAATTGCGGTTGCTAACAACACTTGATGTGGTTGATCATCGTAGTTCACCATAAGGGAATTAAGGTTGCCCATATGTGAAGAGTTCTGGTTTGGGGAAGATATTGCTGATTCTGGTTGTATACCAGATGTTACCATTGCAACAGTTGACTGGATTCTATCTTTATTGGGAACGTGAACTGGCTGATTGGGATAGTTGGATGTCTGAGAAATCATGCGTCTTCCTTCGGGATAGTGATGCAATAATGAATGGTGACGTTGACTACAAATCTTACAAGTGTGTTTACTCGGACACTGTGCTGTTAAATGACCATATCCTAAGCAATTTATACACAGTTTTTTAAATTTCACGAACTTCATTCTTTCTGTCTCTGCTAACTTGGAGAATTGGTGGCATTGCCGAACGCTATGGTTGTTTCGACAATAACTGCAGGTTGGGGTGGTGGTCACATGGAATGCCTGGGATGTCATCCTTGGTCTTGCTGAGAAGTTCCGAAAGGTCCTACGTGTTGTTGTTGCCTTCCCTCCAATGGCCTCTAACGTTCTAAAACGTCCTTCCAGAAACTCGCGTAGTGTGTCCCAGGTTGGTATATCAGTACTGTTGCTCACACTCTGTTCCCATAATTGGTGAGTTTCGGGCGGGAATTTTTGTACGATTATGTAAATTATCACTGCGTCCCAGCTCTCGACTTCGATGCCTAGGTTGAATAGTGCTTGCAGGCATTCGGTGGTTACGTCCATCAAGCTCCCAATCCCTTGTGCAGACTCAGCGGACAAGGTGGGTTGGTTGAATAGAAGTTTCAGCTGGGCGTTGACCAACACTCTTTTGTTATCGTACCTTGCCTTTAGGAGTTTCCAAGCTGGCTCGTAATTGTCGTTGTTGACCTGGACTTGACGTAAAAGGCCCTCAGCTTCTCCACATAGGTGTAGTTTCAAGTACTGAAGTTTTTGCGCGTTAGATAAGCTGTGGTTCTCGTGAATCAAACTCGTGTAGAGATCGTGGAAAGTAGTCCATTTTCGGTAATCTCCGGAGAACTTGTCTAAGGATATTTTGGGTAGTTTGATTAGATGCTCCTTGCTTGGGTTTGGTGTCACCTTGGGTTCTTCTACAGTGGGAGATGGACTACCATCTCTTGATGTGGGATACTCAGTTTCAAAACGAGATTCAATCGCGCCGTAATTTGTATAGAAGTATTCCTCCATTTCTTCGTATATATTCCTCGTGAAGTAGTTATTTTTTAATAGGTCGGAATCCGCAGGTTCGTCATTCCTGGCCATCAGAATCTCCGTGTGTGTTTTCTGTATATTCTGGAACAGTTTTTCAAAATCCTGAAGTCGTTTTTTATAGTAGGAAGTGGTTCGTCTGCTGGCTCCATCCTTCCGATAATTTGTGATAAACTTCTCCAGAAGCTCCTTTTGCGCGAATTGTAGTTTAATTGCCGTTTCCATATTGATTTAGTTTAGTTAGTTTAGGTCACTGGCTGCTACGATTTCCCCTTGAGGTGACGTGATCAGGCTGGATGTACGTTTTCTTTTCGGAATCCGGCTCGAAGGACCAAAATGTGCCGTGATCACCTAATTGTCACCCCTTAAAAAATCACCTTATTTATAATTCTAACTTTATTGAAAATTCTAACCTTTATACAATTAATTTCTTAAATCTATAATTCATACAATTCAACTTTAAAATTTCATATAATTCATATAATTCGTATAATATAATTGATGGTTTTCTAATAATTTCATTTATTCATTCAACAAAAACTTAACTTATATGGATATTGCCAAAAAAATTGCCTTGAAAATATTAGCTGCGTTCCTTCGTTTTCCTTGGCTGGATTCGATGTACTGGGTTACTCAAGTTCACAATTTCTCTGAGTAGATGGCGCGGACTTTGTAGAAAATTGATGGTTTCGGCTCGATTGCTGCTTGTTTCGGCTCTGCTTGGTTGTGTTGGATGTTGTCTATCACTGGTGTGCTGGTTTACGTGTTGCTGGATATAACTATGATTGATTAGCGTAAGGAGTTATATTGGGATGCTGTCTCAATTCTACAGCTTAGGATGTTGACGGTACAATACTCCGTCAACTGATTCGGATTTGATTAGCGTAAGGGGTTATATTGGGATGCTGTCTCAATTCTACAGCTTAGGATGTTGACGGTACAATACTCCGTCAACTGATTTGGATTGGGAATTATAGATTTTTAGATTATCAGGCTCAATTCTCCTGATTGGGTGAGATCACTATAGTTTTCCTAGGCTCAGTTCTCCTGGGAAAGATCGAAGTGATCTGAGTCTTTTCGCCCAAGTGCTGCGATATTTATTGGGAACATGGCCATGGGCAATTTTGGAAAGCAATTTGGTGGGGCATTGGAATTGGAATTGGATTCACTTCTTTGTGTGCGTGCCCCTTCTTATATTTATATCAGCTGTCTTATTTTGACATATCTTCTGATGGCGCATGAAACAGGTAAGGGAATATTTATTTTATGATTTTATTTATAATTAATGTATTTTTATGTATTTTCAGGAGTTTTTAGTGGGCGGAGCGATTGGTCTGCTATGTATCTTGGTTTGGGCTTACCAGGTACGTAATTTGTGTTGTTTAATTATGGTTTATAATTTGTTTACCTTCTAGATTTTCTTGGATTCGGGAGTGAAGCTATTTGGCTGGAAGAATTATTTTGGATGTCGCCGGTGTTTTTTTTTTATTAGATAAGTTTTTTGTTTTTTAATTATATAATTGAATGTATTCTTTGTGGTTCTTTTCTTGTTTATTTTCAGGTGCTGCCGCAACAACATGTATGTACAAAAATGTAACGAATTTTCTGAGAAAAACGAAGAAATCTGCTAGGTCTAGATGCAATGCATTGGTTTGAGCCTAAATATATTTTTTGAACGGAGTCACTCAAGGTGCTGTGCTTTATACCAACTAAAAGAATACACATTTACCTAAAAGATGAGCCTAATTAGGCTACTTTATGATAATTACTTTAGGAGTTATTCAAATTTCAGTAAATTAAAAAAAAAACAAAATTTTTTCCCTAATCACCCTGTATCTTAGTGGATAGTGGAGATAGCCGCCCTCTGTAGAACAATTTTTTTCTCCAAAGACATCCAGAAATCACCCCTGAAAATATTAGCCGCGTACTCCAACAAAGGATTTATTAAACTTCTGATGACCTTTACAAGTCGGGAATGATAGAATATGAGTATTTTAACTTATTAAAACGACAATATCTCAGAAATGGCAATTCCTACGAGGAAATGTATAATATATTTTTTTGTAGATAATCGCCTAATCTATAAACGTTGTAAAAACAATTTTCTGATAAGACGTACGGTTTAGCATATATTTGCAAAAAACTGATATTTTGACCTTTCACTCATTAACCATATGAAGATGAAAGACTTGTTAATTTGTACACTTTGGTCTACTGTGGAAAGAAATGGTATCCCGTAAAGCAGTTGTATTTGGAAAATAGGGTTGTCATTTGAAACAACAATTTTATATTGTGAAATCTATTTTCAATATTTGTCAGTTGTTTGTTTTGGTGATTTTTAGGAGTTATTTTATAATGAAGTATTAATAAAAAAAATCTGAGTTTTATTTGGTTCGACGTTTTTGAGGACGAAATTGATTAAATTCGTCGAAATAATATAGTTTCAACACTTCGCAGAAGAAGTTTGAGAATGGCATTAGATCCTCTAGCTATGGATGATATTTTGTAAATAGTCTCATATTAAAAGAAATACTAGTAATTCATAATAAACATATATAAAACATTACAGATTCAAAACAAATTTCCGGTTGACGAAAGAAATATTTATGAAATTGTTAGACGATATAGAACCTCATTTCATTCAATCACCACGATTAACCTCCGTACCCAATGTAATAAAACTAGCATGTTTATTACGATTTTGTGCGCAAGGAAGCTACCAAGTGAGTGTGGGCAAAGATTACAGTCTTGGGCTTGGGCAGTCAACTGTATCATAGGCCGGGTTCATGTTTGCAGTTCTGACTGCGCAGTATAAGTTTTTGCAGTTTTAAATTTAATGTTGACTTAAGAATTTCATCAAATCCATAAGCGCAACGAGTTCTGATCGGCCGACCGGCCCACAATCGATAGTTTTGGTTGTTCAACCGCCCTTCGATGTACATCCAATTTGACCGTGTATGGGGGCCTTTAGTAGACTTTGAAAATTTAACTGCGATGTCCATGAACGCTTTGCTACTACTTAGATCTAAGTCAGTTCTGCAAACATGAATCCGGCCATACATCGTAACTGAGATGACAGACATTATGGAAGAGCATGTTTGCCCCAAGTGGATTAAATTTAATTATTCCCGAGAAGAAGAGGAGGAGGCAAAGGGTTTTTTTTTAACAAAGTGGATTTTCAGGTATCATTGGGTGTATAGATGAAACCCATATTAAAATAAGGGCACCTGAGGAATACAACATTCCTATTACAACAAAAAATGCTATTTCAGTATAAATGCCATGATTGTAAGTTGAATGCAAGGTACCAATTACGAAAAATTATTGATTGTTTACTTACCCGTTTAGCCATACCGTAATTCGATAATTAATTTATGGTAAGAGCATGATCGATCCTTTTATGTAACTGTGCAATGTATTTATTAATACTTCATATATGTATGTACATATATTTATGTTCAGGTATGTAACCACAAAAAATCATCAAATATATAAATGCAAAGTATCCAGGTACAAGCCATGATGCGATGGTATGGAATGCAACCCATTAATCCTTATTTAATAGTTCCATTTCGGAGCACAGAATCACACACAAGCTCGAATCCTTATAGAGCAAACAATTGGGCTGCTAAAAACAACTACTGAACACCATATTATAATTTATACCAAAAATAGTTAAAAATAAAACAGCCTTCATGGCATATCACATAAAAAACAGCCTTCATGGCATCTTACAAAATAAAGAGTCTAGTACTTATGAAAAATAAGTTACAAAGTTATTCCTTGTTTTATAAGCTCTAGTAGTTCCATTTTCAGTTTCAGCTTCGTCTTTCTATCGTTTTGTTTCTGTTCTTGTACAGTCTTGTATACTTTGAATTTTTCTTTTTTTAAATTAATCACTTCTTGGTGCTTATCCTTTTTTAAATGGGTGTTTCTCTGTAAACTGGTAAATTTTTGAAAGAAATCTGTCCCAGCAATTTTTTTACGTGAATACGAAAAAAACCTATACAATTAAATTGATATCTAACTGGTGATAATAAACAGTAAGGGACCCAAATATATTTGTTTTATTTTAGGAATTACACCGTTCTACAAATCTTGACTTTAAAAAAATCCATTCTTATTCGTTTGCACTTTTTTGAGCTCCGATTTTTTCTGATTTTAATGGTTTTTTTCGTTTTTTCATGGCACCCTCAGTTTTTTTGTTATTAACAAAAAATGGTTTTTACTTTTATTTGATATAATCGAAAATTTTTCGAATATTCGAAATATTTTTCCGTTGCACCTAACAGTCCCTGTAAACGTTCTCTGCGTGTACGCGACATGTTACGCCGTAGTGCCGCGCGGTCGCATTCTTTTAAAGAATTTTTTAAGTGTGACCCCGGTTGAGTTCCATTTTCAAATTTTCACTGTTTCCTTAGAATTTAAAGGGGAACACGATGATATTTTTTCCAAAATTTTAAGTTGGTGAGTTGAAGACGAAAAGCGGTAATGAAACTTTATAAACAAATTAATAATAATTTATTATCACCAAACTCAAATTTGATTTATACCACTACATAGAGTGACTCGATATCTTCAAAATCGACCTGTTTCATTTTTTGTACGACTGATGGTTTCGACGATACAGGAATTTGAAAGGTCGGCCGAGGGTCGTTTTTTGAAATTTCTTGCAACTTACAACCGTCTATATCTTCTGAAAAAAAAAAATCCCAAATTTTTTTCGCGAGACACGCTTTTCATTATTTCATGTGTAGAATATGCCTGCCAAATTTCAAAAAAAGCGGAATCATCAATTTTTATTACGCGTTCGGTTTGACATGGAATGATCCATATGCCGCTTCCAACATGTCAGTCAACTCCAAAGTGTCCGCGGCATAAGCCCGGCCAGTGACCAAACCACAAGAAAAATCTGAAATAATTCAACTCTACATAATGGTGAATTTGTATTCCTATAATGAGATAAAGCAAAGTCTGTGCGACAACGTAGCGAACATGCCAGAAAATCTATGAAGTAAGTATAGCTCAGTGCAATTAGTCCAAAAAAGGGCATGAAATTGCATTTCATGATGGTCAAAATTTTTTTTTTGGAATTTGTTGGGGTATATCTGACAATGTTAAAACCAAGTTTGTGGGGTCGCAGTGTGATGGGAAAAGCCGCCATCTTGAAAAAGAGGTAGAGGTCGTTTATACCAAATAACTCGCTTGTGTGCAAGGATAGCTGAAAATGATGATTCTTAGCTACTATTTCCCATTATTATAATTTTCCAATGTAGTTAAATAACCCAAAATATAGATAATTCAGGGGGTTACATAAAATTCTAATTCATCCGACACGCGAAACTGGCTGGAAGCGAGCTATTCGTCGAGAAGTGTCACAACCTCCGCTGTTGACTTTTCACCCGTGATGTCGCGGACATGAAGCGACATAGAGTTTCGGTCAATAGCCCATTTGAAAGATATTTTAATACCCGTATTTCTGCTGTTTACTACTTTTTCATAAGAGCAACAGTTAAGGAGATATTCAAGAAAAATGGCGTTATTAGTTATTTCAGGCACGTGAAGTGCGAACTTTGGCGTTGGATTACTCGCAAACTATACAAGCGAGAACGATGACTAATGGCTTATTCTAAAGGTAATCACTAGCACTATAAGTTTGGTAATCGGCATTAACCCACCCAAATTAATATCTTACGAGATAATCGCAAAAAACTGCATTCAACCTCAACCACC
The DNA here is from genome assembly GCA_949987705.1 of Thereva unica. Classification (NCBI taxonomy): domain Eukaryota; kingdom Metazoa; phylum Arthropoda; class Insecta; order Diptera; family Therevidae; genus Thereva; species Thereva unica. The sequence continues at coordinate 49,246,707 of OX465285.1, forward strand.
CGAACTTTGAGACAAATTAACTTACAGACCTCGTTAAGGGCTCATTTTGTAGATAATTTTATTCTCTAATGACTTTGTATTGATCATTTTCAGCTATCCTTGCACACAACCGAGTTATTTGGTATAAACGACCTCTACCTCTTTTTCAAGATGGCGGCTTTTCCCATCACACTGCGACCGCACAAACTTGGTTTTAACATTGTCAGATGTACAAATTCCAAAAAAAAAAAATTTGGCCATCATGAAATGCAATTTGATTTACTAATTGCACTGAACTAGTCTGGTAGTTCACTGGAAGCGTATTCCAAAGTCTAGTAGAGGTTCCGCCAAAAGAGTTGATGCCGGAGCGCGCAGCTGGGGAAATTAAAGCTGCACCTGCTATCGCCGTAAAATAACAAGGTAAATTAAATATTTTAAGGTATTGAAAGTGGTTGTAATATGCAAAGATGTGGTTGTCGAAAACATGGTTTAAAGTGGAGAATTTGTGCAGTAAGTATCATGAAAACTGTTTAAATAGAGACAACGAAATATTAGAAGGAATGAGTAATTCAGACGAGCTTATTGATGAAGAGCTAGCATAGTTTTGAATTTGAAATTTCGATCGATGAGGAAGAAAATTCTCAATGCAAAACACCTATATTTAATTAAAAACATTAATTGTTCACATTTCTTAGTTTTAAAAATCAATACCAACACCTGCCCGCTATTAATTTTTTTTTTCGGAAAAGCTATCGACTATATGCTAGTTTTCGTTATTGGTTGTCAACATTATTTTCCATATTTTTGAAAATGGGTGATGATAACAAAGAGAAGTAAGTTTTTGGTGATTAATAAAAAAATTTGGTGAACTTTAAGTTTAAATCAATAACTTATCATTTTTTTTAATTTTATTTTATAACTAGTAAAAAGTGGAGCAGAAAGGAAGTAAAATCATTAATAATTACTCGTTTGAAATACGAGGAAGAGTTTACAAAGGGACGCCAAAAGAAATCCGTGCTATGGAAAAAAATAGAACAGGAGTTGGGAAATCTCTATCCGTCTAGCAAATTTTCCAAAGAAGAGGCTCAAAGGAAATTTATTAATTTGTACCCAACGTATAGAAGAATAAAGCAAAGATATAAAAAAAAATTTTAAAAACCGACTTCAGAAAAAAACCCGCGATGCACAAAAAAGGATGAAATAATTGTTTGTAATTCTTAACAACATCAATCCAATAAGAATGGATCTATAAAGAAGAATCACTTTTGAAGACGGTGCTAACACATGTGGGTGATATATTAAGGGCATAAGTCTAACAAAGAAATGTGAACAATTGCCGAAGCAAGAGTTAGTGCAATCAAAGTCAACTACTACCTGGCACCGTCTTCAAAAGTGATTCTTCTTTCTAGATCCATTCTGATTGGGTTGATGTTGTTAAGAATCACAAACAATTATTTCATCCTTTTTTGTGCATCGCGGGAATGGTTTTTTTCTGAAGTCGGTTTTTAAATGTTTTTTTATTTCGTGCTTTTTAGTCCATTCATTTTTTAATATTGCCTGTCATTGCAAGGAGCCAACGTTTTTACGACGCCACATAGCGAAGTGTATTCTACTTGCCACACCTTTTAATTTGATACCCATGTCTGGGGTCGGGGAGCGCAATTGCAAAATTTGATTGCAGATTGTATTGTCATGCAAACTATACGTATGTGCAAAATTTGCAGTTGATCGGTTATATGGAACTGGGTCAAAATCAAGTTGCAAGATTTGTTTACACTATACACACATACAGATCAAGATAATGTAAGGCATATAAAAAGTTAAGTTGCCATTGATATCGGGGAAATTAAATGTAAACAATAAACTTCTTTGATTCTTCATCCACGTCATGGTATATTTATTTATTCGATATAAACAATAGTTTTTTGAGCTGCAAATTTCGCCATAATTTCGTTCTTATCGGCTTTTGTTCTGGAAGCAAATTTACAGACGCATTCACGTCGAAAACTTGTTTGATATGGAACAAAATTCCCCGAAGGAAATTAAAAAATAATTATTTTGTCGATATATAGAAAAAAAAGCACCGCGAGCCCTTGGGATCGAACTCGCACCCCACAGATCCCACAAACAAGAATACTTGTCTCTAGCCGTTTGCGCTATGTCAAGTACTATCGGCCGCTGACCAATATGTTAATAAATCATTTCAGAAAGAAGAAAAAGAGAAAAAGAAAAAAACCGGCTGCCCCGACCGGAATAGAACATGCAACGCTGAATTGAGGATCCGACGCTCTACCCACTCCCCCATCGGCCTGCTGCCAGATTTAGAACAAGAAAGTAATTTGTTCGCTGCACATGAAATGTTTAGGTTGAACTTTAACAGGTTGAATTTTAACAGTTTAACTTCGAACTCCGTTATCAGAATTTAGAAAAAATTTAACGGGACCACCGTGCGAAGCTCCCCCTTCAAATGAACCAAAAAAAAGCAAAAAAGTTATTGGGTTACAAACAGGGATCGTAACTGTTATAACTTATATTGAAAAAATCAGAAAATAATCATTATTTTGAAACTTATATGATATAAAACAACAGTAACAGTTAAATTTTACCAAAAATATTTAAAGTTATTTTTAACTATTATCTTTGACTAGTATTGTTTTAAATCTTTTAAAATTGTTATTAAAGATTTTTTTCTTTTTTTGTTCGAAATAATAATTAAAATTGACTTTTATTTTTAAAATCAAAAATAACTGTTAAAAAAGACTTTTATTTTTTTCGGTCTTGCATAAAAGTCTTTCTAAGATTTTTATTTTTCCAGTTTTTTCTATAAAAGTCTTTGAAGACTTTTATTTTCAAAATATAAAAATAAAAGTCTTTTGCTGAAAACAGATAAATAGTCCATTCAAACCGTTAAGAAAATCGAACCCTAAAGGTTTTTGGGGTCGCTGATCACGAAAATCGGGGTCCTGCGGTCCTAAAACATGGGCGTCACCCTTAAAAATGCAAAAAACACCCCTTTTTAGGGGTTTTTCGCGATTATTTCGATAATAATGAAAACTAATGCAATGAAATACACTTTTTTTAATATTTATTTGCGAAGGTGGTTGATTTGTACTAAATAAACGCGAACTTTATGATAAGGGGTGATCCTAAAGGGTTGAAACCACCCCTAAATAGGCTACAAATAGAAAAAATTGTAAAAAAAATTTTCTTCAAGTATATGCTTCAAATACAATTGTGGGCGTACTGTCAGGCAAAACTAAATTATTTTCAACCCTTAAGGGGTTAAAACTACCCCCACAATTATAAAAATCAACTTTATATAAAAAAAATTAGAAAATTTTTTTGTTTTTTGCTTTTTGCTTGAAATTTGGTTCAAAAGGTATTATCAGCCATAAATTTATTATTTTAAACCCTTAAGGGAGTGAAACTACCCCTGCATTAAAATTGTAATTGAAAAAAATTGACATTTATTGTTTTGCATTAAAATTTTATTTTCCATTTTTATTCATTGAAACATTTGGAAAATTTCACTTTAAACCCTTTTTTAAAGGGGTTAAACCACCCCTAAACCGAAGCAAAATAAAAAATACATGGAGAAATATTTCTTTTCGTGGAATTTTTAAATAAAGTCAAAATGCAGGATAAAAACGACAATCACATAATAATTGGAAATATGTACCCTAATGTATTTGAGTTACTTCTGAATAATGGGGTGTTCCGTTTTTTTACAATGACATTTAGGCAAGTCAGTCTTTTGCTGAAAACAAATAAAATAGCTATCGTAGTTCGAAAATTACACTATAAAAACAATTGTGATATTGTGCTTAAAGCCTAGCACGTTGATCAGGCTATAGAAATTCTAACTAAAACTATGTAAAAAATGATTTATTAGGTGGATAAATTGGTGCGGCTGATTTTATATTTTTGAATTTTTTGGTTCCCTGTATAATTTCTACTTAAATTAGTAGTTTGGTAACCCCATTTCACTGCGTTAGGGGATGAATTTCGAAAAATCGATTCTTAGTGAATGTCCACGTCATTATAGAGATGCACTGTCAAAATTAAAGCCCTTCAGCTCCAGCGGTTTGGGTTACCCCATTTAACCCCCTTAGGGGATTAATTTCAAAAAATCGCCATGGATGTCCACGTCATTAAAGGGATGCACTGTCAAAATTTCAGCCCTATAGCTCCAGCGGTTTGGGTAAACCCTATTTCACCCCCTTAGGGGATGAATTTCGAAAAATCGCTTTAATAGTGGATGTCCATGCCATTATAGGGATGCACTGTCAAAATTTCAGCCCTATAGCTTTAACGGTTTGGAGAAACCCCATTTCACCCCCTTCGGGGATGAATTTCGAAAAATCGCTTTTTAGTGGATGTCCACGTCATTAAAGGGATGCACTGTCAAAATTTCAGCCCTATAGCTTTAACGGTTTGGAGAAACCCCATTTCACCCCCTTAGGGGATGAATTTCGAAAAATCGATTTTTAGTGGATGTCCACGTCATTAAAGGGATGCACTGTCAAAATTTCAGCCCTATAAGCTCCAGCGGTTTGGGTAAACCCCATTTCACCCCCTTCTTAGTGGATGTCCACATCATTATAGGGCTGCACTGTCAAAATTTCAGCCCAGTAGCTCCAACGGTTCGGATAAACCCCATTTGAGCCCCTTAGGGGATGAATTTCGAAAAATCGCTTCTAAGTGGATGTCTACGTCATTATAGGGATGCACTGTCAAAATTTCAGCCTTATAGCTCCAGCGGTTTTGAGTTGACCCTATTTCACCCCCTTGAGTTGATCGTGTGGACCGAAAGGGTCGAACCCACATCCCAACTAGTTTCTATTTGTAGCCGATTTAGGGGTGGTTTCAACCCTTTAGGATCACCCCTTATCATAAAGTTCGCGTTGATTTAGTACAAATCAACCACCTTCGCAAATAAATATTAAAAAAAGTGTATTTCATTGCATTAGTTTTCATTACTATCGAAATAATCGCGAAAAACCCCTAAAAAGGGGTGTTTTTTGCATTTTTAAGGGTGACGCCCATGTTTTAGGACCGCAGGACCCCGATTTTCGTGATCAGCGACCCCAAAAACCTTTAGGGTTCGATTTTCTTAACGGTTTGAATGGACTATTTATCTGTTTTCAGCAAAAGACTTTTATTTTTATATTTTGAAAATAAAAGTCTTCAAAGACTTTTATAGAAAAAACTGGAAAAATAAAAATCTTAAAAAGACTTTTATGCAAGACAGTCTTTTTTAACAGTTATTTTTGATTTTAAAAATAAAAGTCTTCCCATAAGAGTTTTGGAAGACTTTAAAAATAAAAAACAAAAATAAGAGTTTTTAATGACCTAAAACTTTTTTAGTTAAATATAACTGTTATTGTTTATTTAAAAAATTTAAATTAATTTTAACTATTAAACTTGACTTTTATAATAAAAGTCTACAATTTAAAAGTAACCCCACCACCGCGTAGAACTCGCTACTCTGAGTATCCAGTATAAATTTTATGCAGATCAGACAACATTTACTATTTGATTTTTTAAGTCAAAAATACAAATATAACAGTTATTTACGATCCCTGGTTACAAAGTTATGCGTGAACAGGACCACAAAATACCTACACGTCGAATTGAGTAACCTCCTCTTTTTTTGAAGTCGGTTAAAAAAAGTGGCAACGAAGCTACGTACTTTGAAGATTTCGATGAAGTGTATGGAACCAAGCATTCTGTCGATGTACCAGAGGAAAATTTGCTAAGTTCACTGACTCCAACTATAGAAGCAACAAACTCGGTTTCATCGGATGTATTTCACAACGAAGTGGAAGAAATTTGTAGTCCTATACCAAAGAAACGTTGCAAAACAACAAAACCGGAGACAGAGGATATTGTGAAGCTATTAAAGTAAGAAGCAACAAAAGATGAAAAAAGGTATTAGGAACTTATAGTCCTTGAAAAGCAAAGGTTGGAGATTGAAAAGCAAAGAATGGATGATGTAAGAGAAATGAAGGATATTTTGAGACAATTTTTAGATAAATCTTCTTAAGAACCGGTTGATTGACTGACTGAAGTGATTTTTTTATTATTAATTTAGTCGCTGGATTATGTTGTTTTTTTCTTTTCTGTGCTTTTTAAATTTTTGGAAAATAAAAGTATTGTTTCGTTTAGAACTTGTTTAACTAATATTGAGTAATAATAAATACAAAATTAAATTTATATTTTTTAACTAACTACAAAATTTAACACATAAAGAGATTTACTAAATAATTCCTTTTTTCAACACCTTCAGGATTTGCATTGTTAGGACTCTCATTAGCCTCATCAACGTTTGCATCCAACGTACTTGCAAATACTTCAGTGTCAATGTTGTTGATCTTTTCTTTATCCACAATGAAATTGTGCAGAATTACACAAGTAAACACAACACTTCATCAGCCATATTTTTCTCAAATTTAAGTACTCCAGTATTTGGAACTTCTTCTTCAATATTCCAAAAGTTTGTTCGATACAAACTCTTGTAGAACTATGTGTCACATTAAAAGTAATTTGCTGTGTTGTTAGTGCCCCATTATCTTTAAAAGGGACTAATAAGTATGATTTCAATGGGTAAGCAGAGTCCCCGAGCAAATGTGATCCTTGCGCTAAAGTTATGGATCCTGATTCTAGCGCTGTTCCCAAAGGACTGCGCCTCCACACATTAGCGTCGTGACAACTTCCTGGACACCCAAAAAATATATCCAAAAATTTAAAGTTGCTGTCACATATAGCCTTCGAATGTAATTTATTAAAATATTCTTATCATCACAAGTTTGCATTAAAATTTACCTGTAAGATAATTGAATGGTAACCTTTCCTATTGTAGTAACTAGCTGAATCTTTTTTCGGTGCAGGAATCTTTATGTGTGTCCCATCTACACACCCGATTACAAAAGGAAAATGCCGAGTTCTCAAGTTCTGGAAATCCTCCATGATTTTCATTTGGTCAGTTAATGAATATGGCCACATTACTTGATTTTTCATTGTTGCACAAATATATTTTATAGTCTTCACAAAGATATTATAAGCTGTTCCTTTCGCAATTCCAAAACGGTCGCTAAGAATGCGAAATTGTGTTCTATTTACTAGTCGCCAAATCGTAATATATAAGTATTGAGTTAATGTATAACTTGTTCTCCCGCGGATATAATTTTTCCAATTAGGTTGTAATTCGTTTTGCAACTTCTATTAAATTAAACTAATTATACAGCGTAATTGATATTACAAATTACTTTATACTCACTAAAAATGTTGAACGTTGCATCATAAAATGAGACCTAAAAACGTCGTCATGATATTTATCTATTATTTTAAAATAGTTATTTATTTTTGGTATTTTTCTTTTTTTTTCTTTTTATTTTGGCAAGAATACTTATAAGTTTTTTTCGTGATTGCATTTTTTTTACAAGATATTTCGTTAAATTGTTTCCTCTTACTTCTGCATTTTCAATTAAAAAATGTATTACAGTAGTTTTTAATACAGCATCCATCGCGGTTCACTATTTTAAAAATCCAGAAAGTAACACAACAACAAAACTTCGTCGTAAAATCAATCAGTATTCCGGAATGTCAAAGCATCACAACATGACACAATCAAATAACGCAGCATCACTGCCTTAACAATGTCGCAACACTGCACGATCATGATTAATTTTTGAACTCACCCATACTTCGTGAATTCAACGAGACAAAATCAGATTCTCTCTTTACGATAAAGTATGCAGAACAGAAAAGGAAAGAAAATTGAATCAGCTGTTTTCTTTCATAAATCAAAACAAACGAGCAAATATGCACCAATACATTAAGTTTATTCCCATATAAACTCATAAAAGTTTAGCTGTTTAGTATAAAACGCGTATAAAAATGTTGCATTCTCTTTCTGATAGCCAGACATCGTCATTTGAAGAACTTTTGCATATACATAGCTATTCGCCTTCCACTCATTAACTATATGAAGATGAAAGACTTGTTAATTTCTAGACTTTGGCGTATTCGAGCGGCTACGCGCTTCGGCTACATAAGCGGCTACACGCGGCTATGCGCGACAGATCCAACATAAAGAATTTCATACAAACATCGTCCACTGCAAGCGGCTTTGAGCGGGCGGCTATAGGCGTATTCGAGCGTGCCGCGCGAATCCAAATTAATTTGGATCGGTCGCGCGTAGCCGCTCGAATCAGGAAATAATTTTCTACAAATAGTACAGGAAAAATAGTAAAAATAGCGGAAATGATTGGGTACAGGCTGAAAATTGGCACAGAGCTTCCTTTTAGGGTTCTCAATAAGGGGTTATAAATTCTACCGATTTTATACCCCGGGAAGCTAATTTTTAGGGGGTTTTAGGGTCAATATATCAGTTTTTTTGCAAATACATCTGAAACCGTAAGTCCTCTCATAAAATAATGCTGACAAAGTTTGTAGATCATGCGATTATCTACAAAAAAAGCTATTACACATTTTCCCGTACGAATTGCCATTCAAGAGATACCACCGTTTTAAAGATTTAAAATACTCACGACTTAGGTTCTCAGGCGTTCAAGTTGGACTACCTTGTTAATTTTTTTAGGGGTGATTCCTGGATGTATTTGCCGAAAATATTGTTCTAGACAGAGGGTTAACTACTAAAATAATACAGGATGTTTACGAAAAAAAATGTATTTTGTTTTAATTTATTTAGAGTTGAATAACTACTTTACTAATTATCGTAAAGCAATATACTTAGACTCATATTTCAGGTAGTTGCAGAAACCGTTTTTTTGCGAAATGGATAATTTGGAGTTATTAAATAATTTGGCGTTATTAGCGAAATTGGTAGAAGATGTGAAAAAAATATAAAGAAAACCTAGATCATATTGTGTAAGAAAAATAAATAGAGACAATAAAAAAACAGTTTTGAACTAATTCAATCAGTTCTTCAAACTATTGTTAATTTCCATTTTTTTAATTTATTGGACGCTTTCCCAGACTCGATTTGTTTACCTTTTACAAATGTCAAAACGTCTTAAGGCTATTATAGCTGAGCTTACGATTTGACAGATAATTAACCAGTCTTAAGAGAATTTGACGAAGAATCTTATGAAGTCTTAAGATCATTATAGTTAGGGCTTTATGCTTAACTTACAGTGAAGAGAAGCGCGTTTAATTCTATATCTCAGAAACTATGCATTTTACGACAAAAATGTATATAATCTGTTTTGTATATAAATAAGTTATTTAACTTTTTCATTCAGAAAAGTTGTCTATAAAGTCAATATGTTCGGAGTTATAGTGCCTCAAACTTAATATATCACTTTCTTTGAACTATATTTCGTTAATGGCTAACAGGCCATGAAAATATCCTTCCCTTCCTTTTGTGCGACATTTATTATATTGAGATAAATTCCGCAATGCGGTAATTACTGCACTGAGATTTGAAACCGTATATTTATGCGGCATTTACCGCAAGGTATGATGCCGTAAATATAAGCAAGTTTAACAAAATGCGTTCTAGTGAAGAAAAAGTGCCTGTAATTTGGTATTTTTTAAGGAAACCTTTTAATTTTTTTTTAAATTCATTTTTGAATTTTTCAATAAACGCTTCCGATCAAGCCAAACCTCAAAATGCAACACGCTGTAAATATTGCAATGAAGGAAGACGTTTCTATCTCTTTGCGATATCTCGTTCATGTTGCAGTGCAATATTTCGATTGGTCACATTGATGTGAGGCAGCAACAGCACTCTGCGTGCTTCTCAAATCGGATCATGCAATATTTGTTGCATTGCAGTAAATGTCGCACAATGCAATAAATGTCGCACAAGTGTGCGGCCCGCCTAAGACTTAAAGAACACACAATTATCTATAATTTTTGTTATAATTATTTTTTACGTAGGACTAATATTTCACGAGTTATAATGCGTTAAGTGTCGAAAAACGTAAATTTACAAGTAGTTTTTTGCCAATATCTTCTTAATTACACATTTTATTGCAAAATTGAAAATTTATTGAAAAATTTTTACATTCTGAAATTAACTAATAAAAAGTCCTTGCCTTTTTTCTAGCCTCCACTGTTAGGTAAAAATTCATTCTTGCGCGAGAATGAAAAATTAAATGGAAGCAAATTTCTCCAAGAAATATTTGATGTTATGTGCATGAGCGAAAAGATCTCTCTCTTCTCTCTGAATTCTTATACGAAAACTATTTCGTATACGCAAAGAAACATGCCAAAGGACTTTCGAGAAGCAGGATTTGAATTGCTTCCCTTGTCTGTTCATTAGAACCACTGACATATAGGAATCACTGACATATAGTAATAGACTGCTGATTGACGATGCTGAATGGCACCATTTTTCTCCAGAAATAGAAAACCTTTTTTATGCAAACAAAAAATTTTTCTTCGAATTTAGGAGAAAATAAGTGATAAGATGTTTGTTATAATTAACGGAAATAAATTTCCATCACTCATTTTTATTTATTAGCAGTTTTTTCATTAAATAAATGTATTTATTCCAAAACCGTGACGGTTATTTCCCCTGTTTAACGAAGTTTTCAAAATAGCTCAAGAGTGAGACAGAAGAACGAAAACTATTCCTGTCTATTTTTTTCTAATTATGTTTATATCGCTGACATGCGCTGACGATTACAGTTCATTGGAATTTAACGTGGGAGCGAGGCAGGAATAGTTTTTGGTGCCATTTTTTTGTATGGACCCACTCAATGGATGGAGTTCACTTCAGGACTCGCGAGGTGTTTAGGTGTCTCAAAGAACTCGACGCCAACAAATCCACTGGTCCCGACAAAATCCCCCCTATGGTACTTAAAAAATGTGCCTCACCTTTGGCTAAACCTCTGCGCAAACTTTTTGCCCTGTCTTACTTCTCCGGAGTGTATCCCGACTCTTGGAAACTAGCTCATGTTCAGCCAATCCCAAAAAAAGGTGAAGCCAGCGACCCCTTAAACTACCGCCCAATAGCAATTACTTCTGTTCTCTCCAAAATCATGGAGACAATAATCAATAAAAGGCTGATAAAAGGCTAGAATCCAACCAAATTATACACGACAGGCAATACGGCTTCAGATCTAAACGGTCTACTGGCGATCTGCTTGTGTGTTTAACCGAGCGTATCAACCAAAGCATTCACAGCTTTGGTGAGTCTAGCCTAGTTGCTCTAGATATATCAAAGGCTTTTGACAGAGTATGGCACCCAGCTCTGTTGAATAAACTCCAAGCTATTGGTATACACTTAGTTCTAAGGAACTGGATTAAGAGCTTTCTTTCATGCCGTTCAATCAAGGTAGTATTGGATGGCGTCGAATCCAACCCCCACGCCATTTCGGCCGGAGTTCCCCAGGGGTCAATTCTTTCACCTGCACTTTTTCTAATCTTCATTAATGATCTGCTCTCAATCCCCTCCAACCCACTTCACTGCTTCGCTGATGACGGTACTCTGAATTTCTCTTACTCCTTCGACAATATAAGACAAGCACGTGCCAGACCTTGTCTTTACCACCGTCAACTGATGTCGGCTTCGATCAACCGGGATATCGAATCGATTCTTCATTGGGGCGAAATGAACCGCGTCGAATTCAATGCCACAAAAACGAAGCACTGTCTGATCTCCAACAAAAATTGTACCGACCTTCCTCCTGTCTCGGTGGATGGAGAGAATCTAACGGCTGACTCAACTCTCAACATCCTAGGGGTAACTTTAACGGAGCATCTGCGATGGAACGATCACATATTCCAAATCGCCAAACAAGCCTCCCAATGCCTTGGATTTCTCAAGAGATGCAAGTTCCTCCTCCAGCCAGCCGCATTGGCTACAATATACAAATCCTACATTCGGCCGCGCCTCGAATACAACTCACATATCTGGGCAGGCGCCCCAAAAACCACCTTGGCTTGTCTCGACAAGGTGCAAAATCGTGCCCTCAAACTCATTGGTGATGGCCCCTTTCGCGCCTCCATAGACACCTTGAGCCACCGTAGGAATGTAGCAGCCCTCTCCATACTTTATCGCTATTACCATGGCGACTGTTCCACCGAAATTCAGGACCTCCTGCCTGCACGGCAATACTTTTCCCGCAACACAAGACTAGCCCGCTCGGCTCACCCCCATACCCTACAGCCCCCTCGTTCACGCACAATACGGTTCAGAGGTTCGTTTATGAATAAAACAACTCGATTGTGGAATGATCTCCCGCAGTCGGTATTTCCGAACTCGTACAACATCTTAGAGTTCAAACGTGAGGTTAATCCTCATTTTCTTCTACACCCTCCAGACCCCCTCTAACCTTTCCTATTCTCCTCTATTCTTCAAACCAAGCTACTACTAGACATTGCACCATGAACTGAACGACATGACGGACTGGTAGTACAAAGGGTTACACCTAAGCTTGGTTTTTTCATATATAAAAAAAAAAATGGGATTTTGCTCATTTAGCAGTCCATTACTATATGTCAGTGATAGGAATGGACTGCTGATTGAGAATGCTGAATGGCACCATTTTTCTCCAGATACAGAAAACCATTTTTACGTAAACAAAAAAAAATTTTCGAATTTAAGATAAGTGATAAAATGTCTGTAATAATTACTAGTAATATATTTCCATCACTCATTTTTATTTGCCAGCAGTTTTTCCATTAAATAAATGTATTTATCTCAAAACTGTGACGGTTATTTCCCCTGTTTAACGAACTTTTCAAAATAGCTCAAGAGTGAGACAGAAGAACAAAAACTATACGTGTCTATTTTTCTCTAATTATGTTTACATTGCTGACATGCGCTGACGATTATTACAGTTCATTGGAATTTAACGTGGAAGTGAGGCAGCAATAGTTTTTGGTGCCACTTTTTTGTATGGGATTTTGTTCATTTAGCAGTCCATTACTATTCAGTGATTAGAACGCACTTCTATGCTTACTTGTAAATGAAGAGGGAAGTGGAGATGGGAAGTGGAGATGGGAAGTCTCAAGGAACGTTTGTTCCTGCGACCAGTGCCAAGGGAAGCAATTCAGATTTTACATCCGTACCAAGTTTTTTTCAGAATAATTTGAGTATATTTCTTGTTGGATGAGAGCGGAGAGAAGTTTTCCAATACGATTGGAGGGAATTCAATTTTTTTCTAAAAGCAATGAATATATGTATATGGAAATGAACAATGTTGTTTGAATTGAATGGCTTAATAGTTTGTGGTAAAGGCAGTGTTTTTAGATTAATTAAATTAATTAAAATATCAAGGCAAGCGGTAGTTTGCCGAGTTCGTAAGGGCAAACAGCTAATGCCTTATTTACGTCTAAACATAGAAAACAAGGTGTTTTTTTTATAAAATTATGCGATTATGTACAGTAAAATTTTGAAATACCAAATGCCGAGTTCGTAATCGTAATTTATTTCTAAAAATATGGCATATTCTTTACAAGTTAGTCAAATCCAGCACTGTTGATGTCAAATAGTATTCCCTATCATTTCGATGATTAACAAAAAGTGAACGCATGGTACGCGTCTCAAGAGGGCGGATTACCAGTTTCTTCACAACCCCCTCGACATGCTTATCCAATGAAATGGTATAATAAGTAGAATACAATAAGCTATGTCTTTATATCCATGGCGGCCGTCTCAAGAGGGCGGACTACCATTTCTTCACCACCACCTCGACATAGGTATCTATTGAAAGGGTATCTTAAGTAGAAGACAATAAGCAATATAGTATAGTCAATATCTGGTTAGATCCACCGAGGCCACCTCAAGAGGACGCATTACCATTTTCTTCACAACCCCCTCGACATGGGTATCAAATGAAAGGGTATGATAAGTAGAATACAATAAGCAATATAATATATTCAATAAATAGTTAGATCCACCGAGGCCACCTCAAGAGGACGCATTACCATTTTCTTCACAACCCCCTCGACATGGGTATCAAATGAAAGGGTATGATAAGTAGAATACAATAAGCAATATAATATATTCAATAAATAGTTAGATCCACCGAGGCCACCTCAAGAGGACGTATTACCATTTTCTTCACAACCCCGTCGACATGGGTATCCAATGAAAGGGTATGATAAGTAGAATACAATAAGCTATGTCTTTATATCCATGACGGCCGTCTCAAGAGGGCGGACTACCATTTCTTCACCACCACCTCCACATAGGTATCAATTGAAAGGGTATCTTAAGTAGAAGACAATAAGCAATATAGTATAGTCAATATCTGGTTAGATCCACCGAAGCCACCTCAAGAGGACGCATTACCATTTTCTTCACAACCCCCTCGACATGGGTATCAAATGAAAGGGTATGATAAGTAGAATACAATAAGCTATGTCTTAATATCCATGGCGGCCGTCTCAAGAGCGCGGACTACCATTTCTTCACCACCACCTCGACATAGGTATCAATTGAAAGCGTATCATAAGTAGAATACCATAAGCGATATAATATACTCAATATCTGGTTAGATCCATGGCGGTCATCTCAAGAGGGCGGATTACCATTTTCTTCACAACCCCCTCGACATGGATATCAAATGAAAGGGTATGATAAGTAGAATACAATAAGCAATATAGTATATTCAATAAATAGTTAGATCCACCGAGGCCACCTCAAGAGGACGTATTACCATTTTCTTCACAACCCCCTCGACATGGGTATCAAATGAAAGGGTATGATAAGTAGAATACAATAAGCAATATAGTATATTCAATAAATAGTTAGATCCACCGAGGCCACCTCAAGAGGACGTATTACCATTTTCTTCACAACCCCGTCGACATGGGTATCAAATGAAAGGGTATGATAAGTAGAATACAATAAGCTATGTCTTAATATCCATGGCGGCCGTCTCAAGAGCGCGGACTACCATTTCTTCACCACCACCTCGACATAGGTATCAATTGAAAGCGTATCATAAGTAGAATACCATAAGCGATATAATATACTCAATATCTGGTTAGATCCATGGCGGTCATCTCAAGAGGGCGGATTACCATTTTCTTCACAACCCCCTCGACATGGATATCAAATGAAAGGGTATGATAAGTAGAATACAATAAGCAATATAGTATATTCAATAAATAGTTAGATCCACCGAGGCCACCTCAAGAGGACGTATTACCATTTTCTTCACAACCCCCTCGACATGGGTATCAAAAGAAAGGGAATGATAAGTAGAAAACAATAAGCGATTTAGTATACTCAAAATATATTTAGATCCACGGCGGTTATTTCAAGAGAGCGGATAACCATTTTTTTTACATAGCCCATCGACATGGGTATCTAATTAAAGGTAATCATAAGTAGAACACAATAAGCGGTATAGTGTACTCAATATACCGTAAGAGCCACGGCGGTCATCTGAAGAGGCCCGATTACCATTTTCTTAACATACCACTCGACATGGGTATCAAATGAAAGGACGACACAATAAGCGACATAACTGAAACATTTGAGTCAGTAATGCAGGTTTATGTTGTTTATTATCATTAGTACTTTTAGTTTGCTCCCGGACAGGTTTATGTAGCATTGTGCAGACTCACATTCTTGGATTGGATTCAATTTTGATCCATCTAGTGTTAAAGTAATTCTTGAAGCAATAGTTGAATACAATTGGCTAAGAGAAAAATATCGTCCAGATTTACCAAACATTATATTTAAAAAAAATTCGTCTCTGCCAGTTATTGATAAAAGGTGGAATGCAATCTCGGAGGTTTCGAATATACAAGGTACTTTTACTAATGACGCTGTAAATTTTGGAAATGTTCGGGGCTACCAAATTTGCATGGTGCTTCGTGTTATGCTAACGCAGCCCTGCAGTGCATTTTTAATTGTTCTACTATAAAAAAGGAGTTGTTAAAATTACCAGAAAATCACATGTTATACAAGACATTGCTAAATTATTTATCAGTTCAAAAAAATGTAGACGTCCGTCCACTTAAGAATTTTTTAAATACACAAATATATGGAACACATTTTCACCAAGACGTTTGTCAAGTGATTTATTTAATAAGACAGGAAATATTAGAAATATCGTTGAACATAATGTAAGATATACAACAACATGTCTCAATCCAAACTGTATATTTACAAGTGCAACTGTGGAAACAAATATAATGATTTCGTTATCAGTAACGATTGCTTAACGAGATACTGTAAGTCTTCAGCAACTTATTGATCATGAATTTGGAAAACGAGAAACCCTGAGTGGTCAATGTAAAAATTGTTGGTACACTCAAAAGATTCGTAAATCGGAAATGATTTCGGTAGCACCTATTCTCATAATACAACTGAAATTATTCGAACTGAAAAATAAAAAGTTTATTAAAATTGAGCATTGCGATATCAAAGCTGTCACTTCTGCAAAATTGCATATAAGAGGTTCAAATTATAAAGTGATTAGTGCTATATTCCACACAGGAACACTCGAACAAGGTCATTACATCAGCATGTTGAAACAAAAATCGAGCTGGTTATGGATCAATGATTCCATAGTGCAGAAAACATCTTGGCCGAGAAACTCGAAAGGAGCTTATGTTTTTTTTTTACAAAGGCAATAATATTAATTTGAATTCCTGCATTTTGTTATTTTGTTATTACCTACTTATAAAATAAATAAAAAAATATAATGAACAATTAAATACATAATATTTCTTTATACAGAAGATTATTTATTTTTTATTTTAGAATGTATTAAAACAAAAAAGTGTGATATCCCACCAAAAAAACATTAAAAATGTGAATTAGAAGTTCGTGGGCGCGGAAATTATTTATTGGGACAGTTTTAAACACACTTATAACAAAAAGAAGTGATATGGATTAGTCAAGATGAATCGTTAATAGCATGAAATAATTAAACACGTGCATTTACGAACGAATTCAAAGGAATTATACAACTGCCAATTTTTATTTAAAACTCAATAAAGTATTATCAACCGCAAAAAAGTTGGCGGGCGCGTTTGTTGTATACCTAGCATGAATCTTTGCTGAATTCAGTGTGGCTCAGTCTATAGTGTTTCTAATAAAATTTGTTACATTTCGAAGGACAGCTGAGATTCATGCTCTAAAATTGTTGTATAATTCCTTTGAATTCGTTCGTAAATGCACGTGTTTAATTATTTCATGCTATTAACGATTCATCTTGACTAATCCATATCACTTCTTTTTGTTATAAGTGTGTTTAAAACTGTCCCAATAAATAATTTCCGCGCCCACGAACTTCTAATTCACATTTTTAATGTTTTTTTGGTGGGATATTATTTTTCATGCGATTTAGTTTGTGAGATTTGTTTTGTGTGTTCAAAGTAGTGCAAATAGTTTAAAAAAGTAACTTTTAAAAGAAATTTGAAGAATTTAAAAAATGTTCATCGTTTTTTTCTTGTTTTGTTTTTATTTATAAATATCATGGGTGATGTTGGTGTTGAGCATTTTTGTGTAATTGACTATTTATTTCAGCAATCCTTTGGCTCGCGTTCGTTTACGGAAAAGAAATCCATTATTGAAAATGGGTGACCGAAACCCATATTAAATATTTTAACTGAAAATAAAACATGCACTAGACATTTTTCAATTAAATTATACGATAACGCGAATTGGTTTACCGGTTGTCAAAAAAAGCCAAAATTTTTTTGTTGGCCTTGCATTTTATTTTCAACTGATGATGATGAAACCACGGATATTTCTTATCGATCTATGTTGTCAACCACCACTTTGAGATACATTTCTTCCTCTGGTAGGACAAAAGAAACATTCATTAGTTTTAAAAATATCTTCGATGATAGAAGAGCAGTTCGTTTGCATGAACATGTAGTTTCTATTATGCAGAATTTCGCATGTGGTCCCAAGTTAATTTGCCAAAGCTATGACGGAGCTTCAGTTAGAGCTGATGAAGTTAGTGGTCTTCAAACCCGAGTTAAGGAAACTTAACCAAATTTTTTTTTGTACACTGCTTTGCACATCGGTTAAATCTTGTTTTATCGAAATCATGTGACAAGGTTCCTGAGTGCCGAATCTTTTTTCAGTCAATCATAGATTTCTCAAATTGTCACTCAACCAAAAAAACCGCTGTTCTCGACAAGTTTTTAAAGCGAAGACTTCCAAAAGTAGCTCACACTCGCTGGAGTTTTAATGGTAGACTTATTTTAACTATTCATGATAATCTTAATACTCTTTTTGAATACATAACGGATAATGAGAAAGACATTTGGGATGCCGAAACGGTTAACAGTGCTCGAGGTCTCTCCGTACTTCTAAATGATTTTCAGTTTGTATTTCTGCTGAAAATGTTTTCAAAAATTTTTCCCCAAACATATGTACATATATCCTTTTCGAAATTTTCCAATCCAAACAAAGCGACATAAGCTTTTGCACTAAAAAAATAGTGATTTTTAGACCGAGCTTCAAAATCTAAGAAACAATTTCACCAACGTTTGGAATGAAACTTCCTTAATATGTGAATTAACACCACAACGGAAGCGCAAACGATGTTCAGTAGATGGTTCCGAAAATATTGGATTTAGCTACTAGCGCTTGTTTGCTGAAATTATTGATATGCTTAATCAAGAAATTGTAACAGGGTTTTCATCTTTAAATCAACTAAGATTTCTAGCACTCTTTGATACCTCTAAATTTCGAAATTATTCCAATAAACTCCCCGATGATTTACTTCAAAATCTTGATGAAACGTACCCCCAAACTTCCTTAAAAACTGAACTCACTGTGCTTTTTTCTGATGAAGACCTTAAAGGTAAAGCCTTTCAAGAAATATTTCAATTACTTTCTTCACAATAATTTACAAGATAGTTTAATTCAAAGTTTTAAACTCTTGAAGCTTGTTTTGACATTGCCGGTCACTAGTGCGTCCGCGGAACGCAGTTTTTCTACACTTAAAAGAATGTTGACATTTTCTAGAAATGCTACATATATTGGAAGAGCGATTGAGCGGTTTAGGGTTATTAACTACATATACTGAAAAATATGCTTAAAACTCTTCTTTCCTACGAAGACTTTTATAATGAAATTATTGATGAATTTGCAGTTATGGAAGAAGAATTGAATTTAAACCTAAATTTTAAATTGACAACATTATTCCTGACAAAGTTTTTCTTGAAAAGCTTTCGAAAACGTTCAACTGCATGACAGGACCAAGGTTTCATTGCACTTTAAAATTATTTGTTATTAATTGAGAATGATTTTATGTTTTTTGTTTTGTTTATTATATATGTTTAATCAGTAGATTTGTGGAAATATTACAATATTAAAAAATAATTTTTCTTTTAAATTGAATAGTACCTAATAGCTAGGGAGCTGGTGGCAGTAAATTTTATATGATTTCATCGTCTGACAGACGTTGATAATGTTAGAATACTGAGAAAAATAATCATTTTAAACAATTTCTGCCATTCATTTATTGCTGCAATATCAAATGGGAGCTTGCGAAAAATGTTAAAAAAAATAAGTGTCATAAACAATAACAATCGCGTCTGCCAATAGTTCTAATAAATTGTATTTAATATAAAAAAAAGATTAATGCTAATGGCAGACGTTTTTCCTGCTGTGTTTTAGAGTAATTAATTTTTTTTTAATTATAATGATATATAAAAACATAAATTACTTCATCGGCAGGCAGATTAGAATAATTATTGAAATTATATTATAAGAGATAAAAAAAGTTACTTCTGCCACTCTGATGGTGTTGCATTAACAATATGTATTATTGCAAAAATGTTAAAAAAAAAAAAAAATAATTATTACATCGTTTCTGCCTTTAAGCCTAATGTTTCTATTGGTTATGGAAAGCATAAAAATGAGAAAGGCAGACAAAAACGATACTGTCTTTTCGAAGGCAGAAGTTTCTTACTAGCTGAGAACAGGGGCTAGTTCACGCAATTCAGGGGCTAGTTCACGCAAGTCTGTAGCTGAATTCTGCAGAATGACCGCATTTCTGCGTATTTCACTAGGCCCAATGTTAGAAAGAATACGTGGTTTAAAATCGGAAATGAAGTTTATAGAGAGAAATATAGACGCTGTTAAACGATGAGGAAACAAAACAACTGATTGTAAAAATGTTAAACGTTGAGGAAACAAAACAACTGAATTTTATATCTTTAACCGTTGACTCGTTTATTAAAACTCCCAAACTTCTTATGAGCTAGCCAAATTTATAGCACCCAAAAGTGCATATATAAACATTATCTTCGATTTTATTCAATAAAAACAACATACATATTGACACTTATTCAAAGTGATGAGTGGACAAATAATATCATTACAAAAATTTATTGCCGGTCGCCACACATGACGCATTTAAGTTTATTCACCTGATTATGTTCAGGTGAATAAACTGCTGATTAGACTATTATTTAATGTTAATGCACTTACAGGTGAAGTGCATTGATTTAATGCAGCTAAAACAATTTCGTCATGGTGTGACTTCCGCTGTGTGCCTTAAGTTAATTAAAGATTTTTTTATATGTGAGCTGAACATTCTCCCGCCTCCAAATTAATTTGCGGTAGCTCGAAACTAGGCCACGACCTTCGGGGACGTAGCCTGGGTGCTGGTGTTGGCCTTGTGGAGGCTCTTGAGAACTTGACGCCGCCGTGTTGTTTGCACCGTGCAAAAATGATGATTCCGATAATGATGAATACGACGATATATGTGCTGCCGTAGTGGTGTAGGTCATGGATGTTGATAGTTGGAAGGTTATCTAATACTCGTTGCTGCTGTTTAAGTGCATTTTCTAGTCCAGCTACGTCGGCGCTGTTAGCTTCTTGAACAAGCTGGGGAATCATGGAAATTGCCGAATTGTTATTGAGATTTGTGCTCAACTGGATGTGATTCATTAGAGCCGCATTTTCTGGGATTAATGATGCCTGCATTTTATTTTGTCCTTTATTTGACCTGATATATAGGGTTTGGTGATTGATGATGCATTCACCAAATATAGTAATTATTCCATTTTCTATTAATGAGATTGTATGCAGTGTATGCCCGCAAGTAACTTCAACCTGTAACTCTTCCCTTAATGTAAATAACCATGCATTTGAATTATGTAGCCGTTTCCACTGATTTTCTGCCTGGGTAGTTTTTAATTTGCAAAATGGCGATATTTTATTTTCATTGTTAAGCAGCTCCATTTCGCAGTGGCTTTGATTTGATCTCAATGTGAATAAGGGATGCTTCAGATTGCACATCAGTTTTTCAGGTGACAAAGATTCACAGTTTCTAATATCTTCCTCCCGTATAGGAGTGAATCTGTCTTTTCGATGGTTCACGGCTAGGTATTTGCTGGATGGATTCACATAGATGTATTTGTCGTTAACAGTGGCAGGTATCGGTATGAGCTCATACAATCTATAGGATTCTGTGTTCAGAAGTGGAATACGGATGTCGAATAAAATATTGTTTTCAGTGATTCTTGTTCTTACGTGCATGGTACTGTATAAGTTTAGTAGGTTCCTTGAACCTCCAGATCCAGGTAGCTGATGGGCATTGGGTGGTAGATGTTCCCGAATTATTTTTAGTAGATCGCTAAGTTGAGTCGGTGTTAATAATAGCGTGTTGATTTTCCCACGTTTCACGTCCATTACGACTGATAATATTTCCCTTTGAATATTTTGTAGTGTCATTAAGCTTAGTGTTATTAAAAGCGCTGCTGAATTGAATGTTTGGTGAGCCCTGACTTCATATTGTGAATGATTGAGTTGCGTCGTAATTTCTTGGATCTGATTCTCAATCATTATAATTTGATGTTGAACACTATCGTGATTTTTCTTCATTATATTTACTGTGCTCTCGATTATTGAAGTCTGATTTTTCAACAGTTGCCTTTTGAGATTCTCATTGTCCTTGATTTCCTGTATTTGTTGTTCATATTGATCTGCAAATTCCTGGTCAAGGATGCCGAATAGTTTGTTGGCAATGGTTCCCACAAATTCAAAAGGTGCTCTCTTGCTACGGATGTGTGTGTCCTCATTTTGTTGATAGAGGAGTTGATTGATGTTCTCAGCGTCTATTAATTGTTGCTTAAATTGTTGAGAGGTAGCAATACATAAATTTCTTGATAGCTTTCTTGATAGCCGGTTTTCTTCCTCGCACAGAATGCTTAATCTTCTAATGGATTTTTTAATGCCGTAATATTCCTTCCAGTATGTTGATAGGTTGTGATATACTAGGAGATTCCACTCGCTAAAATATAATTGCACTTCTGCGATGTCGTCAAAGTAAATACCTTCTCTATTCTTAAGTGTGGACACTTTATACGGTGTAACCAGATTCTCAGCCGATATTATAACGATGAAGGTAGTAATGATGAATAAACAGCTCAACAGATTTGGTCGATATGTGCGCTGAGGACATGGTTTCCGTTCTTGCTTGCTTATCTTTGCCTCTTTTGATTGACTTATGTGATGAGCGGCCCTTTTGCGGTTCTTAGGGTTTCGGGCATTTGCTTTCGGTTGTGTTGACGATAGTTCCTCTCCACAGTCTTTCATCTCTTCACCCATGATGTTGGTTAATGTGCCTGGCTCTTCGTCGCTGTTGCTACTGACTACTGGTAGTAGAGATAATTTTACTACCGGTCTCTTTAACATTCCCGTTTTGGTTTGTAATGTTACAACTCTGACCAGTCCATCAGCCCCTGGGTGTGTTGCAACTACTCTTCCAAGAGCCCATCTAGCAGGTGGTAGGTTATCGTCCTTGATTAAGACAAGGTTACCTATTTTCAGATTGTCCTGTTTCTGGTTCCACTTAGGTCGGCATTGTAGCCTCCCAATATATTCCATGGACCATTTTTTCCAGAATTCCTGATACATTCTGTCCAGTCGATCCCATCGCTTTAGTAGATTCGGATTGATTTCTAAATGGTTTCGATCTGGTAGCGACAAAATAGGTGCGCCTGTCAAAAAATGTCCAGGAGTTAACACTTCTAGATTGTCTGGATCTTCCGATAACGGACATAGGGGGCGGGAATTCAGACATGCTTCTATTTGTGTCATTAATGTGGCCATCTCCTCATAAGTTAATCTTGTTTCTCCAATCGCTCTGCGCATATGATGCTTGGTTGATTTCACTCCTGCCTCCCACAATCCTCCGAAGTGTGGGGATGATGGTGGGATGAAGTGCCACTGTGTTCCATCTTCTCTTAAGGCTTCACTGACTTCTGCTCTATAGGAATGTTGTCGGTGAAGATCGCTAATTATTCGACTAGCGCCAACGAAGTTTGTAGCATTGTCACTATATACGTGTGCAACAGGCCCTCTACGGTTGACTAGCCTTTTAAATGCTGCAATGAATGCCTTAGATGTGAGGTCCGTTACTACTTCAATGTGCATGGCCTTGGTAGTGAGGCATACGAAAATTGCGATATATCCCTTGTGGGTTCGACTACCTCTGCCCGTGGTGGCCAGTAGATCAAAGGGACCGGCATAGTCCACGCCAGTATGCGTAAATGGTCGACTGGGAGTAACTCTAGCTTTCGGCAGCATACCCATTAATTGCTGTGACATCTGCTTTTTGTATCGATGACATTTGATACATTTGTGAATGTGGCCCTTCACTGCCTTTAGTCCATTCAATATCCAATAGCGTTGACGGATTATTTCCAGAGTTAAGGTGTTTCCTCCGTGGAGTGTCTTCTGATGAGCTTCGTCTATGATGAGTGAGGTTATTTCACCCTTGTGAGGAATTATAATGGGATGTTTTTGGGCATAGTCTAAGGTTGACTTGTCTAACCTTCCACCAACACGTATGAGTCCGTTTACGTCCAGAAAGGGGTTTAGTGTAATCAGTCGGCTTGACTTTGATAATTCTTGTCCCTTTTTTAGCTTCTCCAGTTCCTCTTTAAAATGTTCTTTTTGAGTTATTTGGATTATTGGGGGTAATGCGTTTTCAATTTCTTCAACCGTGAGAGGACCAGTAATTCGTTTGTTACTAGTCTTCATGCAATTGGTTATAAATCGTTTACAATATGCTATGATCCGCAGTAGCTTTCTCAATGATGAATAATTTTGCAGCAAGGATTCAATCCTATTTTCGTTGACTTCCAATGTTGCCGTGTTGATTACAGCTTTTCTCTGTTCTAAGTCTGTTTCCTCTATTTCACTTGCTGGATATATAACTTGATCGTTTTTGAGCCACTGTGGACCTTCCCACCACAACGTGTTTGCCTTTAATTTCGAAGGAGATAACCCTCTTGACGCTATGTCAGCTGGGTTTTCAGCTGATCTTATATGACGCCATAATTCCTTACTAGTTGCTGATTGAATCTCTGACACTCGGTTGCCGACAAAGGTTTTCCATTTATGTGGGTCCTGGCAAATCCACGATAGTACAATCTTTGAATCTGTCCAGGCGTAATATGGCACATCTGGAATTTCTAAGCTGTCTATGGTTTCCCGTAATAATTTGGCAAGAAGAGTTGCTCCACACAATTCTAGACGTGGTAGGGATAATTTTGATTTTAGGGGAGCAACCTTTGTTTTAGCCGTTAGCAACGATACTGTTGTTTTTTCTCCACATATCGTTCTGAAGTAAATTGCAGCACTATATGCTTTTTCTGATGCGTCTGAAAATCCGTGCAATTCGTAATGGTGTGCTTCTCGAGAGTATCCAATCCATCGTGGTACGTGGATTTGCATTAAGCAGGGAAGTTCTGCCTGAATTTTTTCCCATTTTAGACTGACTTCTTGGGGTAGTGGTTCGTCCCAATCTAGGCCTTCTGTCCATAGTTCTTGGAACATTAGTTTAATACTTATAGTAATTGGTGCTAGTAGTCCTATTGGGTCGAAGATTTTGGCAGCTTGTGACAATAATTCACGCTTACTTAGGGGTGGTTTATTGTCTTTCGTGTTGACCTTTATTTTGAAGAGGTCAGTAGATGGACTCCAATGCACTCCAAGTGCCTTTATCGATCTTTCTTGGTCAAAGTCGAACTCTGGGGCAACCTCTCTCAGCTGCCATGGTAGCTTCTGTAGCAATTCCCTGCAGTTACTATTCCATTTTCTCAAATTAAATCCCCCTTTTTTGAGCGAGGTGATTAATTGAGAACTTATTTCAATTGCTTCTTCTACGGAGTCTCCTCCTGATACAATATCGTCCACGTAAGTATCTCGCATTATAACTCTTTCTGCTAACGGAAAATCTGTTGATGTATCCTTAGCTAATTGTTGAAGTGTTCGAATTGCCAGGAATGGTGCGCTTGCAGTCCCATAGGTAACAGTCGTTAAATTGAATTCCTTGATGGGTTCGTCTGGAGAATTTCGCCACAGAACACGCTGATAATTTTGATCTCTGACGTCAACCTTTATTTGACGGTACATTTTTTCAATGTCTGATGTAAATACTACTTTATGTTTTCTCCATCTGATTAAAATTGAGACTAACGTTTGTTGTATCTGTGGGCCAGTTAATAGAATCTCGTTTAAGCTTTCGTGATTTTGACGTTTGGCGGTACCATCAAATACGACTCTTAGTTTCGTCGTTGTGCTGTCCTCCTTCATTACTGCATGATGAGGTAAGTAATAGGCTGTATCTATGTGATCAGTTACTGGAATCATGTGTCCGAGCTGCAGGTATTCTTTCATAAACTCCTTATACATGATTTCGAATGATTTGTTTGTTTTAAACTTTTTTTCCATTTGGAGTAATCGTGCTAAAGCGAGTTCCTTGGATCCTCCCAAATTGGAATCTTCAGGGTTCTTTTTGAATGGAAGCCTTACAATGTACTGACCGTTAGCTGCTCTTTTATATGTTGTTCTATAGTGAGTCTCGCATATTATGTCCTCAGTTGTTAGAACTGCATTAGTGGTTAGTTCTTCTAATTCCCAGAATCTGCGTATTTCTTCGTTTAGGCCAACTTCACTGATATAACATTGTAGGTTTGTGTTTGATGACTCTTGCTCAACTTCGCCTGATAGAATCCACCCCAATTCTGTTTCCTGTGCTATGGGAGATCCCGGTGGTCCGCGTAATACATTCCCCAGTAAGATTCTTCCAAATACTTCTGCTCCGATTATAATATCGATTTTACCAGGGACATATTTAGGGTCTGCTAGGGTAAGGTTCTTGGTATGTGTCCACGTTGTTTTTGGAAAGATCCTTTCAGATGGCAGCAATCTTGTAAGATTTTTTAACACTAGTGCCGTAGTTGTTGTCGAATACTCTGATGTAAATCTCGGTTTAATCGTCAGCTTGATGCATGCCTTGATGGTTTCTAACGTTGATCCGCCTACGCCAGTTACTCTTGCGGAGATGCGCCTCCTTGGTAATTGTAAGCGCTGAACGGCATTTTCTGTTATGAAGCTTGCTTGAGCCCCTTGATCAACAAGAGCTCGAAGCACTACCAATTTTCCATTTTTTCCAACTGCTGTTACTTCTGCTGTAGCCAGTAGAACGGGGTGATGAACTAGGCTCTCTGCTACGTGCGACGATACTTCTGATGATCTCGGGTCCAATGATTGCCCATTTATCCTGCCTTGAGGGTTTACATGGTCAAGATGTAGTAATGTATGATGTTTTTTACTACACAATTTACAAGTTCTCCAGCTTTTACACTTGTTTACTGCATGGCCCTTTACCAGGCAATTAGTGCATAGTTTAGCTTTTCGAATTGCCGCATTTCTTTGGAGGGTATTAAGGTTAGCAAATTTATCGCACGAGTAAATTTTATGGTCTGCTTGACAATAGGTGCAGCTTAGTTTGCCTACTGCACCGTGATGCACCTTCACCTCATTCTTTTTTTCTGACTGTTTGGCTGTGAGGTTAGGTTTCATAGGTTCAATAGACTCCAACCCTTGGAATCGGTTTTCGAGGAACTCTAGAAATTGTTTCAGATCCTGCAGCTCCCTAGGATTTTTCAATGATTGCTCATAGATTCTTCGTGTTTCTTTATCAAGTTTCTGGACCAAAGGATGTATTAGCAATGGATCCCAGGTTTTAATGTCAATGTCCAGATTTTTAATTGCCTCTAGGCATTCTAGTGTTGTGTCATGGAGCCCCTTTAGATTAATGGCTGACTCCTTGGAAAGCTCTGGTTGATTACAGAGCGTTCGCAGTTGTGCTGATACCAGGGTTCTTTTATTATTGTATCTTCGGTCTAGGATTTCCCATGCTGTGTCGTAGTTCTCATTTGTTATACTCAAATGTTGAATTAGCTCTCCAGGTTCGGCTTTTACGTTTGCCTTTAAATAAAACAATTTCTCAGCCTTTGTAATTCGCCCGTTCTTGTGAATTAGTTCCATGAATAGGCTTCTGAATGATGGCCATTTGAGGTAATCACCACTAAAATTTGGGATATCAATACGAGGTAGCTTAACTGCTGAATTGTTATCCATTATTATCGCTGTACTACTTGTCTGTGGTTGTCCTGAAACTGGCTGTGCGGTTGACAGTGACACCTCTTCCATCTTTTCTTGGAGGTTGATGATGGTGGTCTGATACACGTCCTCTGTTGTAGCAAACATATCTTTCTCAAAATAGTCATCCTTAAATTTCCCTGAGCTTATTATTTCTGCATGGTTATGAAGTATCATTTCCCAGTAATCATTTAGGAGTTTTATTTTTTGTTTATAGTGAATAGATGATTGTGGTAGTCCGAGTCCCTCTTGAATAGTTTGTATGTTGCGATTCAGTGTTTCAATTATCCCTGTTTGCTTTTTTATTAGACGTAGTTGAACTGCAATTTCATCCGAGTTCTTTTTTCTATCGATTGCTTCTCGAATGATTGTTTCTGCTTGATCTCTTGTTTGCTCGTATAGAGATTCGATTTGACCATAGTAGCTCTCAGTGAAGTACTTATGGTCGGGGTGCTGATCTTTCATAGCTTCTATCTGGGAGTTGAGCAGTTCGATTTGTTCCCAGGTATGGTTTATTGTTTGTAATCGCGCCTCGCCATATTCCTTTGTTTTCCTTGCTGAAGAATCCTTGCGTAATTGCGTTGCCACCTTCTGGATTGTTTTTACCAGAAGACTTTGCTGCTTCACCAGTGGATCCATGTTGATGATTTTCTGTCACTGAATAAATTTGGAATTAGGTGAGGAGGATAATTTGTTGAAGACCGCACAACTTCAACGTTTTATGTCGCGGTTTGGATAGGTTAATTTAATGGTAATTTGGGGATATTTCAGAGCCTCTGGACACTGTGTTCTAGAGGTTGGTTTATAGGGATAAAATTATTATTATTTTTTTTTTATATTTTCAGAGCCTCAAGACACCTTGTTCTAGAGGTTGATTTAATTTATTTAAAACTTCGCTCGAAGGACCAAATGTTAAACGATGAGGAAACAAAACAACTGATTGTAAAAATGTTAAACGTTGAGGAAACAAAACAACTGAATTTTATATCTTTAACCGTTATTAAAACTCCCAAACTTCTTATGAGCTAGCCAAATTTATAGCACCCAAAAGTGCATATATAAACATTATCTTCGATTTTATTCAATAAAAACAACATACATATTGACACTTATTCAAAGTGATGAGTGGACAAATAATATCATTACAAAAATTTATTGCCGGTCGCCACACATGACGCATTTAAGTTTATTCACCTGATTATGTTCAGGTGAATAAACTGCTGATTAGACTATTATTTAATGTTAATGCACTTACAGGTGAAGTGCATTGATTTAATGCAGCTAAAACAATTTCGTCATGGTGTGACTTCCGCTGTGTGCCTTAAGTTAATTAAAGATTTTTTTATATGTGAGCTGAACAGACGCTTCAAAACACGTTATGCTGTAAACATGCTAAGGGCGAAAATAGTTTCCACAGCGACTGGCAAAAACGAATAGAACACACAGCTTTTCTATGAGTATGAAGGGTGCAGCACAATATGCAGACCACTCGACGACGAGGTCGCCGAGCGTGGCGACTCAATCAATCCAAGTTCTATTTCGTAGCCGTCGCCCCTCAAAGTTGCCTGGGCGGTGTGACATGGGATTGTGTTGCTATTCTCGTATGTTCCTGTGCGCGTGTGAAGCATTCGGATGTCGAAGATGATTATTCTTGTGTGTGCTTTTTAATTTGTGTGCACCGTCGCCGTCGCCCTTAGCATGTTTACAGCATTAGACCCCTCAAACAACGTAGCGGGTTTTAGTACAGTTTTTTTTTTTTTTTTTTTTATGTGAAAGACTAGAGTCACAGGAAACGCCCTTTATACTGTGTCGACAATCTATTTTCTTCATATAGAGTGCAATGTCGAACAGCAGCTCTAGTCGGGGAAGAAAGGAACTGTCACAACCTACCAGCGATATTTTGCAGTCCACCGACTCCCAACCATTACTGGCGACTTTGTCATCGGGGCATCGAGAAACAACTCGCTGGAGTGTTATGCCTCCTGAAACGAGTTGAATCTCATCAACCAACCGATGACATGCGCTTTGGTGAAGCGGGGAAGGGCTAACTAAGGCTATGACAGAAGGAATCAGGAATGTAAAGAGGGAAGAAGAAAGAAGGAAAGTTATGTAGGTGGGAAAGTGGAAAAGGCGAAGGACCGTGGGGCTGGCCGGGATTCGAACCCGGGACCTCTGGGATAGTAGCCAGACGCCTTACTCCCTAGGCTACCGAGGCCCCCAAAGGAGCATCTATGAGATTAGACGTGTTTCGTTATTGACAAATTCTGATAGTTTCTTGTTTTTCACCACAAAATGGAAGGATTAAAGTGTGGCATTTGCAATAACATTAAATGTGAACGTATTATTCTATTTAATACAGAGACATTTAATAAATGTATCAAAATATTAGAAGTGCGTAAAAAATTTTCATTGAAATTCAATGATATTGTTCTTCCGGTAACCGTTAATGAAACAATAGGTTACCACAGCACCTGTTACAAAAACTTTTCAGCTTTGAAAAAGAAATATAAAGAAGATTATGATGATAGTGAATCTTCATTACAGGCTTCTACTTCTCAATCTACTCCAAAATTAGAAGAATCAGGGTAAATATTAATTGGAGTATTTATTAATATATACATACATCCTTTTCTATTTCTATATTCATTGTACATTATAACCCGAGGAAAAATATCAGATTCAGTTTTATTTCTTTAATAACTCATTTGAGATTTTTGAAGATTAAAATAAATCTCTACGTCATATTAATGGAATAGAAGTTTAGGTGTAAATTAAAACTTAATTAGGTTCAACTTGACCAAATAATGTTAACAAAAATGTACTTTTTAATATTAATTATATCGATAAACAATAAGAAAAATAATTTCATATGATCCATTATTTTTCTTGAGCGTGAATAACAATGAGCAACATAATAAAATGAGTAATTTTTTGTTCTTATTCTAAATGGAGTATATTGAAAGTATCAATCAATTTGGTTTTGATTATTATTAAAAATTTTAATGAACTTGATAAAATTAAAAATAAATAAATAAATATTTTAGAATTTTTAATAATGAAATTTTAAGGTTTGTTATTAATTGTGCCTTAATTTTATCGAACCTATTTGAACATTTGCAATCAATCAAAATTGTGTATTATAGTAGAGCTGCGAGAAGAGTGGGGTTCGACAATATAATAAAAAATAATTAATTAAATTCCGTGGATGTTATAAGCTGTTAATAAAAACAATAAGAATTATTTATAAATTAATAAAAAGTGAACAATATAATTTTGATAATTTATAATAAAAAGATGAAATGAGTAGTTTGAACAGCTATTAAGAACTGATATAAATCGTACATTCGTTTTCACTTCATAATCTTCAGTTGAGATATTAGAAGAGTATTTATAATTTAAATTTTGTTGGAAAAACGACAGATCAAATAATCTGCGGGTTTAGAAGATTGCACTGAACCTCAAATTTTAACTCGGAAATTGTGTAAGTTATTATCAAGTAATGTAATTTTAAATATTTTCTTTTAGTGGAGACTGCATTGCAGAAGAAGAAAATCAGCAATCATTTGATAAAATTATTATTTTGGATGATGAAAATGGTGTCTGTTTCTTCTGCAATAAAACAAGAAAATCGGTAAAGGGTCGTGTGCAGAAACTATCTTCTTCAGATACTGGTAATTGGTTGGATGGTATCAAAGATAAAGCCACTGAAATAAATGATATGGAAATGCTCCAGAAGATAACATCAGCTTCAAAAGACACAAAATATCATCATCACTGTAAAGTATCATATTACAATAAATGTATAAAAGTCTGTACGCAATCCAAAGAACCAACAATATGGCATGACAAACGAGACTACCATAATATTGCGTTTCAAAATTTATGTGAATATGTATCACTTAATATTATTAAGAAGAGGGAATGCGCTTTTTATAATTTTGTTAGATCAAAATATATAGATTTTTTGAATGAAAAGTATGCAGATATTGATGATGATGATCGTCCAAATTTTTTTTCTGTACAACATCTTCAAGCTAAACTTCTCAACGCTTTCCCAAAACAAATTAAGTTTGCTACTATTCACAATAAAAAAATTGTAGCACCGTACGAATACACAATTGTTGATAATATTGATATAATAAAAAAAATGGAAAATAATCAATTGATATTAACGGCATCTATGAAAGTGAGGAGTGATATTTTAACCATTAATAAGATAGAATTACCTGAAGCATTATCTGCTAAAAATTTTATTGATGGTGAATGTCAGGCTCTCCCTGATTCTCTTATCTTATTATTAAAAACTATTCTTTGCGGCGATAACGTTCGTAATACAAGGAAAGTGCCTAAAGAAGTGGTTATATCGTCAATCGCACAAGATATAGTGTACAGTACAAGAGGTGGTACTTTAAAACCATCAAAACATATTTGTCTTGGTATGACTTTAAAAAGTATGACAAACAGTAAGAAAGTTATTAATATTATCAACAGACTAGGTCATTGTTTAAACTATAGTCAATTATTGGAATTGGAAACTGAAGCAACTATATATTCATCTGAAAAAGAGGAAATTTGTCCTGATGACATAGTGAAACTACCGGATTTGCGAACTGGAGTTGCATTTGACAATTTTGATAGATTTGTGGACACCATAACCGGAAAGGATACTCTTCATGATACCGTGGGTATAATTTATCAAAATGTAAAAGAAGATGAGGAACAAATTGCTAGTATTATGGATATATCTAATATAGATGAAGACGAAGTAATTGAGTTGTCAGAGAAGAGTTCGACAAGTATTAACAATGAAGTAAATGCATCTAATACCAGCTTTACAACAAGACAAAAAAAAAAAGAGAAGAACGTTCGATGCTATTATACCAGAAATTACACATTATCATAAAAAAGCTAAAATAGTTGTAGAATTTAAACCTTTATCTGCTGAAATACGATCGAACATTCCAAATGATCTCAAAAATTACAACTATTTAAATTTAGCTTGGATGCTTACTCATGCATTGGGAACAGGGCTAAAACCAATGTGGATTGGTTTTAATAATAAAATTTTAGATGACCTCTTGCCTGTTCAAAAAATTTCCTACTTAACGCCAATAAATTTATCTCCAACAAATGAATCAGTAGTATACGAAACGCTTAAGATGAGTAATAAAGTTGCTGAAGAATGTAATGCTCAGTATATACACGTTTCTTATGATCTGCAAATAGCTAAAGTAGCTTATGCTATTCAATCAAATGAGAAGCCGATGTTTGATAGACTCTTTATTCATCTGGGTTCTTTTCACGTGATGATGGCATATTTTAAAACTGTAGGAAAATTTATCGAGGAGTGTGGATTGACCAATATAATGGAAAATTGTGGAATGATAGCTGGTGGCTCCATAAAAGGATTTTTGACCGGGACTCATTTCAATAGATGTCGAAGACTTCATCCTACGGTTTCTTTAT
The DNA here is from genome assembly GCA_949987705.1 of Thereva unica. Taxonomy (NCBI): domain Eukaryota; kingdom Metazoa; phylum Arthropoda; class Insecta; order Diptera; family Therevidae; genus Thereva; species Thereva unica. The sequence goes on from OX465285.1 coordinate 49,279,516, forward strand.
CATTGCAAATAATACATTTTAAACAATTTTTGCTTCATGAAAAAATGCAAATATCAGATTCATTACTCACACATATCAATGAAATAGGTAATATTAAATCCTCTAATCCCACAGTACAGTCACAAGAAATTATTGGGTTGTTAGAAAAATATGAAAATTATCGGAATAAAACAATGAATGGAATACATGGGAAAACTGCTCAATATTATGCCGCGTCTCCACCAACCGAACATGTTCGCCGAACAGTGTTCGCGAACATAAAAACGGACAAACATTCCATCAAACATGTTCGACGAACATTTTCAATAGCTCTCACGGACAGACAAATCAATGTTCGCTACTGACATCCGAACTTTTGGTTAGTTGGTGATCTTGTGTAGTGATGAGTGCATCTACGCGTCGTAATTTAGCGTGCATAGCAGCGGCTTATTTGCTACTGTTCGCTCTTCAACCTCCTCGTTGATGGCAGACACAACTATTTAGAGCTAGAACTGGTGCAGTGACCTGACTGGATCAAAGCAATAGTGTTTTCTACTGTCCACAGTTTTCTATTACACTCACTCGCTGCTAAATCACTCATTCTGTCCATTTAACAATACCATAGCGTACAATACTGATAAAAAAAATACTATGTAAAGACCGCAGCGGCGGGTCAGCTCTCAGATGTTCAAGGTTTAAATAACAAAACTCCCGTTACGTTTATATCCTTTTTTATTAATTATATTACCCAACTATATTATAAAACTATCCAGGGGAGGGAAACAGGTAAAAGGTGTTCGGTCGGAGCCACTGGATCAACTCTACGTGACTTGTCTGTTTTCTCTGTCTGTAGACCATACGATCAACTCTCCTATGGCCCTGTCCAGTTATCAGCCAGAGGAATCACCTCTTCCGCTGTCTGATCACGACTGACTTTCGCAGGCAAGCACCGGCCTTTTATATTGGTGTCTTGCTGCGCTGTTCTGTTTTGGTAATGCCAGCAGTTTATTCAGCAGTTGTGTCTCTTTTTGTTGACAGTGGTGTCGCCGTTATGTTTATGCGGCTTGTTTCGTTACAACTACTTAATCAAAAATACTACGTCATCAAAAAAACCACTAGCAAAAACAAACTTCACTAGAAACAATGAAAACTGCTACAAGTTGTTCGGTCTGGCAGCGAACTTTTACAGCCAACAACCGGTTCTCGCCACTATCCCATCACAACGCTCAGAATGTTCGAGAAGGCATCCCCACCTAACCAACGCCGAACAATGTTCGGCGGACATCACAAATGTCTGTCGAACACTGTTCGGCGAACATGTTCGGTTGGTGGAGACGCGGCTTTATATGATCTACATTCAATTAATAGATTATTATTTAATTTTGGAAAGAAGTTCGAACGTCTAATTTTGAAGTTTTTAAATACATTTTACCGCATTTAACAAATTTATTTTTTATATTTAACCAGCCATATTACTCTCGTGCAACAGTATTATACCGTGATAAACTTTTGAGTATTGATGAGACGCATCCTGGTTGGAAATATGATTTAGAAAATGGTTCATTAGGAATAAAACGAACTCATAACGATTTCTGCAGAATCCCTATCGATTTGACATTGGAGCAGACAATAAACGCAGATGCTGCCAGAAATCTGAGAAGCATGACGAATTCAATATCAGCGCGTCAACGATGGGCAAGAAGCCACGGATTACGTACGTCTATCATCACTCACTTATTACATGAAGTAGGATTGAAAAAAAAAAATGATGTAAATGATTTGAAAGAGAGTGTAATGAAAAAAAATTGTGCTAACATTACAAATTTTATATCATCTATAAATCAATATATCAATCCCTTCGACTCTACCTTGGATAATGATAAACTGTACAACATTACGAGTGGAGGAGTTGCTACACCGAGTTGAGACGTTTTTACTAAGCATTGAAAAAAATGGCAATCTCGCACGTGAAACTTTCATCAAGGAGTGCATTGATAACCCGGAAAGGTATGCTTTACCAATAAAAAGAAATAAAGTTTATACTTTCGTTGAATCGGTGAAAAAGAAGAAAATATTAGTGTCTGGGAAAATACAGGAGACTCGTTTTCAAAGAGATTTGTTTGGGCGTCTACTCGCCTTATCAATGCATAGTAGTATAGATATCGAAAAGGTTTTGTGTTATCCACTAACACCTCTTCCTTTGTCATTAGCACATATGGATGAATCAATTTGCAAAACAGATAAGTCGTCCTTATTACGAGTTTTGGAGCAAAACGTAGAAACTCATAGCCCTTCGCATATTGATATCGTTATTGTCGATGGTTTTTTCTTAATTAATTCTTTAAAAGGAATACCACGAACTTTTGGGGATATATCCAAAAAAATTCTGATGTATTTGTGTGAAAGAAGCTCGGAAAGAGTAGATATTATTTTTGACAGATATTTCATTCCATCCATAAAAAATACTGAAAGGAGTACCCGCGGGATGTTTAATCGTGATTACTTTATTTGGGGGCCACAACAGGTTAAACCAATAGATTTTTCCAAGGAAATGAAAAATAGTAAATTTAAAGAGGCATTAGCTAAGTTTCTCATTCAACATTGGGCACAGAATGAAATGGCACAAATTATCGGCAACAAAATAATAAACATTAATTTTGACACCTGCTATGAATTTAAAGTCCTCAATGATCAGGTTATCCGTACAGAAAATTTTAATTTAAATTGCTCTGGGCACGAAGAAGCAGATACGAAAATAATTTATCATCTCTATAATATTGAGTTAGAGGCTAATGTTGTAATACGTTGTTCCGACACCGACGTTCTCATCGCAGCATTAGGAAATATGGAGACATTGAATAGGTCATTAAATATTTGGATTGATTTCGGTACAGGTAATACACGACGATATATAAATGTTAAAAAAATTTATGAAAAATTAGGGGCATTGGTATGTAATGCATTGCCCGGATTTCATACTCTAACTGGCTGTGATTATAATCCAGCATTTTTTCGCAAAGGCAAGAAAAAGCCATTAGAAAAACTAGTCTCGAACGAAAAATATCAAAAAGCTTTCGCTGAACTTCATTTAGTAAACAACGATAATTATACAGCCATTTTTAATATTTTTGAAGAATTCATTTGTCGTGTGTACAATACAAAAAAAGCCAGTACAGTTAATGAAGCCAGATATGAAATTTTCTTAAAAACTTATGACGTTAATAATATTAACCAACCATTTAAAAACACGATATATAACTTTGATGCCTCCAACTTGCCACCATGCAAAAGTGAATTTACACAACAATTTCTTCGAGCAGTATATATCACCAAATTATGGAAGCAGTCATACTTAAAAAATCCAACAGAAGATTTTGAACCAATAAATTACGGCTGGACACAAGAAGAAGATAATTTAAATTTCAACTGGTTTGAAGGAGAGCAACTACCATCGTCATACAGCGACATAATTCATGAGCTACTAACAGATGAGCAATCAACTGATGAAGGACAAACAGGTAATTTTTGTGTAGTTTTTAATTTACTTACTTTATGTTAAATGAAAATTTAGATTTTAATGGATTTTTTATTCTCAGATGAAGAAGCGATAATGGATGAAATTGCGGATCTCGCCAATAACAACAGAATTCTGGATGAAAGTGACGAAGAAATCAATGACTATTTTATGCAATAAATAACAATTGAAATAATAAGTGTAACAATAGTTAATAATAATAATAAATAATAATGATATAAAATGTCAATATTTTATTTTGAAATATACATCAAAAAATAAAACATTAAATATTTGTTTTTGATATTACATCTAAAATCAGAATTGTAGATTTCTGCTACCTTTTTTATATTGTTACAAAGAATCTATAAAACATAAAAATAATTATTAAAAAGACGATGAAATGATTTAATACTAATTATTTTTTTTACAGTTTAATAATTATTTTTATAAAAACTCCCACAATCCTGACGTCTGCCAGCTTTAATTCCGTTATCTATAAAATGTATTTTATAGGATATAATTGATGGCAGACACGATAATATAATTTATGACAGTTTTTTTTTACAATTTTGAAATTATTTATAAAAAAAAAATCAGCGCTACCTGAGCTCGCCCACTCATTTTTCTACTTCACATAGTTGAAGACTACATGACGTCTTAGTATCAACGACGATGAAATCATATACCTAAATTGCCACCAGCTCCCTAGCTATAATATTTGAGCTTGATTTATTTTTATGATTGAAAATAGTTTTAATATGGTAATATGGGGGCCAAAACGCTGCAGAATAAACCAGCGTGCCTACTCTCACGTCATCGATCGTGGTCCCTGGGTGCATAAAAAGCAGCAAACAAGAGAGGTTTTAGTAATGCCTAGTACATATACCTATATTAAAATAACACATTTGCTACATTTATAGCCACATTACTAAAAAAATATGCAGATTGCATCCCTTACAATTCAAAGCCTCCCACTGGTAGTAATATGACCTCAAAGGCTTCTACCACTTCTACCACAAAAATATTTCTATTTGAAACGGACTTGAAGTTATAACAGTTTTGCGATTTACTGAAAACTTGTTCAAGTGGATTTATCGCGTTTGCATGGTTACTCTTCATTTATGCTAAGAATCAGTTTTATTTTTTTTTTATTTTTCAATATTTTTAATGTGCACGTATTAAAATATATTGTTTATGTAGTACATAATCAATATCCCAGTAGGAACTGCTTACAGACGTACTGAAATAAGCACTTACTAGTAAGGGGTAGGCCTTACCATACTCCTTACAGAAGTGCTTCTTTTTACACACGATGTCATAGAAGGTAAGGCCTTACTTTTTTACTTTCCTTAGAGTAGTTACATAAGTACTTACCTTTGAGTACTTATATAACTGCTCGTATTAGAGCAGTTAGAAATTACGAATTACAAAAATACGAAAAGAAATGAGTCATCGGGAAAATTCTCACTTGTTTGAGTCTAGTTCTGGATTACATCTTACCATCTGCCTTCTCTTGTAATGGGTTATATAAGGGCTCATCTAGCACCAAGAAAATAAGGGGTACCCCCTACCAGATGACTACTTATATCAGTGCTTCATCGGTAAGACCTTCCTAGAATTCCTACTAGGATAAAATAGAGCATGTTTTCATTCTATTCTGTAGTCATTTTTAATTTAAAAATGAAGTTTATATTGGCATGAAGTTTGACACATTCTGAACAGAGGGAAATTCCTAAAATTTCCCCTAATCTGTTTGGAAACCAAGATAAAACAATGGGTTTTAAGATTTTTATCGCAAAGATTGAGTATATGCTAATTATCTATATAATCAATGCATATAGTTCATTAAAAAACATAGCATATACATATATCTTTGATAAACAAGGATCAAAACATTGATTAACAATGACCAAAATTACGAAACTTAACGAATTTATCTAACTAGGACTCGAACCGAAATAAAACCTTACACAAATGAATTTTATTCCCTGTCTAGTATTGCATATATTTAGGATGACAATATATCAAAAAAAACAAACATAATAGAATATAATTCAGCGCCGCTAATGATGCAACTGTAATAATATCTTTTTGTCATCTTTTGGGGTTTGGCGGTAGAATCTAGATTTTTTTCGACTTTAGTTTATTCTCGAGTCGCGTTTGGTGAAGTTGTGTTCGTTTGCCATCATCTTTTTATGTAAAATATGAAAACCTACTTAGTGATTTCGGATTGAAAATATTACTGGGTAAAGATTCAGAGCAATTTAGAGCTTTTTCAAAAACATAATAAATAATAACAATTACTATTTGCAAACGATTATAATATCGACCAAAACAATCAGTGATATGATAAGATACGTGAGAATTATTAAAAGAATAATAAAGAAAAATTAGAAAATTATGACAAAGATCAGTTGTTTCTTATATCAAATGCGCTTGGAAATTTCAAATTAAAAAACATTAAGTGTGATAGGGTCATAATAAATTTTTTTTAAATTGTTGAACTTATAAATTTGCTCGTTGTGTAATATGATAGTGTGTGAAATCTTTTGAAAAAAACATTTGCGATAATTCAAACGATGTTAGTGGGGTTTTTTTTTGAAAATCATTTTAAGATTTTAAAATCGGAATGTAATTGTAACTATAGAATTTCACAATATTAAGATACATTATATATTTATATAAGTATAAATTAATAGATATTGTGAAATATTAATAAAACGGTATTTTTGCTCCCGAATTGAAATAGGCCGATTCTTCGTCAATACCATTTGCAAAATCCTCCAACCTAGTTTGCAACTTTCACTGGGACCTTTTTTAGTTTCTTTCATGGTTTGTAGACGAAACAAGTTAAACGTTAATTGAGGCAAATATTTTATTTGTAGCAAAAAATCCATATCCTACAATACAATTCAATTCAATTCGAAAAAGTGGTCGACATAGGGACTCCATAGTAAACAATTTCATTTCTTCCTACAAGGAATTTGACCAAATTTAGTTTTTGTAGCTAATTGCTAACGAGGGGAAAAGTAAAATCTGTAAACCAGGAAAAAAACTGCGCGAACCTTTATTGAAATTATATAGTTTGACCAGTATTTGTTTTATCCAATGATAGCCACTTCTTGCAAATCCTGAACGTTTAAATTACTCTAAATGCATTTACGTGCCCTTACTTTATTCACACTTGCAACAAACCCTGAAAATTTTTTGAATGCCCTCAGCGCCGTTTAAAATAATTAAAAATTAAGTGAACAAAACCAAAGAGTTAAAGCTGACAAGAAGTTAACAGCCAAACCTTAAAGCCACTATGATTCAGAAAGGAGGCATATTTTCAATCCCCCAGTAGCACTACAAATACATTAACTTAAGTGCCTTCTCGTTAGAATTGTAGTGCGTCTTTTGATTCCCACTGACATGGTTATTCCCATAAAATCATTTAAACCAAATCTCCCCGCAGCTTTGCCCCAAATCAGTTAAGGTCTCTCTATCAATCGCATGAATCAATGTTAAATTTTAATAAGCAATTTAAGCTACGGATCATTAGAATGTAAAAATCCGCGGTCTGGCGATCATCTACATACATTCGACAGAACACAGTCGGCGAATTCTAGAAAGAAAAACTGGGTCAACCCAGAAAAACCAAAAAGTAAAGGAAAAACTCATTAAGTAAGGAGTGCCACCTCCATCGTTAAAGCGAATCTGCCATTTCTGTTCTACATTTAGGGAGCCGGTACCGTTCAAAGTCACTACCAATAAAAAAATGATTAAAACGATCGACAGCTATTTCACAAACTTGTTTTGATTTAATTTGTATTAAATCTGGTTCAGGCAATTTGTGCTTTACTTATGCGTTACAACATTCAGGCTGTTATCATCAAACAATTACTGCACAAAATACAAACGATAACGTCTAGTATTTAGTAGAATTATACTTATTATTTGCCATGATGATATTAAGGTAAGTGTTTTAACTTTGCTTTAAAATTATTGTATTTATTTAAAATAAAGCACACCTCCATTGAAGTTCACTTGTGTTTCATCAAAAACGAATCTTTATACATGCTTAGATTTATTATAATTAACAAAGGGAAGAGGCAAAAAAATTCCCAAAGAATTATCTGTTAGGTTTAATGTCTGTGGGATATAACATAAATCACGCATTCAATGGTTAAGATATTCTGGGGTGAATAATTGGACAAAAAATTTCCAGATGTTGAGCTGCATTTTGTCCAAAAGCTGATTGTAATTCTTTGTCTGAGGTCACGTTTTGCCAATTATCCCAACGTTATCCTTAAGTTTATGAATTCAATTTTAAACGGAAACACTATAGTGTATAATATATGTACAAAAGAGTTGCTATGCATGTGTAGAGTCAAAAACATGAGTGAAAGCGGTATTTGCAGATTATTTGGTAACTCCTAGGGGCGTTCGCTAATAAAATTATTAAGATTGTTTGGCTCGATGTCATTAACCCCACGAGTGCGTGTGCCAATAATTGGTGATTTATTTCTATTTGTCAGAGATATGTACATATGTTCACATATTGACGTTAAAATTTTTGATTTCAATTCTGATTGTCAGCTAGATGATTGGGATCTTGTATACTAGCTAGCTGATTGAAGCAAATACGTTATAAGCCAACTAATATTTTTTGTCGTCGACTAATCATATTTTTGATTCAACTAATTATGTATATGTATCTACTTTTAACAATGCAAAATAAATGTAATGTAACTATATATGCATATTTTTAAATATTACTTTTTGAGAGTAAAATAAAGTAAAGATGCGTCATTGGGTGGTGTGAATAAAAACTGAATGTACACTTAAGCCTACATAGTTCGCACTAGGCTAGTAATTTAGTAGAGTAGCGAGTAATTTAGTGACTAAACTCGACTAAAGCAACAGGTTCGGACTTGTTTAGCCGGTGAGCAAGTGAGCACGGACGCGTGGTGGGAGGCGCTACTCGCCCGATAAAATATAGTAAAATGGATCGACTCGACTAAATCATTCACTAAACCACTTGACTAATTTTTTGTGGTTCGCACACATTTAGTCACTAAATTACTCGCTACTCTACTAAATTACTAGCCTAGTGCGAACTAGGCTTTACGGTGAACACTTTTGAGTTTAGTGAACACTCGATTTGGTGTGAATAAAAATTTCCTCATTCAAATGCAAATTTTTGGGATTCAATTGTTGAAGTGTCAATGTTGTACGTTAATTAACAGTCAAAGGAGACAAAATTTTTATTTTTATCAAAAATCAAAGTAGAACAGCTAAAATACTAAATAACTGAATAAAACAATGCCTAAGGATGTTCCTTGTAAACCAATATCAGAACGACTTTTCCTTATCCTGTGACCATGAGGAACGTCGTTCCTCATGGTCACAGGATAAGGAAAAGTCGTTCTGATAAAATACTAAAAATAGCGAAAATGATTAGGCTGAAATTTCATAGAGAGAGCTTCCTTTTAGGGTGCTTAATAAGGAGTTATAAGGGCATTAAGCTCAAGGGATGAGGTTTAGGCTCAAAATATCAGTTTTTTGGAAATTTTATCGCAAAATAATGTTTACAAATTTTGTAGATCATGCGATCTACAAAAAAAATTCGTATACATTTACCCGAACGAATTGCCATTCATAAGATATCACAGTTTTAAAGATTTAAAATACTCATATGCTCTCATTTGGAACTTGTACGTCTTGATTTACGATGATGACAACAAATTATACCGTGACATAGAGTATTGAGGATTACAAACTTTTGTAAGTTGACCTTGATACCTTTTACTCTTGGTGTACTAACAACAACCTGGTTCTTAATATTAGTAAAAGCGAAGTTATGACTTTTAGTAGGAGGCGTGATCTTATAATTTTTAACTACACCTTTTCTGATGAGGGTATCCCTCGTGTTAATTTTGTTAAAAATCTAAGAATTAGGTTTGATAGTAAGCTGGATTTTTACACTCACATCGACTATATCTCTTCCAGAGGTAGCTTAGTCCTGGGTTTTATTAAAAGGTGGCCCAAAGAATTTAACAACCCCTTGATTACTTAACACCTATACATTTCCCTTGTCAGACCATTACTCGAATATGTGTCCCAGGTTTGGTCTCCTCACTACTCTTCGCATGATAGAACTATTGAATCGGTTCAACGAAAGTTCATTAGATTCGCACTGAATCATCTTCATTGGGAAAACCTATTAGTTCTTCCATCATATGAATCCCGGCTTAAGTTACTCAACTTATAGCTCTCTTCATAAGCGTCGTGAGGTTGCCGATGTTGTATCATCATGCTCATCAGATCCTTAATGGATAGGTTGATTCAGGTTTTCTAGGTCGCCGTGCATCGTTGTAATCTGAGAGGACCACCTCTTTTACAAATCAAATCCTCTAGCACGAATTACGGCAGATTTGAACCTGTAAACATGCATGTTCATTAATGTTAATAATAACTTTAATGTCTTTGGCGTGAGCATTGGTAAAGAAGTCCTTAAAAGAAGTCTTTTAAATTTCACGTGATCACTTATGTTTCCTTTTGCTTGCGTTGGTTACATGTTAATTGAATTTACTAATTTTTATATTTGCATGCTTAGTGTTGAGCCTCATCTCAGCGCTTGGTTGTGCTGAGCAGGTAAACCTTTCTTGGTTCAGCTGAGAAGTGCGCCTTCTGTATTAGAAGGGTTAACTCTGTTACTTGTATAGGTCATCAGACGTTCAATAAATCCGTTGGCTTTGTAAATGCTAAAAAACGAAGAAATTTGTTATTTTGTGCATGCTTTACACCAAAATGGAGTCACTCTAGTTTTTGCTCTTTAAACTAAACAAAGAAAACACATGTACATGAATGATGAGCCTAAGTATATTGCTTTACCATAATTAGTCTAGGAGTTAAAAATAAAATAAATACAATTTTCGTAAACACCCTATATCTTAGTGTGGATAGCCCACTCTCTAGAACAATAGAGGTCTGTAGTACTATATACACAAGAGTAGACAAGACTTCACTTCACGTGAAGAAATAAAGGAAGAAAAGAAGGAATGGTTGGCAAAAAATAAATTGCCTAGTGCCTCCTCGCCACTACCCTTTTACGAGCGTTCACTCTCAAACAAACGTAAAAACTGAATTTTATTCACACCAAAAAGAAGTGTTCACTTTATATGGAGAAATGACAGAGTCAAGTATGTACTTAACAAAACCTAACTGAGGTTATTTTTATTCACGCCGGTAAGTGTAAAAAACGCTTTTTAGCAATAAAATAAAAACGTGACCTCGGATCGAAAAAAATCAAATTATAAAGTTGTAGCTATTCAAATTATCTTACGATTGATGTACAATTGAGTTATAGGTATAGGCACAAAACATAGAGAAAAATGGGAAAAACTGTCGAAAATCGCGTTTTTTTAATGTGTTACTTACATGTTTGTTATTTGGTACAAATATTGCTTCTTGCTAGCTGAAAAAACGGTGTAATTTTTTTGCGAAATATTGAACAGTTTTCTTGAAATTTCACTTTTTGCAAAAAAAAGGCGTTCTTGTAAAAACGCTCCTCTTGGTCCATGGATTTCGCTTCACTAATACACTTCACCCCTGAAATAAGTCCTCCTCTGTAATGCCTACAGTAAGTAGGTTCTTACCGCCCTAGGACATCCCTATGCAAAAGTAAGTTATTGTTTCATCGGAAAGGTAATGGGTCCATCTCATTACCACCTCGCTTACCTAGCCATTACCCGCTGGGATGTAACGACGAAACACGAAAACGGCACTTTTCAGGATCAAATTAGTAATGTTGCCTCCAGCGGAAATGTATTTATTCGATTTTTTAAGGGGCGCCAATTTTTGACTTTTTGTGCTGCACAGTGGTCGCCAATTTTGCAAAATTGATGACCTTATTTCCAGCCTACCTATGGGGTGTGACAACGAGAAAGACCCAATCTCCACTAGAAGGATAGCGTAGACCAGGACGCTCAGAACTTAGGGATACCAAACTGGATGACATCAGTTTAGAATTGGAACCCTTGGAGAGACCAGTTGTGTGAGGCCTGGACCGGATCTAGGTTGTAGAGCTGTTAAAGAATAAGAAGAAGATGGCCTTTTTTAGGGCTTTTAAAAAAAATGTTGAGTCACCAAGCGGCAAGTATCCTGGCAACGTCAAAATCTACGAGGTGCATAGTAAATAATACATCGCACATAGTACATAATACATCGTACATCGAATATAGTACGTAGTTCGTAGTAGAAATAGTATATTTTTCTACAAGTAGAGAAAAGTGATAGTTTTCTAGTGAGTGTAACTGATTAATTCACGAGCAAGCGTAGAGAAAATTTACATGAGCTGGAAAACGTAGTTTTCTTAACGTGTTGAGCATGCTATTTTTATGGGAATCGCATAGAAATGACGTACATTGAAAATCAAAAATTGTAAAGAAATAAAAATGGGGTAGCGTACGCCATTTCTGTTGAGAATTAATCGTACTGTAATGAACGTTATATCTAAAATTGTGAAGAAAAATGTTGCTAACGAGAAAAGTATTACTTTTCTTTACAATTTTTGATTGATAAATGTACGGCATTTCTATACGATTTAGTGATGAGCAAAAATGGTCTTGTTCTTGCAGTCTTGTCTTGTTCTTGCACGTTTAGCAAGAACAAGAGCAAGACTTAGTTATGCTTTCAAGAACAAGGTTAACTGTGCAAGAATAAGACCCAGAGAAGACTTTAGCAAGATTCTTGCAAAATTTTTACCTAAATTCATTCTTTTAAAAACAAAAATATATTAAATTGATTATGATGTTCAAGTAATTATGATATATAAATACATGTGTGTATATTTACTTTTTAGTATGTTAATTGTAAAAGCTTTTGTACGTAAGTACATAATGACTTTGCATGCATTGTGCGCATAACTAGCAAAAATTGTCTTGTTCTTGCAGTTTTGTCTTGTTCTTGCACATTTAACAATAACAAGAACAAGACTTAGTTATGCTTGCAAGAACAAAAACAAGACAGACTGAACTAGACAAGAACAAGACTAGATTAGTCTTTTCTTGTTCTTGCGTTTGCTCATCACGTGCACGTAGTACAAAAATTTTCCAAACCTCGAAATTACAAAAAAAAAAACTGTAAGTACCTAACTTATTTTTTAATAGGTAACTCTAATTTTTTTATATACCCAAAATAATTTTGTGCCGATTTGCTTAGCTTAGTCTGCATAATCCGGGATAAGAAAGGATATTTCTTATCCCGGACTATGCACATATAATTTATTTTATTAGAAAGCATCTCACGCGGTTTTGTGTGTGTGTATTAATTATTTTTTATTATTACGTATTATGTACTATGTACAATGTATTATTCGCCAAGTAATATGTATTATATAGGTATTTTGTATTATGTACTAGTACTATATACTATATGCTAAGTATTATGTACTTTGTACTATGTACTTAAGTACTATGTACCATTAAGTACTATGTACTATTTACCTCGAAAAAATAGGAACATACCTCAGTTCTTAAACTGCCAAAAATATGGGCACACCAGAAATTTTCGCACACAAAATCCAATCTGCGTAAAGTGTGCAGGAAAGCACAAAACTACCGAGTGTACTCAAGACCCAAAGGGCTGCAACATCAAATATGCACTGTGCGGTGAATCACACACTGCTAGTTATAAAGGCTGTGTATACATACTGTGCATATACAAAGGCCTAAAAGTCCAAAGATTTCCTGCCCTACGAAAAAAAAATACTTGATCAAAAGAAACCTGTAACCACTGATGCGCTAATTCCTCGCCCGATCATGGCAAATACTCCATTAACATTTGCAGATGTCGTAAAAAGTAATACTGAACAAGGCGAAAGCAAAAAGAACGTGATCAAACCTGAAGACGACTTATCTGAACAAAAGAACATGATGAAGCAGCTTATAACACAAATATCTAATATGATGAACATCTTAACTCTGCTTATTACTAAAATAAATGGATAAAAATACAAATTTGAAAATAGTTGTCTGGAATGCAAACGGACTATCCCAACATGCCTTAGCACTTAAAAAATTTATAACTGACCATTCTATTGACATTCTGCTAATATCTGAAACCTATTTTACTAATAAAAGCTATATTAAGATGTCTAACTACAACGTTTTTCACACAAACCATCCTAGTGGACGGTGGTGCAGCAATCATAATTCGACAAGACATCAGTTGCAACGTACTAGAAGAATGCACGAAGGACTGCTTCCAAGCTACTACAGTCTAAATCGATGACACATATGGACCGCTCATAGTATCTGCACTTTACTGCCCACCCAAATTCAATATAAGTGTATTACAGTTCGCAGAATACCTTCATACATTGAGCTCGCGATTTATTGCAGGAGGTGACTTCAATACAAAGCACACTGGGGCTCAAGACTTACTAATAAAAGAGGAAAAAATCGAATGGATGCTATAAGGCAAAACAAGTGCACCTTTATAAGCAGTGGAGAGCCCACTTATTGGCCTACCGATACCAAAAAAAGACCAGATCTAATTGACTTCTGTGTTCTTAAAAACATTTACCTAAACCAAATTACCATGAAATTATGCCTTGAACTATCATCTGACCATTCCCCTATAATATTGGAATACACCACTAATGTGAAATTGCTACGACCAACGCAATTTCTTACTAACCATAAAAACTAACTGGGACTTTTTTGCTAAAATAATAGACAAAACTTGGAAACTAGAATTCCCCTCAAGTCCCACGAGGATATCGAAAGCAGCATAGTATACTTTAACGACTCAATTCAATTCGCAGCATTACAAACAACGCCTCCAATCAGATATAACCACTTAGACACTTATACACCAAACTTGATCAAGCAAAAAATCAAAGAAAAAAGAAAACTTAGGAAAATATGGCAATGCACCAGATCACCTGTTGATAAAGCTAGTTATAACAAATTAACTAGAGAACTAAAGGAACTCCTAAGACTACATAACAACCAGCATACTACCGAGTTTCTGACAAATCTTTCGGCAATCCAAGCAACAAACTACTCACTTTGAAAACTAAACAAGAGGCTTAAAAAAGGCATACAGCATCAAATGCCTTTAACGAAAATCGACGGTACGTGGTCCAGAAAACATCTAGACAAAGCAAAAACGCACGCAGACTATTTTGAAACAACTTTTACTACTCCCTTTAACAACCGAAATAACTCATTCCTAAACATAAATACGTATTCAAATAATATAATAAAGAAAATCGAAACAAATAAAATAAAATGCTATATAAAGAACAGATTAAAACCTAGAAAATCTCCTGGATATGATCTGATAACAGGACAAATACTAAAACAGTTGCCAGAAAAAGCCTTAGTCTATCTTAGGCATGCCTTTAACGCCATACTACGTCTAAATGATTATCCAAAAGTTTGGAAGGTTTCTGAGGTAATCGCTGTCCAGAAACCAGGAAAAGATGTATCTAAACCATCATCATATAGGCCAATAAGTCTTCTGCTGTTCATCTCTAAATTATTCGAGAAACTGCTGCTTGATCGTATTAACGTGACATTGAAACTAAACAACCTAATTCCAGACCACCAATTTGGTTTTCGACAAGATCACTCTACTAACAAATAAAATCCTAAATGATTTGAACGAGCAAAAATTTTGTGTCGCAGTTTATCTGGACGTTGCAAAAGCCTTTGACAGTGTATGGCACGAAGGACTTCTTTTCAAACTTAGCACAATGTTACCTAACTATTACCAACTCATCAAGAACTACCTGGATGATCGCCACTTCTACGTACAATATAATAACGAATGTTCGGACTTTTTTTTTGTGTGATAGAGATTTAGGGAAGGCCCCTTTGTACTGTCCGACTATGCATTTATTTTTTGAAATGTCGAACGTAAAATAGAAGCAGGTGTTCCACAAAGAAGCGTCCTAGGTCCTACCTTACACCTGGTTCCATAAATGGGGAATAAAAATCAACGAAGACAAAACGGTTCAAGTTATATATACAACAAAAAGGACTTCCATATATCAAGCTATTACTTTAAATAACAAAATCATTAACCCTATCAACTCAGCGAAATACCTGGGAATGCTAATCGAGAACAATTGACTTGGAAACAACATATAATTGGAAAACGTAACCAAATCAAAAATCAGTTTAGACAACTCTATTGGCTCCTAAACAAAAATTCGAAGCTCTCGCTACATAACAAATTATTAATTTACAATACAGTAATAAAGCCTATTTGGATGTACGGCATCCAAATTTGGGGAACAGCCAGCAAAACAAACATCGACATCATTCAACGACAACAGTCAAAAATACTCAGGACTATTGTTAATGCATCTTGGTACATATCCACCTTGTATATACATCGCGACCTCAAAGTACCAGGGACGAGATTAAGATATACAGCAAGAAGCATCAAATCACTATAACATCCCAACAAAACCAGGAAACCAGAACCAGTGGACCTCCAATTTATCACTCCATGATTATGTATCTTTAATAATTGTAAAAAAAAGTACAAACTTAGTATAAAAGGCAATGGTCTTTAAGCTTAATGTAATCCCTAAACTGTATAAACAATTATTTATTGTTCTAGGACAGGTGTAAAATTTTATTGGGAAATAAAAAAAATTTACTATATAGTATGTACTATGTACTGTGTATTATGTACTATATACTATGCATTATATAGTATGTATTTTGTATTATGAATTATGTAAGTCTGTTATGTATTATTAGATTGTTGTTTTTCTTATTTTATTGCAACAGTAAATAACAATAAAATAAACTTAAATGGAATATTCTTAAACACAATTCATCATCATTGTGCTCCTTTAATCCCTCATGGGACATAGGGCGGAAACAGTTGCCCTCCAGCGGACTCTGTTTTGCGCGACAGCTCTCAGCTCCGACCAGGATCTCCCAGTTGTTGCGACTTCTGCTAATAGGGTTCTCCTCCATGTTGTCCTAGGTCTTCCGACTCGACGGGATCCTTGCGGATTCCAGTCGAGGGCCTGTTTGGCTAGATTTTCATTTTCGCGTCGCAAGGTGTGGCCAACCCAATTCCATTTCCTTCGTCTGATTTGGTCGTCTATCCTTTCTTGGCCAGCACGGCGCCATAGTTCTTCGTTTGAAATTCTATCCTGCCAGCGGATTTTTAGGATACGACGCAAGCATCTGTTGTCGAAGACTTGTAGGCGCCCTGTGATGAGTTGGGTGACTTTCCATGTTTCGCAACCGTACAAAAGTACTGCCTTCACGTTGGAGTTGAACAGCCACAATTTGGTGTTAGTTGAGATCTCCGTTGATCTCCATATGCGGAACAGGCATGCATATGCGCCTCGTGCTTTATTTATTCTGGAACTGACATCTTCTTCTGCACCGCCATTTTCGGTAATAATACTACCGAGGTAGCAGAATTTATCGACCAGTTCCACGTCACGGTTATTCAGCGCAGTCCGTTCAATGGTGTTTGCATTTATCCGCACTTCTTTAGTTGGATTTAGCCTTAAGCCTGCTGGACTACTTTCTGTTGCCAAATTGTTAATCATGTTTTTGAGGTCCTGGTGTCTGTGGGCCAGCAAACAGATATCATCTGCGTAGTCGAGATCCTTAAGGCGGTCTAGCAAACCCCATTGTATGCCGCCTGTTCTACTACCTAGAGCGCCGACAAGGATGTCATTTATTACTATAAGAAATAGTAAAGGCGAGAGTAGGCATCCTTGTCGTACTTCTGAGCTCACCTCGAAGCTGTCGGATAATTTTCCATTATGGAGAACTCTGCATTTGGAATTGTTATATAGGGCTTTTATCAATTCTATTATTTTATCAGGCAGTCCCCGTCGCCGTAGTGCCTGCCATATAAAGCTCCTATTGACCGAGTCGAACGCTTTCTCATAATCTACGAAAGCAAGGTAAAGGGGGGATCGGAATTCAGTAGACTGCTCCACTATTATTCGTAAGGTGTTGATATGATCAATACATGAGCGGCCTTTCCTGAATCCGGCCTGCTGCCTCCTAAGCGTTCGGTCTACTGCCTCACTTATCCTAGATAGTAATATATGGGACAAAATTTTGCCCACTGTAGATAGTAAACAGATGCCTCTCCAATTGTCGCATATTGTTAGGTCCCCCTTTTTTGGTATTTTGACTATGATACCTTCCGTCCAATCCTCCGGAAAGGTACAGGTGTTCCATGCTATTTCCAGGATTGGCTGAAGCGCATCTGCTATGAGGCTTGAATCGGCTTTCAACAATTCTGGCGGGATGCCATCTTTCCCAGCTGCTTTACCATTGGCCATCGCATGAATTGCGGTTACTATTTCCGTCTTGGATGGGGCTCGGGTGGTGAGGCTGTGCATTGTTGCTGGTTTCCTGAGGTTCTTGTGTAAATGAACCATTCAGGGCGGCGAAGAAGTAATCTCTCCATCTTTGGAGCTGCTCCTCGTCGCTGCACAGCAGCCTTCCATCCGCACTCTTAACGGCATGCTTTTTAGTAGAGTGCTTTCCCGTGAGCTGTTTAGTGATTTGGTACAGCACCTTACTGTTGCCTGTGTTTGCCGCGTTTTCCGCTTTTTCTGCGAGCTCATTTATCTGCTGCCTTTTATCACGCCGGACACTTCTCTTTACCTCCCGGTGTAATTGGGAGTACTCCCGTTCCAGTTGGTAACGTCTTTCGGGGTCGCTTGTAGAGTTTACGTTATTTTTTAGGGCTCTCCTGCGTTATATTTTTTGCCAGGTTGTGTCCGAGATCCAGTGTTGCTGGGTTCTTGGGACATAACCGATGCTCATTTCCGCAGCCGTCAATATTGCGCCCTTTGTCCTACTCCACAGCTCTTCAATATTTGTGTCGTCCGAAACGTTGTGCTGGTTTAATATTTGTTGTCGGTTTAGAGCAAATTCCCGCTTTTTACCGCTCTCCCGCAGAAGGTCGACGTTGAACCGTCTACGGTTTATAGCATCGCGTTGTACGTTTCTGATTGCGGCGATTTTGAGGCGAATAGTTGCTACAACCAAATGGTGGTCGCTTCCAGTGTCCGCTCCCCTGAAGCTCCTGACATCTTCCAGAATAGTTCTCCATCTGCGGCTGACGGCCACGTGATCTATCTGATTTCTCGTTCTACCATCGGGCGATACCCAGGTCTCTTTGTGTATCTTCTTGTGACAAAAGTAAGTTCCACCTACCATGAGTTGGTGGGAGCTACAGAAGTCAACGAAAAGCTCACCATTGTTATTGGTAACTTGGCTTAGACCTTGATTTCCAATTGTTTGTTCAAGGCCGGTGTTGTCATGGCCGATCTGTGCGTTTAAGTCACCCATTAATACAATGATGTCTCCCCTTGGAATAGAGCGAAAAACCTCATTCAGCCGCAAATAGAACTCGTCTTTGATGTCATCTTCAGCGTCTTCAGTTGGAGCATAGCATTGGACTACCGTAGTACTTCTTAGTCTGGTACGCAGGCGCACGGTAATAATCCTCTCAGAAACTGGTGACCAGCAAATGAGGCTGGACCTGGCTTCTTTGGTGAGTATTTGTTTCGATAGCAGCTTGGCTGAACCTCTGCACGCTAAAAGATCTGGAAAGAAAGTAAATTTTCCAAAAAAGGATAGTGATCGCAGAAAAACCAAAAAAAAGGAGAAGAGAGACACTTAACCGACGGGATTCGAACTCGGTTCACCTGATCAGCAGCCTGTAGTCTTTCCTACCCGCCAGCCAGGTTCACGGATCAACGAGGCTTGGATTGATACTTGAATAGATTTTAGCAATGTTCCGTATATATCAAATTCATTAACTCCGGGACAGGTGTATTTTTCAGTCAATAATTCACTTGAGAAAAGAAACTCACAACCTCCACATAAATTTAACATTTATTCTGTTCACAATTCCACTTTTTCGTAATTTCAAATTTTTAGGGCACAATAATTCATAATTTTCACAATATACATATATAAGTTCGATTTTTTAAATTTTATTTAAGATAAAGATTGAGTTCAATGTTTATTATAATGTCCAGAAAAATATTTGTTCTTTATTACTAATAATATACCTATTTATGATTTTTTCATCGCCTTTACCGAGTTCCTCGTCGTTGCAGATTTGGTTTCTTGGGCTTCCGTGGAGTTCCACTGCGACTCGATCAAAGAAAGAGGATGTCCCGTTTCTTCTTCTCCCTTATATTAGCTCTCCTTAGCGGTTGGGGTGGAAGACTTTCCCGCTCCTGCTGAGGTCATCGACCTATCGCCTTCCCATTGTAGGTGGTTCTTGGAATTCGGTCGTTGACCCACATCTATCATTGCGAATATTCCCCTTCGTGGTGAATTTCGTCGATTCTCGCCTGACGGTGCCTTTCAATTTTCAATGTTGTCATCCTGGCAGATTTTGACAGTATCGTTTTGTTTTCAAGTTCTTGTGGTTTTGTTGATTTTGATGTTCTTGTGTTTTTTGGTGATTTTGTGGTGTCATTAATTATTTTGTGACGAGTTCGCAATCGTGGAAATAATATTACTAGGAGTCGTGTTGGTGTTACATCGATGGATTGATGGATGGATTGAATATGACGATTTTATGTTGCGTGACAAGCGAGGGGATGCTGTCGCTGAAGTGGTATTTTTTTCCTCTGATTTTAATTGTACTTTATCCTTTTGTTGAAGGGTTGATCATCCCGGAACATACTCCCCCCCTTGGCATTGCTGCAAGTGATGCCAATATTAAGTGCGGTAGCTGCTGCTTCATTCAATAAAGGATCTGCAAATAAATAATAAGGGAAGTTGATGGAGGGGTTATAGCGCCCCGACTCGCTGTTCGGAAAAGGGATGGGAACGTTATGAGAATCATCAGGATTTAATGTATTCTCAGGTAAATTTGGATGATGGTTGTTTAGATTAGTTCATTGTTTTGTTTATAATTTATTTTGAATGTTTTTATCTAGGTTTATATCTGTATTTGTTTGGAAAGGTAGTTTGCACAATTTCGCGATTGGACGTTTTAAAATTTTGTCCCTTATCTTTAGTGTAGCTACTCGTACCAGGCCATCTGTACCTGGGTATACTTCTACGAGTCGCCCCAATGCCCACTGACATGGTGGAAGATTATCTTCTTTGACTAATACCAATTCTCCGACTTTTAAATTTGGTTGTGTTGTTAGCCATTTCGGTCTTTGCTGTAGACGACTGAGATATTCGGTTTTCCACCTCTTCCAGAAATGTTGCACTATTCTTTGGATTAATTGCCATCGTTTTAATCGGTTTACTTGAAGGTCCAGGACTGAGGGTTCTGGAATCGCTTGTAGAGGTCCCCCAATTAGGAAGTGTGCAGGTGTAAGAGCTGTGAGATCTTGAGCGTCAGAACTAATTTCCGTAAGAGGCCTTGAATTCAGGCAAGCTTCTATTTGTGTCAAGGCTGTAGTGAATTCTTCATATGTGAGCGTCACGTTTCCAATCACTCGTTTGACATGGTATTTTGTGGATTTGACACCCGCTTCCCACAACCCGCCAAAATGGGGTGACGACGGTGGTATGAACTTGAAGTTGACTCCATCATTTTCCAGAATGGCTCCGATTTGACTATTTAGTTGGTTTGCTAACTCCTTTTGCTGCCTTTTTAGAAGTCGATTTCCTCCTACAAAATTCGTGCCACAATCACAAAATAGATTAACACACAATCCTCTTCTAGCCGTGAATCTTTTAAATGCGGCGATGAATCCTTCCGCGCTCAAGTCTGTCACCAACTCTAAATGCAAGGCCTTGGTTGCCATGCAGACGAAAAGTGCGATATAGGCCTTGTATTTTTTAGGGTTCCTTCCTTTGTGGGTTTTAAGTTCGAATGGACCACAGTAATCCACTCCAGTATTTGTGAAAGGACGTGATATCTGTATTCTTGACGCAGGAAGATTCCCCATAAGCTGCTTTTGAGTGACGGCCTTTTGCTTGAAACAAATCAAACACTTATGAATGTGGTGCCGAATTGTGTTCCTCGCGTTTAGTATCCAATACTTCTGTGAAAGCATTTGCATCGTCAACTGCGTGCCCCCGTGCATGGTGTCTCGGTGTGCCTTGTCTATGATGAGTACGGTGAAGTGACACTTGTCCGGCAATATTATTGGAAATTTTTCGGAGAATGCTAGGTCTGAATGTTGCAATCTCCCTCCGACCCGGAGGATGCCCTTGTCGTCAATGAATGGGGATAATTTTAGTAACCGGCTCTGGCGAGGTAGTGCCTCTTTTTTGTGAATGGCCTTAATTTCGTTACCAAATTCCCTTTCTTGATTCTGTTTAATCCAGTGTTGTAATGCATCAGTTAGCTCGCCAGTCTTCAAATACGCTGTCCTTCGCTGCGAGCTGGGTCTCTGTGCGTTGAAAACGAATCTCTTCACATATGCTGTCACCCGAATGAGTTTCGTGAGCGATGAGTGCCTGATGTCCAGATTATCGCTACTGATGCTGAGTTGGAGATTGGTGATTTTCCTTTGTTCGAGGTCTGTGCACGTCACATGTTTTACCTTTGGCCAGTGATCTTGTGGTTGCCGCAACCAGTCGGGTCCATTCCACCAGAGCTCGTGCTTAAGTAGTTCCTTTGCAGACATCCCTCGGGATGCACAGTCGGCCGGGTTTTGTTTGGATGGCACATGTTTCCAGACATTCTCTCCTAAAACTTCATGTATGTAAGATACTCTGTTGGCTATGAAGGTTTTCCATTTATGAGGATGTCCCTGTAACCAAGCGAGAACGATTTCAGAATCCGTCCAGGTGTAAGTTGTATGTGGTGTTTCTAACTTTAAGGCTGCCTTTACATATCTCACCAATTTTGCTAAGAGTGCTGCCGCACATAGCTCCAACCGAGGTAACGTTATCGTCTTCAAGGGAGCCACCTTAGTTTTAGCTGCTATCAAAGTTGAATGCCGATTGCCTAGTCCATCATCTACGCACAAATAAACTGCGGCTGCATACGCTTTAATGGAGGCATCCGCAAAACCATGCAGTTCGGTTTTTTGATTCGTGTTCATGTACTGTGTCCATCTGTGTATCTTAATGTTGCTAACATCTAATAAATTTTCCTTATATTTTAGCCAATCCGTCATGATATCTTGTGGGATTTCTTCATCCCAATCAAGTCCTTTTAGCCACAGGCTTTGAATTAAGAGTTTGGCTTGTATGATTATCGGTGCTAGCAGGCCGAGAGGGTCGAAAAGTTTCGAAGTTTCGGAGAGTACAGACCGCTTCGTCCATTTTGGCGGAATTGGACTCGGTGTATACGTGTATGCCAGCGTGTCGGTTCCAGGTTTCCAGCAAATACCCAATGCTCGGATGCTGTCATCGTGGGAGATTTCTAAAGATAAGTTATTTTCACAGTATTCTGGTGGTAATGTTTTTAATATTTCCTTGCAGTTAGACGACCATTTGCGGAGAGAAAAGCCACCTTTCTGCATCATCTTTATCAGTTGCTGCTGAATTAATAACGCGTCATCGATTGTCTGCGACCCGGACAGGAGATCATCCACGTAGAAGTCGGACATCACAATGTCGGAAGCCTTTGGGTACCTTTCTCTTTCGTCGGCAGCTAATTGTCGTAATACCCGTGTCGCCAAGTACGGTGCACTTTTCGTACCAAATGTCACTGTTAACAGTTTGTAGTCCTCAATGGGTTCATTAGGAGAATTGCGCCAGACAATCCTCTGATATTCTGAATCTGGGTTGCTTACTCGGATCTGGCGGTACATTTTCTCCAAGTCCGCAGTGAATGCAATAAAATGCTTTCGCCACCGGATCAGCAAAGTGGTTAGTTCCTCCTGTACTACAGGGCCTTTTAGCATCATGTCATTTAGTGACACTCCACTGTCCGTGGGTCTTGAAGCATCAAATACTACTCGGAGCTTTGTTGTTGTACTGGTTTCCTTTACCACACCATGATGTGGTAAATAACTGCATGTATAAGACTCCTTCCCATTTATCCTTTGGCGATGACTGTCTTCGTATGAAGTGACTTTGGCCATATGTCCCATTTCTAAATATTCATTCAGACATTTGGAGTAATCTTCTTGCAGCTTCGGGTTCCTACTGAATCTTCTTTCCATCTGCATCAATCTTGATACTGCGATGCTCCTTGACTTGCCTAAACGTAGCTGTTCATCTGGCGTCCGGAGTGGTAGTTCCACCTGATATCGTCCTTCTGCTAAACGCGTGGTAGTTCGTACGAATCGTGCCTCACACTCCTTCTCCTCGTTCGTGTATGGATCTCTCTCCAGTATCTCCTCCAATTCCCAAAAGCGCTTTAACTGCTCATCGAACTCCGAACGTATGTGAAATGATTGTAATTGGATCTGATTTCGTGATGGATGCGTGATTTCTCCTGATAAGATCCATCCTAATGCGGTTTTTTGTGCCACTGGTCCTCCATGCTCACCACTTATTACTCCGCTCCTCACTATTTTTCCATGCACATCTGCCCCCAATAGTAGATCAATTTTACCTGGTTGATAGTATTTCGGATCTGCTAGCTGTAGTCGTTCTAAATATTTCCAATTCTTGCGGTTTGGCATAGGTGTTGGTGTGACCTCGGTTAGCCTTGGCAATACCAACCCCGTCACCTCCGTGCTGAAATTATTACCTCTGATTGACTTAATGATGAACTTCGTTCTGGATTTCGGAGGGGCCAGCTTTTCCATTCCTACGCCGGTTACAATTGCATCTATAGCTTCTTCTTTTAGTTGTAGATCTTGCTTCATCGATTCCGAGATAAATGACGCTTGTGAGCCCTGATCGATGACTGCGCGAGCTATTTGTTCCCTTCCTCCTGGAGCCACGATCCTAACCAAGGCAGTGGCTAACAAGACCTGACTGATCTCGGCGTTGTTTACCATTAGAGAATTGAAGGTGGTCGTATTGTTGTCTAAGTTATCTACTCCGGCTGTTGTCGTGGTGGTAGCAGTCTGTGTCTGAGGATGGTTCTTGTTCAAGTTTCCACTTGATCCTTTCCTTGGAATCGTTTGTTGATTGTTCCCAAGCTGTGGAGTCCCATGTAGCAATGAATGGTGTCGTCGATTGCAGCTCCTGCATTTCCTATTGCTGGGACAGTTGCTAGAAAGATGTCCAGATCCTAGGCAGTTGATGCACAAGCCATTCTTCTTTACTACCGCCATTTTTCGTTGTGCGTCGTACTTTGGAAACTCGTGACATTGCCTTATGTTATGTGATTGGGCACATGCTGCACATAACACTTGTGTTGTAGTGTGAAGTGTCTTAGCATATGTCCTTGCCTGATTTCCCTTTACATTCACCCTATTGTAGCTTGGCAGGGCTTTCGAAGACGTGGCTTCCAATGTTCTGAACCTATCGTTCAGGAATTCTTGCAGCGATTTCCAAGTCGGTAATTCCTTACTTTTCACCGCGGTTTGTTCCCACAACTGATGGGTTGTTGTTGGTAGTCGTTTCACTACTAGATATATTACTAGTGGATCCCATGATGAAACATCCACCTTTAAATTCCTGAGAGCAAGTATGCACTCCGTAGTAGTGTCCAACAATTGTCGGACTCCATGTGCCGTTTCTGAAGACAGCGCCGGCTGGTTGAAGAGTGTTTCTAGCTGCGAGTTTACTAGGACACGCTTGTTGTCGTACCTATCTTTCAGTAATTCCCAGGCAGTCGTATAGTTTTCCTCGGTGATCTGCAGGTGTCTGATGAGATTCTCTGGATCCCCTTCCAGCAGAAGCTTTAAATATTGGAGTTTCTGTACTGGGGCGTATCCTCTATTCTCGTGGATCATGGTGTTAAATAAATCATGGAAAGTAGTCCACTGCTTGTAGTCACCTCGAAATTTCTCAATTGCCAACTTAGGTAATTTTATGGACATATTGAGACCGTTTTCACGACTGGCGTCAGCTCCGCTTGCCCGAGATTCGTTTGGTGAGTTTGGTGAAGTCGTTGGTGTCAGCTGCTGTATGTAACCCTCCAATACGGCTACATTATTCATGAAGAAATCCTCCACTTTGTCGTAGACATCAGTCGCGAAATATGTATGCTTGACGGCGGTCCCCGTCTTATCGGCATATTTCAGCATAAACATCTCCTTATGTCGGTTTTGGAAATCCGCCCATAGATCCTCAAACTGTTTGAGCCGCCGCTCATAGTTTGCTTTAGTTCTGCGTTCCTTCGGTTCCTTTTTTGTGTTTTTTATGCACCTTTGCATCAGTTCATATTGCGCCTCTTGTTGTTGCACTAAAGTATCCATATTTGCAATTTTATATTTCTTTTGTTTTTTTTTTATAATACTTGTAGGGTCAACGATCACTGATATAGTATTTAATTTTAATGTATGTATTTGATTTTAAGAATAATGTATTTGATTTTAATAATAATGTATTTGGTTTCAATAATAATTTGATAATGTTGAATGTAACAAAGGAATAAAATGCAACACTAAATTATAATAATTTTTTATTAATATTTGTTTATTTTTGGAACTTTGGAATTGTGAAGTTGTGTACTCACTGTTCTTAATTGTTTCCTTCTGCTTGTGTTATCTGTTTCATATGGATTTCTTCTTGGTTGGGGCTGATGCCTGCTGGGTTGATATGGCCTTCCGACTTCACACCTTTTGATTATTATTCACTGATATTACTGCATGAATTCGCACCTTTGTAACAATTGTATCGGATCGTTAGCACCTAGCCGTTCACTGTTATTTCCGGACCGTTGAGATGGATCGCACAAGGTTATAGCGTTTCCGGACCGTTAGGAGTCACACAATTTTTGATTTGCCGGACCGTTAGAAGTCGCACAAGTTTTAGATTTCCGGACCGTTAGGAGTCACACAATTTTTGTTTTTCCGGACCGTTAGGAGTCACACAATTTTTGATTTGCCGGACCGTTAGAAGTCGCACAAGTTTTGTTTTTCCGGACCGTTAGGAGTCACACAATTTTTGATTTGCCGGACCGTTAGAAGTCGCACAAGTTTTGTTTTTCCGGACCGTTAGGAGTTACACAATTTTTGTTTTTCCGGACCGTTAGGATGTTGATTTTCACGGGTTTTCCGACGTCTCTCGTGTCACTCTCTTTTATGATTTCACTATCGATTTCGTTTTGAGATTTCAAGTTTCTAATTTACGCGTTCGCGGATTTCCCTGAGTTCAAATTGATTTCACTTCCTGTATTTCACTTTCTTAATGATCCGGCTCGAAGGACCATGTTTCGATAGCAGCTTGGCTGAACCTCTGCACGCTAAAAGATCTGGAAAGAAAGTAAATTTTCCAAAAAAGGATAGTGATCGCAGAAAAACCAAAAAAAAGGAGAAGAGAGACACTTAACCGACGGGATTCGAACTCGGTTCACCTGATCAGCAGCCTGTAGTCTTTCCTACCCGCCAGCCAGGTTCACGGATCAACGAGGCTTGGATTGATACTTGAATAGATTTTAGCAATGTTCCGTATATATCAAATTCATTAACTCCGGGACAGGTGTATTTTTCAGTCAATAATTCACTTGAGAAAAGAAACTCACAACCTCCACATAAATTTAACATTTATTCTGTTCACAATTCCACTTTTTCGTAATTTCAAATTTTTAGGGCACAATAATTCATAATTTTCACAATATACATATATAAGTTCGATTTTTTAAATTTTATTTAAGATAAAGATTGAGTTCAATGTTTATTATAATGTCCAGAAAAATATTTGTTCTTTATTACTAATAATATACCTATTTATGATTTTTTCATCGCCTTTACCGAGTTCCTCGTCGTTGCAGATTTGGTTTCTTGGGCTTCCGTGGAGTTCCACTGCGACTCGATCAAAGAAAGAGGATGTCCCGTTTCTTCTTCTCCCTTATATTAGCTCTCCTTAGCGGTTGGGGTGGAAGACTTTCCCGCTCCTGCTGAGGTCATCGACCTATCGCCTTCCCATTGTAGGTGGTTCTTGGAATTCGGTCGTTGACCCACATCTATCATTGCGAATATTCCCCTTCGTGGTGAATTTCGTCGATTCTCGCCTGACGGTGCCTTTCAATTTTCAATGTTGTCATCCTGGCAGATTTTGACAGTATCGTTTTGTTTTCAAGTTCTTGTGGTTTTGTTGATTTTGATGTTCTTGTGTTTTTTGGTGATTTTGTGGTGTCATTAATTATTTTGTGACGAGTTCGCAATCGTGGAAATAATATTACTAGGAGTCGTGTTGGTGTTACATCGATGGATTGATGGATGGATTGAATATGACGATTTTATGTTGCGTGACAAGCGAGGGGATGCTGTCGCTGAAGTGGTATTTTTTTCCTCTGATTTTAATTGTACTTTATCCTTTTGTTGAAGGGTTGATCATCCCGGAACAGTATTACACCAACGCAACACAATTAATGAACCCTTATTCTCCTGCAATATTTAGATTGATTTGGAAATATAGACTGGCCGTAAAAGATTTCACTCCAACGTGTGGTCCTATGCAGACTATTTTTTTTTTGTGGAAGATTAGGAGCTCAGGAAAAGCAGTTTATACTCTGCATACGACAGCATCGACAGGGACAAATGTATGCGACAATGCTGGACCTAAACATCCCCCTAAAGATAATAAAATTAACAAATGGAAAATATAAGGTGTGCATTCAGAATACAAGGAGAATTGACGGAGTCCTTCCCAGTCAACCATGTTATTTAATCTCTGCCTAGAAGGAGTAATTCGCAAAGTAAACATTGATGCGAACGCAACCTTGCTTAACAAATCCAAACAGTTGGCAGGGTATGCCGCCGCCGACGGCATAAACCGCCTTGGCAGATCACTGTCATACCTTAGAGAAATATCCACACACTTAGAAGAAGAAGCCAAACATATGGGGCTGCAAATAGATGCACACAAGAGCAAGATTCTAATTCAGTCAGGGGTGGAAAGAAGAAGAAGAAACCACAACACTGGGGGAATATAACTGGAACAGGTAAACCACCTTAACTACCTGGGGTACACAGTCCGAGAAGACAACGATGAAACGTTAGACGTATAAAGAAGAAAAAACGCCGCAAACAGAACATACTTCTCAGTACTGCTAGTAATGAAATCAAGATACATCCACTGAAAACCCAAAATATGAGTCTACAAAACCATCATACGCACAGTAGTTACGTATGGATGAGAAGCATGGAGTATCTCCCAGAAAAACGACGACAAGATGGCTATATTTGAGAGGAAGGCTCTCCGAAGGATATACGGCCCACTCAAAGAAGATAATGCATGGATAGTACGCTACAATCACGAATTGTACTTAATGCTCCTTTAATCCTTCATGGGACATTTTTTTTTTATGTGGCAGTGCTAAACTCAGGAATCACCCTTTGTACTACTAGTCCGTCATGTCGTTTGTCACGTCATGGTGCAATGTCTAGCAGCAAGCTGGGGGGGATAGGTTAAGGGTTATGGGGGTGAGAAAGGGTGTTGAAGAAGGTGGCGATGAACCCCGCGTTTGAACTCTTGGATGTTGTAGGAGCTCGGAAATACTGACTGCGAGAGATTATTCCACAGTCGAGTTGTTCTATTTACAAACGAATTCATATCTTGTTGAGTGCGTGAAAGGGGGAGTTGCAGGTAAAGGGAATGAGACGAGTGGGCTAATCTGGTGTTGCGGTTATAATATTGCCGTGGAGGCAGGAGAGCGTTTATTTCGGAGGAACATAGGGAGGGACTCTGTTTTACGCGAAAGCTCTCAGCTCTGATGTCCCAGTTATTACGGCCTCTGATAGTAGGGCTCTGGAACACTACATCTAGCCTCCTTGGCATAGATTCGACCAGCTTAGTTGTGATATCCCCCGTTATTTTTTGCCATTCTTCCTTTAAGGCTTCCTTCAAATCCCCTTTCGACGTTATTGATCACTGCCGAATTTTCTAGTCCAAATGATCCCAACAAATGCTCAATGGGGTTCAGATCTGGTGATCTGGGGAGGATGGGTAACCATTTTGGAGTTCAGTAGAGAAGCCATTCCGTAACCAAGCGCGATGTGTGCTGGTATCGGAATACCCAAGCACTTGGTAGCCTTAGTTTCTCAACACTAGGTGCTAAATTTTGTAGCAATACATCCAGCTAACCTTCCTTGTTCATTGTCTTCTCAATAAACACAAGGTTTCCTATTCTCGAAGTTGCCATGCACCCCCAGATCATGACCGATCCTCCACCATGTTTCACAGTGCTGCAAATATTTTTTTGGGCAAATGTTGTATTTTTTGTTCGCCATATTTTTGAGCACTTTCTTTTGCCAAATATTTTAAATTTGCTCTCGTCCGTAAAGAGGACATTTTTACAAAAAGAAACCCATAATTTTTATATTTTTTGGCAAACCACTGTTATTTAATACCCTTCGTATTGTCGATGCACCCACTCGTTTTTTCGAGTCCGTTATGTTATTATTGAGTTCTTCGGTAATGCGCACAGCACTAGATTGAGGATTTTGTTTAACCTCTTTTACAATAGTCTTAATTTGTGCAGCATCCAACTTCCTTGGTTGTCCTGACGCGGTAAATATTCTACACTTCCCGTGTTTTAAAATTTTTCAATAATTTTTTTCACGGTCATATGACTTTTTCTCACAATTTTTCCGATTTACCGATAAGATTTGTGTTCCAGCCATAAATTTAATAAGATTTTTCTAGTTTCCAATTCAGTTTCCGTCCTCATTGTTTCAAATACATATGTAAGTATGTATGTGAAACTGCAGTAGATAATGTAGTAATTGATATCGCTACAGTTGTGGGTCAAATAAAAACAAAATTTGGTAACATGAAAGAGATAAGAGTAAAAACATTAACTTCTTTACTCGTGCCAAGTGAGACCTACGCATTTCCCGTTACAACAGGAAGAAATTTGACATTTCAGCACGCGTGGTTGGTTGCAATTGGAGGGATTACTGTACTGTATTTTTCGCTAAAATACTAGGAAGGGAATACCCTTATTTTCGGAGTAATTCTCTAGCGGCAGTAAACTCACTTGTACCTGTTTAGACGGGTCGCCTCCACCAGCTTTCAACACGAAATTTTTCGATGGGGGGAGTGTTCGGGTCGGAGGGAAGTGCGCATCGATTTTAAAGGGACTCACGTTCGCTTTTTCTGATCAGCTGTTTGTTCTAATTCCATTTTGTATCACTTTAGTGTTCCATTTTATTTTTGTTTCAGCCGCCGGACGTGATGAGCAGACGTGTTTTAATGACGAAGGAAAATCTTTTAACTTATGTTCTCTAGGGTTGACCAAAAAAAGCAATTGTTAAAATAAAAGTAAACACATAAAAAAGGTCGGTGGAAATAATTATTAAAACGGATGAGCTGAAGCAAAATGTTAAATTAAAAAATTAATTTAATAATTATTATAAGAAAATTCAATAAAATAATAGTTAAAATAAAATAATAAAAACAACATTTTTATGAAAATATTTTAAAACGTTTGGTAGAAAGTGTGATAATATTTTTTAAAAATGAATTATAATTGCGTATAATCATTATAATAAGCGAAATCATTATAATAAGGACTTTTTTGTAAAGCATACCATTCTCTACAAAACTGTTATAAAGACATATTTGTTTTCTCCATGTATTGACAGTGTACTCTCGATTTATAGTTTTGTTATTACATTAGCATTGCTTTTTAATTTAACTAATTGTCATTCAGTAAAATATTTTTTTTCAATTGAATGTTATAATTTTTCTTTATACAAGAATAGAAAATATTTATTTAATTTGACATCCTTGGAGCCAACCAACTCTTGCTGCTAAGCTCCTTCTAATACTATTTTGTTCTTATGAAATCTAAATGCTCTCCAAATTTATTTTTTCTATTGTTGTAAGCATTTTTTAGTTATTTGTACAATTAAAAAACACTCTCGAGTATCACTTAAAAAGAAATATTGCTCTTTTTGTCCAGCCCTAGTTCTCATTCCGTTTGTTCCTGCTGTCTTAAAAGCGACTGGACTCAAAGCGAACCGTCTAAACAAATTTTCGCTTTGGGGCGCCCCAAAAGGAGATACAAAGCGAACCGTCTAAACAGGCACATATTATGTAGTTTCATTTGAAAGAGAATTTTACGATAAACTATAATTTAGATATGGATAAAGAAATTTTATCGATAGTGCAAATTTGAATTCGCTGCCAAATCGACCAAGGACATAATCACTATAAAGGAGGGCACATCAACAGGTCGCAAGCACTTGCAATATTCGTTAGACTGTAGAACATATGCAGGAAAAGTAATGTCCTTTGCGGAATTTTATTCAAGAAATGTGTTTTAGGTTCGTTTTTCGTGGAAATGGCGATCTCCAATTAATCAACGGCTGTTAGAATATTCCGTCTCGTTTATGTTTTATTTGTTGGCGAACATTTTTGGTTAAAAGAAGTTACCATTTTTTATGTAAGTATAAATAAATTAAATTTGTGTCCTTGAATTTTTTTGGTTAACAATTTTGAATTTAGGTTTTATTTTGTTCCAGTAATTTAAGCTTGAATTTCGGTTTTAAGAAATTGTATTGGTATTTTTATTAATAATTTTTATTTGAATTTTTGTTAAATCTGCATATGGTACATTGAATTTTTAACATAGAATATATAAATCGAACGCCACATGCGTTCTTTATTGGATACCAATTAGTTTTCCGCTTCAGTTTTGCGGTGGAATCCACCAATTAGCCATGGCGCTGCAGATGATACATTACACTGTTCAACAGCAAATTTCACCTAAGTCGAGATCCAGGGGAATGGATTTATGGTATTAAAATATGTTATTTTGTCAAGTTTCATGCAAATCGGCGATGGAATTAAAAAGTTATTAATGTTTAAAGTTTGAAACAAAAAAATATTTATTGTCCGATTTACTTGGTTTTTGGTATACTATAGTTGAGAATAATTAATTCAACAAATTCAAAAAAGGTGAAATGGTCGATTCAGGAAAAGGTCGGAGCAGCCCCCTTTTTTCTGGCATCTTTTATGACCTGACCTGTACTTTTTCCCTCGTCGGTTACCAAGTCACATTTTTCCCAACTTCTCACGGCTTTATAATTTGCTTTCATTCAGACAATTTTTAAATTTTTTAATGTTAAATGATTCAATTAAAAAAAATACCTTCAAGCACATCATACATTTTTGTAATCAGATAAAAATGCTGCATTACTAGTACAAAAAAAAATCTCATTTTCAATTTCAACAATTTTTTGTTAATAATTTTTATTTTTATCATGGAATTGTTTAAAATTTTGGATTATGACTCCTTTTAATGCCCTTAATTTAGGTGGTTTAGGTGAAATTTTAAAATCGATTATGTTGAACAGTTTTATTGGTGGCTCCTCATCGAACAAGAGGTTACGGTTAAATTTAAACTCGTGCGTATCTTATGAAGAAGAAAAAGGGCAATGTGATGTGGGGGTTCGGAACCGTCCGAAGTCAACGAGAGGGGCTAGGATGGGAAGAGAAGAAGGTGTTCAGGGGTCGCCGGTCGAATGCGCAGCAGATTTGTACTTCTCTCACCTGCTCTCTTTCTGATATTCATTAATGATCTGCTCTCGATCCCCTCCAACCCAATTCACAGTTTCGCCGACGATGGTACTCTGCGTTACTCCCACACCTTCGATAAGATAAGACAAACACGTGCCAGACCTTGACTCATGTCCAATTCTATTATGGGGGCCATTGAACTCATTCTTGCATGGGGCTTCAAGAATCGTGTCGAATTCAACGCAACCAAAACAAAGTACTGTCTTATCTTTACAAAAACCTGCACCGCCCGTCCCTCTATCACAGTGGGCAAAAAGAATGTAACCATCTCTGACCCGTCTCTCAACATCCTAAGCGTAACCTTATCTTCAGATCTACGTTGGAATAATCACATATTCCAAATCGCCAAACAAGCTTCCCAATGCCTGGGATTCCTCAAGAGCTGCAAGCTGCCAACTGCTCTGGCTACAATCTACAAGTCCTACATTCGGCCCCGCCTTGAATACAACTCGTATATCTGATTGGGTGCCCCAAAAACCACCTTGGCTTGGCTGGACAAGGCGCAAAATTGCGCTATCAAACTCATTGGCGATAGCACTCTTCTCTCCCATCGACCTTTTAAGCCACCGTAGGAACGTGGCAGACAAACAGACAAACAAGAAAGCGAGCTAATAAAAACGTTTTAAAAAATAAAAAAGTTTAGTTAATAAGTTGAACTAAAAACGATGAAATAATTTTTTTTTATGTAACTGCAATTAAAAGCTTGCAGGCGCTTTATGAAATTGCGTAAATAATATTTAAAAAAAAATTATAATAAAAAAGTTAATGCGAAGAACTAAAAAGTAGAAAATAGTTTTTTTAGTCCACCTGTACTATAATTAAAAGCTTAACGAGCTTTAACAAATTGTATTCTAATTAGTTTTTTTATTACTTAAAACATAATATCTTCCAGCATAAGAGACTAGAATTAGGGAGGCTCTCATCACCTGAATTTAATGCGTCCATTCACTTCAGAAGAAGAGGGAAGAGATCAGTCAAATTATATATAGCCATACAATTGCTGTTCCGTTCAGTAACCGTAGCTTTCACACCAGAGACGTTTTTGCGATCTCTAAATCGGTTCATTTTCCGGTTGTATAAACCACTTATCGTATAAATTACTCATTCCTTAGCAATCCAATATCCAAAAATAAAACATTTTAAAAACCCTTGTCACCACAGTCATAACTCGACATTTACATCTAGGCAATTCCTATCCATTCTTAATAATCGGAATTCCGCATGCACATAAAACTCAAGTGCAAAACCCGCGCATGGTAATTACACACCCAATTTGACCCCAGACTTTCGACAGTCAATAAACTCATAATTCTATGATTCTATTCTGTTATTAATGGTGACATATGTACATAATGTATGTAACTTTTTGTAAATATTTTGGAACTTGAAATATAAAAAAAAAATACTTTGATGCACTTGCAGTTTGCTGCGAAAGAGATTTTGTATACATACCATATAATCCATTATACCATCTATTATGGAAAATTACAAATGCAACATATAAAAAATTGCAATTAAAATCCGGATCTAAATTTATTTGAAATCGTTTTCGGCACTTATTGCCTACTAACCTGCAATTCCCGTCTGCTTAGAGAATTTAGCTGGCTTGTGAGTTGGACCATTAGTTCCAAACGAACAACTTCCCAGTATGATGAATGTTGAATATTATGAACAACAATACAATATCAAAAAATAATAATATCAAAAAAAAATTTTTTTTAAAAACAAGTTTTTATTAGATAATCTAAAAAATGTTAAATAATAAAAAGTTTTTAATTATGCGTTAATAAGACGAACTCAAAAGTACGTGTTGCGTAAAAAATTAAGACCACGTACACTTTGCCATGACATTTTTACTTCCGATGGTTGCAGCTTTTGAACGACTTGTTAGATTCTTCTTCTTCGATGGCTCTACGGCCCAATTCGAGCCTTGGCCTCCTTCAGCTTCTTCCTCCAGACGTCTCTCTGCTCCGCAGCTTGTCTCCAGTTTCTCGTGTTGAGCAGTTTCGCTGCATCGGTCTTAACATTATCTACGTATGATGGTTTTGTAGACTCTTATTTTTGTTTTTCTGTGGATGTCTCTGGATTTCATTACTGGCAGTAGTGAGAAGTATGTTCTGTTTGCGGCGTTTATTGTTCTTTGTACGTCTATCGTTTCATCGTTTCTTCACTGACTGTAGACCCCAGGTAGTTAAATTGGCTTACCCGTTCGAAGTTATATTCCCCCCAGGTGGTGTTGTGGCTTCTTCTTCTTCTTTCCACCCTTGACTGAATTAGAATCTTGCTCTTCTCTGCATTTATTTGCAGCCCTATATGTTTAGCTCCATCTTCTAATTCTGTGAATACTTCTCTGAGGTATGACAGTGATCTGGCAAGGCAGTTTATGTCGTCGGCATATCCTGCCAACTGTTTTGATTTGTTAAGCAGGGTTGCGTTCGCATCAATTTTTACTTTGCGAATTACTCCTTCAAGGCAGAGATTAAATAGCATGAGTGCCAGCCCATCGCCCTGCTTTAAGCCTTGCTTGACTGGGAAGGACTCCGTCAATTCTCCTTATATTCTGACTGCAAACCTTGAATTTTCCATTGTCATTTTAGTCAGTTTCACTATCTTTAGGGGTATGTTTAGGTCCAGCATTGTCGCATACATTTTTTCCCTGTCGATGCTGTCGTATGCTTGTTTAAAGTCGATGAAAAGTTGATACACGTCGATGTTGTATTCCCAGCATTTTCGGAGGATTTACCTTATTGAAAAAAGTTGATCCATCGTTGACCTATTTCTTCTGAATCCAGCTTGGTATTCACTTATTACGGCTTCTGCATAAGGTTCCAGTCTGGCCTTAATTATATTGGTCATTATTTTATACACTGTGCTTAAAAGAGATATGCCTCTGTAATTTGCACAGTTGAATCTATCTCCTTTTTTGTGTATTGGGCAGATAATGCTTTGCTCCCAATCTTCAGGCATTTTTTCGTTCCTCCATATGCAGCATAGTAATTCATGTATAGCTGCTGAAAGCGGTTCGCCTCCTTGCTTGATCAGCTCTGCTGGGATGTTATCAATTCCTGGAGATTTGTTATTTCTTAAGAGTCGTATGACACTTTGTACTTCTTCCAGAGTGGGTTCGTTTGTTTCTCTGGTGTCATCGTTATGTTGTGGACGGGGTTCTGGTACGTGTCGGATGCTCTCGTTCGCGTTCAGCAGCTCGCTAAAAAATTCCTTCCATCTTTTCTTTACATCTTCGCTGCCTGTAACTATAGTGCCTTCTTTCGTTCTACATATACCGGAGGAGGGTTTGAAACCTTTCTTGAAGAAGTTTACTTCCTTATATGCTTCCCTGGTTTTGTTTCGGGCAAAGTTTTCCTCTGCTCTCAGGATGTAATTGATGAGGAATTGCCTTTTCTTCTTCCTGCAGATGTTTTTTGCGGTTCTTCTTGTTTCCTCATATTTCAGTGTCTTGCTCCTCGTCGGTCTCTCTATGTAAATTTTCCTATTTCTATTTCTGGCCTCTATAGCTGTTTTACATTCCTCGTCGTACCAATCATTGGCTCTGGCAGTGCGTTTGTAGCCTACAGTTTCCTTCGTGACATCTGTCCCTCGTGTCTATAAATGGTTATCAATTGTTCCGTAACGATCGCCAAGGCCGCACTGGTGGTGGTGTTGCTATATTCCTTAGGGACTACCTAAAATGTAGGATCATCGGTCGCTCCATGAACCCTGGTATCGAGTTCATTTGTGTGGAGGTCTCTAATGGCTCTGAAAAACTTTTACTTGTCAGTGTTTACTCTCCCCCAGGTCTATTTAAACCAGATAATTCCGCTGAACTAGAGGAAACACTGGAGCATCTTTCCCACTTGTATGCACATATAGTTGTTGGCGGGGATTTTAATGTAAACTTATTAAAATCTTCCAGCCAAGAAAAATACTTCAATCACACCATGAAGACCTTAGGCCTCGCTCAAATGAATGCCCTGCCAACTTACTTTAACGCGACGAACCCTTCGCTACTCAATGTTTTCCTTTGCTCCGAGCCCAGTATGATTCTATTTCAAAATCAAATATCACCTCCAAGCTATTTGGACCACGACATCTTATTTGCTAGCTACAATTTTCGGGTTAACGCAGTTACCAGGAAAACTATAGCATATCGTGATTTTAATAATCTTAACCGTAATCGTCTCCTGGAACACTGTCAATTGCTTCCCTGGGATAATATTTTTGTGGCAGAAGACATAGATGTTAAAATTGCTATCCTCGAGGAGTTTGTCTTGCAGCTATATGATGAATTTGTTCCCCTGCGCACTAAATATCTGAGTGATAAGTCTAAACCGTGGTTCAGCTCTGAAATAAAGTCACTTATTGCCGAAAGAGAGTATCTATATCATCGTTTTTTGAAATTTAGAAGTGAAAATACTAGAAAATCATATAATCGAGCTCGTAATCTAGTCGTTGCGAAAATCAGGGAAGCCAAACGTAATTTTTATGCTCGTAAACTAGATCCGTCACTTCCAACTCGAACTTTCTGGAAGAACCTGCGTAACTTGAGCGTCTGCAGTAATAAAGATGATTCGCAAGTATACGCCAACTGTGACCCTGAAACTCTTAATACTCATTTCTCTTCTTGCAATATAGATACTCTTCCCCATATGCCAGACTCAACTATTGATGGGTTCAGCTTTCGCTGTGTAGACGCGATTGAAGTGAGCTCAGCCATTAACTCCATCAAGTCTGAGGCCACTGGAACTGATAATATTTCACCCAAATTTTTAAAAATACTTCTCCCGTTATTACTACCTGTTATTGTACATATTTTCAATGCTTGTCTCACTATGTCGAAATTCCCTACTGCTTGGAAACATGCTCTGATAATCCCTATTGCCAAGTGTCCCAATCCTAGTAGCCCCTCGGATTTTCGTCCAATTAGCATCCTACCATTTCTGGCTAAAGGTCTTGAGAAATTAATTGCAATGCAAATGATTGCTTACTGCGAGCTCCATATGCTTGTAAATCCATATCAATCTGGCTTTCGGAAACACCATAGCTGTGACACTGCTCTACTAAAAATCACGACTGACATACGAAATTCTCTTGATGCAAACAATCTATGTTGTCTACTCTTGCTAGACTTCTCCAAAGCTTTTGATAACGTCAATCACTCTGTCCTTTTACGTAAACTTAGTACGCAATTTGGTTTTTCCTCTTCTGCTCTCACGCTCATATATAGCTTTTTAACTGGTCGTACACAACAGGTGAAGATTTCCCATTTATTTTCCTCCCCTGCCGCGCTTTTTGCTGGCGTTCCCCAAGGATCTATCTTGGCCCTCTACTGTTTAGTATATATATAAATGATCTCCCATTAATAGTAAAGCATTCTTACGTTCATATGTATGCTGACGATGTACAGCTCTATGTTAGTGATACTAAAAATCAATTAAGGCAGTGCATAAATAATCTCTCAGAAGATTTGCACAACGTAACTCATTGGTCCTCCTTAAATTCACTAAAACTTAACCCGACTAAATCTCAATGCATTATCTTCTGCAATTCTAACGTGTCAACAACCGACCTCCCTCAAATTTCCTTAAATGGGACTCCTGTCCCCTGCGTCAACTGGGTCAAAAATCTCGGCATTGCCTTAAACAGAAACATGACGTGTTGTGACCACATTAGCTTTATTTTGGCCAAAGTATATTGTATTCTAAGGCGGCTTCGTATTCATAGCAGTCTTCTGTCACAAGATGTTCGCATGAAGCTAGTCAAAGCTATACTCTTGCCGCACATAATGCATGGCCTCAGTGTCTTCCCTTCGTTAGACTCATCCTGCAACCGTAAGTTAGAAGTAGCCTTCAACGACTGCACACGTTTCATTCATGGCCTTCGCAGGTTTGACCACATTTCGCCTTACCGGCACTCAATTTTAGGATGTTCCTTAGGTGACTACCGAGATTTTAGGGTCTTGTGCTACTACCATAGCATCATCAACAACCGAAAACCCTCCTATCTAAACGAGTTTATCCAGCTTTCACAATCCAGCAGAAACAATAACGTTATCATCACCCGTTTTCGGCATCTTTGTGGGCAACGCTCTTTCTTTGTTCACGCAGCTAAATTGTGGAACTCTATTCCTGTCGAGATACAACGAATCGAATCAGTGGGTATTTTCAAAAGACGTCTTTTTGAATTCATTTCTGGCAGTACGTATTGAAGCACGAGTATCACTTTCTTTTTTTTTCTTTTCTATTTTGTTCTTTCTATTTCAACATTCCTCTTCTTTCTTTTATACATTACGTAATCTAACCTCTTAAGTAATTTAATTTCTTATATATTTTTCTTTGTTTTTATTTTATTTTTATTATATTTTTATTATTTAAGTTATAGATGTATATGGATTGTATTTGCTCTTTTATGTACAAACTTAAGATTATAATCTTGTGTACAATTATGTTTTAAATAAATGTAAATGTAAATGTAAATCTGTCAGTATCGTCCTCAGTCTTGTCCATTTTCCCTCAATTGTGTCTTCATTATTTATGTTTAGGCTTGGACCTATCCTCTCTGCTAACGTTGCCTGGTATCTCTCCAATACGGTCTGTTCCTGGAGGCGGTCAACGTCGAATTTCTTTACTTTGTTGCTTCTTTGTTCTTGAGTGGACAGCCGACATCTGAATCTAGCTTTAACTAGGAAGTGGTCCGATTCACAATTCGCACCTCTGTAGGATCTTACTTGAAGGATACTGGAAGCTGCCCTTCTGTCTATAAGTATATGGTCTATTTGATTGCAGTACCTTTCGCTGGGAGATTGCCATGTGTATTTGTGAATGTCCTTTCTTGGAAAATATGTTGAGCTGACGATCATATTTTTGCTCATTGCAAAATCGATAACACGTTGTCCGTTATCATTTAATGTTTCGTGGAGTCTTTCTTTTCCAATGGTTGGCCTGTACCAGTTCTCTCTTCCAATTTTGGCGTTAAGGTCTCCTATCACCATCTTGATGTCATTGGAAGGGGCCGTGTCATATGCGTGTTCAAGCTTGTAGCAGAAAGTGTCCTTTGTCGTGTCCGCTTTCTCCCCCGTCTCCGCATGTACATTTTTGATTGTGAGGGTGAAGAATTTCGTTCGGAGTCGTATTGAACATAGACGTTCACTGATTGGCTTGAACTCTATGACATTATCTATGATTGACTTGTGTATTACGAAGTCTACTCCTAAGTGGTGTTCCCTTCCGCAGCTGTAGAATATCCTGTAGTTGCCAAGGTCCATTGTCCCGTTTCCTTGTTAGATTAATTTATTATAACTATTCTCTATTTTTTTCCATTAATTTCAATAAAACAAAATAAAACCGTACTTCAATAAAATAAAAATGTTAATTAATCCCTGCCTCTTAAGACCACATCAGCATTTGAAATAGTATCCCTTCGCACGGATTCAGTCCCTTATCCTACGTGGCATTGATTCAACTAAATTTGTGATTGCTTCCATTGGAAACCTTGCCCACTCCTCTTTCAATGCTCTTTTTAATCCTTCGAGGTTCTTTGGTCGTGTTTTGGACACGCGATCACCTAACATTTTCCATACATGACGGCGGGCCACGGGAGCACGTTGATGTGGTTTTCCTCCAAGAATGTCAGGGTATCTCTAGCCACATGTGGACGGGCATTATCCCGCTGGAAAATTGATCCTCTTAAGGGCATCTCCTCTTCCATAAAAGAAATCATATTACTTCTCAATATGTCCTTATAATTTTCTTGGTTCACTGATCCTGTGACAATCTGCAGATTAGTGAGTACATATCCAGTAATATCACCCTACACCATGACCTTGCCGTCTCCACTATGACGCTGTGTTTGAACACAGGAGCGAAGATATTGCTCTTTAAGGCGCGTCCACACCAAAGAAACATTTGTGAAACATAAACAATTTTGAAGCAAACTTATATCCGACACATTTTTTAAATATGTGTTTTTAAAATGTTCAAAAACAATTCAGAAACATTTAAGAAATAGTCGCGACGGTTTCTTTGGTGTGTACGTGATTTTTTAAGTTTCTGGAAACAGAAATGTTTACCCAGTGTTTTCCATTTGAAATGGGAAACAATGAATGTTTCTATTGTGTTTTGGTCCTATTAAATTCACAAAATACTCAAAATCATTAGAAGAAATTCACGTATAATTTCTAAAGCCGCTGAGAGCACCGATCTTAAGGTCACTTATGTCCGGTTTCACAGTGGTTACTTAAGCTTTCGCTCAACTTATTTTACTGTTTCACAGTAGTGGTTCAAGGGTTGAACTTGGTTCAGAATTGACATGAACTGAAGGGCAAAATTTTAGTACTTAAGTCAAAGCTCAGGGTATAAGTGAGAGAAATGTCTTTCATTTTAGAAAAATCACATTGAACTTGGCTTTATTTATTGATTGTAATTACAAGTTGGAGCTTTTTTCAATTGTAATAAGAAGAAAGTATGCTACTAAAAAGCGTGTCCTAAAGAGTGCGCTCTGAATTTTTATATGAAAACTTAACAATGCACAGCAAATAAGAATCACCACTTGTGCACCATATAAGCCAAAAATAGCAACCGCAATTCATGCAATGGCCAATGATATACATAGGTGCTGGAAAAGATGTCATCTGGCCAGAATTGCTGGAAACCGACATAAGCCTAATAGTAGATGTGATACATCCAATCCTGGGAATAGCATGGAACACATGTAACTTTCCGGAGGATTAGACGGAAGGTATCATAGTCAACATCCAAAAGAGGGGGACCTAACAATGTGACAACTGGAGGGGTATTTGTTTATTATCTATTTTGAGAGCAATTTTGTCCCTTATATTACTATCTAGGATAAGAGAGGCAATAGAACGAACGCTTAGAGGCAGTGTTTGAACAACACTGTTCATATATTATAAATTTAAAATCAAGCAACCTGAGAATAATTTCCTTGTTTGAATTAGTTTTAATGTTCAGTTGTTCAATAAAATTATAACGAGAACTAGACGTTTCATTAAAATTAAAAGATTGCTCTCAAGCTATCGAAGCACATTTTGGTACTTTACACCGGATATTCCACCCACAAGCGGATATTCTTTCAATACATTTACTCCACTTACAAATGTACATAATAAGTGGAATAAAATTATCTTTTCGACTCAAGAAAAGCAGTCGCATATTCAAAGCCCGGGATAAAATGGACGAGTTAAAGAAAAAAGAGCGTCAATAAAACGGTCTATCACAAGAGTTGAAGGTTACAACAATGCCGTGAAAGACCAAGGGGATGTTGACAGGGAACAAATAGGTGAAAGATTAATTTATCTTAATAGTCAATTTTCAGAATTCGGTACAATCCAAGGCAAAATTGAAGAGTTGGAAGGAGAAGAGGAAGTAGAGCAACAAGATCGACACCGAAGGGAGGTGGAAGAAAAGTATTTTGCAATAAAATCGAAATGCAATCACTTAATGAAAAACAAACCACTAACGGAAAACAATGAAGAGGCAGTGACTTCTCTCAGAGATGGAAACGAGAAAATGTTGAAAGTGATGATGGAGCAGCAAACACTAACAACCACAATTCTGGAGAGGCTAACGAAGCAAGATGAGGAAAAGGTATCAGGTGTATCACAGGTAGCAACACCTTCCGTGTCTGTACCCATCCAACCGCTTTCAGAATATAGTTCAATAAAGTTACCTAAATTCCAAATTCCCACATTTAGAGGTTGTTATAAAGATTGGTTTGCGTTTCATGACTTGTACAAGTGAACTATTCATGACAACGCATCGCTATCGCCTTCACAGAAACTTAAATTTCTCAAATCACCATTACGCGGAGATGCTGCTTCAATGCTAAATCACCTTCCAATAAGTGACGCAAACTATAAAGAAGCTTGGGAAGAACTAAATGCTAGATACAATAAAGAGAAATGTATCATTAACGCACACTTACGAAATATTTGTGAACAACCATCATTAAAACAGTCACCCTCATCGACGATGATGCGAAAATTCATCAACAGCATTGTGGAATCGGTGCGAGCATTAAGAGCCTTACACCTTCCGACAGATGGATGGGACACTTGGCTGGTAACATTCAAACAATTGATGGACTTCCTAGACAACAGGGAATATGAGTTATATTCAATGCAGTATCTTCAAAAACCAAAACTTGACGTAGTCAGGCATACTTATACAACTACAGCAACATATGCATGTTATTATTGTAAGGATAATCATTTATTGTACAAGTGTCTAAAGCTTGTAATTTTGCCAGTGACTCAAAGACAACAATTTGCCACAACTCAAAAATTGTGCCACAACTGTTTAAAGGCAGGATATGACATATTGCGATGCAAATCTGGTTCCTTCAGAATTTGTCAGCAGCGCCATCACACACTACTACATGAAGGCCAAATTAAGTCGTCTTCTACACTAACCTCGTTACATGCGCACATACAAAACATGAGTGTCACTTTGTTACCAACAGCAGTAGTTGTAGTTGAAGACCGATTTCACAATTTTCAGCCATGCAGAGTTCTTCTTGATTCAGGTTCGCAGACATCATTAATATCTGAACCATGTGTACAACGGCTAGGGCTAACCCGCAATCACATGAAGGTATCGGTACATGGTATAGATAATAACTCTCAGGTGAGTTCACGTGGAACCACTATTGTTAACATCAAATCACGAGTCTCTCAGTCAAAATTCCAAGTAAATTCGATAATTCTATCAAAGCTAACAGGGTTGCTACCGCCAACACAAGTGACTTCAATTGATTTGGAATTTATATACATATAAATTAGCGGATCCTACTTTTCACAATCCGGGGCAAATCGACCTCATCATTGGATGCGATCAATTCTTTAACATTCTGCTCCCTAAACAAATAGACGCAGG
Source organism: Thereva unica (assembly GCA_949987705.1). Classification (NCBI taxonomy): domain Eukaryota; kingdom Metazoa; phylum Arthropoda; class Insecta; order Diptera; family Therevidae; genus Thereva; species Thereva unica. The sequence goes on from OX465285.1 coordinate 49,323,426, forward strand.
ATCGGGGTTAATACTCCAAAAAACAGTATTTCGATTTGTCGTTGGAGGGTCACTCACTAATCCGGGTTCACGAATTCAATCGTACCAGATATCGGTGGAGCTGGATGAATTATTACAACAGTTCTGGAAGTTGGATGAATGCAACAACAGAGAGAACGGGGTATCACCAGAAGAAAAACAATGTGAGGAGCATTACAAAGAAACTCACCACAGAAACAGTCAAGGAAGATACACAGTCAGACTTCCTTTTAGAGACAACAATGGAGTGCTAGGAGAATCGTATTCGGCTGCGCTCAGAAGCTTGCTGATGATGGAACGTAAATTTCTCACAAATAAAGAATTCCAAAAACAGTATTGCTCATTCATGAGAGAGTATGAAAACTTGCAACACATGAAGTTAGTCAGACCTCTCTATAGTGACAGCAAGGAGTGCTACTACATTCCGCATCATGCTGTAATAAAAGAATCAAGTTCCACAACTAAATTAAGAGTTGTATTTAATGCATCAAAACCTACATCAACCGGAATTTCATTAAATAATAAACTCAACAATGGTAACATCTCGAATTCCTATAGAATACAGAGAAATGAAGGATATTAAATCACTAGACGAGTCCACATCAATCAAAACATTAGGATTACACTGGAATACATTTGGAGACTATTTATTTTTTAAGGTCGCCTTAACTCCAACACCCTATCCATCAAAACGTCATATTTTGTCAGAGATAGCCAGAATTTACGATCCACTTGGCTGGTTAGCTCCTGTTGTAGCATATCTAAAAATCTTAATACAAAAACTGTGGATATGTAGAACATCATGGGATTCAAAATTGCCTGATGACATTTTGAAAGATTGGTTGAGTTACAGTCATAAACTACATCACCTACAGAGAATAAAAATTAAGAGATGGATACCTTGTCGCAAGCATAAGATTGATCTGCACGCATTTGCTGATGCATCTCAGTCAGCCTATGCAGCTGCAGTGTACATTCGAACGATAGACGAGCACAATGAAGTTCGTATGCACCTTGTTGCCGCCAAAACACGAGTAGCACCAATAAAGCAAATATCTTTGCCAAAGCTGGAACTTTGTGCAGCTTTGCTTGCAGCACAGCTGCTGCAGAAAGTAGAAAGTAATTTTAAGTTGACAAAGATTGACCATGTTGCCTGGACAGACTCTTCTATTGTACTTGCTTGGTTATCTGATATACCGCGAAAGTGGGAAACATTCGTGGCTAACAGAACAGCAAAAATTCTTGAAATCTTACCACGGAGAAAATGGAAACACATAGCATCAGCCATGAATCCTGCAGACTGTGCAACGAGAGGATTGCAACCCGAACAACTATTAACATTCAATCTTTGGTGGAATGGCCCAGATATACTGCTAACAACCCAAATACAAGAATTGACAACAGCAGAGCATGAAAAAACAGTACTTTATGCAACAGCGATTCCTAACACCAATAGACCCATGCTAGAGAATTATTCATCTCGGTCGCGACTAATAAGAATAACAGCTCATTGTTTGCGTTTCATAAACAATTGCAAGAAAGTCAAAGCTTCAAGAGATGCTGGACTGCTAACTACTGAAGAATTAAAAGTAGCACTCAAAGTATGGATACGCCACGTACAAATTGAACAGTTTGCAGAGGAGCGAAAATTAATTCAAAATAATAAAGATTTACCAAAGAAAAATACATTGCGTGGACTACTACCATTTATTGACAACGAAGGCATATTGAGAGTTGCTGGACGTATTGACGAGGCACCTGTCGCCTACAACAGGCGGCATCCGCCAATCTTACCAAGAAAACATTATCTCACAAAGCTCATCGCTCGAGACAAGCATGTTAATTATTTGCATGCTGGAAAAAAACTTTTATCCAATCTTCTTCTTATGGAATATTGGATACCAGGCTGTCAAAAGCTAGTCAAAGACATTATATATTCGTGTATTACATGTACACGGCATAGACCACAGGTATATCCACAGCAAATGGACAATTTGCCCAAAGTACGACTTCAACCAGGAAAACCATTTCTCAGAACTGGAGTAGATTATGCTGGCCCGACCATAATTAGAAGCTGGCGAGGACGTGGAGCTAAACATTATAAGGCATACATTGCTATTTTTGTATGTTTAGCAACCAAAGCTTATCACCTAGAGCTAGTTAGTAGTCTAACAACAGCAGATTTCGTCGCAGCATTGAAATGTTTTATTGCAAGGAGAGGACTATGTGAAACAATTTACTCCGACAATGGAGCAGATCGTGGTCTACAAGAGCGTAAGAAATTTATAATATCGACAGATCATCAAAATACTATTACAACATTTGCCACCAACCGTAGCATTGCTTGGCATTTTATCCCACCTCACTCCCATCACTTTGGAGGGGTATGGGAGGCAGGGGCTAAGGCGGTAAAATACCATTTGCGTCGCGAGATTGGAACATCACATCTCACATTTGAAGAATTAAATACTTTGCTTTGCCAAATCGAGGCAGTACTGAATAGCAGACCAATCGCAGTAATATCTTCCGACTGTGATAATTGTGAACCTCTCACTCCAGCACACTTCTTAATTGGTTCGCCTTTGGTTGTGCTTCCTGAAACGATTGATGAATCTCAGCACTCCATTACTGCAACTTCACGATGGCAGTATGTAAAACGATTGCACCAGTCGTTCTGGAAACATTGGGAAGCGGAATATCTCAGACAGCTGCAACGGCGAACAAAGTGGATTGAGAACACTTGAAATCTTCAGTCAAATGATATAGTGCTTGTCAAAGAAGATAATACTCCTCCGGTCTCTTGGCGGCTCGGACGGGTACTGGAAGTTCATCCAGGACGAGATGGAAAAGTCCGCATAGTCACCATTAAGACACAAAACGGAGTTATCAAAAGAAGTGTTATGAAGATTTGCCCACTACCTGCTGCATCTACGATTGAATCTTGACGCTTCAAGGCGGGCGGAATGTTTGAACAACACTGTTCATATATTATAAATTTAAAATCAAGCAACCTGAGAATAATTTCCTTGTTTGAATTAGTTTTAATGTTCAGTTGTTTAATAAAATTATAACGAGAACTAGACGTTTCATTAAAATTAAAAGATTGCTCTCAAGCTATCGAAGCACAGGCAGCAAGCTGCATTCAAAAAGGAATGCTTCTGCATAGACCATATTAACACTTTAAGTAGAGCAGTTAATCTTCTCTTTTTATTTTTTTTAGTAGAAATGTTCATTTCTACGTAACACGCAGTAAATAGTGCCGCGTGATCAGACGAATACATATTACAACACTGAAACTCAGAAACAAATTCGTTTCCTCATTTCTTGTACTTCTTCAAATGTTTCAAAAACGTTTTTCAAACATATTCAAAACATTTTAGAAGCTTTGGATAACATTTCTTTTATAAAAAAAATTCTACTTTACATTAGTTTCTTTTACAATGTTTCCTTGGTGTGGACGCGGCTTTAGAGAGCCGTCGTACGAGTTAGGAAAAAGTTGAAAGGAACTTTCATCCCTAAAAAGAACTCGTTTCCAATCCTGCGGAGTCCAATTACTATGGGCTCTACACCACAAAAGTCTTGCTCGTGTATGTCTGGACGTAAGAAAACTTTTTTTAGCCCTTTGAGCAAAGGATTCTTCGAAAATGTGACCAGCCGACACGTGCGTACCAGTTTTTTGATAGAGTTCAATCGAAAGATCAGTGCTCGATTTTGTTCGATTTTTCTTTACTAACTTAAGTAAAGAACTTTCAACACGTCTCGTCACAACTGGATTAGGACTTGTGAACAGGGGCCGTATTTGGTTTCTCGAGTCGATAGATCGACTCGACAAAAAAAAGCTTCTCGATTTTCTTTAAGTTTCATATTTGGTTTCACGACCAAATCGACAGCTAAGCGCAGCCATACAAAACCATCAAATTGGGTGGTATTACTGCAAGGCAGCAAATCACGTATACTTAATTAAAATAGAAATTGTTAAAAGTTTATTTCAGGCATAAATTGAGCTTTTTAATAATCGTCAAAGGTCTTTATCGACACGTAAAGAGACGACATCGTGTCGCCAAATGCCAATTTTTAGTTATCGACAGACGACAATGTCGACTCGAGAAACCAAATACGGCCCCTAGGTCTGCTAGGTGTTCGTCTGCAGTGACTTTTCTCGGGTTTTGACAGAAGTGACAAATCAGGTGCCAGCACCTTCCGAGTTCTTTGTTAGCCGTTCGCCCCATCGTGTTTCACAACATTTTCCCAAAAATATTTGGCAAGTGGGTATCTTTTTGCCCTTTTGACACGATTATTATATTATATTGATTATAATAAGGTCGAAGGGCAGGTGGTCGAACGTCATCATTCTTCCAAGAGCATGCTGAGGGTTGTAGCCGAGGCTTGAACATAGTTTAGACGCATATGCCAAAAAACCAACTTTAAGCCGATTCTATGAACACATATTTTAATTCTTGTCTTTTTTTCATATTATTTAAAAGCCAAACAAAAATTTAAATAAAAATGTTATATTGATATTTGACATCACTTTATCTCCAAGTCGACATCACTTTATCTCCAAATTAAAAAAAGATGTTGGTACGATACGTTAGTGGTTTTGTATTAGGTATACATTGGCAGCACTAAAAATATTTTTAATTTTTTTCCTACGTGCAGTTCGCGGTCCACCCGACCCAAAACAAATTCGCGCAAATGGCTCTATGTTTATGACTTTTTATCGCTTTTTACCACGAAAATCAGGCCAAATCAGTTTTTTACAGAGCCGGGAAATTCAATTTTTAGTTGAAAAAATTCTTTGAAACTGCATCTCGGTTTGCGCAAATCTGATTTGCGTAGAATGGACGCACCATTACTTCCAGTTTTGAATATTTCATTGTAACCAGTACTTTCGTGTGCATGATTACTATCTTATAGATATATTTCTATAAATAAATTGTTTTTTATATCATCGCGAAGAATTTGTATCAATGAACCAAATGTGTTTTGTTTTACATTCGTGGTGAATACACAGTTAAAAAATTCAGAAAATCTATAACGGATTTTAATAAAAGTGCTTATTTTTCTTACTTTAAGTCGGAAATTGTGGCCATGAATACTTCAAATTGGTTTTGAGACAGTGGATGACTGGTCTAAGAAGCCGTATGATACTGATTACTTAAGTTCAATGAACAATTTGGAACGACCTGCGCGGGCTTCGATTTTTGAAGTTACTCGGAAATCGCAAGTCAAGTAACTACTATGAAATTGTAGAAAAAAAGCTAGAGGACTTTAAAAACATAGGTTGTAATATGTACATTAAAGTGCACTACCTTCACAATCATCTTGACAAATTCCCAGACAATCTTGAAGAACAGGGCGAGCGGTTTCGCCAGGACCTAAAAACAATGGAAGAAAGGTACCATAGCCGATGGGATCGGCATGTGATGGCTGACAATTGCTGGGGGGTGCAACGTGATAGTACCACGACTCATCATTCACGAAAATCGCGAAAAAGAAAGTTTTTATTTATGTAATAAGTAATAAACTGTATTTATCATGTAAATTTATTTTATTTATGAACAAGACAAAATCTAGAACACTACAAGTAGGATATCAATTTTTGTTAGTAATGTAATCACAACTACTCGGCACTAAAACTAGTGTTAACCTTGTTATTCTTGTTAGTTACTCTGTTTAATCAATGTACTAGTTATAAGATATCTATCATTTGTACATATTTTCCTAATAAATTGAATTAAAATTACATTATCAACAAGCAACGATACTTATACTGATATTTACTTCTTCTTCTTCTTTAAACTCCTCTAATCCCTCATGGGACATAGGGCGGAAGCAGTTGCCCTCCAGCGGACTCTGTTTTGCGCGACAGCTCTCAGCTCCGACCAAAATCTCCCAGCTGTTGCGGCTTCTGCTAGTAAAGTTCTCCTCCACGTTGTTCTAGGTCTTCCGACTCGACGGGATCCTTGCGGATTCCGGTCAAGAGCCTGTTTGGCGAGATTCTCGTTTTCACGTCGCAAGGTGTGGCGAACCCAATTCCATTTCCTTCGCCTGATTTGGCCGTCTACCCTTTCTTGGCCGGCACGGAGCCATAGTTCTTCGTTTGAAATTCTATCCTGTCAGCGGATTTTTAGGATACGACGAAGGCATCTGTTGATGAAGACTTGTATGAATTGAGTGACTTTCCATGTTTCGCAACCGTACAAAAGTTCTGCCTTAACGTTGGAGTTGAACAGCCGCAATTTGTGTTAGTTGAGATCTCCGTTGATCTCCATATGCGGAACAGGCATGCATATGCGCCTCGTGCCTTATTTATTCTGGAACTGACATCTTCTTCTGCACCGCCATTTCCGGTAATAATACTAGCGAGGTAGCAGAATTTATCTACCAGTTCCACGTGACGGTTATTCAGCGCAGTCCGTTCAATGGTGTTTGCATTTATCCGCATTTCTTTAGTTTTAGTCGGATTTAGCCTTAAGCCTGCTGGACTACTTTCTGTTGCCAAATTGTTTTTGAGGTCCTGGTGTCTGTGGGCCAGCAAACAAATGTCATCGGCGTAGTCGAGATCCTTAAGGCGGTCTAGCAAACCCCATTGTATGCCGCCTGTTCTGCTATCTAGAGCGCCGACAAGGATGTCATTTATTACTATAAGAAATAGTAAAGGCGAAAGTAGGCATCCTTGTCGTACTCCTGAGCTCACCTCAAAGCTGTCGGATAATTTTCCATTATGGAGAACTCTGCATTTGGAATTGTTATATAGGGCTTTTATCAATTCTATTATGTTATACTTTATTATTTATATATTTCATAAAGAATTTTATTATTTATATATTTCATAAGGAAATATTTGAATTATTCTGGTCCTCCATAATTTGATTGAAATTCCAGTCGGTCCTGAAAACACAAATAGTTTATTTATACACATATTAGTTATGTAGTTATATCTTATAAAAAACAGTTAAATTACTTTCTTGCTTGAATTTCATCTTTTGAAAATAACACATTATCGAAGTATTTGTATCGTTTTGTTGGTATTGCTTCCTTCCCGAATGATCCTTTTATACTTTTTGCGTTTTGGTCTCTTAAAGACCTCCAGGCTGTTTTGCAATCATTTACTGAAATTTGTCATCAATTATTTTATAACAAATTTCAACATTGTACATATTTTTAATTTTTTTTAAGTTATACTTCTTTAGGCGCGTTTTGAAAAATATTATGAGAGTGAATTTTGACGAATTCGCAACGCAACGCAAACGAGGATATGGGCGAAGGGGTGGAGGCAATGGAGGGCAAACATTTCAACTTCCATTCTTCATGCGCACTGGGATTATCATTATTATGCACGGTATACAGCAAACGAAGGTAATGTAAAAGCGACGGCAGCTTCGAATACCGTAAAAAATGGGCGCCTGGTGACGTCAGCCGTAATGCTGAAACAACAACAACAACTTCGATTTTATATGGGAAGTGCTCCCCACGTGACATCACCACTAAAATACCGTATACGGTATACAGTCTTTTACATTACCTTGTTTCTGAATACCGTGATTACTAATGAACGTCAAGCTAGCGGCGAAGAAAGCGGCGGTTGCACTGAAAAGGGCCGTGACTTTGTAATTAAGCTCAAAAACGCTGGCTGGAAAATTTTAATCCTATTTCCTTCAGAACCATGGAACTATCCTGAAATTTTTACACAATCTTCCTCACACATATAGATACATAAAACAAATAATTTAAATGAGGGACATTAGCTTATTTTTAAATAGAGTTGAGTTTTAACTTCGCCGCTTTTCCGTGCAATCGCCGCCGCTAGCATCGCCGCTAGCTTGACGTTCATGATTACTATGGGCATATGAAAACTCGCAGCCGATGCCGGTTCACGATGTCGATGAGTGAGGGGGTTTTTATGCTGAGGCTATGGAGGGAAATAAATTTCATGTGGTTTTTTCGTGTTAATTTAGGGAAAAAATGTTGGATTTATGTGGTAATGAAATTAAAAGTGAATTTAAAAGAGTTAAAAATTATTACGGAATAGTTATTAAAACATAAGTGCAAGTACTACCACACAACATGAATAACAAAAATTTTGAACTTTTTCCTACACATTTTTCTGCTTTAATATTTTTAAAAATTATTCTTCAACATGCTTTAATCACTTTAAATTCACTTTTAACTCAATAACCACACAAATTCAACATTTTCGCCCTAAAATAACTCGACAAAACCACAGCGAATGTAAACAAAATTGGTCGCCTTCACAATTAAACCATAAAAACATATTGATTCACTCAATTTTTTGAAATTGTTTTGATTCAATCACTGAAACACTAATTTTATTGCAAAAATAAACTTAAAAACTTGGCTCCACTATGTTATTACACGAGAAATGTCCTGCATTCAAGCAAACGTAGGATCGGCACCGGCTGCATCCAGGCCTGTAGCTACGATGGGTTTGCTGGAGGCTCTATCAGAACCTCAAATATGCAGCGTACTGCAAATTTAAGACATGATATGAACATGCAGCACGCTGCTTTGCTTGTCATTTTACCAGCCTCAGCCAATTGAAATACTTTTGATTGCAGCGTGCTGCATTTTTATCTCATGCCCTAATGTACTGCACGCTGCCAATTTTGATGTTCTGATACGGCCTGCGGTCGATATAGGCGAAGAGGTAGAGGCTATAAAGGGCAAGCATTGCAGCTCCACTCCTTTAGCTATTAAGTTTATTATTATATGGGCATATGAAAATTCGTAGCCAAAGTTCGTTCACGATGTCCGTGGGTGAGGAGGTTTTTACCCAGAGGCTATGGAGGGAAATAAATTACACATCCTATTTTTCAGCTAAAGCCGGCTCTAAACGATGCTATGAGCACTTTCCAACGTTGGACGTTTGATGGTAGAACGCATTGTGTTGCCGCTACTCGAACTACGAATGTCCAATGTCAAGCGTCCAACGATGGTGGTTGGACTGGTTCGGAGTGTTGTCCTTGTCACTCAAACGTTGGAAGCGTTGATGCTGTATTTGCAGATACATTAATGTACTTAGTATGAAACTCTTCGTATCATATTTCAATTATCCTAACCCACTTAATTTAATTGAGTAACAACTAAAAGAAGAAGCTTGGGAAGTAAACAGAATGTGGAAGTGACGTTTATTTCAGTAGTGGCAAAGGAAGTAGAATGAATCTACACAAGGTCGATGAATCCACAGGTGAATTACGAGAGCATACCGGCAAAATGAGTCTACGCAACGCCTGGAATTCCTCATTGTGACAGAAGACACAGACGATGTCCTTTTGGATTGCCGGGTATTAGCCGAGCAAACTGCTGCACTGTAATCTACAGCTAAAGGCACGGCTAAGAGCAATGAACGTCTTAGACTATAATGGTACGATCGTTTGATCTACTGACTAAAGTGGAGGAGAAGCTAAATTCCTCAATCAGAAGCTAAGGCGGAAATGAAACAAAAAAAAAGTGAGTTGGGCTTAGAAATACAAGTAGTATTATCAGGTAAATAAATGCTGATCCAGCTTTGCGACGCATATTAAGCTTGACATTCATTACGTTTTGGTAGAAAATTAGCCAGTCTTAAGAGAATTTCATGAGGCATCTTAAGCCCATCTTAAGATAATTGTAATTAGGCCTAATGACCCAACTAGTTGGTAATTTTATAGTTAGGATTAAAATACGGTATAACCGACAGCTTTGAGCGTGTCGGCATCATAATGCTTGCACCTTCCAACGCACGAAAATAGAAAGAATCCAATAAAATATTTGTGTAGAAATTAAAAATTAGTCTTAAAATCACGCCAAAGAAGTATAACTTCTAATGCGTGTACATAAGTACACACACCCACTGTTTTTTTTTATTTGGCAGTGCTAAGCTTAGGAGTCACCCTTTGTACTACTAGTCCGTCATGTCATTTGTCCCACGTATGGAGATCTACGGTGATTTCAACTAACACCAAATTTCGGCTGTTCAACTCCAACGTTAAGGCAGTTCTTTTGTATGGTTGCGAAACATGGAAAGTCACCCAATTCATCACAGGGCGCCTACAAATCTTCATCAACAGATGCCTTCGTCGTATCCTAAAAATCCGCTGGCAAGATAGAATTTCAAACGAAGAACTATGGCGCCGTGCCGGCCAAGAAAGGATAGACGACCAAATCAGGCGAAGGAAATGGAATTGGGTTGGACACGCCTTGCGACGCGAAAACGAAAATCTCGCCAAACAGGCCCTTGACTGGAATCCGCAAGGTTCCCGTCGAGTAGGAAGACCTAGAACAACGTGGAGGAGAACCCTACTAGAAGAAGCCGCAACAACTGGGAGATCCTGGTCGGAGCTAAGAGCTGTCGCGCAAAACAGAGTCCGCTGGAGGGCAACTGTTTCCACCCTATGTCCCATGAGGGATTAAAGGAGTTTAAAGAAGAAGAAGATACGAGTTGACCGTTTTACAATTCCAGTTGCATACGCAACTGTTTCATGTTCTTGGCCCTGTACTGAAGTGAGAATCTATACAGGGGTCGACAGAAACAAAACCCATTTGATACTAGTGTGAACTGCTCGAGTGCGACTGTTCTTGCCGTTCGGAAGCGATTTCAGTTGGGTGGCTGCACTTCATCTGAATTACTTGACATTTCGCCAAAATCAGTTGTGCTCGTGTGTGGACAAAAATTTCGTTTTGACTGGTTTTGCTCGTGGTTATTGTGAAACCAGTTTAAAATTGGGCTTTCAAATCAGTCGACTCGCTTGCGGAGGACCTTATACTCCACAAAATACATACATATTTAAATTCGTTAGTTGAAGAGATTTGCCTACTAAGCAATACAGCAATAACACAAAATCGTCTAAGTACATTTATGTGCGTTTATCCGAACGTGATCAATTACTGATTTTCCATGCGGAGTTTACCCTGGGTTAACTCAGACCTAGCGCCTATAGAAATACGGATTGAGTAAAGTATCCTGAAATCCAGGAAAACTCCACGAAACCCGTCGGATTTAGCCGGGTTTTTCATATGTGTTTGCTTAAATATCAAGCTACCCTTCCCCTACGACAGGGGATTCCCCACTTGCATTACTGCGTTTCCATGAACAGAAGTAGAGTTTTCGTTGGGTAAACAGAAAGCTTTTTCCCTCAAGTTAACTCGACGCTGTTTCCATGACGGCTCTGGGTGAAACCGACAGATAAATAATTTTACATTGTGTCGCCGTTGATATATGTATCACACACATATGCAAAACTTGGCTTAACCGGATTGGGTTCTTTGAGTTTACTTGGATTTAACGAAACTTTACTCAACCCGCGTTTCTATGGGCTGCACGGAAACTCAGAACTTATGAGCGTACGGGGATTACTCTCGCGGCTAATTGCATTGTATGTCAAACGAACTACTGAGTTAGTCAAACGAAGTATTCAAGGAATTTTAAACTACGATTGATTTCGCTGGAATTTTCTAACATCGGCAGCATATACTCTGCTGTAATTGAGAGTAATTTCGAAATTAAATTTTATGTTACTATGTAAGGAATTTCCAGCGGAATCAATTCCAGCGTAGTTCCGAATTGGCCTTTATACCTTACCTTATTTCATAATACTTCATGAATTCATGAACATAACTATTTAGAACAAAATCGATGAATTTTTACAGTCCCGAAACCCGCGGATCCGCGGGATTGTTTACCTCGATCCCGCGAGACTGCAGAATTGAGATTTTGATGCGGGATTGGATTCCCTAGTTGGGATCGTTTCGCAATATTCTCCATCCTGCCGCTAGTATACCGAAAGTATTTTCAACAGTAACTCGGGCAAGAGAAATCCATTTATTGAAGTTTTCTTGTGCTGGTGATAAATTTTGACCTACAATAAAATTACTACTACTAGTAACTTATGAAAAAAAGAATAAAATTGCAGAAATTCTGCAACTAAATTACCAGGAAATGGACGCATCAAATTTCGTCGTAACGGAAGAGCATTGTCCCCTACGAAAAAGTATGGAAACGATATATTGGAGTTATCCAAAGTACACGATTGTGGAATTGGTAGTTCATTTTTTAAGAGAAGTTTTCCAAAACCACTTTCAGCTAAAATGCCTCCATCTCTTTGACTCCCATATGCACCCATGTCGACCATAGTGAAACAGTAACTTGCGTCACAAACTGCTAGAAGGACAATGCTATGCCGTCCTTTGTAATTGAATAACTGCGAGGTGGACAAACAATGTTTATATATTTGCCATTTATAGCTCCGAGACAATTTGGGAGACACCATCGGTTACTAAATCCTTTAGCAATACGTATCCATTCATCATTGTTCGGAGTAGCCAAATAAATACTGCCTAACTCATCCCATAGTCCTTGGCAGGTTTCATTCACAATACTTCCAAACGTTGAACTTCTTCTTCTTCTTTAACGGGTCTACAACCGGGATCCGGTCCTGGCCTCGCGCAACTGTTCTCTCCACCGGTCCCGAATCTGAGCCGATGTCATCCAGTTTGGCATCCCTAAACTCTGAGGGCCCTCAAAAATAACGTAAACTCTACAAGCGACCCGGAAAGACGTCACCAACTTGAACGGGAATATTCCCAATTACACCGGGAAGTAAAGAGAAGTGTGCGGCGTGATAAAAGGCAGCAGATAAATGAGCTCGCAGAAAAAGCGGAAAACGCGGCAAACACAGGCAACAGTAAAGTGCTGTACCAAATTACTAAACAGCTCTCGGGAAAGCACTCTACTAAAAAGCATGCCGTAAAGAGTGCGGATGGGAGGCTGCTGTGCAGCGACGAGGAGCAACTCCAAAGATGGAGAGATTACTTCTTCGCCGCCCTGAATGGTTCACTTGCACAGGAACCTCAGGAAAACAGCAACAATGCACAGCCGATAAGAATCAACACCCGGGCCCCATCCAAGACGGAAATAGTAACCGCAATTCATGCGATGGCCAATGGTAAAGCAGCTGGAAAAGATGGCATCCCGGCAGAATTGTTGAAAGCCGATTCAAGCCTCATAGCAGATGCGCTTCAGCCAATCCTGGAAATAGCATGGAACACCTGTACCTTTCCGGAGGATTGGACGGAAGGTATCATAGTCAAAATACCCAAAAAGGGGGACCTAACAATATGCGACAACTGGAGAGGCATCTGTCTATTATCTACTGTGGGTAAAATCTTGTCCCACGTTATATTATCAAGGATAAGAGAGGCAGTAGACCGAACGCTTAGAAGGCAACAGGCCGGATTCAGGAAGGGCCGCTCATGTATAGACCATATTAACACCTTGAGAATCATAGTGGAGCAGTCTACTGAATTCCGATCCCCCCTTTACCTAGCTTTCGTAGATTATGAGAAAGCGTTCGACTCGGTTAATAGGAGCTTTATATGGCAGGCATTACGGCGACGTGGACTGCCTGATAAAATAATAGAATTGATAAAAGCCCTTTACAACAATTCCAAATGCAGAGTTCTCCATAATGGAAGATTATCCGACAGCTTCGAGGTGAATTTAGGAGTACGACAAGGATGTCTACTTTCGCCATTACTATTTCTTATAGTAATAAATGACATCCTTGTCGACGCTCTAGATAATAGAACAGGCGGCATACAATGGGGTTTGCTAGACCGCCTTAAGGACCTCGACTACGCGGATGATATCTGTTTGCTGGCCCACAGACATCAGGAGCTAAAAAACATGTTAAACAATTTGGCAACAGAAAGTAGTCTAACAGGCTTAAGGCTGAATCCGAACAAAACCAAAGAAATGCGGATAAATGCAAACACACTTGAACGAACTGCGCTGAATAACCGTGACGTGGAACTGGTAGATAAATTCTGCTACCTCGGTAGCATTATTACCGAAAATGGCGGTACAGAAGAAGACGTCAGTTCCAGAATAAATAAAGCACGAGGCGCATATGCATGCCTGTTCCGCATACGGAGATCAACGGAGATCTCAACTAACACCAAATTGCGGCTGTTCAACTCCAACGTTAAGGCAGTTCTTTTGTACGGTTGCGAAACATGGAAAGTCACCCAATTCATCACAGGGCGCCTACAAGTCTTCATCAACAGATGCCTGCGTCGTATCCTAAAAATCCGCTGGCCAGATAGAATTTCAAATGAAGAGCTATGGCGCCGTGCCGGCCAAGAAAGGATAGACGACCAAATCAGGCGAAGGAAATGGAATTGGGTTGGCCACACCTTGCGACGCGATAACGAAAACCTAGCCAAACAGGCCCTTGACTGGAACCCGCAAGGATCCCGTCGAGTTGGAAGACCTAGAACAACGTGGAGGAGGACCCTACTAGCAGAGGCCGCAACAACTGGGAGATCCTGGTCAGAGCTGAGAGCTGTCGCGCAAAACAGAGTCCGCTGGAGGGCAACTGTTTCCGCCCTATGTCCCATGAGGGATTAAAGGGGCACAAAGAAAGAAGAAGAAACTCTGAGCGTCCTGGTCCACGCCATCCTTCCAGCGAAGGTTGGGCCTCCCTCGCTGTCGCACCCCATAGGTCTTACCGCAGAGAACTTTCCGAGCAGGCTCATCTTCACTCATACGAGCTAGATGCCCTGCCCACCGGAGCCTACCGAGCTTTATTTTCTTCACAACATCTATGTCGCGATAGCGCTCGTAGATCTCGTCATTGTAGAGTCTCCGGAATCGTCCTTCCTCACATACGGGGCCAACAATCCTCCGAAGTATTTTCCTCTCAAACACGCCCAAGAGGTTTGAGTGCTTTTTGCTAAGCACCCACGTTTCGGATGCATATGTGAGAACGGGTAAGACCGTCGTCTTATATAGTAAAAGTTTAGACGTTATGGTTAGATATTTGGATTTGAAGAGCCTTGACAGACTTGACTTGTTGGCTTTTAGCAGTCGTGCGCGTATTTCTGGTTCCATGCTATTGTCGGCTGCTACTATTGACCCAAGGTAGGTAAATGATTTTACCACGTCAAACTCGTGTTCCGCTACCTTGATTGTGGGACCAATGTTAGGTGTTCTTCCAGACGAGGCCACCATGTACTTTGTTTTGCTTTCGTTAATGTGCAGTCCCAGATTTCCTGCAGCTTGCTCAATCTGAGTGAAAGCTTCTTGTACAGCTGTTGTTGTTCAATGATGTCAATGTCGTCTGCGTAAGCCAGTAATTGGGTGGACTTGTGGAGGATTGTACCCCTTGGTGTGACGCCCGAATCTCGGATCACTTTCTCCAACGCCAGGTTGAAAAGGAGGCAGGCCATAACGTCCCCTTGTCGGAGTTCATTATAGATGTTGATTGGTCTGGACAGTGTTCCGGATACCTTTATTTGGCTTGACACATTGATCATGGTCAACCTACATAGTCTTGTCAGTTTGTTGGGGATGCCGAATTCTCTCATGGCTTTGTAGAGTTCTACCCTGGCTATGCTATCATAGGCGGCTTTAAAGCCAATGAAGAGGTATTGAATTGAGTTTTGAAACTCTAGACATTTTTCCATAGCCTGCCTCAAGGTGAAAATCTGATCAGTCGTTGATTTGCCTGGGCTGAAGCCACACTGGTAATGGCCTATGATGTTTCTGGCGTATGAAGCCATCCTGTTTTGTAGGATAGCGGAGAATATCTTATACACGGTACTCAACAACTTTATACCGCTATAAATAGTGCACTCTGTGATATCTCCTTTTTTGTGTACCGGACAGAGGATGCCTTTTCTCCAGTCTTCTGGCATCACTTCCTGCTCCCATACTTGCACAATTAATTCATGAATCGCTTGGTGTAATGTAGGCCCTCCATATTTAACCAGCTCCGCTGCGATGCTGTCTGCACCCGAGGCCTTGTTGTTTTTGAGCCGGCTGGTGGCTCTGCTAACTTCTTCTATGCTTGGTGGCGGCAGCATAGCATTGTCATCAGATATTGGTGGAGCCTCCGAATCCTCAGTTAGCTCGCCATTTAGCAATTCATGAAAGTACTCTTCCCATCGCTCCAAGATGCCTTTAAGATCGGTGAGCAGATTCCCTTCCTTGTCCTTGCAGTATGTGCAACGTGGTGTGAATTGCGTCATACTGCGGACTCTTTGGTAGAACTCCCGCGCCTGGTGCGGCCGTCGTTCTCTGTACTGTTCTAGCTCACAGACGAGATTTTTTTCCCAGGCTTCCTTTTTCCGTTTGTGAATTCTCTTTTCTTCTTTTCTGAGCTCTTTATAGTTCTCTTCGCGTGCCCGTGTGCTCTGAGACTGCTGCATGGCTCGGTACGCAGCATTCTTACGTTCAGTTGCCAGCTTGCATTCATTATCGAACCAGTCGTTCCGATCTTTACGACTTCTGCCTAAGATGGAATCAGCAGTACTAATGACAGTATTTTTAAGGCGCGTCCAGTTCTCTTCGACGCCCGGCAACTCATCCCCAGGACTTAGGGCGAGTTCTAATGCATGACCATAGCTGTTTCTGGCCATTTCATTGCGTAGTGGAGCTGTGTTGATTCGAGCCTGATCAGCGGATACAAAGCTTTTCAGCGTTGTAATGCGCTCTCGGAGCACCATACCAACAAGATAGTGATCCGAGTCGAAGTTGGCACCTCGGTACGTTCGTACCGTCATCAGACCCGAAAGGTGGCGGCGGTCTATCAACACATGATCTATTTGGTTGCGAGTGGCTCCATCAGGAGATACCCAGGTGGCTTTATGGATATATTTACGCGCAAATCTAGTACTTGCAACGACCAAGTTCTTACTTGCTGCCATCTCTACAACTCGCTGTCCATTGTCATTAGTGTTTTCATGCAAGCTGTGGTTGCCGACATATTGCCTGTATATGGGCTCCCGGCCTACTTTGGCGTTCAGATCTCCCAGTATGATTTTTACATCATACCTGGGGCAGGCATTAAGTTCCCGTTCAACTAATTCGAATAATTCTTTCCGGGGACTCTTCTGTAGGTGCGTGAACGTTTATGAGGCTGATGTTCTTAAATTTACCTCGCACACGAAGGGAGCATTGCCTTTCGTTTATTGCTTTAAAGCCTATAATGGTAGGCTTCATTCTTTTGCTAACCATAAAACCTACTCGTTGAACTACTTATCTTAAATTTCCAACAATAAGTTCTGCGTGCTCCTCCATGCGCTAAGTACCTAAATAAATGGGTACAATATGCTTGAAAACATATGTATATAATATCATATCTAGTCCATACTTACATTAATGTTACAAACAAACGACACTCAGGCGAAATGGGGTTTCGAAGTGAAAACTTTTCGAGATTGGAACCAACTAAGGTCAAAAGAACGTTAAATTTGTGGTACTTAATTACCAAGTTTCACGCAAAGTCACACAACAACCTCCCACACGATAAGCACGACCAGTCCAGTCGGAACACTTCATCGATCGCCGAACACCTGCCAAACGGCAGAGCGGCCCTCGACAGCCCTCGGCAAATCGGCAAACAGGGGCAAATAAACTGAGAGGTAGCTTGTACTACTTCAATTACCGCTATGGTAAGGAAGCACGCACATGCAAGGCCCCGTGCAGTTTCAGTGGTGGTGGCGCCAAGTCGGCGAAGAAACCACCCACCACCCCTAAAAAAACTAAAGGGGCGGCGGGTCGACATGAGCGAGCAAATATCTGGCCGTTCATATCGTTTATTCGTCCGTGACACCAACAATCAGATGGATTTTCTGATTGATTCGGGCTCGGACGTTTCAATTATTCCCGCCAAGGCGCTCCCGGCCCACAACGGAAGCCCGAACGTCCTTCTGTATGCGGCCAACGGATCACTGATCCGAACTTTCGGCACAACGTTGCTTGAACTTTATCTCGGATATGTTTACAACTTTATAATAGCCGACACCACAAAAGCCATCATCGGGCGGACTTCTTAACGAAGTTCAAATTGTAGGTCGATTTTGAATATCGGCATTTAGTCGACAAGCGCACGAATTTTCGAATTAACGTGTACGCTACAGTTGACAACAACCCCGAAACAATTCCATGCCGAATTATTGGCATATGTAAAGAGCTATTAACGAAGTACGCTTCGTTAACAAAACCGCCCAATTTTAACCTTCCAGTTAAACACAATGTGCAACACCACATTGTGACCAATGGGCAGCTACCTTTCGTCACCGCTCGGCGGCTCCATCCGGAGAAGCTGAAGGTGGCGAAATTAGAATTTGACCATATGGTCCAATTCGGGATTTGTCGACCTTCGTCGTCCCCCGCAGCATCTCCGCTTCATCTGGTCCCTAAACGGGATTCACATGATTGGAGGCCATGAGGCACCTTAATCCTGTCACTGTGCCGGATAAATACCCTATCCCTCACATACAGAACTTCTCCGTGAATCTTCACGGTTGCACAATTTTTTCTAAGGTTGATTTGGTACGTGCGTACCATTACATACCGCCCCAGAAGACGTGCATAAGACTGCACTCATTACGCCATTCAGCCTATATGAGTTTACACGTATGCCATTCGGCTTACGAAATGCAGCACAAACCTTTCAAAGGTTCATAAATGAAGTTACGAGAGATCTCGACTTCGTTTATGTATACTTGGACGATATACTTATCGTAAGTAAAACCGAGGAGGAGCATATCGTTCACCTCGAAGAGCTCTTTAAACGCCTCGATAGCTTCGGTTTAACCATTAAGGTAGAGAAATGCGTTTTTGGTGCAACAGAGATTAAGTTTCTAAGCCACCGCATCACAAAGGATGGAATACTTCCATCCTCCGATCGGGTTCAGGCTATCGTTGATCTCGCACCTCCAACTTCTGTCAAATCGATCCGGAAGTTTTTGGGAATGGTGAATTTTTATCACCGATTTATCCCAAAATTGGCTGAAAAATTGGTGCCGATAAACGAGCATTTGAGAGACCTTCTCAACCGCTCACGTGCCAATAAAGTTTTTGACTGGCCGACAGAATATCAGGCGGCATTCCTCAAGGTGAAAACTTCGATGGCTGAAGCAACTCTGTTGAACCATCCAATCGAGGATGCAAAATACAGTCTCACGACTGACGCCTCTGATTATGTAATCGGAGGCGTATTGGAGCAATTTAACGGTCATCGGTGGCAACCTCTAGCTTTTTATTCCAAAAAGCTGTCACCAACAGAACGGAAGTACTCTGCATTCGATAGCGAACTTCTCGAAATCTATGCAGCGATCTAACACTTCCGCTACTTCGTTGAAGGACGCAATTTCGTGGTCTATACTGACCACAAACCACTGGTTCGCGCTCTTCATACAAAGACCAAACGATCCCCTCGACAGACCAGACATTTGGGCCTAATCTCTCAGTTTACCACAGACATCAGACATGTGTCGGGTAAACAAAACGTTGTCGCAGACTACTTGTTACGCTCACTAGCAACCGACAACGTCGACTCGGTCACCTTCGACATACCTACACTAGCTCAGGCTCAACAAGGTGACACAGAGTTAAAGTTTTTACAAGAACACCCCAGCAATGGCTCACGGGTAAAACTAGTTCTCACGCCAATACCATTTACCGCCCATCAAGTGTGGTGTGAAACTAGTACAGGCATTCCTAGGTCTTACATACCTAGTTCATTACGTAGACTAGCGTTCAACTCCAAACATAGTCTCTCTTATCCTGGTATTCGAGCTACAAGACGAGCCGTTACCAAGAAATACTTCTGGCCATCGATCAATAAGGACTGCAATGGACTCGATCGTGCCTAGGTTGCCAAACGTCCAAAGTTTCACGGCATTCCAAATCTCCAGTTGAAGCTTTTAAGCTTCCAAATAACAGATTTGATCATATCCATATGGATATAGTGGTGTAACGGTCAGTTTTGCTCGAAAATCCCTAAATATCTACTTGACTCAAAATCACTGTCGGGAAAGAAATCTAGAAGTTGTTCGGAACAAAAAAAAGTAGGCGAGAGAAAAAAAAATTGAGTTGGGAGTTTTGATGGATGTAATAAAGGAACGGAAAAATTTTTCGTCGGGAAAATATAAAATTAAAATACAAAAAAAAAAATAATTTTAAAAATATTTATGTTCGTATGTTCATTTGATTAATCATACGAAACTGGAGGAGCAAAGTCAGAAGGGAAGTACCTACGTGGCTATACCGGGCGATAAGGACGATAGTTTGTTCGATTGGATATGAGATAGAAGAGTTGGAAGTCGTGTTTGAAGATCTGATATTTTTATTCGGTGAAGAGGACCAAGATTCTCAAATTACACTAGCGAAATAGAGCAAGGTAAAATAGCAACTCGGAGGCAGGTAGTAATTGCGTTGGAAGGCTACGTGTTCAAGAAGTTCAACGTTGCCAAGGGAAATAGATACCGAACTGTCGATTAAGTAAGTCTGTTTAATAATTTTGATCTGTGCGAAGGGAAAGAAGGCTTCCTTTAATTTCGACTTCCATGACTTCTTTATGATCTCGGCAAAAGCGACAGAAAAAAATTACTATAAAAACTCTCGTTTAAGCCATACAAAAGATTCATGCCTAAATTATCTCCTGATATAACGACTGGAGAAAAAAATATTTTTTTTGTAAACCATCAATTGTAATTGCAGTTCCATTTTGATTTATCTTGCTTCCTGTCAACGGTTCTGTGGAGCATTGCCAAAAAAAGCAAAAAAAATATTTTCCAGTTTTGAAGCATATTGAGGAGACAAGCAAGAAATTTCATAATAAACTACTCCTATCTTATTAACGCCAGTAAGTGATCCTAGGGGATTGTTAATTTCTAGTTCATCGAAATATATTGAGAGAGTGACAAGAAGCAAACTCTCAAACGTTCACTATTGCTGACATCACTGGCAGAAACACTAATAGTAATATTGAAATTCACTTTAGTTTTTTTAATCCAGTTGATGACAATTTAATTAAGTTATGTGTTACTAAAAACAATAACTTTACAAATAATACTAGTTTATTTTCCAAGGGTTAATCATTCACGGCGCACTTGCAATTTAGGCTTTATTCATATTACTTTTATTATTCAAATTACTTTTATGTTGGCATTTAAGTATACCCTTGTTGGTGTTAATAGATTCCACTCCTTACAATTTGTTTGTTGATATTTTTTTTTGCGTTAGATTTGAATGATACGAATTAATTGATATTTATCATAAAAATATAACAAGGTGTAATCGTTTTATGTACAAACGCGACGTAAAGGTGCCATTGCGACGCGTTTTCTTTTTTAAATTTTGCGTCGAACAGAGTCATCTATCTACATATATGTGATTGCAGATTACTGGTTTTGAATTTGATCATTTTAAATTGTTGTAGCTGTCAATGTTAATAGTTCATTGTTAAAGAAAATTGAGATAATTTTGAAGTTGTGGTGTTCGTGTACTGTTGTTGGTTCCTGTAATAAACAGGAAGATTAAATAATTATAATGAGAATTTCCATGTATTAGATTTTTTTTGGAATGGTTGGGACGGACTTCATTTCCTTTCAGGATTCTTAAGTAGTGCTTTTCCTTGTCAGCCGGTGGTTATCCATACTATGAGCTGACAAGGGAACGCACTACCGTGACACGGTTCAAGCAAGGCCGGGAGAAGGTTGGAAACTCAAGATGAAAGTGCATAATCACAGGGAAGTGGTGAACCATGATGCGTATAGGCCCGGCCACACACCCCACGACTCCCCCCCTCCCCCCCGGCGAGCTAGTGAACTCCGTGTGGCCGGCAGCATATTTCCCTAACATTAGGATCGGCGGTTGGGGAGGATAGGAGTCCCGATTTGTTTTATGTTTGGGATTGCGCTCTTAGTCAGGCTTTTCCGGCCTTCTGGCTGAGGGGGCAATACCTCGCATAAATGGCGCCCAATATATAGTCGCGCCATTATACTGTTACAGTGGGACCCCTACCCTCATCTCGTGGATACTCTTATATCTTAATGATAGTCGATAAATTCACGCGATGGCCTAAAGCATACCCAATTCGGGATATTTCAGCATCAACGGTGGCAAAGAGATTCGTCACTGAATTTGTCCCGCGATTCGGCGTACCCCTCGAGATCACGACCGATCAAGGAACGCATTTCGAATCGAAACTGTTCAATGAAGTTGCCTCGGCACTCATATAATCCGGACAACCGCCTACCACCCGCAAGCAAACGGGATGGTTGAACGGTTCCACAGGCAACTCAAAGCAGCCTTAATAGCAAGGGACAACACTACTCATTAGAGTGAAGACTTGCCCTTTGTCATGTTAGGCATCCACACTGCAATTAAGACCGACTTACAATGCTCACCAGCCGAGTTCGTATACGGTCAGAATCTGAGACTTCCCAATTCGATTTCTATCCCAACTGATGAGAATCCAATTGAAGAATCAAAATTCCTTTCTCGCCTTCGTTCTCATATGCAGAACATTAAGGCAATACATCCTCGGCAGCCCGTCCAAAAGGATGTCTACGTACCAGAAGCCCTGGAGAACGCTGACTACGTTTTCATACGAATCGACAGAGTTCGAAAACCTTTCGAACCTCCATATGAAGGCCCATATAAGGTAATCAAACGATTACGAAAACACTTCGCCGTCAAATTGAACGGCTCAACCAAGTCGATATCTATCGGCAGGCTAAAACCAGCGTTTGGTTGTGACCGCGACAACGAAGCCAAGCCATCTAAAGCGGTAACATTCCGTTAACGCTACGCCGCACACTGGGGCAGAAAGCATTTTTTTGGTTCAAAAGTTTCTAGAGACCACAATTTTTAACCAATTTAGATAATTTTTTTTTATTTTGAAGGTAAGATGATTTGTAAGATATCTGTGGAAGCCGAATTTTGATTTTTCCTTCCAAATATGTTGCACCTAACCTCAAATGTAATTAATTTGTGCTAGATAACACTTTACTATCAATAATAAGCTTTGATCTATGCGATAAAATGAGACAATTTGATGTAATTAGAGCCCCAGGTGAGGTACAATGACTTTTTTTTGATTGATTATTAATGATTACAATCAAATTAACTAGTTTTATAATGTAGACATGGGTGGCGTGCATAGGGTGCATATGAGGGGGGGGGGGGGTGGGCAAACTTTCAGGACCCTTTTCGACCCCCTTAGAGGCAAATGCGGATTTTTATATTATTTCATTATAGTTGTACGTTAAATGACGAAAATTTGAAGGGATCTCCGAGCCTCCTACGATTTTTTTTTGGGGCCGTGGGAGGTAATATTATAAAGTGCATAAATGCATTTTACAATTCACAGCCCTTAAGGTTGCGCGCTGGCCCCTTTAGAGGCAACGGTGGTTTTTTTTGTTATTTTTAATTATAGTAAGGACTGTTACGAACATTTTAAGGGGTCATAGTGCCCCCTACGACTTGTTTTGGGGCCGTGGGAGGCAAAAAAATGTCTAAAAACAAAAAAAAAATTTTTGAGGCATATTTGGAAGGGAAAATCAAAATTCGGCTTCCACAGATATCTTACAAATCATCTTACCTTCAAAATAAAAAAAATTTCTAAATTGGTTAAAAATTGTGGTCTCTAGAGACTTTGGAACCAAAAAAGTGCTTTCTGCCCCAGTGTGCGCCGGGGGGGGAGTATGTGGTTACCGCGTAAACTTAATTACCAACAACCTCCCACACGAAAAAACACGACCAGTCGGAACACTTCATCGATCACCGAACTCAAAGTTCAGTGATCTTGACGTTTTTCGTTCCGGCTCCCATCATGTTTATCCAATTTCCGGCATCTCCGATCTTCACTGTCCGAAGGTCCCTGATAAAAACACGAAGTCCAGTCGCGCGCTTTTATTTAGAATTATTATATTTCAATAATCATTGTTTTATATAAATATATATACGTATATCTCTTAACGTAAATTCTAGTGTTAGGAAACAATTACAGTAGAAAGTCTTTATAACGAACTCCTCTATAACGAATTTTTCCCTATAGAGAACAATTCATTTGGCGTTGAAATAAAATTTTATAAAAAATGAATTTTCTTTATAGCGTACTTTTCTTATAACGAACATATATTTGTGGCAAGTACGGGTTCGTTATAGAGGGGTTTTACTGTATAGAAATACTGTTTTTAATAAAGTGCAATAATTATAAAAACAAATAACTTTATAATAAATATAAAACCTCATGGTGCGGTTTTAATTTTCTATAATTCTAAATTCAATTTGCAGTATTAAGAAAAAAATAAAAACATGGAAAATTATCTTATTTTATTTTAAAATGCTTACCTTTATTTGCTAAAACTGTCAGCCCAAGTGTCAGAATTTAACGGACCTGTCGTATTAAAACGCCTCGCACTCACATTATTGTATGTTTAACTACGATTTAAAAGCACGACAAGTGTCGGCCTTAAAACAGAGACTTAGTGCGAGAACAGCAATCCAACGTAAATTAGCGGAAGCTTTTCGTGGACTCTCAGGCAAGACAATTATAGTTCTGATCAAAAAAATCTTACGACAAAGGAAACAGCCGGATTTTTCCTAGATGCTACAGGCGGTACAGGCAAATCATGTCTTATCAATTTAATTTTGACGTCGACTCCAATGCAGAATGAGATTGCATTTGCAGTGACATTAGCGAGAATTGCATCAACTTTACTTGATGGTGGACATACAAGTCCATTCAGCACGCTGAATTTGAACCAGATAGAAATTTCTACATGTAACATCAGCAAAATTTTCCGTATTGCCACAGTCCTTTAAACGTGCAAAATTATAATTTGGGACGAATGCACCATGGCCGAAGCGCTTGATATGCTCCACGAACCAACCGCTTCCACGAACATGCGTGTCCATTTGCTACAAGGTGCCTCTGCTCGAATATTTTCAACACAATTTTTGGTCGTTGGAAATGGCGAAATTTCAATTGATAGCAGAACATTTTATTATTTTATTTTTCGGAATCAAAAATACAAAAAAATTTCCTTAATGTCCCCTACTGTATATTAAAATTCTTATCACCTCAACTGCAAAATAAACGGAAGCTATAGTGTGCACCAAAAGAATTGGAAATATAAACACAGGCGGAGAAATGACAATTCATGCGGACGTGCATTGAAATTTCCTCTTCGAAATTCGTTTACCGGCAAAAACATTTCCTCATAGCATATGACCACGACAAGAGTGGTAGCGAAACTGCTGAATTATGATTGGGGATATAAATGAGCGAGTGATTTGGGTTTTTAAACGAACGGAGTTACACTTTTCTTTTCGAATGTACTTTCGTGGTGGGATTTGAGGCTGTCACTACCCATCGATAATTGAGATTCCCCATTATTTTGACACACGCCATACTACTGGCTTATGGGTGCAACGAGGCGCATCGTATTCCAGCTAGTATAATACATATATATTGCAAATTTACAAAAGTGCTTGTGAATAAAACTATATGTAAACTGTATTTTTTTGTAAAATTAACACAGAATTTTTTGTCAGTGTAACTATACTTCAGCGCAGTGTTGGTTCCATCAACAAATACTTTAATCAGATTATTAGTCTATTATTACTAAAACCAATGATGATTAAATTAATCATTAATCAACATTACATTCATCTAATCAAGAAGAAAAAGAGAGAAGGATTAATGATTATGAAATCTAATCGTAATCATTCCCCGCAACATTCAGCGTTCTTTTTATACCGTGATCCAGATCAGAACAGCAGACTATAAAGGAACGGTTTACTGTTGTAGTTCCGATTTTAGATGTGTTCTGTCGTGGTTCTCTAAAACTCATTAAAAATATTTCTGCTCTTCTCTTCTATAAACAATTTATAACAATGCTTAATTGACTTCCAAAATTAACAAAAGGCAACTTTCAATAATTTTTTCATATAAATTTATGAAATTTTGCAGCATTATCAACCTACAAGATTAAAAAATAAAAGCACAACAAAATAATAAAAGCACTTAATTTTCTAATGATATGTGTCTTGGATATGGTTGTTACACAAGCTATTTTCGTAACACAGATTTTGATCCAAATCTTTTTTCGGTCAATTTATTGTTGTTGGTTTACTTGAAAGTTAATGAACTTCTTTTGCAATTTTTTTTAGTAAACAAGAAGAAATCTTGCAACTAGATTTTCATCTACTTGCGCATAACTGATCAATACCAAAATTGGCATTATGTATGTATAGTTCGCGTGAAAATACAATCTGGCTATTTTATAACAAAGTCAAAAAAGCGGCTCCAAAATGACAGACAAATGTGGCAATTGTGTTTCGATCGCATCGAAAATCGACATGTGGTTTAAAACAAATAACGGATTTGTGGACAAAATTTTCCGATTCAAAATGGCGGACTAATTTTGGCAATTGTGTTCAGATTGGACTGAAAATCAGTGTAGGCGGACTATTTGCGCTAATTGTGTTCCTATTGCACTAAAAACCGGTATGGCGGTTATTTAAAGTCACATGCGACAAAGTGGTGGTAAAAATTTGATATCATTTTTTGTAAATAATCGCATGATCTACAACTTTGTAAACAATTTTTTATGATAGGTCTTGTCGTTTAAGAGAGATTAACTAAAAACAGAACAGTTATGTTTTAGGGGGTCGTTTTTAGAGGAAGCGTACAACCAATTTTTCGAGACCATTTTTTAACATATTCCACTCACTAAAAACTATTTTTTTAAAAAAAGTTTCGTGAGTTAACATTTAGTTTCAGGTCTGCATTCGAATTCTGCTCTGACGACTGTACTAAAAACACAATCACCACAGACAGACACTCCAATTATATTTATATAGATTTTTAGTCTCATATATGTCTTCTGCGATTTTGTGGTGACGGCCATATTTAATTTAAAATTACGTCACACTACTTACTGTTCTATACTCGTCATACACTTTCATTTGATACCCATACCAAGGGCGTTTTAAAAAATAGGTACACCGCCATTTTGTGTTAGCCCCCATTTCGAATTTAAAAATACGCCACCCAAATTATAGTACTCTACTTGTCACACCCTTTCATTTGATACCCATAAAAGGTAAGCCCCCATTTTGTGTGTGTTGGACGCATTCATTCGAATATTGAATGACACAGCTAACAGAATTTAACTTGCCATACTCTTTCATTTGATACCCATGCCAAGTAGCTTGAAAAGAAAAAAATAATCCTACATTTTTTATTGGCCGCCATCTTGAATTTAAGATAACGCTACACAGCTAATAGTATTCTACTTGTGAGATACTTTTATTTGATACCCATGCCGATTTGACGTTTGCCGCCATTTTGGATTTGGAGTGACCCCTTACAGGTAATTGTCGGGGGTCGCGGAATACAATTGCAAAAATTCGCCCGCCATCTTGGAACCTCCATCTTGATTTTTTTACAAAATGGTGCGATTGCATTTTCAGGCGAACATAGGTGTAAAATTTCAAGTTGATAGGTTATATTTTCTAGTTTTTATTCTATTATGTCTTCTGCCATCTTGTGTTGGCCGCCATTTTGAATTTGGAATGATTATTTAATACCCATATCGGTGATAGAAACACACTTGCAAAATTCGGCCGCCATCCTAGAGCCGTCATCTTGATTTTTATACAAAAATGTCATATTGCATTGTCGCGCGAACTATGCCTTTGGGCAAATTTAGGGGTTGATCGTTTACATGTAAGTGCGTCAAAATCAAGTTGCAAGTAGCGTAAGACGTAAAGAATGGTAGAGAGTCGTATTAAATTATTAATTTAAAAAACCAATAAAAATTTCGAAAAACGGAAATATTTATCTGCATCTGCAAAAAATCAGATTTCTATCTCTTCTAGTGTGACTCCAACGCGTGACGATACGCACAGGCAGACACATAGACACACCCTTTTTAATAATATATTAATATAGACAAATATTGGCTGCATTTAGCTATGCACAAATTTATTTACTGAAATTGAATTGTAATGATGATCATAGAAAATTCCGCTATTAAGAACTTTTCTTTTACTTCTTAGTTCAGATTTATTTTTGTTAAATCTAATAATTTTTTACACATTTTACTGGCTTCCATTGCTTTGTTTGTGTTGCGGATCCATTAAATCATATACATATTTATTCGTTTCTAATAATTATTTCAGCACCGCACATCTCCATTGTGCACACGCAGCCCGTGGTGCCAACATTAAATTGCACAATTCCTTCACTGCCGGTTATACCTCGGATAAAGTTACACTCCGTTAAGATTAAGAAGTTTCATAAGTTAATTGGGATATATCTTTATCCACTTTATCCGACGTATAAATTGGTGAAGAAATCAAGCAAAGTAATGGGAAAAGTTGGCTCAATGCAATGTTAAAGTCCCAAACGAAGTGCTGTTATTTGAAATTCTCATATCAGAAATGATAATAATCGACTGCGCTTTGATGGTCACATGTTTATTTTTTGTGAACCAATTGATTTGAATTAGGCTAATTGCTGGGCGGGTTAAGGGCCATCCAGTGGTGATTTGGTAACTTGAATTCGAATTCCATGACAGTGTCAATTACGCCTTCCTGGCTTTTACAAATGGATTTGTTAACTGGCATGGACCCATTGCCTCTCAAGTACCCTTATCAAATCGCTGGCAGCAAAACGACAAATTAAAATTATTTCCTAGCACACAAATAATTGTTTTTCGCGTATTAAGCGCCTTTTCTAGCATATCGCAAATAAATTAACATTAATTTAATAAAAATGTGACTTTTATTTGACATTACATAAAATGCACTTAATTTAAATACACGACTAAAATTAGAAACCTCGTCAAACTTTGGAAAAGATTAGCAACAAAGAGCTTAAAACTATCAAATTCTCCGGCTGCCCAAGAATGTTTTCTTTCAGTAAAAATGGAAAGCTTTTAGGGAGATCCTTCACTTAAAATTCTTCGCTATTCTCAAAAATAAGGTCGAGGCAACAATTGAAGAATAGTGGTAGCTTGATGAAATCTGATCAAGAAGATGGGCTTAATTGTCTAACTCAATTAAATCTAGCCCATAAATTAATTTAACATTTTGCCCGAATTGATAAATGGATCAAAAACTTACTTGCGTCGAATACCATTAAGATTTGAACGCAGGGTCATAAACGTGGGGAACATCACCCTTTTTAAGTGCAAAGCGAAGTGCGGTATTGAAGTGGCGTCAACAAAATATATTTGATGAATCTTGCTTTTAATTATTGCTAGTTTGTCGTTTTCTTTCCACTTAAATAAAGCATCCGTGGAATTTAACTAAATCAATATGAATGAAAATATTCCATAATCGTTTCTTAGAGGAGATACATATATGGTGCTGTTCGAAAGTTAGTGTACGCTTGTATGAAAATAATATTTATTAATACTCGAATTCTTTATTTATAAAAATTTATAACTTGTTTTAAGTTCTTGATGCAGTATAAAAATAATGCTTACAAATAGGCCAGGCGGTGTAGTACATTTTCCCCTAGAAGTTGAAAAAAAATCCTGTCACTGATATTTGAATAGCGTACTTTAACTTCCCGAAAAGTTATCACTAGCCGGGGTGAAACTACCGTTTATGGCTAATATCTCTTAAACAGTAAGTCTTATCATAAAATGAGCCGTTTATTTTGAAAGTGGGGCAAGTCCACTTTTTGTTATTTCGAGATGTTTAAGCATTTGTATTTCAATAAAATTAAAAATATTGGTAGCACCTAATAAACAACTTTTTGGCATTTTGTGTTCTTAAATAATATAAGTTTATTATCCAATAGTGCTTGCCTCACTTTCAAAATTAATAGATTGATATAATCGTTAATTTAAGTGGATAATATTTCAGTTGTATCAGCCTTTTTATACGTTTCATATTATCTTCACCTGTATGTATGTGTCTCTGTACGTATATATGTATGAATGAATGTATGTAATATGTATGTTTTAGCTTTATATAGCTTTCCCTGTATGTATGTATGTTTCTATGTTCTTTGTAAACAAATCTTGCAACTTTATTTTGACCCACTTCCATATAACTGATCTACTTTCGATTTTACCCATATGCATAGTTCGTGTGGCAATGAAATCTGACCATTTTGTAAAAAATTCAAGATGGCAGTTCCAAGATGGCGGCCAAATTTTGCAATTGTGTTCCGATCGGTATTGGGGGGTTTTTGTGAGCGCTAATGACTAATGTGTGGTCAAAATCTGAAAATTCAAAATGGCGATCAACAGAAAATGGCGGTATATCTACAATCTACTCAATATGGGTATCAAATGAAAGAATATGTCAAGTAAACTACGATTAGCATTCAAATGGCGGATTATATTTTTTACAACACGCTAGGTGTATGAGTATCAAATGAAAGGATATGACAATTAGGATACTATTAGCTGTGTGACGTCATTCCAAATTCAAAATTTCCACCAACAAAAAATGGCAGCTTACCCTTGCCTTACCAAGGGGTATCAAGTGAAAGTATATGACGAGTATAGTACAGTAAGAGGTATGACGTCATTTAAAATCTAATATGGCGGTCCCTAAAAAATGGCAGAAAACATTATATAATAGACTAAAAAGTAGAAAATAAAAAATATAGTTTAAACAATTTAAAAAAAAAAAAAATTGTAAATATTATAGTAGAAAATATACATAACAAAAAACAATTCATTTTAATAAGAATTATACAATTTTGTATATATTTACTTTATACGTATAATTTACATTTCATTTTACTTAGGATCTAACATTTTACAATATTCATGATGAATGGGAGGTATGTACTCGTATAGTAATAATTCCATCATGTCTTGTCTTTATATTTGTCAGATGTAATAGGTCTCTTTTTTCCGTACAAAAAGGTATAGTTTTATATTTCCGAAATTACTTGGTCTTCCTCGTTGTGGTGATAAATCGATAATTTTAAATTCAGCATCTTTCAATCGAGGTTTTGTATAACATTTTGAAGTGATAATAGTAATAATTTTAGGACTAATGAGAAATTGGCTAGCACCAGAACTGGTACCAAAGCAATCCTGAGAATCCGTTCGGAGAACGATTAGTGGTAAATCCCCAAGGTTTTTTAGACCCTTAGCCGAAGTCTTTCCATTTAAACAAAAAAAGGCTTTACCTTATGTTATGAAATTTTCTTCAGAGCATGTTTTCATTAATATGCTTCGATCGGCAACTCAAAAAAGTCAGTATCATTTTTGTTTTACGCGATATCGTGTAGGTACAAAAGTCACGAACGTCGTTTAAATAGGAAATCGGTTCGACAGTATTTTATGAAAATCTTTGCAGATCATATTTTCGTCAATATGCTACGATCAGCATCTCAACAAAGTCGGTATCATTGTTGGTTCGCGCGATATCGTGCATGTACAAAAATCACTTATGTCGTTTAAACCAAAAACCGGTTCGACCGAATTTTATGTTAATCTTTTCAGATCATATTTCCGTTAATACGCTTCGAACGACACCTCAATACAGTCGCCCACATTCTCCATTGTGTTCAAGGCTTCTTCTTCTTCTTTGATCCGTTAGCTGGCGATCCGAGCGGAACGTCCCCGCAACGGATACGCTGCTGTCGGTGCCGCTGAGTCTCGAACTCTATTCACGATTCGTTTCCATTCTTGCCGGTTTTTGGCGACGTCGAGCCTCCGTAACTGACAACCGTTGAACCGTTCTTTAAGTCACCTTCGATATTCTTTAGCCAGGTTTTCTTTGGTGCCGATTCTCGCTGGATTCTCTAGTCTGCGGGATGGTCTCGCCAGAGAAGTTTACGTCGCAACCATTATTATCCACTCGCCAAACATGTCTAAATCACCGTAGTCGACGTTTTTGCATTTCTTCTTCGATCAGTGTGTGTCTGCTAACCGCATCTTTGTCTGACAGTCTTGTTTCGAAGGCGATCGCGTAGTGAGACACCGAGGATCTGCCTCAAGCATCGCATTTGCAAGACCTCGAGCTTCTTAACGTCCAGTTTCAACAGTGTCCATGTTTCAGATCCATAAAGAAGAATCGCAAGAATCAACGTTCGGTAAAGACGTACTTTTGTTTTGATGGAAATATTTGTGTGTTTCCATATGCGTGTTCAAGGCATAAGACAAAATACTTATCTGCCTGAAAGATTTAGCCGAGATGTAAACCGAACGCCCTGATTTTAGTATAAATATTATGCTGGAGTTCTTCCAGACTGATGGGATATAACCATATATGAATATTTTGCATAATAAGGGAGTGGCTAGGTAGCAGCCCTCCTGCAGAAGAATGGGATAGATCCCGTCTGCTTCAGGGGACTTATATGGTTTGAGCGATCTAATCGCTGGCCTTAGAATTTTGTTGTTAACCACCTTATTAACTTCTGTCTGGCTTTAGAACGTGGGAATATTATCTGTCCAGCAGAAATTACGTTGCCAATTGAATAAATGGTTGTTGCGGAAAGTGTGCACGATGCAATATGTGACTGTGTGAAAGAGCCATCGGTTCTCTTAATAGATCCGAGATCTCCATATAAGCTTTGTGGATTTTTCCTGATCCTATGTATTCTTCTTTTCTTTAAGCTCCGTTAATCACTCATGCGACATAGTCTGTCCAGTGGACTCTGTTTTGCGGTACAAGGTTTCAGCTCTGACCAGGATCTTCCAGTTGTTGTGGTCTCTGCTAGGGGGGTCCTCCTCCAGGTTGTTCTAAGTCTTCCGACTCGTCCGGATCCTGTTTGGCAAGATTTTCGTTTTCGCGTCGCAAGGTGTGACCAACCCAATTCCAATTCCTTCGCCCGATTTGGTCGTCTATACTTTCTTGGCCGGCACGGCGCCATAGTTCTTCATTTAAAGTTCAATCTTGCCATCGGATTTTTAGGGTACGACGCAGGTATCTGTTGATGAATACTTGTAGACGCCCTGCGATGAATTGGGTGACTTTCCTTGTTTCACAACCGTATAAAAGAACTACCTTAACGTTGAAGTTCAACAGCTGCAATTTGGTGTTACACAACGCTGTATCTAAATAAAACGGCAACACCGCTGCGATTAAAAAGAGACACAACTGCTGAATAGACTGCTGACATTACCAAAACAGAGCAGCAAGGCACCAATATAAAAGGGCGGAGCTTGCCTGCAAAAATCAGTCATGATATGATTGAAGAGGTGATTCCTCTGCCTGATAACTGGACAACGCCATAGGAGAGTTGATCGTATGGTCTACAGCCAAGACAAAACAGACAAGCCACGGAGAGTTGATCCAGTGGTACCGCACGACCGATACTTTTACCGGCCACGAAGAGTTGATCCAGTAGTACCGACCAACCGATTCTTTTACCGGCCACGGAGAGTTGATCCAGTGGCGCCGACCGACCAATACATTTACAAGCCACGGAGAGTTGATCCAATGACGCCGGCCGACCGATACATTTCCCGGCCACGGAGAGTTGATCCAGTGGCGCCGACCGAATAATACATTTACAAGCCACTGAGAGTTGATCTAGTGGCGCCGACCAACTTATACCTTTCCATCCCTTTCCCTCCCCTTGATAGTTTTGTAATATAGTTGTATAATAATAAAAAAGGACATAAACATAACGGGAGTTTTGTTATTTAAACCTTGGACATCTGAGAGCTGACCCACCGCTCCTGTCGTTATACTTGAGATCTCCGTTAACCTCCATATGCGGAATAGGCATGCATATGCGCTTCGTGCTTTATTTATACTGGAACTGAAGACTCCTTCTGCACCACAGTTTTCCGTAGTAATACTACCGAGCTATCAGAATTTATCTACCAGTTCAACGTCACTGTTATTTAGCGCTGTCCGTTCAATGGTGTTTGCATTTATCCCAATTTCTTTAGTTTTAGCCAGTTTTAGCTTTCAACCTGCTGGACTGCTTTCTGTTGCCAAATTGCTTAATATGTTTTTGAAGTCCGTGTGTCTTTGCTAGTAGATAATAAACAGATGCCCCTCCAGTTGTCGCATATTATAGGGTTCCCTTTTTAGGCCTTTTGACTGTGATACCTTCCGTCCAATCCACCGGAAAGCTACAGGTGTTTCATGCTTATTCCATGATTGGCTGTAGTGCATCTGCTAGTGGCTTTCAACAATTCTGGTGGGATGAAATCTTCACAGCTGCTTTCTTCTTCTTCGATGGCTCTACAGCCCAATTCGAGCCTTGGCCTCCAGACGTTTTCCTACAGACGTCTCTCTGCTCCAAATTCTTATTTTGAGCAGTTTTGCTGCATCGGCCTTAGCATTGTCCTCCAACCTTGACCGTGGTTTGCCAAATGGTCTTCTGCCATCTGGTAGTAGATACAGGGCTTTCTTTGGTATCCTTGAGTCATCCATTCTTTGGACATGACCGGCCCAACGTAAACGTATAGTCCAATCAATCTACGGAAATTCTCCAGACAATTGAAGGCAGGAAAAAAAAAATATGGGCGTGTAGAACACTTAATTTGAAGAATGATAGCGTTTTTTTTTACGGAACTGCATTGGCGAACTTAACCTAAAAAATTCGCAAAAGTCAAAAAACCAGTTTTTCGCCAATAAAACAAAAAGTTGAGCTTGGATCCGAAAAAGTTAAATTATAAAGTTATAGGTATTAAAATTATCTTTCAATTGATGTGGTACAAAATATTGGTTAGTGTCTTATACATGGAGAAAAATGCTAAAAACCACTAAAAATCGCTTCTTTTTCTTTTCTTTTTTTCTTTTTATTGATGCGTCCTAGAAACTTTTTATTTGGTGAAAATGTTGCTTTTGGCAATCTGAAAACTCATTATTTTTTTTGGCTCGAAATTTTGCAAAATATGGGTGTAATTTCGATTTATGTAAAAAAAAAGCGTTTTCGTAAAATCCTTCGTCTACAGCTCCTCGACCTCGTAGGACATTTTTTCGAAGCTCTTTTTCTTCGTTAAGAGTTGGACTATCATGCACTATAAGTTAAAATTGGAGTTTTTCAATTTTATGTACAAAAAACTCCACCGCAAAAAGACAAGTTTTTTTGCCGCAAAAAAGACAAGTTTTTTATTTCATTATTTTTCGACTCTAACCTAATATTTAACAAAAGTTTATATTTTTTTAGAGAATAAATATGTAATTTGGTCATACAGTAGGTTAGAGTCGAAAAATTATGAAATAAAAAACTTGTCTTTTTTGCGGCAAAAAAACTTGTCTTTTTGCGGTGGAGTTTTTTGTACATAAAATTGAAAAACTCCAATTTTAACTTATAGTGCATGATAGTCCAACTCTTAACGAAGAAAAAGAGCTTCGAAAAAATGTCCTACGAGGTCGAGGAGCTGTAGACGAAGGATTTTACGAAAACGCTTTTTTTTTACATAAATCGAAATTACACCCATATTTTGCAAAATTTCGAGCCAAAAAAAATAATGAGTTTTCAGATTGCCAAAAGCAACATTTTCACCAAATAAAAAGTTTCTAGGACGCATCAATAAAAAGAAAAAAAGAAAAGAAAAAGAAGCGATTTTTAGTGGTTTTTAGCATTTTTCTCCATGTATAAGACACTAACCAATATTTTGTACCACATCAATTGAAAGATAATTTTAATACCTATAACTTTATAATTTAACTTTTTCGGATCCAAGCTCAACTTTTTGTTTTATTGGCGAAAAACCGGTTTTTTGACTTTTGCGAATTTTTTAGGTTAAGTTCGCCAATGCAGTTCCGTAAAAAAAAAACGCTATCATTCTTCAAATTAAGTGTTCTACACGCCCATATTTTTTTTTTCCTGCCTTCAATTGTCTGGAAATTAACATGGTGTTTCCGTAGATTGATTGGACTAGTAGTAGCTTAGCATGTTTCGAGAGTTTACACTCTTTGTATAGATCGTACAATTCGTGATTGTAGCGTATTCTCCATGCATTTTCTTCATTGATTGGGCCGTAGATTCATCGGAGAACCTTCCTCTCAAATATATATATACAGGGTGTTACTCATGGTACAAAGGAAAATGGCAGATAGTACATAAAAAATTATCGCAAAAAAAGTAAAAGGATGGGGGTACCTCTTTTCGTTTTCGAGATATGGCGTTTAGAAGTTTTTTTGGTAGAGGTTTACATATTACCATATTACCCTGCCAATGAGTGAACGACTATGCTCAATACGACTCCGAACGAATTCTTCACCCTCTCAATCATAAACGTACATGCAGAGACGGAGGAGAAAGCGGACACGATAAAGGATACTCTCTATTATAAGCTTGAACACGCATACGACACGGCGCTTACCAATTTTTTTTTTATGTGACAGTGCTAAGCTCAGGAGTCACCCTTTGTACTATTAGTCCGTCATGTCATTTGTCACGTCATGGTGCAATGTCTAGCAGTAAGCTTAGTACGGGGGAGGGGTGGGGGTATAGGTTAAGGGTTAAAAGGTACGGGGGGTATTGAAGAAGGTGGTGATGAACCCTGCGTTTGAACTCTTGGATGTTGTAGGAGCTCGGAAATACTGACTGCGAGAGATTATTCCACAGTCGAGTTGTTCTATTAACAAACGAATTCATATCTTGTTGAGTGCGTGAAAGGGGTAGTGCGTAGGGGTAATGACATCAAAATAGTGATAGGAGACCTCAGCGCCACAATTGGAAAAGAAAACTGGCACAGGCCGACCATTGGAAAAGAAAGTCTCCACGAAAGATCAAACGATAACGGACAACGTGTTATCGATTTTGCAATGAGCAAAAATATGATCGTCAGCTCAACATATTTCCCGAGAAAGGACATGTATATATATACATATATTCTGTTTCCACAGAACGTACGCATCGTCGAACTACCCACCCTTCAGGTGAACCCAGAAGAGGTACCTGCGGTGACCGCAGATGAGATTTTTGAGGCTGCAAAAAAGGTAGGCATCAATAAGGCCCTTGGCATGGGTGGCATACCAAATAAAGCGGCGAAGCTAGCAGCTTCAATAGCGCCAGCCTACTCCTAAGTGATGTTCCCTTCCACAGCTGTAGAATATCCTGTAGTTGCCTAAGTCCATTATCCCGTCTCCTATCCATCTGATCATCATTGTCCCGTCTCCTATCCAGATGATTTTATTTTATATCTGGTCACTTTGTCTAATAGTGACTTAACTGCTACAGTTCTGTACATACTTCGCGTGTTCCAAGTTCCGAAAATCATTTCCAGGTGCTGTTGCCGTAGTCGTTGCCGTTTTTCCCGTCCGTTCCAAGGCTTTGTTTCGGGTTTTTTAACTGATATGTTTTTACAGGGTCCGGTAGTTAGCCCAACGCCCAACCCCACTACCAGGAGGACCGGATCCGTGAATTATACCCCATCGGATAGGGTGATCCAGTTATACCCCCGCATGCTTTTTAGTAGAATGCTTCCCCGAGAGCTTTTTAGTAATTTAGTACAGCACTCTACTGTTGCCTGTGTTTGCCGAGTTTTCCATTTTT
Organism: Thereva unica; assembly: GCA_949987705.1. NCBI lineage: Eukaryota > Metazoa > Arthropoda > Insecta > Diptera > Therevidae > Thereva > Thereva unica. Next base: position 49,360,697 of record OX465285.1, read on the forward strand.
CCTGCGAACTCATTTATCTGCTGCTTTTTGTCACGACGGACACTTCTCTTTACCTCCCCGTATAATTGGGAGTATTCCAGTATGCCCTCCTTCGTTCTATTTTTTCCAGGTTGTGTCCAAGATATAGTGTTGCATGTTTCTTTGGACATAACCGATGCTCGTTTCCGCAGCCGTCCATATCGCGTCTCACCATATTGTCTAAGATGTTATCTGCTCTTAGCCATGGTTCAGCGGTCGTTTCCAGTGCGGACGCTCTTTCATGACACATCTCTCCAAATTTGGCAAGAGCCTGTGGGTTGATCGACCTTTGGTTTGATTTATCCTCCCTCCTGTGCCAGTATTGTAATAAACACCACTTCTAGTGGTGACTAAAGTCTAGAAATTAGCAAGTCACTTCTTTATATGGCTAATGAGGGAAAGACGAACAGGTATGTGCCCAAATTCTTCAAATGACGATGTCGAGCTGTCAGAGAGGGAATGCAGCATTTTTATACACGCTCGCACACTACACTCTGGATCAATGGCGGTTCGTAAGGTTCAGGATAAGGGAAGCAATGCCCAAAGCGAATGATAAAAGTAAAAGTATCGAAGGTTTTATTAACTAAAAACACTGAAAAATAACATATAGTGGAGTCAGATAAGCAAACATATGGAATTGTTTCCAATTTAAGAAAAATGTTTAGAACATGTTAGTTACATCGAATACTTTACGAAATGGACATTTTCTACCTCTAGCAACGCGCCGCTATGTAAGTTATCGGCTATTTTGTGAAAATTTCATCATTTTGGTCGTTCTTTCTAAATATAGATGCATATGTATATCTCGGAATGTGTAGGTCCGCAAAATGCAAAAAAAATAGAGGCTGCTCGTTATGATTTTGGCTATCAGCGGTTACAATATCAAATTTTTATCTGTACACCTAACGTCAAGACAAACTTAAAAAACTGCTAAATTTTAGCATTTTCGGATTTTTTCAGTCAACTTATACAAAATAACTGGTCAATTCAGGTCAAAATATCTTATTCAAGTCCCAAAAATTAACTTCAAATTTGAAAATTAATTGCCCTTTAATTTTTGTGCATCGCATGAGGTTTTTCCTTTTTTTAATATGCATTTTCTTTTATGATGGTGGACAAGAAAAATTTTTTGAACTAAAAAAAGTGAAAAAATCGAATTCGAAGCCGTGAATTTTTGCATTTTGTAGAAATAGTTTCACTGCTAGCGGGCGTTTTGCGCCCTTTTTCAAATTCTGTTCAAAATTAAAGCGTCCAAAGAAAAGCTATAATAAGCCAAAATCTAAAAAAGATAGTAATAATAAAACCCTATTGTAACCTTCGCCTACTATCATTACATTCTTCTTGCAAACAAAAAAAACACTTCAGGCAACCCGTACTCAAAAATGAATTTCATAAAAATATTCTCTATCCTTTAAATCATCGTTAAAGAGAATCATAAAAATATAATGGAAGCTACAAAGATATCAGCTTATATTCAATAACCACCGCCTGCCACCCCACTAGAATAAGTAATAGATAAAGAGAAACTTCACCTATCCTCGATCTCTTTTTTCTTGACTCAATCAATTTTCAAACGAAAATTCATATTTTAAGAAGAGTCAAAAACAAAATTACGAAACAAAATTTTAAGAGCAAATTTAATATTGCTCGAAGCCAGAACAAAAGAGAATATGGTGGATACAGAAAATTTCTCTATCTTCGACTTCTCAATTCTCGCTGTTCGGTTCCGAAGAAGCTTCGTTTAGCTCAGCTTCAGGTACTGTATTAACGCAAACCTTTGCGGGAGTGTGGGTCCAATTAGATTGAATGTGTTGGAGTTTTACGTTGATTTTCTGTGGCAAAGAAGCTGGAGATATTACAGCTTCCCCATGTTGTGTAAAGCCTCGGCCACGATAAGAGCGGCACCAGGAAAATTTATTTAGTATTGTCACTCTGCCGCTCGCCGCTCATATCATGTCATCGAGGCCTAACACAGCATTGGGAAGCTGTAATATCTCCAGCTTTAGTGTTTCCAGAGGAGGAAATATATTAAGATTTTTATTGTGGTTAATCTTGATATATTTTAAAATTTAAATATATTATCATTTATATAAATTTATTTTTATGAAGTTGCCTATTTGGTCAAGGGAAGCAGTGCTTCCTTTGCTTCCAAAGAGGAACCGCCACTGCTCTGGATAAAGATTTTATGTTTTTATTTGGAGTTAAACTTGAAGCATTGGTACATATTTGCTCGATTTAGGAAAAAGAACAACTGATTCAATTTTCCTTCCTTTTGTGTTGTGCATACTTTATCGAAGACAGAGAATATGGTTTTGTCTTGCCTAGTTCACGATGTATGCGTAGTTGTAGCCAGTAATGATGTTCTTATACATATATTCTTATATAATTAAAAAAACCCACCTAAAAATCAACTTAGCGGTACCCCGGGCCTTAAGAATAGGGCTGGCTCGCTGGGAAGTCGTGTAGTGGTGGAACTCCGGAGGCACCACCGTAATGCATGCAACACTACCTACCTACATGAGTGAACCCCCAATCAGGGCGGACGCTGAGTACCCTTGTAGGTGAGAAGAGGGAAGGGAGGGTAACTAAAAAAACCTCAAAATTCCTGGAGGGAGGATTCGCCCGCCGCTATGCCATTCTGTTAGGGAGTTAGCCCATCATCCTTAAATATTTATTTACAAGAAACATCAGAGATGATTATAAACAATACACAGATTTATTTTGACTAGCCCTTACTTTTTCATACTACAACGTGCGTATAATTTCTTAACCAATGTTATGACACAAAATAACAATCCAATCTAACTGTACTTTAGGCTTTACAGTCAAACACAACAAAATCACATCAGATAACCGAATGGCAAAATCGTAATGTATACCTTACCGACCAATTATATGTACAATTACATTCACACGAGATGGAAGGATACTTAACCGCAATAATGATGAGCAAAAATGGTCTTGTTCTTGCAGACTTGTTTTGTTCTTGCACATTTAGCAAGAACAAGAAAAAGACTTAGTTATGCTTGCAAGAACAAGAACAAGATAGACTGAACAAGAACAAGACAAGAACAAGACTAGATTAGTCTTGTCTTGTTGTATCACTAAATCGCAATAAAACGCCCTGGTACCAGTCCGCCTTATAGATATATGTAATATTATATTTAGGTATTTTTATATTTTTTAAATTGACTATTTAATTAAAAACAATCATTACTACTTCGTCATTGCGTCACATCAAATATAGTTTAAGGTAAACAATCAGAGGACGTCAACATAATTAATGTAAACCCAAAAAAAAATCTCTTCCACTAAAAAAATTAGGAAAAAAACCAAAATGCAAAATTTAAATATTGTTTCATAAAAACAAAACATATGAAAACCTTAAAAACACTACATCAAATCCGGTGTATATACATATCAAACGTTCAGGATCTGTCCAGCGGGATAATAACCTAGATTAGGGATTATAGACTCCCTAACTTCCTCTGCGTTCTTTAGGCTATTAGTTACCCACAAAAATGGAAAGGATAGCGGTTTTTGTTCAAAAATACCCTTTTGTCATAGGCAGTTGTTGTTTGTTGCTTCTTTCAAAACCATTTAACGCGACGGACTAGAGCCGCCATTCCACGCCAAACATTAAACTTAAAAATAGTATTTATGTATCTCATCCCATAATGTTACATTTCTCAGCCTTATGGGAATATGTATGCATAACAAATTTTCTCTTGAATCGTTTTCTGTCGGCGGTCCGTCAATGAACTATATAACTTGAATCTTGCTTCCCTCTTCCTGATCTAGGACACGCTCTTCTTCCACTGGTTGGGAAAAAGTTCATCTCCTTTAGATAAAGCACGAGTTCTTGTTCACAATTTCCTTTTCTTGGTTTACGGTATTTTTTCTTCTCGATAAATTTTTGTTCTTTTCTTCGCCAAACGGAACTTTTTCCAATTATAAATTTTTCTAATTATTAAAAAGGACTTTTGGAAAAACATTATTCATGAAGACCAAAAAATTTGCTCACATTTTCGTGGCATTTTCTGTTTTTTCCCTTGTTTTTTCTCTCGCCCTTTTCTGACGAATCATACCCAGAATGATTTACTTGTGGTCACCTGTCTTTTCCAATTCATAACTAGGCTGGCCTGGGTTTTCCCTTGACTGCAACCAAGGAGCCCTCCTTATAGACACTTGCAGTTTTACGTTTCTTATTGCTTTGTCTCCTATTCCTAGGTTACTAGCTTCTTGTCGTACTATTTCCTGCATGTTCTGTCGTCGTATTATCGTCGCTTATAAAGTTGAAATAAGAAAGGGCGTACTTCTTGTTGGGATTCGATTTATCCTCTCAACCTTACCCTCGGGACGCCAGTAGTGATTAATATATGGGGTATGCCTTCTTCTATGTAGCCATTTTGAAATAGTTTGGTTTACTCTCCTCGGTCCGTTATTATCCGTTATTATTCTCGGTTACAAAAAATTAATGTCAGTTAATCAATCAGCCGACAACCTCTACGCTTGACGTGGGGTACAACCAAACAAATTTAGAAAACGAGTCCACTGTTACTACTAAGTCGAGGATTATGGCAGTAGATATACCGAAGAGGACAACAGGGGCTTAACATTGGAAACTGGAAACATGCTGCAAGAGACCATCACAGATGCAAAACTGTCCTAGACGAAGCCAAGGCTAGATTTGGGCTGTAGCGCCATTGGATGGGTGGAGTCTTAAGGAATAAAGTAGGTTTTCCTGATTAAGACTGAGGTCTAAGCAGCTAATGTTCTTCCTATGAGCAGATGATCTCCTCTTCCATTCATGTAGGAATGACAATTTACTCTTCCCCTGAGTTCTTAAATAAAAAGTCATGTTTAAGGTAAAATTCTTCATGAGAGGAGATCTTTAATATCCCTTTTATAACTCTTAAATATTGGTCATTTTTCTGTGCTTGTTTAATTAGGTAAGTTAAAATATCGACAATTGGTATTGCAATTCTTCTCAACGTACCTCATTTTAGTACCTGAACGATGTTCAATCTGGTAATTAAATTCTTTTAGAAACATATCCCATCTAGGCACTCTCAGTGAAGCATCTCCTTTTTCATGGTCGTGTCGAAAGCATTGCAGTCGGTGACAGTCTTAATCCTCCTTCCAGAACTCGCCAAAGTAGACTCCCTAAAGAAGTGGAGAGTACTTCCAGCTCGTAAGCGTCACGTAGGGCTTACGAGCCACGTATTGCAATGGATGCAGCTGTTGATCTTCATTACTCCGTAGCAAGAAAATAGCTCTGAATACGTCCGTACTACCTCGGCATGAATCTCCGAACGCGCCTCTGGTACCTTCAACACTGGTGTTTTTACCAATCTTTCTTTTCTTTTCTTTCCATTTTGCTCTCAGTTTCTATTTTAAATATGGCCCTCTTTGTTAGCAATTCGATGAACGGCTTTGCTTCAACTGCCTAGTTTGCTAAGAATCTTCTGAAGTAGGGCGTTAGTTCCAGCAACCTTTGTAAAGTTTTCCTATCATTTTGTATAGAAAACTCACTACTTTTGTCCTATCCTCTGATAGTCTTTGCTCTTTCTACAAATCGCGTGTATTTTCTTATGAAGAGGGGCGCAGTTTTTTTAGTAGCCCACGGGCGCCGAATATCATAGGACGGCCCTGGTGCAAATCAGTCTTTTCGTCAATATATGTATGTATATATCAGTCCATCGTCCAACGCACACACATATTCATCGATGCTTTAATCTTTAATCACACCTTTTCCGAAAACTTACTGCCTCAGAACTGGAGTACCATTACTGCTAGCAAGGAAAGAAGTTTTTCAACTTTAAGGCGTTTTAAAAGGTTGGTAAAGTAGTGCAACTGGAGAACAGCGGCTGGACGGTCTTGCTCTTTTGAGTATTCACAGGGAAATCGACGTAACGACTAAGGAAGTAAGTAATCAACAAAGCTGAAAAAAGTAGAAACATAGAACTGTTTTCGTTTTCTGTCGGCGGTCCGTCAATGAACTATATAACTTGAATCTTGCTTCCCTCTTCCTGATCTAGGACACGCTCTTCTTCCACTGGTTGGGAAAAAGTTCATCTCCTTTAGATAAAGCACGAGTTCTTGTTCACAATTTCCTTTTCTTGGTTTACGGTATTTTTTCTTCTCGATAAATTTTTGTTCTTTTCTTCGCCAAACGGAACTTTTTCCAATTATAAATTTTTCTAATTATTAAAAAGGACTTTTGGAAAAACATTATTCATGAAGACCAAAAAATTTGCTCACATTTTCGTGGCATTTTCTGTTTTTTCCCTTGTTTTTTCTCTCGCCCTTTTCTGACGAATCATACCCAGAATGATTTACTTGTGGTCACCTGTCTTTTCCAATTCATAACTAGGCTGGCCTGGGTTTTCCCTTGACTGCAACCAAGGAGCCCTCCTTATAGACACTTGCAGTTTTACGTTTCTTATTGCTTTGTCTCCTATTCCTAGGTTACTAGCTTCTTGTCGTACTATTTCCTGCATGTTCTGTCGTCGTATTATCGTCGCTTATAAAGTTGAAATAAGAAAGGGCGTACTTCTTGTTGGGATTCGATTTATCCTCTCAACCTTACCCTCGGGACGCCAGTAGTGATTAATATATGGGGTATGCCTTCTTCTATGTAGCCATTTTGAAATAGTTTGGTTTACTCTCCTCGGTCCGTTATTATCCGTTATTATTCTCGGTTACAAAAAATTAATGTCAGTTAATCAATCAGCCGACAACCTCTACGCTTGACGTGGGGTACAACCAAACAAATTTAGAAAACGAGTCCACTGTTACTACTAAGTCGAGGATTATGGCAGTAGATATACCGAAGAGGACAACAGGGGCTTAACATTGGAAACTGGAAACATGCTGCAAGAGACCATCACAGATGCAAAACTGTCCTAGACGAAGCCAAGGCTAGATTTGGGCTGTAGCGCCATTGGATGGGTGGAGTCTTAAGGAATAAAGTAGGTTTTCCTGATTAAGACTGAGGTCTAAGCAGCTAATGTTCTTCCTATGAGCAGATGATCTCCTCTTCCATTCATGTAGGAATGACAATTTACTCTTCCCCTGAGTTCATAAAAAGTCATGTTTAAGGTAAAATTCTTCATGAGAGGAGATCTTTAATATCCCTTTTATAACTCTTAAATATTGGTCATTCTTCTGTGCTTGTTTAATTAGGTAAGTTAAAATATCGACAATTGGTATTGCAATTCTTCTCAACGTACCTCATTTTAGTACCTGAACGATGTTCAATCTGGTAATTAAATTCTTTTAGAAACATATCCCATCTAGGCACTCTCAGTGAAGCATCTCCTTTTTCATGGTCGTGTCGAAAGCATTGCAGTCGGTGACAGTCTTAATCCTCCTTCCAGAACTCGCCAAAGTAGACTCCCTAAAGAAGTGGAGAGTACTTCCAGCTCGTAAGCGTCACGTAGGGCTTACGAGCCACGTATTGCAATGGATGCAGCTGTTGATCTTCATTACTCCGTAGCAAGAAAATAGCTCTGAATACGTCCGTACTACCTCGGCATGAATCTCCGAACGCGCCTCTGGTACCTTCAACACTGGTGTTTTTACCAATCTTTCTTTTCTTTTCTTTCCATTTTGCTCTCAGTTTCTATTTTAAATATGGCCCTCTTTGTTAGCAATTCGATGAACGGCTTTGCTTCAACTGCCTAGTTTGCTAAGAATCTTCTGAAGTAGGGCGTTAGTTCCAGCAACCTTTGTAAAGTTTTCCTATCATTTTGTATAGAAAACTCACTACTTTTGTCCTATCCTCTGATAGTCTTTGCTCTTTCTACAAATCGCGTGTATTTTCTTATGAAGAGGGGCGCAGTTTTTTTAGTAGCCCACGGGCGCCGAATATCATAGGACGGCCCTGGTGCAAATCAGTCTTTTCGTCAATATATGTATGTATATATCAGTCCATCGTCCAACGCACACACATATTCATCGATGCTTTAATCTTTAATCACACCTTTTCCGAAAACTTACTGCCTCAGAACTGGAGTACCATTACTGCTAGCAAGGAAAGAAGTTTTTCAACTTTAAGGCGTTTTAAAAGGTTGGTAAAGTAGTGCAACTGGAGAACAGCGGCTGGACGGTCTTGCTCTTTTGAGTATTCACAGGGAAATCGACGTAACGACTAAGGAAGTAAGTAATCAACAAAGCTGAAAAAAGTAGAAACATAGAACTGTGACTTTTCCATAAGCATTGCTCTGGAACCATTGATCATGTATGTCAATAGTTAATAAACTGAACTCCTCTAAAACGTTTCTTCTGGTCTTATTCCTATTAAAACATAACTTAAAGTTATATCAATTTTGAAAGATAAAGCTCAAAGTTCAGGACTCGACTTATAACTATTTGACCCTCTCTGAAAATATTTCTTGCTACGCCATTGACAAAGATAACAAAAAAATATTTCCCCATTTCTCAGAAATTCTAATAAAACATGTTCAAAAAAAACTACGTACACCAAAAAATTCTACGTACGATATAGCCAAATAAGGTAAAGAGACGATTCTCCGTTATTTTATTGGGTATTCGAATGCACAGTGGTACATACAGTGAATTTTATACCACTTTAAGTTTATTTTCGAAATGAAGTGTTAATAAGTGAATTTTTACAATTCAAGATACTTTTTTATACAAAACACAAAAAATGGATAAAGTACACAGCAAAGTACCTATTGACATTGAAAAGTTAATTGTAAAACTTAAGCAAGATGGCAAAAGTTATTCCGAAATATCAGTAATTGTCGGTAGGCCTCGTTCAACTGTGCAAACAGTACTAGCAGATTATTAAAAAAAATCGTTCTTTCGAAATGGCACCTGGTAGAGGACGCAAGAGAGCGTTTTCGATAAACACAAAGCTCAATTGAAAGAATGGTGAAACCTGACCCCAAAGTAAGTGCTCCGAAGATAGCAGGAGAGTTACAGAAATCTCTCAACATTTCGGTAAGTTCACAAACTGTTCGAAAGCGACTAGCTTACGCTAACGAATTTGTTACTAAGCCGGAAGACTTTTGGAAAACGGTTGTATTTGTGGATGAATCTAAATTTAATATTTTTGGTTCTGATGGGCGAAGATTTGTATGGAGAAAAGAAGGTACCAGGCTCGATAAGTAAAAATTGACACCAACAGTTAAGCACGATGGAGGTAGCTTGATGGTATGAGGAGCAATGGGTGCTGGTGGGGTTGGCGATCTGGTATTTATTGAAACAACCATGGATCAGAAAAAATATTTGGACATTTTGAAACATCATTTGAAATCAAGTACTAAAAAAAATTGGAATAGTAAAAGATGTAATACTAGTTTCAAGACAACGATCCTAAACATAGCTCCAAACTAGTGAGACAATGGTTACTATATACTATTAAGTCAACACTGCCACATTCTCCCAGTCACCAGATCTCAATCCCATCGAGCATCTTTGGGATCTTTTAGAACGGCGGCTTCGTGAGCACAAAATTAGCAGCAAAGAGGATCTTAAAGCTAAAATTGTCGAAGAATGGAGTAAAATCTCAACCAGTGAAACGCAAAAACTTGTTTTTTCAATGACAAACCGTCTTAAAGAAGTAATCCAACAAAAAGGAGGTCATACCCATTATTAATAACATATTATATTATGTTGAACGTGCAAATTTTTGGTGTTCGTAGAATTTTTTGACCATGTTTTATTAGAATTTCAGTGAAATGGAGAAATTTTTTTTTGTTATTTTTTTTTTTTAATTGACAATATCGTTTGTTAATTTTTTGTAAAAAGTTTAAGAAATAAATATTTTACTTTGTAAGTGAAAATTGCATTTATATATAAAAAATTTGATGTATAACAAATTTGTTTATCATTTCCCCGCTTTTTAGTTAAAACGGCAACAAACGCAGAAGAAACTTAACAAAATAATTTGGGAAGGTATGCGCACATGCCGAATGAATAAAGTTAATTAATCTTTATATGTGTTGAGCAGAGCTTTTAAATACATGTAAAACTCCTGCTCAACCAAGTCAGTTTATCCATCGTAATAAGCATAATTTTACTATAATTATGCGAAATATTTCTCATCCCTAAATTTAAAATAATTTAAAAGAATTGCTGGAAAAAATTCTTTTAAAGATATGAGCATTTTCATTCATAAATTGAGAGTTCTCCGCAGCCGCAAGCAACACAACCTCCCCAAGCAGAAGCGCGAATGTGACTGGCGGAAAATGTCAACAATCTAGTAATCAAAGTGATAAAAATACAAAGTTCGTATTTTTTAGTAGAAATTGCTACAAATTATTTCTGTAGCATATGTGTAAAATACAAAAACCCTAAAATAAAAAAAATATATATATAAACGGGTGTTTTTTAGTCATAATTTGTAATTTTTTTAAATAAATCATTGAAGTCCCAGAAAAATACAGCTCCCTTTAGCAATGCGCAGTCGCGACTGATTACATGGCAGCAAGTGATTTGATAGGAGGAGTTAAATGAAGCTTTTGTCTGAGCTTTTAAACATGCGCGGGATGTCACGACGTTTGAAAACAACTATACGTACAATTTTGATGTCGTGTCACAGTGTATATGCTCAATGGTATTTCTTGTGTTATCGTATTTTAACTGTTGGTAAATGTCTAGGCGAATGGAATGCAAGGTAGTGACAAATTGAATGTTTATCAATTTTGTTGTTGAGCCAAGGGTAGGCGACGGTGGGAGGGACGCAGGAGCGGACGAGAGCGCCACCACTAGAATTATGCAATAATCCGACCACCCGAGGATCGCCGTCCACACTACCACACCACCTTCATTTACTATTCCAGACTTCCCTCCCAGTGCAGGAGCTAAAGGAAGATCTCAATTAAATTGTATTTTGTTGTGGAAATGTATCAATAGTATTTTTGTCGTACATTTATATTAAAATTTCCTTTGGTTTAAAAAAATTATCGTATATTTTTGATTTTTTTATTAATTATTTGTGGGTATTATTAACTTCCCAGTATAGGAAGTTATTGTAATCGGTCCGAAAATCGAAATCGAAAATTTCAACGTATTTTTATCTTTCAAGGTCCCAGGAGCATTTTAAGCAAAAAATTGGGAGGAAGTATGTGTGTGTGTGTGTGTGTGTATGTGCGTACGGATGTGGTCATTTTTTCCTGCACGATATCGCGCGAACCAAAACTGATATCGACTTCGTTGAGGTGTCGTTCGAAGCGTATCAACCGAAATATGATCTGAAAAGATTTTCATGAAATTCGGTCCAGCCGTTTTTTTGTTTAAGCGACGTAAGTGATTTTTGTACCTGCACGATATCGCCCGAACCACGAAAGATATTGTCTTACTTGAGGTGCCGTTCGAAGCGTATTAGCGACAATATAATCTGAAAAGATTTTTATAATATTCGGTCCAGCGGTTTTTTAGTTTAAATGACTTAAGTGATTTTTGTACCTGCACGATATCCCGCGAACTATAAAAGATATCGACTTAGTTGACGTGCCGTTCGAAGAGTATTAACCAAAATATGATCTGAAAAGATTTTCATAAAATTCGGTCGAGCCGTTTTTTTGTTTAAGTGATTTTTGTACCTGCACGATATGGCCCGAACCACAAAAGATATTGACTTACTTGACTTACGACAATATAATCTGAAAACATTTTTATAATATTGGGTCCAGCGGTTTTTGGTTTAAATGACTTAAGTGATTTTTGTGCCTGCACGATACCGCGCGAACTAAAAACTATATCGACTTCATTGAGGTACCGAAAAACATTAACACATCAATTTTATATACATTTTCGTCATCCTAATCTTGTAAGTGCGCACATTTAGTTTGACATTCTAGCGAAAATATTGATAAACAATTGTTACAAATTCTCGGTATTATACATATATTCTATATTGCCTATTGTTCATTTATTATTAAAATATCCAATCATAATATTCAACATCCATCTACTGGGAAGTTGATCGTGTGGACCGAACGGGTCGAACCCACATCCCTGCTAGTTTCATTTATCTGGCTATTATTACCTTTAATCATGACAAAAAACTGCATATTGACACTAAAACAATCATTAAAATTGCTTCAATTACCTTATAGATTTTTGGATATGTAAGGAGAGGGGTATAAAAAATGGCCTATGAAGCCTCTGGCAACATCAAGAATCATGATCTGTAAACCTTTCTTAAATCAAAACAATTGGCGGTCTTCGCATTTTGCATCCCTACAGCCCCTACCATTAGCTACTTGTATTATTTGGAAACGATTAACGCTGTAACACCTTTTTAAAAATACCTATAACTTCAAGTATCGATATCTCGAAAACGAAACGAGCTATCGAAAAAAAAAATATTTTACATTTGCGCTATATTTAGGGGTCTCAAAGAAATTCATAATTAAAATATTCATAATTAAATACTATAGTCCAAGAGCCAGTGACAGATTTGCAAAGTGATTTTGCAGAGGATGGGCCTTTGATATATGTTAGATTACTTAAAGCACAACTGATTAAGACTAATCGCCAATTCGAGTCTACTTAAGTTTTTATTTTATGACCTTTTGAACTTGTAGATTTTTTGACCATGAAAAAAGTGATATTGCAGAGGATGGGACTTGGTATATAGGTAAATTGGGTTGCTCCCACCTCATATTCCGATTGCCATCTCGTTTGGAGGTTAGGTTTGAATTTTGGGAATTTTTGAAAATGTCGGTTTGGTCCAGTTGAACAAAGTGATATTGCAGAGGATGGGATTTGGTGTAATGGTAAGATAGACCACCAATAGCCCAAATTCGGGTGCCCATCTCATATGTAATCAAGGTTTCCATTTTGGCGGCTTTTGATTTTGTAGCTATTTTGGGTATGACCCAAGTGATTTTGCAGGAGATGGGATTTGAACATTAGGATTCGTTACGACATATATAATACTTCTCCACTTGCCCATCTCTTTCCTATTTGTAGAAACCCATGCCATCTCCAGTTGAAGTTGGAAAATCGTAAAATCAAGTCTTATATATTAAATTTAGTTAAAATGAGTGTATATACACATCTGGCAGCATATTTATGGTATATTTTTAAGATATAATGAGTAGTTGGGTATTGTACGAGTATGTGATTAAATAAAAGTAAAACTCGACCGTCGCATGGTCCCAAGCCTGGGGTGTGAAAGGAGGAGGGTGGTCGACCTGCCGAGTTGACCAGAATCGTTCACTATGATGACCGAAGAAACTAGGTAAGGAACCGCATTTTTCAAAGCGGCACCGACAGCAGCGTATCCGTTGCGGACACGTCCCGCTCGGACCTCCAGCTAACGGATCAAAGAAGAAGAAGAAATAAAAGTAAAACATCATTTTCAGATAAATAATGAGTGATATACTTTTATCATAAATAAATTGATTTTCTTTTTTCCAATTTTCAAATTTGTTATTTGTATATTCATAATAATAAATACTAATATTATTTTTTATATACATATGTACATAAATATGATAGGCTCATTAACTATCGCTATCAGGGTCATAGTTGCTATCTCCCCACCCCCAGACATTTTTTTAATTTTTTTAACAAGCATTTCAAATAACCACGTTAACTGAAAGAAATTAAAACAAAAAGCAAACTTGGTCCATTTGAATAAAACGCAAAAAAGAGAAAGTTGAAGATAATATATAAGAAAGCACACGCAAGGGATGCAGGTAGAAACATTTCACGTCATCCTGCCTTCAACACAGGGCTGTAATGATGCCTGGAGGGAAATAAAAAAAAATTAAATTTTTTTCTGTTTGACCTCTAACTAAATGTTAACTCATTATTTTTGAAGTGAAAACTTCTTTAGCCGCGTTGGGCACTTTTTGATAGGGGAAAATGTTATGGGTTCGCGTCACCGACATGCTCATGACTGGCGCACGCGCTCAATCGATTATAATCAAAAACTTTTTGATTTTAAATAAAAAAATAAATCTGACCGCCTACTATTATTCAATTAAGTATCGAAAATGAAAATATAAAACCAGTCATTTTGAACGTCACACTTCATTACTTCATATATGGACATACATACTAAATTCACTAGATGCATTGGTGTTAATGTTTCTGATATAGGCGAAATATGCGTTGCTCGTTGCAGTTCCGAGAATGGGCAATACGTATTAATGGTTGCCGTTTATATTTCGCCTGGAAAATCTATGAGACAGATACAACAATTTTTATTCGAAAATTTAATGATTTATACAAAAGAAGGTTCTGAAATTCTCGAAAAAAGATTCGGCGAAAAATATGATAATGTACCGATGATTTTAAGTGGAGACTTCAATATTAACTTTGCAGATGATAGCTACCATTAATTGAATTTTTAAATACAACACTTAATTTAAATATGCCCAATGATCGGAAACTTAGTACTACCAAATATAAAACGACGATCGATGCGGTTTTTACGCGATACTTAGATAAATTCGAATCAAACATTTTCATTTCTTACTTTAGTTACCATAACCCGATTTTATCTTTTTTACAAAAGTGCTAATGAAATAGGATGGTCAAAATTGCTACAATTATTACATAATTTAAAAAATAATTCTGAGATATCGGTTGAAGATGCAGCAGCATTAAATTTTATAGAAAAAAGTACACTTATTAATGAAGACGCAGTTACTTGTGCTACATACACTCACTCAAAAATGTGTTGCAATGTTTTGGAAATTCAATTATTTGTCGTTGACTTATTACACAAATATTGGGCGCAGGATGACTGGGATAATGTAGTTTTTAGTAAAAACTACATTATCCCATTCATACATCTTCCGATCCTTGTGTGAATAGGATAGGACAAATAATTGAATTTCCAAAACATTGCAACACATTTTTGAGTGAGTGTATTTTAATAAGTTGGTTAATGTCCTAATGAAAATACTGCAATCAAAAAGATTTAGTCCTTTCAAGAAATATAGAATTTTGTATTACTTCAAAAGAATCGAATTTCAACATCTAAGTTCTAAGTTTTCACTTCTATCGGCAGTCCCTATAACTGCCAATTTTTTTTTTTTTAAATCTTTTTAGTAAGTAGAGTTTTTTTTAAAAAAGTGTCGGGAAATTGGTTGCACCCCTAAAACCAGCAAATTTTCCATAGGAGTTTCCATTCATGAGTTATTCCGTTTTAAAGATTTCAAATACTCATACCCGCTAATCCGCAAGTTGTATGGGTCTTCAGACGTTCAATAAATTCTTTGTTGGACAACGTGGCTAATATTTTTAGGGGTGATTGGATATATTTGGAGACAAAAAAAAGCTCTAGAGAGAAACCTATTATCCCCACTACCCACTAGATACAGGGTGTTTACGAAAGAAAAACATATAATTTTTAAAACTCTACTTAAACTTAAATAACTCCTATACTAATTAACGTAGACCAACATAATTAGGTTCATATTTTAGATAAATGTGTATTATTTTATTTGATATTAAGAAAAGAATTCCGTTAAGAAGGTATTTAGTTAAAAGCGTGAGGAAAATCCTAATATTTTAGCATTTTGCTCATATTTTGAACCTAATATACATATCTTATAAACGAAATCACTCAAGTTTTTGCTCTTTATGCTAAATAAAATAATACACATTTAACTAAAATATGAACCTAATAACGTTGGTCTACGATAATTAGTTTAGGAGTTAACATTTAGTTAGGGGACTTCATTAGAATTTTGCTCTGACGTCAATCAACCAATTTTTCTCAATTAAACTGAAAATATTAATGGAAAGGAGATGGGATTGAAAATGTAGCATTTGGTAGATACCAAGAACCTATGGTCCAAATTTTGGGTTCTGCAAAATCACTTGGGGCATACCCAAAATGGCTACAAAATCAAAAGCCGCCAAAATGGAAACCTTGATTACATATGAGATGGGCACCCGAATTTGGGCTATTGGTGGTCTATCTCACCATTACACCAAATCCCATCCTCTGCAATATCACTTTGTTCAACTGGACCAAACCGACATTTTCAAAAATTCCCAAAATTCAAACCTAACCTTCAAACGAGATGGCAATCGGAATATGAGGTGGTAGCAACCCAATTTACCTATATATCAAGTCCCATCCTCTGCAATATCACTTTTTTCATGGTCAAAAAATCTACAAGTTCAAAAGGTCATAAAATAAAAACTTAAGTAGACTCGAATTGGCGATTAGTCTTACTCAGTTGTGCTTTAAGTAATCTAACATATATCAAAGGCCCATCCTCTGCAAAATCACTTTGCAAATCTGTCACTGGCTCTTGGACTACTACAAACCTCAAAACGTCAACTTCAAGTGTCAATATCCCTAAAACTAAGCGTGATATTGAAAAATTTTATTTCATATTTTCAACTTATTTTGCTGTGCTTCATCATAATCCAACGTCAAACAGGAGGCCCCGGAAACCATAGAGGTCCCAACAAAAAAGAGGGGGCGAAAAAAAAACTAGACCCAAAAATTGACCGGCAACATCCATATTATTTCTCTTTGAGCTATTCTCAACTAGTCTCTGTGAACAGAATGCGGTCCTCATATTATGCATACTCAACTACCTCCAGCGCCCGGTCTATTGATTGAAAAGCATACTTTACTTTTATTACTTTGTGATTTAAATAGAAATGTATCTCACTTACTTTCAATGGATTATACAAATATGGAAATAAAATTTTCGTACACTATCTCTCTGAAATATCTCAGTATTTGCGAATTTGTGGTGATAAGAACAATCCTTCACACAAATTTGTATGTACATAATTACAATAAAACTTTTTGAGCATATCATTTCGCTTATCATCAGAGCTAACCGCGAACTTAAACATGATTTAACTGACAAGCAAAGAAACTTGATATACCAACAAGAATAGTTTTTTAGGCCTGGATCAAATCTATCAGAAAGATCAAACCTATCAGAAAGATCAGAATATATTATTATTATTTTTTTTTTTTTTTTTTAATAATTCTTTATTTCCATATTGTCCAAATTTTAACCGCTGTTGAACATTAATTGTGCCTATTGCACGTTTAGATTGCAATCTGTAGTAAAGATTACTAAGCATGTAAACAATTATATAATTTCTTTGCCAGTTTTTTCACGTTATTATGAAAATATATACATACATATTTATACTAATCTATATTTTTCGCTTTTTTCCAGAATTGCACTCTTTCTGGTTGCAGTCGTGATGATGTCAAACGGGGAACTTACAGCCAAAGAAAAAATTAGAGTAAGTTAACATTAAAATAGCAGAATCTGTTTTCCAGCAAAGCCCATCTCTACTTATGCTTGATTAATGGCTTAGATTAAGAAGGGTCTCTGAAAGTCCATTACATTTCACTCGAGTGTGGCTACCCTCACTTAAGTATGTGTCACTTAAACTTCACGCACTTCAATTCATTTAAGTGAGTATGTGTCACACCGAAAACGGAAATGTAGTGCTGCATGAAATTCTGGTTGTGGTAACATTTGCCCTTATCTTACGAGAAGTTAATATTTGTTATAAGTTTTTAGTTTCAAGTTAACCATGTAGATCTGTTGTGTAATATTGTTAACGTCTTATGTATGTTCAAACAAAACTTTGGTGAGCTCCTAACTCTTAAACTAACATCTCTGATGTACACAATATGTAGTATTTCTGATAAAACTTGTTACCGGGTGGGAAAGTTTATTTAGGTTACATGGAAGTTCTCATTAAAGATATTTTAGAGAAAAGTAATTTGTCTTCTATTTTATCAAAAGTATATTTAATTACAGCAGGTAACATTTGCATTTTTGGTAGTGCTCCTACCGATTAATTTTTACTTCTACCAACAGTTTTGTTATGTGTAGTAAGCGAAAACAGAGTCCAGTGGAGTGGATTGTGGTCAAATATATTAGTATGCAGAACAAAATTACTAGTCAATTTCAAAATTTGTATACATACTTAGTTCCCACACAAATATAATTAAAAAAAATGGGTGTTCCTATTGATGAACGCGCATTAGAAGTTATACTTCTTAGAAATTGCAAATAATGTATTGGATATTTTTATTATTTTCGTTATTACAGATGGAAGGCATCATGTTAACGAAACGCTTCAGCCACGTGGTTTAAGTTAACAACTACTAGTCTTCCCATTTTCCCTCTGAAAGGCTTTATTGGCAATGTGTCGCGTGCTGAATCAGCCTTTTGATACTGACTATCAGCCTTTGGATACTATACTATACTGTTAGGAAGAATTTCAGAAGCTTTAGGGGAACATACACTGGTAATGGCTACCATTTGGTAGTAGCAACCAGGGATGTTACCAATGTTCGCATTCGCTTATGCGAATGATCCGCATCATTTTAAACATTCGCCATTCGCATTCGCATCAGGCAATGCGAATTTTTGCGAATGCGAATGTAGACCAAGCAGGGGAATCACTTTGTTTCAAAATCTACCAACACATATGGCTTTTCTTTAATATATCCCAGTAGGGAATGGAAGGCTTCCGGATTCGATTCCGTATAGTATACTTGCCAGGCATACTGGCTACTTTTTGGATTACAGAACGCATTCTTTTTCCATTGCGATGTCCTAGCCGGGAAGTCATAACGGCTACCTTTTGGATTACCATTCCTTCCCATAAGAAGTGGTAACGGCTACCTTTTGGATTACCATTCCTTCCCATAAGAAGTGGTAACGGCTACCTTTTGGATTACCATTCCTTCCCATAGCCATAGCCGACCATCGCGTTCCCGATATAGCGTACGCCGTGCGTCCATTATGCATGACATTTTGCATTACCATTCCTTATCATAGTAATAGATCCCCATTGCTCCCATTTCACTGATGAAAGAATGCATTCCAATTTCATCAATTCCTAAATTCCCTACTGGGATTGTAATTACATTAGTATAGTGTAAATGTGAACTCTGTCGCCGATTGTTTGTAATTGATTGATTAGTTTGGCTTGTTTTGTTTTGGTTGGCAGTCTGTTATAACTGATCATTACGTAAACATCCATATTATTTCTATTTGTGTATTTAGTATTGTTTTAGCTGATTGACAGTTTTTCTCATGGCACCGGGAAAGAAAAGTGAAATATGGCGATTTTTTACGCCTATAGTTCGAGACCAAGCGAAATGCAACGTTTGTGGTAAAAGTTATTCCACAATTGGGCGCACAACCTCGGCTTTGCCAACACAATCCGTTCATTCTAAAGAATATGAAATGTTGATTCTAACTGAAGAGGTGGCCCAGGCAACCAAACTCCACTAAAAGAGGTAACCAAGCAATTATCAATAGAAAAAACTCGAATGAAAAAGAAGCAGTGGGACAACAAACATCCAATATCTCAAAAAATAGACTGACGAATAAACGAAATGATAACATTACAACACTTGCCATTTAACTTTGTTGAAGGCGTAGGTTTTCGAAGATTGATGCAGTTAGTCGCGCCTCAATATACTCTGAAAGGTCGTAATTTTTTTACTGAGCATACCTGTCCAGGTGGGCAAAACCGAACCGTCACCTCCCCGTGGTGCCCACTGGATAGCCAACTAACGACGGTAGTAGCGAGCGTGGGACGCTATATTCCCGCATACCGGCGACGGGCTGGCAACCCGTCCTGGCATTACCATATTGCCACGAGACCTACAACTGAGCCTCGGATAGGATTGACTACACAACGAAGACCCGGATATCGTATTAAGGACCATGATTTACGAATTTTTTCTTGGAATGTAAGGACACTGTATCAACCTGGCAGACTAAAAGTTCTACTAAACGAATTAGATAAATATAAAAGTGATCTAACAGCAATACAAGAGGTGAGATGGATTGGAAAGGGGATCCTAGAGAAAAAAACGCACAATATATTCTATAGCTGTAACGAGAAAAATCATACTTTTGGGACGGCATTCATTGTAAGAAAACAAATTAAACATCTAGTTATGGGGTTTGACGCTATAGACGAAAGAATATGTAAAATACGCATAAGAGGAAGATTCTTTAACTACTCCATAATAAATATACATGCCCCGATTGAAGATGCACTAGAAGAAGTCAAAGATGCATTTTATGAAACCTTAGATAGAGCGCTAAGAAACTGTCCTAGTCATGATGTAAAAATTATTATAGGAGACGCAAATGCAAAAATCGGACATGAAAGGACTTACCGACCAACAATAGGATCATTCAGTCTACATGACGAAACAAACGAAAACGGCATGAGACTGATCAGTTTTGCAATGATGAATAATATGGTAATCGCAGACACAAGATTCCAGCGGAAAGATATACACAAGGTAACCTGGAGATCTCCAGATGGAAGAACGCAAAACTCAATTGACCACATACTAATAGATGCGCGTCACCGCTCAGAAGTACTAGGTGTTAGATCATATCGTGGTGCAAACATCGACTCTGACCACTATATGATTGGGGCTAGAATCAGAAGCAGAATATCGATAGTAAACGAAGGAAGAACTCGCAAGGAAAGAAAATTTAACGTGAAATTGTTAAAAGAAGAGGAAAAACAAGAAGAATATGTAGATGAAATAAATAGAAGAGTGACAAATGCAAGTAACGACAGCGCCGAAGACATAGAGGTTAAATGGAGTAACTTAAAAACCCTAATCAAAGAATCAGCGACAAATACTCTAGGATACGAGCCCCGTGAAAGAAGAAATGAATGGTTCGACGATGACTGTGCACGAGTAACGCAGGAAAAGAATGTAGCATATCAAGTGATGTTACAGAAACACAGAACGAGAAATGCAGCTGAGCTGTACAAAGAAAAAAGAAGGCAGGAGAAAAGAGTGCACAAAGCGAAGAAAAAGGAATACTGGGAAAACGAAATGTTAAAAATAGATGAGGCGAACAGCCGAAACGACGTCAGGAAACTATACAAAAAAGTAAATGAGCACCGAGTCGGTTTCAAGCCCAGAGTAACTATGTGCAAAAATAAGAATGGGGAAATCTTAAGCACCAAAGAACTAGTTCTAACTAGATGGCGCGAACACTTCAAAGAACTGCTAGCTGGAGATGAGGAGCAACCGCCAACAGAAAACGTGGAAGTAGCAGAAGAACTAGCGGGAGATATGCCTACATCAGAAGATGTACAAGACGCAGTGAAAAAACTAAAAAACAACAAATCTCCGGGCAAAGATAACATAGTAGCAGAGCTATTAAAAAAAGGAGGTGGAAACCTAATATTAAGCCTGCATGAAATCGTAACACTAATATGGACCCAGAAACAAATACCATCGGAATGGAGCGAGGGCATTGTGTGCCCTATACATAAAAAAGGAGATCAGCTAAACTGCCGTAACTATAGAGGCATCACTCTACTGAACGTAGCATATAAAGTATTTTCAAATATTTTATACGTTAAACTGCAGCCTTACGCAGAAGAAGCTCTGGGAAACTATCAAAGCGGTTTCCGTCCCGGAAGATCTACCACAGACCATATTTTCACTCTTAGGCAGGTCCTAGAAAAGGCGAATGAATTTAACATAAACATACATTCGCTATTCATAGACTTCAGAAACGCCTATGATAAAATAAAACGTGAAGAATTATACAAAGCTATGGAGTACCTAAGATTCCCCAAACACCTTGTAAATTTGACTAAAATGACAATGAAAGAGGTATTATGCAGAATAAGAATTGAAGGAGAGCTATCGGAACCATTCAACGCCACAGTAGGACTAAGACAAGGAGATGCCCTATCGTGCTTACTATTTAACGTAGCTATGGAAAAAGTGATAAGAGACGCAGGAATTAACACAGCGGGCAGTATCTTCAACAAGTCGGTACAATTATTGGCGTACGCTGACGACATCGTAATACTAGCCAGATCTCCCGTAGCAATGGAAGAAGCCTTCATATCGCTAGAAAGAGCAGCAAAGAAACTCGGACTAGCAATTAATGAAGAGAAAACGAAATATATGTGCATCTCCAAAAGACGTAATGATCGCCAGAATATGACAATTGATACATACAACATCGAAGCAGTAAAAGAATTTATATATCTAGGGACGCTAATTTCAAAAGACAACGACACGACATTAGAAGTTAAAAGGAGATTAGCGCTGGGAAACAGATGCTACTTTGGGCTACGTAAACATTTCTTATCAAGGAACATATCAAGAAGCACTAAAGTAAAACTGTACAGAACTCTTATAAGGCCAATACTACTGTATGGATCCGAAACCTGGACATTAAGAAGTAACGAAGAAGACCTCCTAGGGTGCTTCGAAAGAAAAATCCTGCGCACTATATATGGAGGAATCAACGAAAACGGTGTTTGGAGGAGAAGATACAATCACGAATTGTATCAGTTGTATAAAGATCCAAACATCATTAAAACTATAAAAATTAACAGAATCCGATGGGCAGGACATGTTGAACGTAGCAGTGACGACAGCATAACAAAAATTATTATGAACAAGAGACCAGACGGACACAGAGGTACGGGACGTCCAAAAAAGAGATATTTAGACAGCGTAGAAGAAGATCTACGAACCCTAGGTATAAGAAATTGGAGACTTCAAGCCAGGGACCGACAGTTCTGGAGGAGGATGTTGCAGGAAGCCAAGGCCAATAACAGGCTGTGGAGCTATTTATGATGATGATACCTGTCAATTTTTGTTCGGCAAAGTCGCTGCAAAAATCAAAATTATGTTGTCTGTTCGAATGTATTACTTCTCAGCCTAACCTGTCACGGCATAACGGCCCACTTCAACCGCTTACACGTTGTTTTAAAGTGCGAGGAATTCGAAGGGAGACATACTGGCGATGCTATCACAAGTATATTTGAATCAAAGCTGGAGGATTGAAATATAACGAAGGAGCAAGTACACTGCATGGTGAGAGATGAGGGCTCAAATATGAAGCGTGTTATGACATTGGCCGGGCTCTAAGATGTAGACTGTACTGCTTATAAGTTACAGACAAATATTAAGAATGGATTGAACTCTCAAGAGTTTTTGGTAAATATGATTCAGAAATGTAAAAAGATCTCCACTTATTTTGTTCTGTACTTTAAAATATGTAGTTCTTGTGTACTGCCCCAATAAATGTATAATAAATAATAAATAAATAAAATAAATTTATTTATAAATTTTAATCATTCGACTATCGCCCAAAGTCAATTAGCCAAAATCCAACAACGACTGAACCCAAATCAATTTCCACTAACTGTCATTGGAGACTGTACAACGAGATGGAACACCGTACCATTTGGTCGAAAGGTGTTTAAAACTAAAAGATGCTTTGTGCTTGTATACTAACAGCAATAAAATTTCCAACATGTCAACCGAAGAATGGAAGGCTATGGAGTTTTGCGTAACAGTTCTTAAGCCCTTTGAAGAAGCTACCCTCAACTTGAGCAACTCACACGCTTTGATTTCGTCCGTGATTCCGATTATTTACACATTAGAAAAACCTGTTGATGAGCAAAAGGTACCTACTGAAGGCGACGCCGTAGATAATACTATAATCAGCTTGATTCAAGTTATTAAGTGTGAAATAAATAAAAACCGTGCAAAATAGAAAATGATTCTTTCTTCACAATCTCGACATTCCTGGATCCACGCTACAAGCATAAATTTTTTTGTGGCTTTAGTGGATTGGCTCTAAGTCTGTCTCGGGATAGTGATAATGATCGTCGTTCAGCTTCAGGCGCTAAAAGGTTGAAGAATTTAACAAGCAGCATTGCTGAGCCTTCAACTAGTGCTAAAACTCTTATAAGCTATTATAGTTTTTAAATTAAAAACGTTTGTTTTTGGTCACAAAAATATTTTATTCTTAAATTTTATTCGTTAACTTATTTATAACTTATTTATAACTTATTATTTATTTGTAAAATTAACTTTTATTTAAGTTTAACGCGGGCCGACGATGTGTACACTAGGCTTTTTGTTAGCAGAGAGACGGAAGTCTTCTTTTTTTGGGATAGATCACTGATCGGTGATCTAGGCGTTTTCAATATATCGATCTAGCCGATATTTGATCAGTTTCGATTGCAGTGGCTTGTGTGAACTGTGGTTCTGTTCTACACGGCCACTACATACCCCCCCCCAGCGTAGCGTTAACGGAAAGTTACCCTCCGATGTGGCTCGGCTTCGTTGACGTCGCGGTCACAACCAAAGGCTGGCTTCAGGCGGTCGATCGAAATTGATTTGTTTGTGCCTTTCAAATCGATGACGAAGTGTTTACGTAATCGCTTGATTACTTTGTACGGGCCTTCATACGGGGGCTCGAACGGTTTTCGTACGCGATCGATACGCACGAAAACATAGTCGGAGTCCTCCAAGGCTCGTGGCACATAAACATCCTTCTGACTGGGTTGTCGAGGATGCGTTGCCTTTAAGTTCTGCATATGCGAACGAAGGCGAGTGAGAAATTCTGAGTGCTCAATTGGATTTTCATCCGATGGGATGGAAATTGAATTGGGCAGTCTCAGATTCTGGCCATAGACAAGTTCTGCCGGTGAGCATTGCAAGTCGGATTTGATTGCCGTACGTATGCCAAGTAAGACAAAGGGCAAGTCTTCACTCCAATGAGTAGTGTTGTCCCTTGCCATTAAAGCGGCTTTAAGTTGTCGATGGAACCGTTCAACCATTCCGTTTGCTTGCGGACGGTAGGCGGTTGTCCTAATTCGGTTACTACCGATTAATTTGGCAACTTCATTAAACAGTTTGGATTCGAATTGCGTACCCTGATCTGTTGTGATTTCGAGGGGTGCTCCGAATCGTGGGATGTATTCAGTGACAAAGTGCTTTGCCACTGTTGAAGCGTTGATATCCCGAATTGGATAGGCTTCTGGCCATCTCGTAAACCGGTCTACGATTGTAAGGATGTACGAGTATCCTCGAGATGGCGGAAGTGGTCCCACAATATCCATATGGATATGTTCAAACCGATTATCCGGAAGCTTGAAGGCTTCAAGTGGAGACTTAGTGTGTCTCGTCACTTTGGATTTTTGACAACCGAGGCAAGAACGAGACCACTCATTGCAGTCTTTGTTAATTGCCGGCCAGAAGTATTTCTTAACGATGGTTCGTCGGGTAGCGCGGATACCAGGGTGAGACAAGCTGTGTTCAGAATTGAACGCTAGCTTGCGCAAACTTGCTGGTATATAAGGACGCGGAATACCTGTGCTAGTTTCACACCAGACCTGATGCGTCGTGAAGGGTATAGGTGTGAGAACTAGCTTTACTTGTGAGCCTTTGCTGGGGTGCTGTAGGAGATTTTGTAACTCTTTGTCACCTTTTTGGGCTTGTGCTAAAGTGGGCAAGTCGAAGATGACGGAGTCGACGTTGTCAGTCGCTAGCGAGCGCGACAAAAAGTCTGCGACCACATTTTGTTTACCAGACACATGACGAATGTCTGTGGTAAACTGTGAAATCAGACCTAATGCCTGGTCTGTCGAGGGGATCGTTCGGTTTTTGTGTGAAGGGCACGTACGAGAGGTTTGTGGTCCGTATAGACCACGAAATTGCGTCCTTCGACAAAATAGCGGAAATGTTTAATTGCTGCATAGATGGCGAGTAGTTCGCGATCGAATGCAGAATATTTCTGTTCGGCAGGTGACAACTTTTTAGAATAAAAAGCTAACGGTTGCCACCGTTGACCGTCAAATTGTTCTAATACGCCTCCGATTGCGTAATCAGAGGCATCAGTCGTTAGACTGTATTTGGCATCCTCGAGTGGATGGTTCAGCAATGTAGCTTCTGCCATCGAAGTCTTTACTTTGAGGAATGCTTCTTCACATTCTGCGGGCCAAGGGAATTCTTTTTCTTTCGTGGCACGAGCACGATTGAGAAGATATCTCAAATGCTCATTGATTGGTACCAGCATTTTAGCCAACTTGGGAATGAATCGGTGATAAAAGTTCACCATTCCTAAAAACTTCTGTATCTGTTTAACAGAAGTGGGGGGCGCGAGATCAGCGATCGCCTTAACCCGATCTGAAGATGGAAGTATTCCATCTTTCGAGATGTGGTGGCCAAGGAAGTTGATCTCTGTCGCCCCGAAAACGCACTTTTCCAACTTAATGGTCAAGCCGAAGTTGTCAAGGCGTTTGAAGAGCTGTTCAAGATGGTTAATATGGTCTGACTCAGATTTACTCGCGATGAGTATATCATCTAAGTAGACGAAGACGAAGTCGAGGTCTCTCGTGACTTCGTTTATAAACCTCTGGAACGTTTGGGCGGCATTACGTAACCCGAATGGCATACGAGTGAATTCGTACAAACCAAACGGCGTAATCAATGCAGTCTTATGCACGTCTTCTGGTGCGATAGGTATATGGTGGTACGCGCGTACCAAATCTATCTTCGAGAAGATTGTGCAGCCGTGTAAATGCACGGAGAAGTTTTGAATATGTGGGATAGGATATCTATCCGGCACTGTTACTGCGTTAAGGCGACGGTAGTCGCCGCATGGCCTCCAATCATGTGAGTCACGTTTAGGGACCAGATGAAGTGGAGATGCTGCGGGGGACGACGAAGGTCGACAAATCCCCAGTTGAACCATATGTTCAAATTCAAGTCTTGCCACCTTCAGCTTCTCTGGATGGAGTCGCCGAGCGGTGACGAAAGGAAGTTGCCCATTTGTCACGATGTGATGTCGCACATTGTGTTTAACAGGAAGGTTAAAGTTCGGAGGTTTTGTTAACGAAGAATACTTCGTTAAAAGTTCTTGTATCTCTTCGAGCTCATAGTCGACTGTGGAACACACATTGATTCGAAGGTTCGTGTGTGAATCGACTAACTGTCGATATTTAAAATCGACTGACAACTCGAACTTCGTTAAGAAGTCCGCCCCGAGAATGGCTTTTAAAATGCCAGCGACGATGAAATTATGGATGTATCTGCGACGAAGACCAAGATGCAGTTCCAATAACTTAGTGCCGAAAGTTCGAATTACTGTTCCGTTAGCAGCCCGTAAAAGTAAATTGGCACATCCGTTGTGTGCCGGAAAGGACGAAGCCGGAACAATGGATAAATCCGAGCCCGAGTCGATTAAAAAGTCGATTCGATTATTGGAATCGCGGACGAAAAGACGACGTGAGCGTACCATCATTTGGTTGCTCGTAGACTGAACGATCCCCTGGTCGTTTAGTTTTTTTGTTTCCTTGTAAATTTACAAGGTTGACGGCAATTCGTCGCCTTGGTGCCGTACTGTTTATGGTACCAGCACAGAGTATCCCCTGTGTCACTGGTACTGGTGGTCGCTCTAGAGGCAGATGTTGTTTTTCTTACCGGTGTTCTACTTCGGTCGCGCCGACTATTTGTCTTCTGGCGCTGGCTACGCCGTAGCACCAGGGCTTTGAGTTTATGGAAATCTCGTTGTAGAGATTCCACTGTTGGTTCGTGGGCTCTTTCAGCCCGAATCGCGGACGCGAACGAAATCTTGCCGTGGGGGAGAACCTCCCATACGTTGTCGGCAACCTGGACCCTCTCGCTCAAAGGCCGGTCTTTCAAAGGTGCCAGCGAGACTTGTATCGTCTGTGGGAGACGTCGTTCCCACAATTTCGCGATGAGCTCCTCCGTGACAGCTCGGCTATTGCCAGCCAGCGCTCGAAGGGAGTGGAGGAAGTCGGAGGGCTTTCTGTCTCCTGGTTCTTGAGCCGACAGTAGCTGTTCGAGACGTTTAGTCTCTGATTGACCATATTTGCTCAGCAGCTTTTGTTTTATGTCGTCATACCTTGCCGTCGTTATGTCCGACAAAATATGTGCGACGCTTGAAATCGCCTCTTCAGGCAGGGCCGGGATTATATGCAGTAGGCGTGACTTATCAGAAGTCATGCCTGATATCGAAAATTGGGCCTCTGCCTGTATAAACCAGGAGACCGGACTATGGGTCCAAAATCCCGGAAAGTTAAATTTCGCCGAAACGGCGTCGGCATTTGACGTGCCTGGTTTCGGCCCTTCCACGGGCATTTCAATATCTGCTTGTGGTATATCGCCGGTCCTTGACATTGATGCCGAGTAAGATATAAACAAGAAATTAATGGAAGTGAAGAAATATATATGTATATATATACCAACGAAGGAAAAGAAATCTCTAAATCGAAAGTAAAAAAAAATAATTTCAAATAGCAAAAAAAAATCAAAATCAAAAGTAAACAAAATTTCAAATAGGAGAAAAAAAATATCAAAATCAAAAGTAAAAAAAGAATAATTTCAAATAGAAAAAAATGTCAACATCAAAAGTAAAAAAAACTTTCAAATAGGAAAAAAATGTCAAAATCAAAAGTAAAAAAAAATATTTTTAAATAGAAAAAAAATATCGATTCACAAAATTATATGTAATATGAATGATGCAAACCGGGTAAAAACTTATCATGTACAAAATATTATGCGTATATTTACGTATTTTTTTTTTCCTTATCTGTGCTTCCTTGTTGCTGAATGATGTCCCGTTTTAATTACTGTGATTCTGTCGCTTCTTATGTTTTCCCAACCGCTATTGCTTCTTTTGTTGTTTTTTCTTTTTGTATTATGCTTATCAATTCGCCTTTCAGGTCCTTCGTATTAGATTCTTTAAATACTATTTTAAGATCATAAATCCTATTTGATTCCGCTCTAGTGTGTACGATTGTGCACCAAAGAAAATTTAATTTGAACAAAATTTACACATAAAAAGAATGAAAACCATAAATAATTCAACTTTTGAACTTTAGCGTACGAGATTTTTATTTCTTTACGTTTGTGTAAAACAAAATTTTTTAATTCACTTAGGATGCTCGTGGATGCATCCTTTTATGCACTTTTTTTTTAAAGATCGCGTGTTGCGACGTCGTGGTCACCAATTATAGTTTTTAAATTAAAAACGTTTGTTTATTTTTGGTCACAAAAATATTTTATTCTTAAATTTTATTCGTTAACTTATTTATAACTTATTATTTATTTGTAAAATTAACTTTTATTTAAGTTTAACGCGGGCCGACGATGTGTACACTAGGCTTTTTGTTAGCAGAGAGACGGAAGTCTTCTTTTTTTGGGATAGATCACTGATCGGTCATCTAGGCGTTTTCAATATATCGATCTAGCCGATATTTGATCGGGTCGATTGCAGTGGCTTGTGTGAACTGTGGTTCTGTTCTACACGGCCACTACACTATCTTCCAGGAACCCTAGATTCCTCAAACGAAAGCGAAGGCTCCGATGCAGATTCTGGACCGACTGCAACCTGTGAAATTAAAGCTCAATTAAAGGCTCACCTTAAAGAAAATCGATCCTCTCTAAATGAAAACCCTTGAGACTGGTGGAAAACAAAATTAAAATACGACAAATTGACAGATGTGGCGCGCAAATATATATTTATTCGGTAATCGTATAGAAATGACGTACATTTAATATTGAAAATCAAAAATTGCAAAGAAAATATTAATACTTACATTGAAATCAAAAATTGTAAAGAAATAATAATTGGTCAAAGTAGGCCATTTTCTGTAGACAATTAATCGCACTGTAATTAAAGTTATATCTAAAATCGTGAAAAAAAGTGTTGCTAACTAGAAAAGTATCACTTTTCTTTACGATTTTTGATTAAACAATGTACGTCATTTCTATACGATTCCCGAAAAAATATTTTACTTAATTTAATTAAAGTTTTTTAATGCTATTCCTAAACATTCGTATTCTGAATATTCGAATATGAAAAATATGACATTCGTAAAATCCCTAGAAGCAACATCTTCATAAAAGCGCTACAGCCTTCTTTCAACTGTGCGTAAGTTTAATACCAAGTTTATAGCAGCAAAATTAAATCGATTTGAACGCCTAAATTTTGAAATAACGTATAATCAGTTCTTAAGCCATAATGCGAATTACCCTGTTTATTTCCTAGCAATTTTGTATGATCAATAATTGGAATTATTATTATAGTAGATATAAACTAAGAATATGCCGTTTTATATCTCTTCCTAGATCTTCCTTGTAGCCTTCTTCTGTCTGGGGTTTGGAGCAGCAGGAGTTTTTGGGGCACTTCATCAGACATTTTCATTACAGTTCGAATCCATCATAGGCGTGAGATCTTGTCGCTTTTGGTTAAGTCAGGATCTTTGTATGTCTGGTATAACATGAACGTCAAGGTAGCGGCGGTTGCACTGAAAAGCGGCGAAGTTAAAACTCACCTCTATTTAAAAATAAAAAGCTAATGTCCCTCATTTAAATTATTTGTTTTATTTATCTATATGTGTGAGGAAGATTGTGTACAAATTTCAGGATAGTTCCATGGTTCTGAAGGAAATAGGATTAAAATTTTCCATCCAGCGTTTTTGAGCTTAATTACAAAGTCACGGCCCTTTTCAGTGCAACCGCCGCTTGCTTCGCCGCTAGCTTGACGTTCATTGGTACAACTCGGGGTTGCATCTTCTTCTCGAGATACCCTTTTCTTACTACCCATATGATATTGCGAATAATTTTATCCTCCCAACTTCAAGAGCTTGCTCATATATAGTAACCGACAACAGGACCACACTAAGCCATTTTGAAGTCTTGTGAAACTTGCTGGTGGAGCCCCTTGTATTAAAAAAGAAATAAATACCAACTTTTGACTATTTCCGTCCATTATTAAATTCTTTGGTTTTATATGTCTTATTTGGTTTTATAGGTAACTAACTGCAACCCGGTGCGCCACCTCACCCATCAATGTAAATGGATGGTGGTCGTTCAGCCGGTTCAGCCCTTCCTGCACCATTAGGGCCGAGACACATATATCCGCACCGCATCCGCACTGCGTTTACTTTCTCTCAAGCTGTGTTGTCCGGCACACAGCCGTCCTGTAGTGCAGACGCAGTGCCGATATGTGTGTGCCAGCCTTTATCCTTTGTAAAATATATACGTTGACCATTTTCGAGATGAACTACCAAATGAACCACAGTCGGCTATCTTTTATGTATGGCAAATGAAGAAATCATTTAATATTGTGCTATTTTACCGATCGTGTTTGCCTTTCGTCACATATTTGCATATGTATTTGTTTGATTTTTTTGTGTTTTTTTTTGTATATGACAGACTAGAGGAAAGTCCCCTTGTACTGTCGACAGTCTATTTCTTGGCATAGAGTGCAATGTCGAACAGCAGCTCTAGCCGAAAGATAGAGAGAAGAGAAAGGAAGGAACTGTCACAACCTAACCGCGATATTTTATTCCACCTACTCAGGACCATTTCGCGACGCTGACATCCGGGCATCGAGAATAACTCGCTGGAGTGTTACGAGTTGAATCTCATCAACCAACCAATGGCATGCGCTTGGAGGAGCAGGGAAGGACTAGCGAAGGCTATGACGGCAGGAATCAGGAATGTAAAGAGGGAAGAAGCAAAAAGGAAAGTTATGTGGGTGGGAAAGGCGAAAAACCGTGCCACTTCCGGGATTCGAACCCGGGACCTCTGGAAGAAAACTAACAACGGCAATTTAATACGGTTGTAGCAATGTAAATTTATAAATGAGCGCCCCACGCTTTTCTTTAACGAATGTTTGATATTTTCTTAATTTTGATTTTTAAACGCTTTTGTAAAGTCTTTTTAACAGATTTGGGTGAAAATTTTGACTAAAGTTTTTGAAACGTTTTATTTTTTGCTTTTTAGTTGATTTTTGAAGTAGTTTATTCGCAGTAAGGTAAAGAAAAGCGTTTCCTGAAGAAAAAAAAATTTATTATATTTTTTATTTTTTGCCAGGTTATGTCCGAGATCCAGTGTTGTCTGTTTCTTTGGACATGACCGATACTCGTTTCCGCAGCCGTCAATATAGCGCCATTTGTCGTACTCCACAGCTATTCAATATTTGTGTCGTCAGAAATGGTGTGCTGGTTTAATATTTGTTGGAGGTTTCCACCAAATTCTCGCTTTTTAACGCTCTCCCGCAGAAGGTTTACGTTAAACCGTCTACGGTTTATGGCATCGCATGGACGTTTCTGATCGCGGCGATTTTAAGGCGAATAGTTTCTACTACCAAATGGTGGTCGCATCCAGTGCCTGCTCCGCTGAAGCTCCTGACATCCTCAAGAATAGTTCTCCATATGCGGCTGACGGCCACGTGATCTATCTGATGTCTCGCTCTACCATCGGGCGATATCCAGGTCTCTTTGTGTATCTTTTTCTGGCAAAAGTAAGTTCCACCTACCATGAGTTGGTGGGAACTAAAAAAGTCTACGAAAAGCTCACCATTGTTAATGGTAGCTTGGCTTAGGCCTTGATTTCCAATTGTTTGTTCAAGACTGATCTGTGCGTTTAAGTCTCCCATTAATATAATGATGTCTCCCCTTGTAATAGAGCAAAAAACCTCATTCAGTCGCATATAGAACTCGCCTTTGATGTCATCTTCTGCGTCTTCAGTTGGAGCATAGCATTGGACTATTAATGAGTCTAGACCTGGCTGGTGAGTATTACGCCAACGCCACTCCTATGGCTTTCAGTTTCGTTTCTCCCAGAATATAAGAAGGACTCACCGTTTGGGCAGATATCTTCCCTCGCATCGGACCATCTGGTCTCGCTAAGTCCCATGATCTTGATTTTATATCGATTTATCTCGTTGAAGACTTTATCCAGCCGTCCCTCAGCAAGCAGTGTTGTCCCATTCCATGATCCGATTCGTGTCCTTGTTCGAAAAGCAAAGGTCGTCATCGTGTTGTCCATCCGGTTGCAAGACATTGTTTGCCGACTCGTAGCAGTGGTATTTTTATTGGAACGGGCTGCTAACCCTTACCCAACCGACTGTTTTATGGCGCAGAGAACTTGCAATTCACTCGTTAGCTCCTTCCGAAGAATTACCTTCGGGGGCACCGCGGAGAGGTGGGATTAGGATTTGCTAGCAGAGCTTCCAAGTGTTTGTCTGCATTGACTCTTCTCGGGTTTCGATAGAAAAGAGTACGCTCTTTTAATCCCTCATGGGACATAGGGCGGAAACAGTTGCCCTCCAGCGAACTCTGTTTTGCGCGACAGCTCTCAGCTCCGACCAGGATCTCCCAGTTGTTGCGGTTTCTGCTAGTAGGGTTCTCATCCACGTTGTTCTAGGTCTTCCGACTCGACGGGATCCTTGCGGATTCCAGTCAAGGGCTTGTTTGGCTAGATTTTCGTTTTCGAGTCGCAACGTGTGGCCAACCCAATTCCATTTCCTTCGCCTGATTTGGTCGTCTTCGTCTATCCTTTCTTGGCCGGCACGGCGCCATAGTTGTTCGTTTGAAATTCTATCCTGCCAGCGGATTTTTAGGATACGACGCAGGCACATATTGATGAAAACTTGTAGGCCCCCTGTGATGAATTGGGTGACTTTCCAGGTTTCGCAATCGTAGAAAAGTACTGCCTTAACGTTGGAGTTGAACAGCCACACTTTGGTGTTAGTTGAGATCTCCGTTGATCTCCATATGCGTAACAGGCATGCATATGCGCCTCGTGCTTTATTTATTCTGGAACTAACATCTTCTTCTGCACCGCCATTTTCGGTAATAATACTACCGAGGTAGCAGAATTTATTTACCAGTTCCACGTCACGGTTATTCAGCGCAGTCCGTTCAATGGTGTTTGCATTAATCCGCATTTCTTTAGTTTTAGTCGGATTTAGCCTTAAGCCTGCTGGACTACTTTCTGTTGCCAAATGTCTTAACATGTTTTTCAGGTCGTCTATAAGAAATAGTAATCGCGAAAGTAGGCAACCTTGTCGTACTCCTAAGCTCACCTCAAAGCTGTCGAATAATTTTCCATTATGGAGAACTCTGCATTTGGAATTGTTATATAGGGCTTTTATCAATTCTATTATTTTATCAGGCAGTCCACGTCGCCATAGTGCCTGCCATATAAAGCTCCTCTTGACTGAGTCGAACGCTTTCTCATAATCTACGAAAGCAAGGTAAAGGGGGGATCGGAATTCAGTAAACTGCTCCACTATTATTCGTAAGGTGTTGATATGATCAATACATGAGCGGCCCTTCCTGAATCCGGCCTGCTGCCTCCTAAGCGTTCGGTCTACTGCCTCACTTATCCTAGATAGTAATATATGGGACAAAATTTCGCCTACTGTAGATAGTACACCTTTCTCTGCTCAAAGTGTATTGAATGGAAAACATTTGTTTTATATGTAAAATTCCCTTATCAACTTGCTATATCTGTAACCCCAATACACGCACCATAATTACTAGCTTGAACACCCTCATACGGCCTCACACGCCGAACCCTCTCATACGGTCTCACACCCCGAACACTCTCATACGGCCTAGACTCGCCTACTTGCTTGATTCGGTAAGCCTTCGAACTCTTCAAAAGACACCGCACAAATTATATGAGAAAAGGGTCCCGGCAGATTTGGCTGAAATTGACGTATGTTAGTCAGTGGGGGTAGACGAACAAAAAATTGTAAGGGGGAGGGGGGTAAATCGTAACGGTTAGCCGCTAGGGCGTT
Source organism: Thereva unica (assembly GCA_949987705.1). Classification (NCBI taxonomy): domain Eukaryota; kingdom Metazoa; phylum Arthropoda; class Insecta; order Diptera; family Therevidae; genus Thereva; species Thereva unica. The sequence goes on from OX465285.1 coordinate 49,395,088, forward strand.
TTAAAATTTTTTGATAGATGTTTTTATTTCACCCTGTATTTTTGTAACCCTGTGAGATATTTTCGTGAATAAGGTAGCAATTTACGCAGAATACTCCCACCTATCTAAAACTGTAAAAGTTAGTTAATTTTTTTTTACAAATTTCGACAAAGCTGCGGTGGCAAAGTACGAGAAAAGTACGAAATAAAGCCAATTTTCACATTAAAACTGCTTATGACTTCAAAAGTAAAGGCCGTAGCATAAAAGTTGCCCTGGCCTTATTCATAGGAAACTGTCCAAGCTTTCCAATTTTGTAAAAAAAAAAATTAATTAACTACGTATTTTTTGGAGAAAAGGGTGGTTGAACTTGAAATTTTAGTGAAAAAAGACAAAACTCTGATTTTGACGACCCATAACTCTAAAAGTTGGCGGGTATGAACCTCGACTTTTACAGTTTTAGATAGGTGGGAGTATTCTGCGTAAATTGCTACCTTATTCACGAAAATATCTCACAGGGTTACAAAAATACAGGGTGATATAAAAACATCTATCAAAAAATTTCAAAACGCCCTAGCGGCTAACCGTTACGATTTACCCCCTTCCCCCTTACAATTTTTTGTTCGTCTACCCCCACTGACTAACATACGTCAATTTCAGGCCAAATCCGCCGGGACCCTTTTCTCATATAATTTGTGCGGTGTCCTTTACGAATCAAGGAGAAAACTCATTCAACTTTTAAAACTTTATTAAATTTAATTTGTAAACACGGAAAAGATTACAAAATATTAATATTGGTGGTCTTCCCTTGAGAGAGACGTTACCGGCTCAAAATGCAAAGTGAATGACTTTCTTCATGATTATGTCAAATAAATTACGTTCAAATTCCATTGAATGCAATTTTACGTTTATTCACCTCGTTTTATTAAATACTCGTACTTAATTGTCGAAACCCGTTTCCGTTGGATTTTCATTTATTGGCATTTCTAAGTTCATTTGCCTTGTCAGTTCAATGAATTCCGGTCTGATGGTTCTGCAATTTGAATCGATCACGTTTTTGCAATGGACATTCACATTTTTATTTATTATTGTTATTATTGTTCTTTAATTGTTTGTTGAATGTCTGTGATATTCTGGTATAACTAACTTTTCAAAAAAAAAATTCTATTCTATTACTAAATGTTCTCTTTTCAGTTTAAATTGTAAAATCACTCAAGCTTACAAAGTAATTACCATAAAATTAATTGATTTTTATTAATTTCTTATTTTGGATCCTCTTAAGTATGATTGCCTTCCTCTTATTCATATTTACAGTTTCTTTGGGCAACGGCGGTTTCAAGGAATAGAAAAATTAATGCAGTTTTTCGAAGTTGATTAAATTATATGACTTGAATTAATTAACAATCCTTGTACCGTATTACAAAATGCATCGCTTTATAAAGTGTGGAGATGATGGTATTTTTACCAGCTAATTTAATCAATCTTAACAAATTCATTAAGCGAATTCGAAAATTTCGCCTAATTCCACTTACCCAGTTCAATCGATTTAAGATTGGAACTTTGGTATAAAGGTTCCGAATTAAGATATGTAGAATATGTGCATCGCAAGTTCGAATATACCACTGTAATAACTACTGTAGCTTACCCGGGAGCCAGACGATCAATTTGTCTGCAATTGCAATTGGAAATATTGTATGTCTAAGTTTTATCAGCAGGAATTTTATTGCATTGCAATTTCATTCTTACAAGAAATGCGTAGTAGGTAGTTGTTGTGTTTGGACCTAATTTTCAATGATTCACTCATTTTGTAATAAAAAAAATAGTTAACAGTCTCAACTTTTGCCCTTTAAAAAAATTTATGTTAATTCACATAGAATTAAATAATCCACCATCAAATAATCTCCACTGCTTAGGTTTTTCCAATTTCCGCCATTTTGTTTTAAAGAAATTCAGAATTTCTTGCATATGCAAGCATTGCATTTACAATATCGCATTGCATATTGCAGCAGGAGCTACACGATCAATTTTAGTACTGCAATGCAATATTGCAATCGAAAAATTGATCGTGTAGCCCCCGGGTTAGCAATTGACACTCGGCCTACTGAGATTTATTTTAGGAAAATTCAAATAAAAACAAAATATGTGAGTCAGTCTCGAATAAACGATAGGATAAAACAGTCGCTGTGTTAAATCTTAAATGAGATTTATTGTGTTGTTTAGTATTTATTTGTATTCTAAAATAATCTCTTCAGTACAATGGTAAGTACGAACTACTATATGTTAGCAAATATTTAATATTACTAAAATTGGAAGTTTTTCTTGTATTCAATTTGACAAAAACATTGCTTAAATTAACCGTAGGTAAGTTTTTTTTTTTTTCATACATACATATTACCAGCAACTCGAAGCAATTTTAGTGAAAAGATAATTTTTACATGTAAGGCAATGAAATACGCATTAAAAGAAAAGTCATCGTTGTATGTTATTATTTTTTTTTAATTGTTTATGAATACAAATGTTATAATATATAAAAAAACAAAAAAATATAAAATTATTACATTTTTTAATTGTCCAAAGTGTGATACCTCTCGAAGCAATTGCCAATATGTAATCTTGGCTTTTCTAGACAGGTATCACAAAAATAATGGGTATTTGGTGTGTAAGTGTATTCTCGAGATTTTCAAGCAAGAGTTAACCCTTCTAGCACAGAAGGCGCACTTTTCAGCTAAGCATGAAAATCTATATATACATACACATACATACATATATATACTCCCCCCCCCCCCCCCACACACACACACACACACACACACACACACACACACACACACACATATATATATATATATATATACCTATATATATATATATATATATATATATATATATATATATCTATATATATATATATATATATATATATATGTGTGTGTGTGTGTGTGTGTGTGTGTGTGCGTGTGTGTGTGTATATATATATATTTTTTTCCCTGGGGGTAAAAAAGCATTCGCTACCGGCATGACTCATGTGCCCCTTACTGGCCGATCCCGCATGACGGTATGTTTCACGTAAATCCACACATACACACATATGGACACATAAGTGCACATACGCATATATGGGTCTATGAACATGACAACTAAAAAAGCCCCTCCGACGTGATCCACCCCCGCGGGACTGGCTAATAAGCATTACATCGCGGGGGTCGTTCAGCTTCATTCAGCTGCTTCTGCTCGCGGCTCTGTGCCTTTCTCTATTTCTTACGGCTTCTTCTTGCCTTAGCTTTCTGTGAATGGTCTTGAGGGTTGCTTCCACGTCCCTCCACATTTCCTCAGACCTCATCATATGGTCTAGGATGTTTTCGGGCGTTAGTGGCTCCTCGACCCTTTCTTCTAGTTTCGCCCTTTCCTCGGCGAATCTCGAGCAGGTAAAGAAGACGTGTTCTGCGTCTTCCTCCGTCGCTGGGCATACTGGACACAACGGTGAATCATCGTGCCCGAAGCGGTGGAGGTATTTCCTATACCCCCCGTGTCCGCTTAGGAACTGCGTGAGGTCGTAACTTACTCCCCCACGCTCCCTCGTAGCCCATATTTCCACGTTAGACCGGTTCTACACATTCAACTTTGCATTCCACTTTTTGGCGTTCAATTCTGTCGCTCGCGTCTACACATTTTCAACTATTCAAGAAGCAGATCGAAAATCTCGGCTGTCTTTGCTATCCGTGTACACTCATATTCATACATATTCGCACACTCATAAAAATGTTGAATGAAAACACAAAAGTTGAACGCAAATTTCCATTCCATTCTGAGCAGCTTTCCATTTTCCTTTCAACTCTAGTCTGTTTCAAACTTTGCATTGGAGTGAAAGAGAAAAAAAAGTTGAACGTCAAAAAGTGGAATGCAAAGTTGAATGTGTAGAACCGGTCTTAGGGATAAGTCTGTGGGTCCAGCGACCCTTAACAGACTCGTCCCACTTCGCCTGCCATTCCCTTAAAGACTCGCAGCGCGCCATCTGCCGCCGCACCCTTCTTGGCTCCCCTCCACCATATTCTGGGTCATAGAGACGCATGCCCTCCCTCGCCAGAATATCTATGGGAATCATCCCAGCTATCACGCACGCCGCATCGTCGGACGTGGTCCTGTACGCGCAGCAAGCGCGAAGTGCACTTAGCCTATAAGCACCCCTCCATTTTCTGCTATTTGCAGTCCTGTTTAACGCTGCTGCCCACACTGGCGCTGCGTATAACAGGACTGAGCTTACCACCCTCCCCAAGAGGAGGCGGCGACTCGGTCTAGGGCCCCCAACATTGGGCAGCATTCTTGCGAGTGCTGCACAAATCGCAGACGCTTTGTCTGCCGTGCCCTCCAAGTGCGCTTTGAAATTTAGCCTCCGATCGATCATCACCCCCAGGTACCTTAGTGCGGGCTGTGAGTGGATGATCTGTTCCCCTACTTTTATCCTTACGGATACTAGCTTTCGTCGCTTGCTGATCAGCACTACTTCCGTATATATATATATATATATATATATATATATATATATTTTTTTTTTTTTTTTTTTACGGGGGATGGTGAGACTCTACATAGACACTTCTGAGGTTCCCGCACTCAGACCGAGTTTCAGACTCCTACTGAATAAACTCACCACCCCTTTGTGTGACGCTTACCCCGCCCGGAACCGCCGCGAGGCATTACTTCGGGCGGGCGTCACCACCATGACCCTTTAGGTGTCCCTCTAGTGTTTACCCATAGGGGCTGCTACTGCTCTCGGCATTTCTTCGCCTTTCTCTGTTTCTTGTGGCTTCTTCTTGCCTTAACTTTCTGTGAATGGCCTTCAGGGTTTCTTCCACTTTCTTCCACATTTCCTCGGATCTCATCATATGCTCTACGATGTTTTCCGGCGTTAGTGGCGCCTGGGCCGTTTCTTCTAATTCCGCCCTTTCCTCGGCGTATCTCGAGCAGGCAAAGAAGACGTGCTCTGCGTCTTCTTCCGTCGCTGGGCATACCGGACACAACGGTGAATCATCGTGGCCGAATCGGTGGAGGTATTTCCTATACCCCCCATGTCCGCTCAGGAACTGCGTGAGGTCGTAACTTACTTCCCCACGCTCCCTCGAAACCCATACTTCCACGTTAGGGACAAGTCTGTGGGTCCAACGACCCTTAACAGACTCGTCCCATTTCCCCTGCCATTCCCTTAAAGACTCACAGCGCGCAATCTGCCGCCGTACCCTTCTTGGCTGTCCTCTACCATATTCTGGGTCATAGAGACGCATGCCCTCCCTCGCCAGAATATCCACAGGAATCATCCCCGCTATCACGCACGCCGCATCGTCGGACGTGGTCCTGTACGCGCAGCAAGCGCGAAGTGCACTTAGCCTATATGCAGCCCTCCATTTTCCACTATTTGCAGTCCTGTTTAACGCTGCTGCCCACACTGGCGCTGCGTATAACAGGACTGAGCTGACCACCCTCCCCAAGAGGAGGCGGCGACTCGGTCTAGGGCCCCCAACATTGGGCAGCATTCTTGCGAGTGCTGCACAAATCGCAGAAGCTTTGTCTGCCGTGCCCTCCAAGTGCGCTTTGAAATTTAGCCTCCGATCGATCATCACTCCCAGGTACCTTAGAGCGGGCTGTGAATGGATGATCTGTTCCCCTACCTTGATCCTCACGGATACTGGCTTTCGCCGTTTGCTGATCACCACTGCTTCAGTTTTGTGCTCAGCAAGCTTCAACCCAGCGCGTTCTAACCACGCTTTTATTTCCCAGATCGCTTCGTTCGCATACAGTTCGATGTCATCTGGGTGTTTTCCTTCGACAACTACCCCGATATCATCTGCGAACCCGATCGCCACTGCTTCTTTTGGAAGACGAAGCCCCAACACATCATTGTACATTGCGATCCATAGGAGAGGGCCCAGGACGGAACCTTGCGGGACACCGCATGTTGTCCCGAACACTTTAGGACCATCATCCGAATCACAATGCAGCGACCTACCCTGCAGGTAGTCGGCCACTACACGCACTAGGTACTTAGGTGTGCCTAGCTTGATTAACGCCTCAACTATTTTGCTCCACCTCGCTGAGTTGAAAGCATTTTTTACGTCGAGGGTTATCAGTGCGCAGCAGTGATTCTTCTCTATGGCGGCTTTTGCTATGCCCACCACCATATTGATTGCATCAGTAGTCGTCCTTGCCTTTCTGAAGCCGAATTGCTTGTCCGACAGGCCACCTACCCTTTCGACGCTAGGGAGAATCCTGTTACAGATCACCCGCTCGAAAAGTTTGCCTATGCAACTAAGGAGGCATATCGGTCTGTAGGACGATGGGTCCCCTAAAGGCTTGTTCGGCTTCGGTAGGAGCACGAGTTTCTGCTGTTTCCATCGCTCCGGGAAGATCCCCTCTCTCAGGCACGCTGTGAAGACTTCAGCGAACCTGTCTGGCGCTATTGAAGCTGCTAGCTTCGCCGCTTTATTTGGTATGCCATCCATGCCAGGGGCGTTATTGATGGCTACCTTTTTTGCAGCCTCCAGAATCTCATCTGCGGTCACCGCAGGTACCTCTTCTGGGTCCACCTGAAGGGTGGGTAGTTCGGCGGCGCGTACGTTCTGTGGAAACAAGACGTACACAATGCTCTGGAGCAGCGCGGGGCAGGTGATCGGCGGAGAGCGTTTGCCCTTGACCGCTGACACAACCATTTTATAGGCTCCACCCCAGGGGTCCGAGTCTGCTTCTCTGCACAATCTTTTGAAGTGCTCGGATTTACTTCTAGCGATGGCCTTGTTCAGCCTTCTCCTCGCTTCCTTATATCTCTGAAGGAGTTCATCGAAATCAGGACGGTTCCGATTTCTTTGAGTTCTCCTTCTCGCTTTCAGGCAGGCTCTTCGGCATTCGTTGATCTCGGCGTTCCACCAGAAGTTTGGTGGGTGTTGCCGATTGCCGGCGCGCCGAGGCATGGATGCATCACATGCCTGTTTTACTGAATCTTCGATTCGCTCTGCCCCTTCCCTGGCACCTCCTGCCGACCTCGCATCATGCAGGAATACTTCCTCGAACCCCTCTGTGTCGAGTTTATTTACGGCCCATCCTCTAGCCGTTCCGTACGTAGGATTCCTCTTTTCTATACCCTGGCCTACCTCGAAGATAATGGCTTGGTGGTCGCTGTGCGTGTACAAATCGCTCACCCGCCACTGTAGGTCCTTGGCCACTGAATCGCTCACATACGTGATGTCAATTACAGATGATCTCAAACCCCTTTGGAAGGTGTTTTCGCCTCCAGTGTTGACTAACACTACGTTAAGTCGCGAGAATACTTCTAGAAGTATGCGCCCTCTTGCGTTCGTTTGTCGACTGCCCCATTCGACAGCCCAAGCATTGAAATCACCCGCTAATATTACCGGGTGATGGCGGCTCGCGTCGGCGGCTAACCTATCCAGCATCGACTCGTAATCGTCTAATGTCAGGCTTGGCGCCGCATAGCAGCTGTAGACGTGTATTCCGCCTACTTTTGCCCGCGTGAAGCCATTCTCTGGGCTTCTCATGGTATCTTCCATGGCTCGGCTCCCGCACGTCCATATCGCTGACGTGCCGCTGCTATCGTTTATCCAGACGCCGCTGTGCAGGTTTCTATACTGCTCGCAGACGATTGCGACGTCGATTTTTTCCTCGAAAACTGTCTGTGAAAGCAAATCTTGTGCCGCTTGACAGTGGTTCAAGTTAATCTGTATGAACCTTATCTTCGCTTGCTTTTTAGTGCCTCCTTGTATGCCGGACATCTACTGCCTCCGGTCACGTGCCCACTATCCCTGCCCTCTACCTCCCTACAAATTAGGCATTTGGCAGCTTGGTCACACTCCTTTACTTTGTGACCCTCTTTTCCGCAGCCTCGGCACAGCCTTCCTCTATCCTGGCTGCTGCTGCAGTTTTTCGCTATGTGGCCGAACTTCATGCATTTGAAGCACGGTTTAAGCGATACCCGCTCCCGCATTCGGCATACCACCCAGCCGACTCGAACTTTACCTGCTGCGATAGCCTTCTTCGCAGCTTCAACAGGCAGGCTTATAAACGCCGTCTGAGTGCCCCCCCACGACTGTCTTAGCCTGAGGACATCCTTTTCCTCGACCGTCAGACCTAGCTGGGTCCTCAGTGCTTCGCACACCTCTTCCTTGGTTGTGATCTCGTCCAAGTCTCTACACTCGATCACTACCGTATTTGTACTGGCTCTCACTTCAGCCACCCCGTTAATCGATGCTTTAACCTTCTGTTCTAAGTCCCCGGTCTTAGCATCTCCCCTCTTTAGCTCTAGCAGGAGATCGCCCTTTTGCGTTCTCCTAACTCTATTTACGCTGTTTCCCAGTTCCGCCAGGGAGGCATCTGTCCTCACCTTGCGAAGGATCTCCGCGTACGTTGCTTCCCCTTTGGTCGTGATGATAATTGCATCCGACCGGGTCCTTTGCCTCAGCTTGTTGGCCTCTTTAAGTCTTCTTTTCTTTTTCTTCCTCTTTTTTCTTTCCACCTTCTTCCAGGCAGAGCTTTCCCGGTTCCCACTCTCGCATTCAACCGGGCGTGCCGCCTGTATCGGGGCTGGCTCGGCCACTGCATCGGGAGTCTTTCCCTTTTTTCTCTTGGGGGTGTGCTGCTGCAGCTGCACCTCCTCGTTGAGCTCTCTACGGCGCTTGCGCGGCCGCGGCTCTTTGCTCTTTTCTTGGGGCCGTTTATCTACTGCATCCCCGGTTGAACGTCTCTCTTTTTTGTGCGGCGAAACTTCTGTTTGAGCCGACGTATCCTTCAGCTCTTTCGCCCTCTGCTGGGTAGTTATTTCCTCCTTGGCCTTGAGGTAGGTAGACCTAACCCGCCTAATTTTCTCCTTTATGGCGAGCTCGACGTTTTTCTTTGCGTCGACATACTCCATGAGGTCTCTTATCATAACCCCTAATTTATCAAAAGGGGATGATTGAGCCTCCTCCGCTGTGGTCGCCGGAGTGCTCACCCTCACTTCGCCATTTTCCGCTGACCCAAGGTCCTTTATGCACCTTAATGGCGGTGTTCTAACCGTTTTGTTGCTCCTAGGAACGGAATTTGGATTTCCTTCTTGAGCCGCACTTTGTTGCTCAGAACCGGAATGCTCCTGGTCCTTAGCACTCTTTGGTGGTGGTGTTCTCACCGTCTTTCTGCTCCTTTGGATGGAGTTACCATCTTCCGGAGTCGCCCTTTGTTGGACTATAAAAGCCCTGGCTGTGTTTGGAGCTTTGGGAGGAGCTCCAACCTCATTGGTTTTTGTGTGTTTCTCTATGTTGAATCCCACGAGTTGCGCGAGAAAGGACAGTCACCCATGGCAGAGCTCCGCATTACCACGGGAAGGCTACATTGAAACCGAAGGTCGCCTGGTATTCGGAGTTCATCGTTAGCGGTACACTGACGCAGTACCATACATCCCCTCAGCACGATTGTTTCCACCTTGGGATTTCGTGTATCTATCTTAGTTAGCCACAAGCCTAAGCCTCACCACCGCGACAAGGTGTAGATACAAGGTGAGGATATATATATATATATATATATATATATATATATTATATAGAGTTTCCCTTCTAACACAGAAGGTGCACTTTCCAGCAGGGCTGAGAAATATTTACCACTGCCGTGGCTCAGCTGAGACATGCAAACATAAAATATTAGTAACATAAAAATTAGTAACTAAAAACAAAAATCCAAATTAACATAAAACCCACGCAAGCAACAGGAAACAAAGATGGTCACGTGAGATTAAAAAGACTCCTTTTAAGGACATCTTTACTAATGCTCACGCTAAAGATGTGGTGTTTTGTCGAAAATCCCCAATCAATTGCTCCACCAACTATTTTACAAACTTCAAATGTGTAGTGTACAATATGTTTGAATTTACTGTACACATTTCCATCCCCCAGAAAAATAATTTTCTCCACCATTTCAGGGATTTTCTCAAAACACAATATGTTGCAGCATATTGGTCGGCTCGACCTACTCCACGCATATTTTTTGTGTATTCAATTATAATTTTAGGTTTTTGTAATCTGACTAATTCACCACCACGTACTCTTCTATCAACTGATATCAAACCCCCTTCATTGCAAGTACTTAACAAAGTTACAATCCTTTTGTCCTTCCATGCGAGGACTAGGGTTTTGCCTTTTCTGCAAGCCACTGTTTTCTTACTTCTTACAAATTTTGGTTTTTTTATTACCATTGGTAAATATTTCCTACTAGCATAAAACCCGCGTGCCTTGCAACGCCTTTAAATAAAAACTGTTTATTATGTGCAATGTTTTCCTTCAAAAAAAAAAAAAAAAAACAAACCAAAATGTCAGCTGTTATTATCCCTAAAAGGGTTTATTATAGTGCACTTTTTTAATAAATATGGTAAACAAATTGCTGCGTATATCACCTCTGCTCAACAAATCTGCAAGTTTTGAAGCAGAGATTGGCATGTTTATGTCATCAAGAGAAGTGACATTTTAAGTTTTGACGAACGTTCGTTAAGTTCGTTCGCCTATTTACGTGGGTGCAAGAAATTATGAAGCAATCACAAATGAATATTAAATAAAGTGAATTTCGAGTCATTCATTTCTACGTGATTATAGGGATGCACTGTCAAAATTTCAGCCCTCCAGCTTCAGAGGTTTGGGTTAACCCAATTTCACCCCCTTATGGGATGAATTACGAATAATCGCCTCTTAGTGGATGTCCACGTCATTATAGGGATGCACTGTCAAAATTTCAGCCTTATAGCCCCAGCGGTTTTGATTTGACCCTATTTCACCCCCTTAGGGGATGAATTTCGAAAAATCGCTAGGGATGCACTGTCAAAAATTTCAGCCCTTTAGCTCTAGCGGTTTAGGTTGTGCGTTGTCTGTCAGTCAGTTACTTTTTATGCAATAGAAAAAAAGTAAAGAAAAAAAATCCCCTTACAACTTATTGAACCCCATTTCACCCCCTTCAACCCGTTTTACCCCAAAAAAAAGTAGCCTATGTCCGTCTCCAAAGTCTAAACTATGTCTGTTGCAAATTTCATCAAAATCGGTCCAGCGGTTTAGGCGTGAAAGCGTAACATACAGACAGACAGACAGACAGACAGACAGACAGACAGATAGACAGACAGACAGACAGAGTTACTTTCGCATTTATAATATTAGTAAGGATTTGTTTTTATTGTGCCGGTAAGGAAACAATTCATTTTTAGCAGTTCTTCAGCAAGTGGTATGTTTGTATAATACCTGTCGGTATACATGTGATAACCGATAACCTTTAGCATTGGGAACATTGTCCAATAGGTTTCTATACAGGTCTAAGGGAATTCTGGAAGTGACATGCAGATCAGGTCTTATAAGATTTTCAGTAGTAATACTGCCATATTAAGGCAAAACCGAATATAAACATAACCGGTATTTGAGTCGGCCAGAATGTCATAAAACATATTTTCCCCTTAAATTTTATAATGGATTCATCAACGCAAATCGACTGATAAGGTATAAAATATTCGGAAAATTTTGGGTTGATGTATTGTAAAAAGTTATTAACTTTTTGAATGCGGGTCCTTAAACATGTACTGGTGGCTACTGGTGCATTTTTGTGTAAATGAAGCATCCAAAATATCTGTTGAAATCTACGTTTTCTACAATAAATTTAGCCGGGAAATTTGAAAATATATTAATGTAAATATTTATAAAAAAAAACTTTTTAAAAGTATTTATTTTAGGTAATTAAATTTACATTTGGAAGGATAAAATGCTTTAAGTGAAATTAAAGGTGTTTAATATTTAATCTTTGACAATCATTGCATTAAACATTTGCTTTCAAGGACTAGGCACATTTTCTCAAAAACATATGCCGTAATATTTACTTTTTGTCCTTGTTTGATGACCTTGATGTCGTTTTAGTTTTATTATTCCTGTTGTTCATTCTGTAAATAAATAACATTTTTATAAATAAATATTTTTTTCATCGATTACAAGTAAGGGCCGAAACACATCCAAGCCCGCTTTGAACACATCCAAGCCCAAAGCCAGCTGCAAGCATATCCAACCAATGCGTTTAAATGGGATTGAACACATCAAAATTTGTCTCGCAAATTCAGGCCTTGGCAAAGCTGGCCGCAAGGCTCGCCTCTGTCGGAATTCCGGCAATGCTGGAATTCGAATTCGGCCGAGGCTCTAGTTTTTGCTTTTGACAGTTGAACTTTGAAGTTGATATTTTGTATGCGAGTTTGTATTGAAAACTAGCAGGGATGTGGGTTCGACCCGTTCGGTCCACACGATCAACTTCCCAGTAGATGGATGTTGAATATTATGATTGGATATTTTAATAATAAATGAACAATAGGCAATATAGAATATATGTATAATACCGAGAATTTGTAACAATTGTTTATCAATATTTTCGCTAGAATGTCAAACTAAATGTGCGCACTTACAAGATTAGGATGACGAAAATGTATATAAAATTGATGTGTTAATGTTTTTCGGTACCTCAATGAAGTCGATATAGTTTTTAGTTCGCGCGGTATCGTGCAGGCACAAAAATCACTTAAGTCATTTAAACCAAAAACCGCTGGACCCAATATTATAAAAATGTTTTCAGATTATATTGTCGTAAGTCAAGTAAGTCAATATCTTTTGTGGTTCGGGCCATATCGTGCAGGTACAAAAATCACTTAAACAAAAAAACGGCTCGACCGAATTTTATGAAAATCTTTTCAGATCATATTTTGGTTAATACTCTTCGAACGGCACGTCAACTAAGTCGATATCTTTTATAGTTCGCGGGATATCGTGCAGGTACAAAAATCACTTAAGTCATTTAAACTAAAAAACCGCTGGACCGAATATTATAAAAATCTTTTCAGATTATATTGTCGCTAATACGCTTCGAACGGCACCTCAAGTAAGACAATATCTTTCGTGGTTCGGGCGATATCGTGCAGGTACAAAAATCACTTACGTCGCTTAAACAAAAAAACGGCTGGACCGAATTTCATGAAAATCTTTTCAGATCATATTTCGGTTGATACGCTTCGAACGACACCTCAACGAAGTCGATATCAGTTTTGGTTCGCGCGATATCGTGCAGGAAAAAATGACCACATCCGTACGCACATACACACACACACACACACACACATACTTCCTCCCAATTTTTTGCTTAAAATGCTCCTGGGACCTTGAAAGATAAAAATACGTTGAAATTTTCGATTTCGATTTTCGGACCGATTACAATAACTTCCTATACTGGGAAGTTAATAATTAAACAAATTAAATACAAAATCTTAGAAAATTTCACTGTAAGCAAATAAATAATAATTAAAAAAGTCAACAAATTTTATTTTATTTAAAATGTTTGAAATTTCACCACATTTACATAATAACAATTAAAAAATAACAATGAAAACAGACCAAATAATTTTATTTTAAATAATTTTTATATTTTACAATTTTTACGAACCACAATGCTCGCTTACAAATTTGACAAATGTGATGAGCCGGCCTGATTGTGTTTTGAGTATTCCGCGGACGGCTCTGGAGCTCGCCTCAAGGAAAGCTTCGAGAGATGAGCTTTAAAGCCAGCCTGGATGTGTTTCGGCCCTAACTCACTTAATGCCTTTTCTAGGAGGAGTGATTTCCTCTTCGGAATCGATGCCGTTCATTTTTTTACAACTTTTGTCATTCACTGAAAATGAATAAATATTATATGACATCACACAAAAATTACACTAATATAAAAAGTATTGAAAATTGCAAAAAAAAAACATATACTACGTGTTTTCAAAATAAAACATGCGATTCGGTTAATTACCGTAAATTGTTTTGCATTTACACGACCGTTTTTATAAACAGGAATAATCATCGATTTCTTTACCTTTTGATTTTATTGAGTCCCCGATGCACTATTGTCCGAACTGTGTACAAACCGCACGTTTTGAATTTATTTGGCACCTCGCACTTCTTTTTCACTTTGCACTCAAGAAAATTTTACAATATTGCTTCCCGAATTCGGGGAATTCCCTGATTCAGGGAATTCCCCGAATCAGGGAATTTAACAAGTTATTGTTGGGTTTCGGATTGCCAACATCCCTCAATTCCCTGAAACATCGAGTCTCGAAGAGAGGTTCGATTTATCTCAACTTTGTAATGCGGAAATTTAAAAAAAAATACAAAATGGCAAAAATAATTTTTAAAATCCGTTAATTCCGTAAATTTATTGTACTATTCCGTTAAAATTCCGTATTTGAGTTATAATCCGTTGAAAAATCCGTTATTTTTTTCTCGTTCGAAATATCCGTGTTTCTACTGAGAAATCCGTAGGTTTGGCATCACTGAGCTTGTTTGCATTACACTTGTAGACATTGGTTTCGTTTAGTGAGCAGTCGTAATCTATAATATAAAAATGAATCGCTAAATGTGTTGCTAAGCGCAAAACTCGAGAACGGCTGGACCTATTGGACTAATTTTTTTTTTTCGAATATTCGTTGAAGTACGAGGATGGTTCTTACGGAGAGAAAAATTAAAAAAATTGCCTGAAAAAACAAAAAAATGGTAATTTTAGGAATTTTCACTTCATGTTAGTTTCAATAGCTTCATGGCCTACCTATTGTTTGACAAATGTAAAATTGTCATTAAATTGAATCATTACATTTAATGAAAATTTCAAATTTACGCAGCTGTCATACAATAGGTAGGCCATGACGCTATTGAAACTAAAATGATCCATGGCGGCCGTCTCAAGAGGGCGGTGTACCACTTTCTTCACAACCACCTCGACATGGGTATCAAATGAAAGGGTATGATAAGTAGAATACAATAAGCAATGTAGTATACAAAATATATCATTAGATACATGGCGGCCGTCTAAAGAGGCCGGATTACCACTTTCTTCACAACCCTATCAAAATGGGTATCAAATTAAAGGGTATGATAAGTAGAATACAATAAGCAATGTAGTAGACTCAATATACCGATTCATGGCGGCCGACGCAAGACCCATGTTCTTTGAGGCATTTCATCTGTGTAAAATTCATATCTCGAAAAATATTAAGTCAATGGATGGTTTTTATTGTTTACTATTGACTTATGGGTGCAGCGTAGGCGCACCGGGTCCCGGTGTTATAAAAATGAGTCCGTCTCAATAGTTTTCAAATAAAAAAAGAACTGTTGCGATATCGGGATATACAACTAGATGTGTCAACTGATGAAAGTGGTGACAATTTATCAGAGTGTTTGTGAAACCCGTGGTGCAGAATTTCAACCGGAACATGTCACTTCTTCATAAGAAGACTCCGAAATGGATTCTCCTGCTACAAATAACAATATTATTGTAAATTCGCGCAGAGGTCGCGGGGTATCTCGTACATCCATTAGCGGCAGGCGAACAGCGCGCGGTGGACGTTCAGACGTTAGTACCGGAAGTCGGTATGTTACAAGTAGCAAGTGACGGCACAGAATGGACTCGTGTTTCTGCAGACGCTAGTGGAGTAGGACGTCGAAGCCAGCAAAATATACTTAGAGAAATCTCAGAGCCTACCCCATACGCGAAATGATACATTGAAAATAACAAGCAAATTTCTGCGTGCAGACTATTTATTCATGAGTACATTCTACGACGTACATATAAAATAATGTACTGAAAAGGAAGCACATGACAAGAGTCAAGATGACACGGAACTTATCCCTAGACGAAGTAGATGCATTTATTGCTTTCATTTATGCTCGTGGAGCCTATAACATGACCCACCAGGATTTAGACATTTTGTGGTCGCAAGATTGGGGACCACCCGTTTTCAAAAAAAAAACTCTGAGCAAAAATAGATTCAAGGAGATCATGAAATACTTACGTTTTGATTTGAGAAACACGCGTTCTGGTCGCTTAGCTATGTAATGACAAATTTGCAATGATTTCGGATATACATATGGAACAAATTTATAGATAATTATTGTCAAATGTGTTACATTTCTGGAGAAAATTTGACAGTTTATGAGCAGTTATTTCCATAAAAAACTCGCTGTCCGTTTTTACAATATATTGCAAACAAACCCGATAAATTTGGTATAGAGTTTTAGCTGCTTGTGGATGTCGAGAGTAAGTACCTATGTGGAGGATTTCCGTATCTAGGAAAAGACGAGAACCGTTCAAACAAAATTTCATTACCCGAATATGTGGTTTTGAAACTGATAAAACCCTATTTCAAAAAGGGTCGAAACGATACCACTGACAACTTTTTCACGTCTCTAAATTTGGCTGAAAACTAATGGTCGAAAAGACTAGTATTGTTGGAACAATGCGGCGTGCAAGATGAGAAGTACCCCCGATTTGTAGAGGTATTCGTACTACAAGATATGAAACTTTTATAATGAAAAGTGAGTCCGATAAACCCTTACTGTCTATCAAGGAAAACCAGGAAAAAATGTTATTATTTTGAGTACTCTGCACCCCAACGTGAGCATATGTAGGTACTGATAAAAAAACATACCCACTAATTTAGTCGAGGTGCAGGGAGAAGAAGAAGATGACCTTAAATATTTAAAGAAGCGGTTTGAAATTCTTTTATCAATCATCGGCAATGGGGATAGCAACACAAACATGATTTTATTCGAAGGAGAATTGGCTCTCTGGAAGTAACTGTCACAACCTAGCCGCGATATTTTTATTCCACCTACTCACAACCATTTCGCGACTCTGACCACATCGGGGCGTCGAGAACAACTCGCTGGAGTGTTATGCCTCCTGAAACGAGTTGAATCTCATCAACCAACCGATGGCATGCGCTTGGTGGAGCGGGGAAGGACTAGGGAAGGCTATGACAGGGGAATCAGGAATGTAAAGAGGGAAGAAGAAAGAAGGAAAGTTAGGTGGGAAAGGCGAAGGACCGTGGCGCCGCCGGGATTCGAACCCGGACCTCTGGGGATAGCAGTCAGACGCCTTACCTCTAGACTACCGAGGCCAGTGACCAAATACAAGAAAATTCTGAAATAATTCACCTCTACATAATGGGGAATTTGTATTCCTATAAAGAGATAAAGCACAGTCTGGGCGACAACGTAGCTAACATGCCAGAAAATTTATGCAGTAAGGCAGACTGTATTTTAACTGTTGCACACACAGCCCCGAGTTTCTTCGTCTCTTGTACCCCGTCCGCCCCATTTCCCATCGTTATACGAAAGCTCTGACGATTTTTCATGTGTGAGAGCGTTACGCGAATGAAGTTGATTCACTCTCATGTAAATTATTTTAAGCAAACGTCCCTAAAGAAGTTTTACTTAAAAAATCTCGTCTGTGAGCTAGAACAGTACAAAGAACGACGGCCGCACCAGGCGCGGGAGTTCTACCAAAGAGTCCGTGTATGACACGTTGCACATACTGCAAGGACAAAGAAGGGAATTTATTCACCGATCCTAAAGGCATCTTGGAGCGATGGGAAGAGCATCGCAGCGGAGCTGTTTAAATATGGAGGGTCTACATTACACCAAGCGATTCATTAATTAATTATGCAATAATGGGAGAAGGAAGTGATGCCAGAAGACTAGAGAAAAGGCATCCTCTGCCCGGTACACAAATAAGGAGATATCACAGCGTGCACTAATTATCGCGGTAAAACGTTGTTGAGTACCGTGTATAAGACATTGGTCCCAGGAATCAAGGTAGCGGAACACGAGTTTGAAGTGGTAAAGCCATTTACCTACCTTGGGTCAATAGTAGCAGCCGACAATAGCATGGAACTAGAAATACGCGCACGACTGCTAAAAGCCAACAAAGCCTACTATAGTCTGTCAAGGCTCTTCAAATCCAAATATCTAACCATAACGTCTAAACTTTTAATATATAAGACGATGGTCTTACCCGTTCTCACATATGCATCCGAAACGTGGGTGCTTAGCAAAAGGCACTCAAACCTCTTGGGCGTGTTTGATAGGAAAATACTTCGGAGGATTGTTGGCCCCGTATGTGAGGAAGGACGATTCCGGAGACTCTACAATGACGAGATCTACGAGCGCTATCGCGACATAGATGTTGTGAAAAAATGAAGCTCGGTAGGCTCCTGTGGGCAGGGAATCTAGCTCGTATGAGTGAAGATGAGCCTGCTCGGAAAGTTCTCTGCGGTAAGACCTATGGGGTGCGACAGCGAGGGAGGCCCAACCTTCGCTGCAAGGATGGCGCGGACCAGAACGCTCAGAGTTTAGGGATGATAAACTGAATGACATCGGCTCAGAATCGGGACAGGTGGAGAGAACAGTTGCGTGAGGCCAGGACCGGATCCCGGTTGTAGAGCCGTTAAAGAAGAAGAAGAATAGTATAGCAAGCTGTGTGGCGGTCACGACAATATGGCGGAAAACATATAATAGACTAAAAAAATATAATAAAAATATAGTTTGAAAAAAAAACAAAAAAAGTACGCGTTTATTTTAAAATTTTGAATGTAAGGTTCCCAGGCTTGGCCTAAACGATACCATAGAACATATAGTTACTAGAAGTGAAATGTGCCAGAAGCACATACAAGCCAATATCAAAGAGCCATACATTCGAAATACCGAAATACCGAATATGCCATTTAATAAGA
The DNA here is from genome assembly GCA_949987705.1 of Thereva unica. Classification (NCBI taxonomy): domain Eukaryota; kingdom Metazoa; phylum Arthropoda; class Insecta; order Diptera; family Therevidae; genus Thereva; species Thereva unica. The sequence goes on from OX465285.1 coordinate 49,413,644, forward strand.
TGGCCATGGGTATATTTGAGTTATCTAGAAAGATTTACCTGGTAGTAGTTAATTATTTCCCCAAGCTCTTACAGAGAGAAATCACACCCCTGAAATCAAAAACAGCCTGGGACAATAACCTAAATGAGTCTTACGTATTTAAAAAGTTCTATCAGAGGTACCTACCACAGAATGTTATAACCACTAACCCGCGATACCGGCAAGCCAAGGGATTGGTGCAAATTGCGAAAAGCCTAATCACGAAAAGCGGCCAAAGAATAATAATTGTGGCTGTCATTGCCGGAGTATCGCAGCACCCCAGTGAAAAGTTCTGATAGGTAACCGGCCGAAATATTACTATGACCAGGAAAGTAGAAAGGCACAAAAAAATGGTCCAAATCAGTTAGTGTGGATTGGAACCGAAAAGCAATAGGAAAAAGGAGAGTAGTAGGTGCACATGGCACACCTCGTCCTTATTGGGTCGAACATCAAGATGGTACAGTGATAAGAAGACAGACATCAGTTTCGAAACACGGATTGAAGATAAATTCAAATGTTGGATAATCCTAGAATTACTTATACCTTCAGCAGCCTCCATACTGGATGTCGTTTCCAAAGAAAATGAAAAAACCGAAACCAAGAAAATTCGATTGAAATTGTATTTAAGAACAACACCAACAACATTATGAATTTTAAAATGAACTTATATAAATGAATTTCATAGATTGGTAAGAAACAAATAAATTTATATATTAAGTATAGCGTAAATATTAGTAATTAAGCAATTTAAAAAAACTTGAAATTTGAACATAAAAATATAAATTTGACAGTTCTAACCGGCAAATGTATTTAGTCAATATTTACACATAAAAGGGCCAGAAACACCTCAAACCCATGTAAATAAATTAAAAGATACATACCTGAAGATAATGAATCCCTTTTTGGCACTAAAAAACACCTCACTCGCGCGATTTAACGAAAAAAGGCCGACTACCGCGATCGCGAAAACTGAAAAATGACAACTGGCATCCATGATCTAATGCCACTCTCAGCTGGCATTAAAAGGCTATTAAGGAAGCAATGCCAGGTGTACGCGTAATTATTACGAAAAGGGATAATTTAAAGATAATAAAAACTATAACTTAGCCAATAAGAGGAAAACACATAAAGGGAGTCAAAAAATATTGTTTAATCGGTAACAAATCTGCAAAGACGATAAGGAAATTCAAAGTATTATAGCAGTTTCTACGCTTTCGAGCCGGGCACCCTATTTAAATGCGACATCAGCGGCCCGGCCCTGAAACCATTGATTTGAAATTTTTCAGTGAAGCACACATGCATTGGGAAAAAGTAATGCTTTTTTCAAAAAGTCATTTATTCCTTGAAATGCACGAAATGAGCTATGCGCAACGGGTTTTTATTTTGCATTATTGGTAACGACACGCGTGTTGGAAATTTTTAGGGACTTCTGTTCTAATTCCGTTCTGGGAATTTTTTATAGCTGAAAACGTTTTTAAATTTAAGAAGAAATTTTTGTGGTTTTATAAAATAAAGTTGAAGGGATTACTGAATTGGTCTAATTTATTTTATGTTTATTGATTTTTTATAAAGTTTAATATAACAACTAGTTGTGTGAGGAATTTCAAGCAGGTAATATATCGAAATTATTTAATGTTTAATTAAATTGTTTTTTTCTTTCTTAATTGCGTGTGTAAACTAAGGGACTATAATAACCAAGGCTTTGTGCATCCTATTGGAAACACCGATACATATAATTTTACCATTGATTAAACACTTTTTGGTGGTTCCATCCAGGAATCAGTACAGAACCTGTTTACCGTTTCATCCCAACCAGTTAAAGTTAATGTTTAAAATTGGATATTCCAGTACTTACCTATAGTTTTTAGGCTAGTGCCGATAGCTTTTTGGAAACTAGTCGGGATGTGGGTTTGACCCCTTCGGTCCACATGATTAACTTCCCAGTATGATTAACGTAGACGGAATGAAATGACTTCATACAAAATAGTAATACGTTTAGACTAGCGGGAAATTGACTAGTATCAGAACTGGTGACAAAATAATCCCGAGAGAAGCTAGTTCAAATAACTATAATAGTAGTATATCAACAAGATTTTTCTAGAGAATTTGTTTTTCCTGAACGTTAGCAAACAAACATTTCCGTCGTATTTCGTTCGCTGCACTAAAGCGGGTGTTCAAATTCGTATTGAGCGGGCTGAAGCGCCGTTGACAAACTGAAAAGCGAATGTCTTCATTTGGAAATTCCAAAACTTTCCGGAGATATTAGCAAAACTACTCAATGTAAAGTAGGTCCTTGTCAGACTTGACAAGGACCAAAAAAAAAAAAACAAATTTACCGGTAACTACTGGAAATCCCGGGATGAATCGCAATTTCCTGAAATTGTAGGACGTAGAAAACAATTCCCCGTCAAAAAAAGTGCTTTTCGTGATTTTTGTAAAGGGTAACGTAATTTTTGCACGATTTTTAAAGGTTGCCGGATTTTGACAAGGGTTGTTTTGTTAAAAAGCTATCGCTTTGCAAAATCAAAAAAGATCACTTCGTTTAGAGCGGGTCTCATTCCATCAAGTTTATTAGATATTAGCAAAACTTATCAATTTGAGGTCTTTCTGACAGGCGAAGTTTTTCCATTTAAACAAAAAAAGGCCCGACCGATTGTTATAAAATTTTTCCAGAGCATTTTTTCTTTAATATTATTCTTTCGGCACATTAAAGAAGTCGATTTATTTTTTAGTTCGCGCGGTATCGTGCAGGTAAAAACATCACGGGCATCGTTTAAACAAAAAAAATGCTTCGACCGAATTTTATGAAAATCTTTTCAGATCATATTTTCGTTAATATTTTTCGAACGACACCTCAACTAAGTCGATATCTTTTTGTGGGTCGTGCAATATCGTTGCAGATACAAAAATCGCCTTTGTCGTTAAAAACAAAAAACGGCTCGATCAAATTTTATTAAAATCTTTTCAGATTATATTTTCGTTAATACGCTTCGAACTACATCTCAAGTAAGTTGATATCTTTTGTGGTTCGGGCGATATCGTGCAGGTACAAAAATCACTTATGTCGTTTAAAACAAAAAACGTCTCGACCAAATTATAGAAAAATCTTTTCAGATCAGATTTCCTTTAATACGCTGTGGCGGCTGTGACCACCACCTTAGCGGATGTAACCGCTGTCTAAAATCTACCACCCGCCGACGCAGAGGTTGGCAAGAGTGCCGACAGCCCGCCGGAAGCCAACGACGCGAGGAAAAAAGGTCTCTCTCTCTGCGACACATCCGACGAGGTCAGACGTGAATTTCGAGTTAAATTAATAAAGTGTATTAGAAAACCGATTTCTTGTTTTGAATATGTGTATAATTAAAATGTTGATCGCGACGGGCATAAAGCACCGGCGATAACAACAAATGGTGACCCCGATTTAACAATATTATAATGTTAAACTCTAAAAAAAGAAAATTGGGCATATAAAAATTGAAAAGTGAAAAAAAAGTTATAGTTAAAAACAAAAAACCTATAGTTTAAAAAACAAAAAAAAAATAAATAAATCATAATATAACACCAAATAATCAGGTGAAAAGTGAAAAACTAATACATTAAAAACCAATAAAATCCTATAATCAAAAGTAAAAGTTATAAAAAATATAAAATGCCACATGGCAGAAATATCGCTCGTAAAAGCATCAAGGCATAAAAATATCAGCACAAATAGCAGCTATAACAATTAAAGGGAAACAAAACGTAAACCAAACAAAAGGATGATCAAAAAAACATAGCGATACGGACGGAATCAACCATCCAAAATAAAATCGGACTCCATGCAGCAATCAACAGGCGCAATCATCAAAGGAAAAGAAAAACACAATTAGGAATTAAGAAATACATTATTTAAAAGCTAAGTACATTTCCAATAAAATCAGCAAATTGAATTTAAATTACATAAAGTTTATTAAATTTTTTAGGCAAGTTAGAAAAAAAAACAGCAATGGCAAAAAAAATTTGGTAGAAATCTGAAAAGACAATAGACACCGAATTCGTTTAAAACAAAGGGGACAGCAAAACAAAAACGGACTTTAAAATATCACATCGCAGTGAGTACAAAAAAAACCGAGAAAAATATTAAAAATTTAGAAGATTAAATGTGTTCAATCAAAAAGTTTGCATTTAAATTAAACAGAGAGTTTTAAAAAAAAAAATCATAAAATTTCAATAAAATAAATTTAGCGTTCATGAAAACAAAGAAAATTTCGTTCCGTTGCAAAACCAAAAAACAAATAGAAAAATTAAAAGGTGGCGCACAATGTCACATACGTTATAATACAATACAATGTTATAATACGTTATAGTACATAAAATACATTTTACTTGTACACCCGCACGCGGAATTTATTCAATTTTATCCATTATTATATTATATTATTATATCCATTAAGATTTAATTAATTGCATGAAATTAAACCCTGAGCCATAGTGGATTTATTTTGTCGTTAACAAAAACAATACAGCCCAGACTATCTGACATTTGTTGGTAAAAATTTATTTTGAATTTTTCACATTACGCGTTCAGCAAAGTCGAAAGTGTATGTAAGGTATTAACCTAAATCAAATCCATATTTCATATTCCTCATTTGTTGCGATAAATACTGTTAGTAATACGCGATTCACGATTTAAAGTATAATATTTCACATTTTAGATAAAAATCTATTCATAGTATAACAAAACAAAACAATGTCATTTAACATAAAATTAAATAACAAATAAAACGTTCATCCGCGCATTTTAGCACCGTAGCTCATGCAAACACATATTTCTTTGACATCAACTTATTAGAAACCCCGACTATTACTGAAACATAAAAAAAAATTTTTTTTGGGTTAACTTAAATTAACCTCGTTACAATCATAACTTATTGGTTCTGTAAACTAAGTTTCAAACATACACATCAACAATGTCCAATGACGACAATTTAATCAACATGCATTCTGGAAAAAAGAATCCGTCATTACCTGAAAACTACTCGCCACCAAGAGGTAATTCAGCCGACAAAACAGAGCCCTCAACAAGCGGTACAATTAACCCACACATACTATCCCTGAAAATCCCTCCATTCTGGAATAATCGCCCTGAATTATGGTTTTTGCAAGTCGAGACGCAATTCAAATTCAGAGGGATTACAGCATCACAAACAAAGTATGACTACCTTGTTTCGTCATTGCCACCGGAAACTTTGGAAATGGTTGCCGATTCTTTGCTAAGCCCACCAAAAAGCGAAAAATACGAACAGCTAAAAAATTTAATTTTGACGCGAAGCAAAGATTCGGAAGAAAAGAGACTCGACGCCTTACTCCACAAAGTGGAACTAGGAAACTACAAACCATCAGAACTATATAGGAACATGGAATCATTGGCAGGGGGTAATAGTCTCGTAAACAAACCATTGCTACAAAAATTATGGATGAGCAAGCTACCAGCTTCAATGCAAGCATGTCTCATTGCAATAGAACAGTCACATTCGCAGGAACAAAGCCTCGCGGTAGCAGACAGGATACATGATTCCGCAACAGGTCTTCAAATATCAGCCATCGACCCAACATCCACTAACCTGAGCAGCACCGGTACAGGAAATCTTGAAACAATATTAGAAAATTTAACGGAACGGATGAAGAGCCTTGAACTAAGACTGTCAAGACCACGAAGTCGGAGCCCTCACGGAAATCGCAGCCCTTATAGAAAACGCAACAGATCCTTTTCAAGATCCAGATCCAAAAACAACGGCAGCACAAAACAAGAAACTTGTTGGTATCATCGAAAATTCGGAGACAAAGCTCAAAAATGTGAACAGCCATGCAACAGAGAGAAGAGTAACGAAACAACACCAAAAAACTAATAACAGCCACATCACGCGCGGCAACGAATGTGGAAAGGACGTCACGCCGCTTATTCTTACATGACAAGTCAACAGGTATCAAATTTTTAATTGACACGGGTGCAGAGATTTCAATACTACCGAAACGTTTATATCCCAAAGCATGCAAACAAGCAGATTTCAACCTGATAGCCGCAAACGGTGCAAATATTTCAACTTATGGGTGTAAACGATTAACCTTAGACCTAAATCTCCGCCGCAGTTTCGATCACACGTTCGTAATAGCTTCGGTAGACCATGCAATTATTGGCGCCGACTTACTCTATAAATACAATTTATTGGTGGATATTCGAAAACGGAAACTAATCGACAAAACGACAAAACTATCGGCCAACTGCATTATCCGCTCGGTGATGACGATAAGCCCAAAATTATATACGATCCAAGGTGAATATGGAGCAATCCTAAACGAGTTTAAGAAATTACAAACACCTCCGGACTTCACAACAAACGTCCAGCATGACGTCGTACATCACATCAACACAACAGGCGCGCTACCAGCAGCACGTCCAAGAAGGCTCAACCCCGAAAGGCACAAGGCAGCAAAAAAAGAGTTCGAGCAAATGATTAGACTAGGAATATGTCGTCCCTCGTCTTCCCACGTAGCATCACCTCTACACTTAGTTCCCAAAAAAGATACCCAAGATCTGCGACCATGTGGGGACTACCGACAACTGAACGCCGCCACCATTTTTGACAAATACCCATTACCAAATTTACAAGATTTCACTATGAATCTTAACGGGTGCAAATTTTTCTCTAAAATAGATCTTGTCAGGGCATACCACCAGATACCAGTAGCACCCGAAGATGTGCACAAAACCGCGGTCACAACACCATTCGGCCTCTTCGAATTCCTAAGAATGCCTTTCGGAGTCAAAAACGGAGCACAAACCTTTCAAAGATTCATCAACCAAATACTAAATGGCCTAGAATTTACATTCGCCTACGTAGATGACATTTTAGTCGGCAGTAAAACATCCGAGGAACATAAACAGCATCTGCGAACAGTATTATCAAGACTCGAAAAGTACGACATAAAGGTAAACCCAAGCAAATGCATCTTCGGCGAAAAAGAAATAAAATTTTTGGGACATGAGATCTCCGAAAAGGGAATAACACCATCCAATGAACGAGTAAAAGCCATCACTGATTTTCCAGTTCCTAACACTTTCAAGAAACTACAACGTTTTCTTGGCATGGTAAACTTTTACCATAGATTCATTCCCAACATAGCAGAAACTTGCGCACCACTGTACGATTGCCTGAAGGTGAAGGAAAACACAACGAAAAGAAAAACCAAGCCCAAAATCATATGGACAGATCAGCAGCAACAAGCCTTCAACGAAATCAAACGGAAATTAGAAAACTGCGTGCTTTTAGCACACCCACACCCAAACGCGAAACTGAGCCTATGGGTAGATGCATCACAAGATGCAGTAGGCGCCGTCTTACAGCAATTGGTGGAAAGTAAATGGCAACCCTTAAGTTTCTTTTCGAAAAGGCTACAAGAACGCGAACAAAAATATTCGACGTTCGATCGAGAACTACTCGCAGCATTCCTAGCCACAAAAAGGTTCCGTTACCATATTGAAGGAAAAGACTTAACGATTTACACGGACCACAAGCCATTAACCAAAGCAATTTGTTCCAAGTCTGAGAAGAGTTCAAGACAAACCAACCAACTGGACTATATCGCCCAACTTACAAATGACATACAGTACGTACAAGGCTGTCGCAACATTGTGGCAGACACACTGTCCAGGGCACACATAGACTTAGTAGAAAACTTAAAACTAGACATACAAACGCTCACCAGGGAACAGGAAAAAGATCATCAATTAAAAGAAATTCTTTCGGATAAAAACGAAACAACAAACAACTCGTTTTTGCTTCAAAAAGTCTTCGTTCCATTAGAAGAAAATGACATATGGTGCGAAACCAAAACTGGTACGAATAGACCATACGTTCCCGAATCTCTACGTAGAACCGTTTTCAATACATTGCACAGCTTGTCTCATCCAGGCGTACGCGCAACGAGAAAATTGATCACTGAAAAATACTTCTGGCCACAAATGAATAAAGACCTCAACCGTTGGGCAAAATCCTGCATTACTTGTCAAAAATCCAAAATACAAAGACACACGGTGTCTCCACATGGAAATTTCATAGTCCCCGAAGGAAGGTTCGAACATGTTCACTTAGACTTAGTTGGACCTCTACCACCCTCCAACAGCTATACCTACATTCTGACCATCAAAGACCGGTTCTCACGCTGGCCGGAAGCGATTCCAATAAAAAACATCAATGCAAGCACTGTAGTTAACGTTTTCTTACACCAATGGATCTCGCGATACGGAGTCCCGCGAACAATCACAACGGACCAAGGGACACAATTTGAGTCTGCAATGTTCAGCGAACTATCAAGAATACTTGGCACACATCGCATTCGAACAACGACCTACCACCCACAATCGAACGGTCTCATAGAACGTTTCCATCGACATTTTAAAGCAGCAGTACGTGCCACTAATAATCCCAAAAATTGGTATCACAATCTACCATGGATACTCCTGGGCATAAGGTCAGCGGTGATGGAAGACTTAGGTACATCCCCAGCCCAAATATTATACGGACAAGCTTTACGGCTGCCCGGCGAATTCGTTGCATCAGAAGCACAGGCAGAAACGGATATAACAACAGCTGTGGCATCACAAATCCAACAGGCAGTAGGCAACATAAGACCAAAAAATATTAGACTTCGCAGACAAAACAACATATTTGTACCAAAAGACTTAAAAACAACTACACACGTTTTTGTACGAGACGAATGTAAAAAAGGCAGCTTGAATGCTCCTTACACAGGACCATACGAGGTGTTGCAACGAAACGAAAAAAATTTTATAATAAAAAAACAAGACAAACCCCACTCAATATCCATAGATAGGCTGAAACCTGCTTTTGTTTTAAACGAAGACATGTCTACAACCCAAAGAGTCACAAGATCAGAAAGTAACACAAAAAAAATTAGATTCAATATATAAAATTCAATAAAATAACACAACTAACTACCAAATTTTTTTTCCAGGAAGTTTCGATATAATTTAATTACAAAAATATAAATTTCAATAAATTTCTTAAAAAAACAAACAAATGAAATATTGCATGAATTTAAAAACAATGAAACACTAATAGACAATAGATGTAGGTAATATTAATAATAAGTAATCAAATTATTGTAGACGAAATTAAATTACAAAATATATACATTTAAATAAGGTAGAACTCTTAAACAACAAATAAATGAAATAATGCATGAAATTAGATATAACAAAAAATGGATAGACAAGAATAGTATGTAAATAATAAGTAGTTAAAAGAATTCTAATGTATTATAAATTAACTTAGGTTTATTGTAAGCAACAAATTGTACAAAAAAAAAGTTACAAACATGACCTGAAAAGTACGGAGAAGACAACACAATTTCGCGAAAGAATAACAGCGCAGAACCAAGTCATCACAAACAGAAAACCTTTTGGTTGAGGGGGAGTGCTGTGGCGGCTGTGACCACCACCTTAGCGGATGTAACCGCTGTCTAAAATCTACCACCCGCCGACGCAGAGGTTGGCAAGAGTGCCGACAGCCCGCCGGAAGCCAACGACGCGAGGAAAAAAGGTCTCTCTCTCTGCGACACATCCGACGAGGTCAGACGTGAATTTCGAGTTAAATTAATAAAGTGTATTAGAAAACCGATTTCTTGTTTTGAATATGTGTATAATTAAAATGTTGATCGCGACGGGCATAAAGCACCGGCGATAACAACATACGCTTCAAATGACACCTCAACGAAGTCGATATCTTTTTTGTTTCGCGCCAAATCGTGCAGGAAAAAATGACCTCATGCGTACGCACACATGCACACACACGCATAAAAACACATACTTCCTCTCCAATATTTGCTTAAAATGCTATTGGGACCTTGAAAAATGAAAATACGTTGAAAATTTCGATTTCAATTTTCGGACCGATTGCAATAACTTCTCTATACTGAGAAGCTAAAAAAAATTAATAGCAGGCAGGTTATCTGGTCAGGGTTATAACTAAGCAGGAGTTATGTGTGGTCAAGGTTATAAACTAAAAGAAAAAAAGACTTTTAAACACGAAAAAAGGGGAAAAAGTAAAATGGGGATGCTGTTTAGGGGTTGAATACGATTTTTTGCGAGTTGCGGGGAAACATGACCTCCTAGTGGAGAATATGTCCCCTCCTAATGACAAATCTATAACTTTTGTATATAACATATTTTGACATAACCGCAAATTCTATAGGAAAATGGCGAAGAACCGATTTTTCAGTTTTTAATTTTTTCTCTCGTAAAAATAATTCAATTTACATGAAAATTTGTAAGAATATACCCTGTATAGTGTGATTTTTGTTTGTTTAGAAAACGGATGGTTTCCTAGATATTGACGATTTTCGAAAAAAGTACCCTAATCTTGCATGAACAACTTTATTGGTATTTTTCGTATTTTGATATTCAAATAAAAGCTGATTCGACCGTTGAAATGTCTACTTTCAAATGCTGTATATATGTTAATACTTTACTCTTAAATTTTGAATTATGTCCGTTAATTTCATTTCATTTTCATTTTACTTTATTGTAATACTGTACATCAAGATTACAATAACCTTATGACGCTAAAAGCGCATGTACTTAAAAATAGATAAAGGGAGATAGTATTATTTGTATATACATATAAAGTTAAATAGTTAACATAAAATATTCAACAAAAAACTGAAACAAAGCCATAAAAAAAGAAGAAAAGTGAATTTGAAAAAAAAAAAAATAATGAGGGATTAAATTTTAATGAATAAACTTGTGCACTAAAAGCAAAAATAGTTTTACTAAATAATACAGAGGGGAGGAGGGCGCCATGATCGAATTTCTGCATTGGGCGTCTAATCCACAGGGATAGCAAAATCAATGCGGACGATTCTGAATATGTTTGGCTAGGTGTCTGTTGTGCACATAGAACACAATTTCTCTCCATCGAATCTTTTTTAAGTATCCAAAATCGTATTTTTGCAGACTTGTTCATTTTTCATTATACCTTTTTCCAGCAACAACACCTAACATAATACATACATATATTTTGTTTAGACAACTAACGCTTTTCAATTTAATATTCATATATTATTCATATATTTCATTCTTAACTTCATTCCTAATAATTTTTAATATCAGCTCTGCAGATCTCATTTCCTCATAATTCCTGCACTAAGTGCAGATTTCTTAATAATAACTGCAACACTAAGTGCAGAATATGTTTTTAACGAATGTAATTAATCCTCTTTCAGTTTGCACATTAAAGTCACGTTGCACTACTTGTTTGGTGGTCAGTCATCAGCGGAATATGGGGAATAACATGTAGCATAACATGCTCGTGCCGCAACTATTCCGGACTGATGGAAGTGCGATCATAACTTCCTAGCGGTGGCCACTGGTAACTATCCTATGAGAGAGTATAGGCTATATGATCGGGCTAATCCTTCCAAGTAAGATTGGCGTGAGGCTAATAAAACCTCATCCGGCAAAAATATTTATTACGGAACGGGACATGCCTCGGATATTGGAATAAACGACGACGACCACGGCAACGAGAAAAGCAAAACGATTCACGAATTTTCTCATGGAATGTTCGAACTCTGTACAGAACTCGAGCTACCCAACATCTAGCCGACAGCCTGTCAAAGTAAAAAGCTAACATTACCTCCAGAGACATGAACGACGGGTTCGATAATGAATGCAAGCTGGTAACTGAACATAAGAATGCTGCTTACCGAGCAATGCAGCAATCTCATAGAACACGGGCATGCAAAGAAAAATAAGACTTCAGAAAAGAAGAAAAGAGAATTCGCAGACGAAAAAAGGAATCCTGGGAGAAAAATCTCGGCTGTGAACTAGAACAGTACAGAGAATGACGGCCGCACCAGGCGCGGGAGTTGACTGGAGAGTCCGCAGAATGACGCAATTCACACCATGTTGCACATACTGCAAGGATGGGAAGAGCACTTTCAGGAATTGATAAATGGCGAGCTAACTGAGGATTCGGAGGCTCCACCAATATCTGATGATAATGCTGTGCTTCCGCCACCAAGCTTGGAAGAAGTTAGCAGAGCCATAACTCGGTTCAAAAACAACAAGGCCTGGGGTCAAGAAAGTATCCCTGCGGAGCTGGTTAAATATGGAGGGCCTACATTATACCAAGCGATTCATGAAGCAGGAGGCGATGCCAGAATACTGGAGAAAAATGATTCTCTGCCCGATACATAAAAAAGAAGATATCACAATGTGCGCTAATTATCACGGTATAAGATATGCTCCGCTATCCTATAAAACAGCATGCGACTGAAGCATCTTAGCCCTATGTGTCCTATGTCTGAAACATAGTAGCCCATTACGAGTGTGGCTTCAGCCCGGGCAAATCAACAGCTGTTCAGATTTTCACCTTGAGACAGACTATGGAAAAATGTCTAGAGATTCAAAACTAAACTCAACACCTTTTCATAGACTTTAAAGCCGCCCAAGATAGTTTAACTAGAGTAGAACTCTATAAAGCCATGAGAGAATTCGGCATCTCCAACAAACTGACAAGATTATGTAGGTTGACCATGACCAATGTGAAAGGCGAAAGGTATCCGAAACACTCTCCAGAGTAATCAACATCCTCCGACCAGAGGACGGCCTGGCTGCCTCCTTTTCAACCTGGCGTTGGAGAAAGTGTTCCGAGGTTCGGGCGTGACATCAAGGGGTGCAATCCTCCACAAGTCCACCCAATTACTAGCTTACGCAGACGACATTGACATCATTGGAAGAACAACAACAGCTGTACAAGAAGCTTTCACTCAGATTGAGCAAGCGGCAGGAAATCTGGGACTGCACATTAACGAAAGCAAAGCAAAGTATAGTTGTTTTCAAAGCTCGTAACATCCCGCGCATGTTCCCCAGCTAAGCTCTTAAAAATGTTTAAAAGCTCAGACAAAATCTTCAGTTAACTCCACGGTATCAAGAAACATAAGGTAGTGTAAAAGAGACGACAGCTTCGAATACCGTGAAAAGGCCCCCATCCACGGTCACACAAGTGTGCGACATACGGCCAACATCGAAATTATTTCATAGTATGCGTGTGTAAACTACAAATTTTCGAAGTTGGCCGCCGTATGAAGCTAATATTCGTGGGGTTTGATTTTTCCTTCACACCTGCTTCATTATATGGGTGAATATTTGCGAATGACAGTATAAAATACGTAAAACACGATTTGTTTTAACACTCAAGAAATTTTTTTTAATTTAAAAATATCAACGTCGCGGATACGATTAGGCAATTGCATATAATAATTTTTAAAAATTGGTTTTAAAAAAGCACAAGATTTTTATTATTATTGTCGCTCACACAAGTGTGAAGCAATTTTTGCTCGTTGATGGCCTATAAATGTCAAAACTTCTATGTGTGTGTAAATGGCAGTTCTTCTTCAAAAGATGTTCGTCACACTTGTGTGACCGTGGATGGGGGCCTAAAAGTGGGTGCCTAGAGACGTTAAATGCAGAAACAACAACAACGGCTTCGATTTTATATGGAAAGCGGGCCCCACGTGACGTCAACACTAAAATATCGTTTACGATATACACTCTTTTTCATTACCACGGTATACAGAAACAAGGTAATGTAAAAGACTGTATATCGTAAACGATATTTTAGTGCTGACGTCACGTGGGGCCCGATTTCCATATAAAATCGAAGCCGTTGTTGTTGTTTCTGCATTAGGGCTGACGTCTCTAGGCGCCCACTTTTCACGGTATTCGAAGCTGTCGTCTCTTTTACACTACCTTATGGTTCTGTATACCGTGTCAAATCACTTGCTGCCACGGTATACAGAAACAAGGTAATGTAAAAGACTGTATATCGTAAACGATATTTTAGTGCTGACGTCACGTGGGGCCCGCTTTCCATATAAAATCGAAACTGTTGTTGTTGTTTCTGCATTAGGGCTGACGTCTCTGGGCGCCCACGAAGCTGACATATTCGAAGCTGTCGTCTCTTTTACATTACCTTATGTCTCTGTATACCGTGACTTTCTGCCATGTAATCAATCGCGACTGCGTATTGCTAAAGGGAGGTGTATTTTTCTGGGACTTCAACGAGGGGGTATTCTAGTGTAGAAATTTGAAAAAATCATTTTTTTTTTATATTTTCAAAGCTTAACCTCTCAAGAATATGTCCTTAAAAGGGCTTGTTAAAATTTTAATTATTTTCAGAGATATAGTCATTTAAGTAGGGGTATTCTAGTGTAGAAATTTGAAAAAAAAAAAATTTTTTTTTGATATTTTCAAAGCTCAACCTTTCAAGAATATGTCCTTAAAAGGGTTTGTTGTTGTTTGGAAAATGCTTTTTTTGAAGTAGAAGAAGGCCCAATGTATGGAGCATGAATCGCGGATTAAATGAACGTAAGTATAAAATGTCATTTTATGGTTCAAAACCGGCGTAATTTTACCCTAAACTTTAAACGTGTTTATCTCGAAACTACATTTTTCAAAAAGTTTGCCATGATTTCTCAAGTTCTACTTGACCGATTTACTTCAAATTTTCAGTGAGTGTTCTCAATACATGTCTTTATCGTATGTTTTTTACTATTTTTAAAAAATACCGAAAAGTCAAAAAAATAGGCCAAAAAACAATTTTTTTTTTTCGGACAGCCGGAATTTAGCCAAAAACAAAAAAATGCCACTTTTTCTTAGTTAGTACGATAGCAGCATTCATCTAAATTAATAGTTTTTTTTATTTTGGTCAGATCATCAGAAGGGTTGGAATCGTGGCAAACTTGGCGCGCCATTTTTTTTTACACCCTACTTCAACAACCTATAAAATTTACAGTTTTTAATTTTTTGACTTTTTTATATTTTTTATGTATTCTTTAAACATGAATAAATATCTTGTGAAAAAATGGATAGTAAAAATATTTTTAGTTTTTTATTTACAGCAGCTGAAAAAACACCTCAAATTCATGCTTCTACACTAGAATACCCCCTTAAAAAATTTACAAATTATGACTGAAAAACACCCGTTTTTATATATTTTTTTTTATTTTAAGGTTATTATATTTTACACATATGCTACAGAAATAATTTGTAGTAATTTCTACTAAAAAATACGAAATTTGTGTTTTTATCACTTTGATTACTAGATTGTTGACGTTTCCTGCCAGTCGCATACGCGCTTCTGCCCGGGGAGGTTGTGTTGCTTGCGACTGCGGGTAACTGTCGGTTTATGAATGAAAACGCTCATTTATTCAATGGAATTTTTTTCAGCATTTTTTTTTTTTAATTATTTTAAATTTAGAAATGAGAAATATTTCGCATAATTAAAGTAAAATTATGCTTATTATGTTGAATAAACTGCCTTTGTTGAGCAGGGGCTTTACATGTATTTAAAAGCTCTGCTCAACACATAGAAAGATAAATTAACTTTATTCATTCGACATGCGCGCATCCCTTCCCAAATTATTTTGTTGAGTTTTTTCAGTGTTTGTTGCCGTTTTAACTAAAAAGAGGGGAAATGATAGAACGTTATTTATAAAATTTGGCAACGAGGTGCGCAGAACTGCTCAAATTTTTTGTGTCACGGAGTTTGAAAAATTCTATACATGGTAGCCTCGTCTGGAAGAACACCTAACATTGGTCCTACAATCAAGGTAACGGAACGGTGGTAAAATCATTTAACTACCTTGGGTCAATAGTAGCAGCCGATAATGGCATGAAACCAGAAATACGCGCACGACTGCTAAAAGCCAACAAAGCCTACTATAGGCTGTGAAGGCTCTTTAAATCCAAGCATCTAACCATAACCTCTAAACTTTTACTGTTTTAGACGGTCTTACCGGTATTCACACTCAGCACTCAAACCTCTTAGCCGTGTTCAAGAGGAAAATACTTTGAAGGATTTTTGGCCCCATATGTGAGAAAGGATTCCGGAGACTGCAATATCGATATCTTCGAGCGCTCTCGCGACTTAAAGAAGAAAATAAAGCTCGGCAGGCTTCGGTGGGCAGGGCATCTAGCTTATGAGTGAAGATTAGCCTGCTCGGAAAGTTTTAGCGGTAAAAATGCGACAGCGAGGAGACCCAACCTCTGCCGGAAGAATGGCCAATATTTCTTTTCTTTAAATATGTATTTTTTTTGCAATTCGCTGAACGGCTTTGCTACGACTGCATAGTCTACCATATATCTTCTAAAGTAGGACGACATTAGTCCCAGAAGCCTTTGCAAAGTTTTCCTATCATTTTGTATACGAAACGCAGTAGCTCAGTTAGTACTTTTGTCCTCTCCTCCGATGGTCGTCGTTTCCGCTAGACGTTGTTTCCGCTTTTCTTATAAAGAGGGGCTCATTATTTTTAGTAGCTCACGGGCGTCGAATATCATCGGACTGCCTCGCTTTCACGCTTAAAAATGATGCCACAATGAATTTCAGGTCAATTAGAAATATTACCAATTAGGACACTCTTATACATGAAGTCATTCGAGAAAAAAGTTCTTATATCTACATTTTTATGTGATTTTTTATTTATTACTTTCACAAATATTACAACGATTTGGAAAATATTTTTTTTATTTTTAGATGCACAAAGAATGGTTAGAAAAACGTGCTGCACTAAGATACCAAAATAAAGGCAATTCGTCTGAAAACAGTACGGGTGAGAAAACGCTGCTGCAGACAAAAGAATTTCCTTCAACGGCCACTGATATTAAACATTTTGGTCTTTTTAATACTATAAAAAAGTCCGAAAAGGAGAATCCTAGTCTGAATGATGTTTATCCAGAAACAGAGAAACGACCTAGTAAAATGTTTAACTCAAGTGACAAAAGAACAGCTGTTGCCAGTGTCACAGAACCTTTCGCTTATTCAACAGTAATTAGCTCAGTAACAACCGATGAACTTCCATCAATAGAATCTACAAGAACTTATAAAAACTCTATCGAGACGGATGCTCGTACATCTTTACCAGACGTAGGAAATTTTTCAAGGAAAGAAATTTCCAAACATGCTCGTAGCAAAACTTATCCACGTTGGGGACCATGGAGCACTAAGAGCAAATGCTCCCGAAGCTGTGGAGGAGGCGTTAGCTACCAGGAACGAAAATGTATCTTGAAGTAAGTAATTAATATTCATTTATATTTTTTCAATTACAAAATATCCCACTGAAAGACCTTCTGTTTGATGGAGGATGACGTCACCTAAATTGAAATTCCATTTGTAATATTTTCTTAGGCCAACAAATTGAACCATTGAAATTTTTAATGTTCACATTAATTCCATAATTTATTGAGTCAAGCTTTGGTGAACTATATCAGCTGTTTGAAATATTGCCTCGCATATATATAGCTGGTTTAATGTCGGCGGCAGCGAATGTAGCACATCGGATTTTTATTCTGTTGAAGTCTCACTTTCCATGTTAATTTCCTATTCTTTTCAGTAGCTTATAGAGGTAGGCATTATTCAAATCATAACTCAAGTGCAACAATGTTTTTTATTGCTAACTGTTTGATGTATGACTTTTTAATCGCAAGTAATTTAGGAAACAGAAATTCGAGGAGTAACTAAATAACAATGCTTATTAAAACATCGTGTCTTTTATCAATTAATTTTAAACGGAATAATTTACCGGATACAAGGAATGAAATCCTGGAATTATGAATGTACTGTTTTCTCAAGATATTTCTCTCTTGAGCATTCGTTCAATGAAACTGAACACTCAAATTTCTGTTTCGATTCACACTCCAAGTAGTCCATTCAAAACGCGCGTTTGGGTGTTCCAAAATAACGCTGTTAAGAAAATCGAACCCGAAAGGTTTTTGGGGTCGCTGATCACGTCCTAAAACATGGGCGTCACCCTTAAAAATGCAAAAAACACCCCTTTTTAGGGTTTTTTCGCGATTATTTCAACAATAATGAAAACTAATGCAATGAAATACACTTTTTTTAATATTTATTTGCGAAGGTGGTTGATTGGTAGGTACTAAATCAAGGCGAACTTTATGATAAGGGGTAATCCTAAAGGGCACCCCTAAATCGCCTAAAAATAGAAAAAATTGTATTTTTTTTTGTTTTTTCAAGTTTATGCTTCAAATTCGATTGTGGGCGTACTGTCCTGTCAGGCAAAAATAAATTCACTAGTTTACACGGTTTTCATACCCAAGCTGAAAGTTGTTAATTTATTGTTTATTTAGGAAGAGCTATCCAGAAAAAATAATAAAAAAATTCTGTCACGCCTGGTTTAAGAAATATTCATTTACTTTACTGGATAACAAAATTTTGGTATTAATACAAAAAAAATCAAAAATGGCTAATTTTTGCCTTCTTTTTATAGATATTTGGATCAGTTTCTCTTATAATGGACCAACAGTAATCTCCTAACATGTTTTCATCCCAAAATCCCTGATGTCGTTCTTCAAAAAAATTTAAATCTTGGTGAAAACGTTCCCCTTGTCCGTCACTCATACTTCCTAAGTTTTCAGGGAAAAAACTCAGATGCGAGTGCAGGAAATGAATTTTTAATGACATGTTTACTCCCATCTCTTGAAAAATTTTCAATAAATCGGCAATAATTCCTTTGTAATTTTCACTTTTTTTATTTCCCAAAAATTCTTCCACAACCATTTTGATGACTTCCAAGCAGATTTTTCGGTAACAGAAAAAAGGTTTTCAAACTGAGAATCTTTCATATTTTTACGGATCTGTGGGCCAACAAATATCCCCTCTTTCAGTTTTGCCTCTGTAATGTTTGGAAAGATTTTTTGTAAATACCGGAAAGCATCACTGTTTTTGTCAAGCGCCTTCACAAAGGTTTTCATGACCCCCAATTTGATGTCCAAAGGTGGTAGAGTAATGTTATTTGGATCTACCAACAACTCGTGTTTGATATTCATTTTTCCCGGAATATACTCGTTCCGAATAGGCCATTCTTTTCTTATATAATGTTGTTGTTTTGCTCTGCTGTCCCACAAACAAAGGAAACAAGAGTATTTCGTGTAACCACCCTGCAATCCCAATAACAAACCGACGACTTTGAGGTCGCCGCACACTTTCCATTGGTATTCTTTATAATTTATTAAATTAATTAAAATACACATCGTTTCATAGCTCTCTTTACAATTCACTGCGTGTCCTATTGATATAGACGGTTTCTTATTTGAATTGTGTAATAAAACAGCTTTCAGACTATATTTCATTCTGTTTTATCATAATTTTGATTCATTGCTTCAAAAAGTCCCGAAATATCAGTACAATAACAATATTCACCTTCTGTTTTGAAAAATTCTGAGTAAACTTTGCTTCTGTTTCTGGGCAATGTAACTTTTGTGTTTGGCGTTAATAAGTTCCATTGTTGTAGGCGAGAACCAAGAAGCTCTGCTTTAGATCTTGATAATTGTAAATCTCTTATAAGATCATTAATTCAGCTTTTTTTTATGCGGTAAAGTCAAGCTTAGGAATTACCCTTTGTACTACTAGTTTGTCATGTCGTTCGAGTCATGGCCAGTCTCTAGTAGTAAGCTTGCTTTGAAGGATAGAGGAGAAGGGATAGGTTAGGGGTCTGGAGGGTGCGGGAGTAGATGTCTATGAACCTTGCGTTTGAACTCTGAGATGTTATATGAGCTCGGAAACACCGACTGCGGAAGAGAATTCCACAACCGAGTTGTTCTATTATATTTATAAACGAACTACTAAAATGTAATGTGCGCGAAGGGGAGGGCTGAAGGGTGAAGGGGTGAGCCGAGTTGGCTAGTCTTGTGTTGCGGGAAAAAAATTGCCGTGTAGGCATGAGGTTTCTAATTTCGGTGGAACACTCAATATGGTAATAGCGGTAAAATTTGCTAAGTGCTGCAACATTCCTGCGATGGCTTAAAGGGTCGATGGAGGAGCAAAGGGTGCTATCGCCAATGAGTTTGATGGCGCGATTTTGCACCTTGTCGAGCCAAGCCAAGGTGGTTTTTGGGGCTCCCGCCCAAATATACGAGTTGTATTCAAGGCGGGGCCGAATGTAGGACTTGTAAATTGTAGCCAGAGCAGTTGACTGGAGGAGGAACTTGCATCTCTTCAGGAATCCCAGGCATTGGAAAGCTTGTTTGGCGATTTGGAATATGTGATTATTCCATCGCAGATCTGATGTTAAGGTTACGCCTAGGATGTTAAGAGATGGGTCAGCCATTACATTCTTTTTGTCCACTGAGATAGAGGGACGGGTGGTGCAGGTTTTTGTAGAGATAAGACAGTACTTTGTTTTGGATGCGTTGAATTCGACACGATTCATGCGGCCCCATGCAAGAATGAGTTCAATGTCCTCGTTAATAGACTTGGACATGAGTTCACGGTCGACGGGACAAGGTCTGGCACGCGCTTGTCTTGTATTATCAAAGGTGTGGGAATAACGCAGAGTACCGTCATCGGCGAAACTGTGAAGTGGGTTGGAGGGGATTGAGATCAGGTCATTAATAAATATGAGAAAGAGGGTAGGTGAGAGAATAGAGCCTTGGGGAACGCCGGCCGAGATGGAATGAGG
Organism: Thereva unica; assembly: GCA_949987705.1. Classification (NCBI taxonomy): domain Eukaryota; kingdom Metazoa; phylum Arthropoda; class Insecta; order Diptera; family Therevidae; genus Thereva; species Thereva unica. The sequence continues at coordinate 49,434,200 of OX465285.1, forward strand.
TTTGGATTCGACGCCATCCAATACTACCTTGATTGAACGGCCAGAAAGAAAGCTCTCAATCCAGTTCTTTAGAACTGAGTCCATACCAATAGCTTGGAGTTTAGACAACAGAGCGGGATGCCATACTCTGTCGAAAGCCTTGGAAATATCTAGAGCAATAAGACCAGACTCACCGAAGCGATGGATGTTTTGGTTGAGGGCCTCAGTCAGACACACAAGAAGGTCGCCAGTAGATCTTTTCGGTCTAAAGCCGTACTGCCTGTCGTGTAGAATTTGGTTGGATTCCAGATATTTCATCAGCCTTTTGTTAATTATTGTCTCCATGATTTTGGAGAGAACAGGAGTAATTGCTATTGGGCGGTAGTTTAAAGGGTCGCTGGCTTCACCTTTTTTGGGAATGGGCTGAACATGAGCTAGTTTCCAAGAGTTTGGATAAACTCCGGAGAAGTAGGACAGGGCGAAAAGTTTGCGCAGAGGTTTAGCCAGGGGTGAGGCACATTTATTGAGTACCATAGGGGGGGATATTGTCGGGGCCAGTGGATTTATTGACGTCGAGCACTTTGAGACGTTTGTACACCTCGCGAGTCTTGAAGAAAATTCCGTCCATTGAATGGGTGTTGCGTTCGAGAACCGGAGGAAGCGTATCAGTTTCAGGTAAGGAAGAATTAGAGGCGAACAGAGATGGTTAATTAAATGTGGAGTGTTTCCTTGAAGAGAGAACTCGTCGGAATCACTAGCAATCGATTGGAATTCTACATCACTTTCATTGCTATCTTCTATATTTGTACTCGAATTACCGGGACAAATGGGACGTGGTAGATCTTTCGAATGTGAAATGGGCTTAGTAGCAGACGGTACTTCTGCATATACGATATTCACCTTATTTTTTGTATTATATCCCACTGTCTTCGTAACACAAAAGTAACAATCATTTTCATGATTACTAGGTTCTCTCCATAGCATTGGTGAACCAAATGGAAGGTGTACGTTTTGTCCTGATGACCACTGGAGTAAAAAGATTCTACAGCTTTCGCAAAACACATGAGGCGCCCACTTTTTATCTTGGTTTGATATGCTTTTTTTAACGAATCTACAATGGGTCTTCTTTTTTTTAAATATAAATTGTCCACAAACGTAGCAAAAACGATCAGAACTTTGTTTGCACTTTCTACTCGACATTTTAGTTAGATCCGAAACACGATATTTGTCGTTTGAAGCGATCGAATGAACATTAAACTGGCGCTACATTAAAATTGTAATTGAAAAAAATTGATATTTATTGTTTTGATTTAAAATTGTATTTTCCATTTTTTAGTAAAACGTGATCAGCGACCCCAACACCCCCCCCCCCCTCGCGATTTGAATGGACTAAAGTTCATACTTAGTTTTAAAGTTTGTTTGGGTATGTTCGTGTAATAACTGGTTAGCGGTAGTGGTCAGAAAAGGACTGGTGTGTGGAACAAGTATATTGGATCTCCTCAAGTAATTTTATAGAATCAATATGGGTACTGTTCCACGTCACTGCAGCAAATTGGGTCTTGTATTCAAAATTAAACTATTTTGTTTTAGCAATTTTTTTTGTACAATTTATATTGTTTTCACTTCTCAGTACATCTTTAGTAGGAGACGTGGTCCTATAATTTTTTAGTAGACTTTTTCTAATGAGGGTATCCCTCGTGTTAATTTTGTTAAAAATCTTGGGATTAGATTTAATAGTAAGTTGGATTTTCCCCCTCTTATCAACTATATTTCTTCTTGAGGTAAGTCTTGGGTTTTATAAAAAGGTACTCCAAAGAATTTAACAACCCCTTGATCACTAAACATCTTTACATTTCTCTTATCAGATCATTACTCGAATATGCGTCCCAGGTTTGGTCTCCTCACTACTCTTTCCATATTAGAACTATTGAATCGGTTTAATGGAGGGTCGTTCAATTCGAACTGAATCATTTCCCCTGGGAAAACACATTGGCCTCGATTCCCAGATCCGGCGGATCGGAAGTAAGTGCGGATTTGACACTACGATTCTCAAATCCGCAGCCGCGAATCTCTCTTTGACACTTTCCGCCCTGTAAAAGTCTGATCCGCAACAAATTTTCTGCGGATTTGAAACGACAAATACGCCTAATATAATCCAGCATCGCGTATTTCATTATCGCGTGAGTTTTCACGCACTCCGCACTCACTTCCAATCCTCCGGATCTGAGAATCGAGGCCATTACTTCTTCCATCATATGAATCCTGGTTTAAGTTACTCAACTTAAGCTATCTTCACAAGCGTCGTGAGGGGCCGATGTTGTATTTGCTCATCAGCTCCTTAATGGATTGGTCAAATCAGGTTTTCTAGGTCACCGTGCGTTGTTTAGAGAGAATGGTTATAATCTGAGAGGACCATCTCTGTTTCAAATCAACTCCTCCACCACGAACTACGGTAGATATGACCTGTAAATCGCATGCTCATTAACGCAAACAAAAATATTAATGTCTTTAGCTTGAGCATTAGTAAAGAAGACTTTAGAAGGAGTCTAAATCTCTTACGATTCTTGTTGTTTTTTTTTTTTTGGTAAGATGAAGCTTAGGAGTCACCCTTTGTACTACTAGTCCGTCATGTCGTACAAGTCCTGGTGCAATGAGTAGTGGTAAGCTTGATCTGAAGGATAGATGGAATAGGATAGGTTAGGAGTCTGGAGGGTGCAAGACTAGATGTCGATGAACCTTGCGTTTGAACTCTGAGATGTTATATGAGCTCGGAAACAGCGACTGCGGAAGAGAGTTCCACAATCGAGTTGTTCTATTTATAAACGAACTGCAAAACCGTAATGTGCGTGAAAGGGAGGGCTGCAGAGTGAAAGGGTGAGCCGAGTTGGCTTGTCTTGTGTTGCGGGAAAAAAATTGCCGTGTAGGCAGGAGGTTTTTGATTTCAGTGGAGCAGTCGCTATGATAATAGCGGTAAAACTTGCTGGGCGCTGCTACGCTCCTACGGTGGCATAAAGGATCAATAGAGAAGCAAAGGGTGCTATCGCCAATGAGTTTGATGGCGCGGTTTTGCACCTTGTCTAGCCAAGCCAAGGTAGTTTTGGGGGCACCCGCCCGCGATATACGAGTTGTATCCAAGGCGGGGCCGAATGTAGGACTTGTAGATTGTAGCCAAGGCAGCTGGATGAATGAGAAACTTGAATCTCTTGAAGAAGCCGAGGCATTGATACGCTTATTTGGTGACTTGGAGTATGTGCTTGTTCCAGCGCAAATCGTTGGATAAAGTCACGCCGAGGATGTTAAGATATGGATCAAGTGCATTATCCTTGCCCACTGAAATGGAGGGTAGGTTGGTGTAGGTGTTAGTGAAGAATAGACAGTACTTGGTTTTGGGTTCGTTGAACTCAACACGGTTCTTGCCGCCCCAATTAAGAATGAGTTTAATGTCCGCGTTAAGAGAGTTGGTCAAGAGCTCACATTCTAAGAGACAAGGTCTGGCATTTGCTTGGCACTTGTTTGTTTGTGTTACATGTTATGTTATGTTAATGTGGATTTATTTAATTTTATGTTTGCATGCTTATTTGACAGCCTCATCTCAGCGCTTGCTTGTGCTGAGTTGGTTAATTTTTCTTGGTCCAGCTGAGAAGCTCATCTTCTGTGGTGAAAGGGTTTACTCTATTACTATTATTTAAACTGATATTCTATATTTATTATTTGATTTTTATGTCTTGTAAAATGTCAATCATGGTACAATAATGTCAGTTAAATATTTTTTAAACTATTCAAATTGTCGTTAAGATGACAACTGAGAAAATTTATTCAATTTGCCGTTTAACTGGACGTGTGCCGTTTAACTGGACGACGAGTGTTTACGTAATCTTTTGATTACCTTGAATGGATCGTCGTATGGTGATGTGAACACGCATCTGTACCGACTGTCGGGGCTGTATTGCCGGCAGGCCTTTAATGTGTTTACGAAGCCGAGTTAGAAACTCTGAGTGTTTTATCGGGTTCTGCACTACTGCAATGAGTTGTGTTGTATCTTGCTATTAAGGCCGCTTTCAGTTAAAAATCTTAGAACTGGGACAATGGCCCCCCAAATCAGTGGCGGTTCGTAAGGTTCAGGATAAGGGAAGTAATAGGGAGTGGGAGCGAGAGGGGAGCGGAGTATAGTCTCCCTGCTCGTGATTTTGCAACTTCCCCATGTTATGTAAGGCCTCGGCCACGAAAAGAGCGTCGAGAGGCACTTTAGTATTTGCCACTCTGCCGCTCGCCGCACGTATCATGGCCAAGGCTTTACTCTTTGTATGCAGTAGTATGATAAATTTCAATTGTACATTTTATATAAGAAAATTTGTACATTGCAGGCTTAGTGTTTCCAGAGGAAAACATTATTTAGATTAATCTTGATTAATCTTGATATACTTAAATTATTATCATTATTATTATTTATTTCATAAGTATGTATGTACAAAGATAGGATCTTATTATAGTAGGTACATTCATTATAAAAACAACAAAAATTATACAAAACAAAAATATATAGAAAAATATAGAAATATAAAAATAAAATATAAGTAAGAAAAACTAAAAAAGAATAAAACATATGAGATAGAAACAGAAAAAAAAATCGTATTTTAAGTCGATTTGTGCATAAAATTAGTAATTGGCAACGGAAAGTCATCGGAAACCTGTAGTACATTCTTTCGGTCACGAAAAACTTATAAGTTGTACATATTTAAAATACAGTGAAAAATATTCAATCGGTAACGGAAAACTGATTAGCGGTATTCAAAAAACAGTGAAAAAAAAACACAAATGTGTGACAAGCACGCATTATAAAAGTGAAACTTCCACTGAGAAAGGAAATGGACAAGTGGAAAAAATAAAAAAAGTATATGGACAAGTGGAAAAAGACAAAAGGATATGGACAAGTGGAAGAAAGAAAAAATAAAAATTAATTTTTCATTTCACTCAGGTTTACTGCAAATAATTACAAAATCTCTGGTTTGAAAAATCATGATTATATATTTTAAAATTAAAAATCAACACATTACTACAATACAAATGAACATAAATATTGTTATTCGTCAACCGGTGCTGCCTCGGCTGATTCATTTTCATTAACATCGTCGTATTCAATGAACGAGACAATCGGTTTATGATAACTGAAATAAGATATAAAAATTCTAGATTCAAGTTTATCAAGGAATCTTGAGAAAACTGCATCGATAGTTGTCCCGTGTCGAGTTTTTGGTTGTTGTGGGTCATTGCTAATCTCCAGCAGCAGCTTTTCTTTGAGAAATTTAACCAGTGGCGCAGATTCCTCCTTTTTTTAATCGAGGCTGTGCACGTTAAACATAAATTGATCGATTCAATATCTTGGCTTGGTAGAATTTCATATAAAATCTGCTCGGAATCCGGGAAAGGTTTATTGAGGTCAGCTTTGAACCACAGGCGATCGCACACCGAACAAGAGTAACCGAATGGATTGTCAGTAAATACCTTGGTTAAATTTTTGTGTGCCGCGCTATTTTGTAAAAAGGCTGTGTAGGGCAAATTGTGACGTTCTGGTGGAGTTGCTATTACAGCCAGGCTCGCTTGTGACGCCTCTGATGCAGAATCGTGTACTTAAGAATGTTGCGTCAAATTCTCAATCCCTCCCTGAAATTCCATCCTCAGCAACGCCTGCGTCAATCGGTGATTTTCCACTCGTTGAGAACCTTTTCGCGGTGGTTTTTTGGTTTTCCCAATTTTTGCATTTTTACGTGCACGAGAATCACGCTGTCTTTCCGCTGGCGTTTTTGCCATTGCGCAATTATGTGCCTGTCTCTGAGGCACACACACAAAACGGAAATCGAGAAAACCAAAACAAATGTAGAAGGTGTGTATTATGCATACACAAACAACATATAACACTAGCAGAAGTCTTATAAAACACCGAGAAAAAGTTTAACGTCCGTATCGAGCGCATACACACACAACCGAAAAACTCTAGCAGAAATCACGAAAATTTCTATGTCCGTCTCTCTGGTATACACAATACACAAAAATAGTAATGTCCGTCTCTCACGTACCTATACACACACAACCAAAAAACACCATAAAAAAAACCAAATACACCTAGTACATAAACACAGTATATACACTGCCCGTTATCGTCTCTGTTTATATATGCACGTGTTTATATATACCCAGTGGGAAAAAGGAGTGCTCCAAGAGCCATCTTGGAGCGCTCCAAAAGGAGCAGAGAGTGATCCCGTTGCCATACCCGTTCTATATTCTTTTTAACATTGCATGTCATTGCGAGGGAGCATACGTTTTTATGCTCCCAAAAAGGCGTTGTTGGAGCATTATAAAAAAGCTTTTTAAAAAAGAAATATTCATGGGCGCCTGTGGTTATGTGATCCGGTATCGAAAAGCTTTTATTTTGTTTATCTTTTGCAATTGCCTTTTTCTTTCCAAGCCCGAGAGTGGCTTTACCAAGGCAGTCCCCCAACTAAATTCTAACCACTTCTAAAAGCTGCTTGTCCTCGGTATCGAATGAGAGCCGAGCTATTGAGTATGCTAACGTCGCATTTTATGGACATGAAGATAATTGCCCGTTTTCTTTTTTTATATAAAATTTATGAAAACTCCAAGAAAGCTCCCTTGAGAGTGCTCCAAGTACACTCCCTTGTGCATCGCTTCCAATTTTTCCCACTGGGTAACTATAGCAAACCGTCCCTCCACTAACACAAAATAAAACAAAAATAATTTATTTTCATTATACATATATGTATACACTGCCTTCTTAAAACATAACCAAACGGGTGCACGTGTCGGGTAATGTTGGAGAAGAGAGAGCAGAGAGCGGCTTTCCCTTCACCCCGCTCCGCGCTCCTATGAATCGAGCGACCGTTGCGCGCGCAGCTAGATGGAGCGGAGAGAGGCTTGCGGGGGATCTCCCGCTATTGCATCGTGACATTTTTCGTTACATAGGGGATCGAGGTTGCCCCGTCTTTAAAGAAGTTTCACTTCAAAAAAAACAGACAGAGAGAAAGAAAAAAAAGAATAAATAAAATAAAATAGTGAAATATAAAATATAAAAAAAGAAAGTTATACATATATAAAAAAGAAGTAAGATATATAATAGAAAGAAAGAAGAAAGTTATATATTCATGCTTTAATCAATCTATTAGAAATGAATTCGAAGAGAGGCTTCCTGAAGATGTTCACAGAATCAATACGTTGCAAATCTGGGAGCGAGTTCCATAAAATAGCCGCGAAGACAAAGAAAGAACGCTGTCCAATTAACGTGCGGAAGCGCGGAATAATTAAATTATTATTTCTAAGGGATTGTGAGAACTGAACGAACCCATTAAGGTATGCGGGTTTGCGCTGGTGCAGAATGTCGTGAAATAGACGAAAAAGCCTAAGTTTGCGATAATCATTAAGGGAGCAGCCCAAAACCGAATTCAAGTAGGGTGAAATATGGTCAAAGCGACGTAACTTATAAACAAAACGAACACAATCGTTAAAGGCTACTTCGAGCTTTCTTGCGCAAGAACAATCGAGAGAGGGGAAAATAGAAAGGCCATGCATTAGAAGAGGTAGAAGTAAGGCTTTCACTAAATTCAAACGGACAGCCCTTTTAAACAACCCACAGTGATACATATCTTAGTTTGGACAGGAGTCCATATGTTTTTCCAATAACGAAAATGACGTTATTGGTCGCAGCAGGCCATACTACTATTCAGAACAATCCCTAGATTTCTTACTTTACAAACGCGAACGAGAGGAACTCCATTTAAGAAAATTACTGGAATGTCAGTTTGAGAGATGGAAGAGTGTGAGAAGAAAATACAATGTGACTTCGATGGGTTTAGCTGCAGCAAGTTCAGTGCTTACCAGCTTGAGACATTGTGCAAATCTGCCGAAATCTTCTCCACACAATTATGGATTTGATCTTTTGGCGAAGAGAAATAAAGCTGCACATCATCTGCATACATATGAACCTTAGAATGCTTTATTACTAGAGGAAGATCATTAATAAAAACGCTGAACAAAAGTCGGCCAAGAATAGAACCTTGAGGAACTCCAGAGTTAAGTAAAGAATTGGAGGAACTAGAGTCGCCGAGTTTAATTTTTTGTGAGCGGTTTGTTAAAAGGCTATGCAGAAGTTTAAGAGCAGTTGAAGAAAAAGATACTTGGGAGGAGAGTTTTTGCAAGAGCAAAGAGTGATTGACGCTATCGAAAGCTTTCGAAAAATCAAGTAGCAACATATGTACAACAAAAGAAATTGCGAATATCATTTGTGACTTTAAGAAGTGCAGTTTCGCAGCTGTGATGTTTGCGGAAGCCAGATTGCCATACATTTATAAATTGGAGTCGTTCACAGTACTCAAGTATTTGAGTTGCAATTAGTTTTCCAAAGACCTTTGCTAGGAAGGGAAGAATACTAATAGGCCGAAAATCAGAAGGAATCGCAGAAGAGGGGCACTTCGGTATGGGAGTAATCAACGCATGCTTCCACAAACTCAAACTCAAATAGTTTATTCAAAATTTTTGGGAAATTTCGATACCGTAAGGCACGAGTTAAAGATGTGTGTTAGAGTAGGCAGCAAACATGGAATTATCATTTTTTTAAATCGTGGTGAAATATTATCACTACCAGTGATTGATTGAATTTAAAGCAGTGATAACTTCATGAGAATCAACGCAACGAAAGCTAAAGCCATCTGATGAATCTATAAAAGAGGTTGTAACCTGCTCAGCTGCTTGGTTGGATATAAAGTATTGATTAAGACTCTCGGGACTTAGGTTTTTAGCAGCAGCTTCATTTTTAGAGTGGAAACCCAAAATCCGCATTTTTCCATACAGTTTTCACGGATTGGGATGGGTCAAGCTTTCGGGAGTAAAAATCGCGTTTGGCTTCTTTAAATTTTGCTACAATCAAATTACGAAGGCGTTTAAAAGGCATCTTTTTGCTGTAGCATTTTTTACTTTTAAGGACCAACGATAGACCAACTCCCTTTCAATAATAAGCGATTTAATTTCCGCAGTGAACCAAGGTTTAGATTTAGCTGATAAAGATTTACTTCTTAGGGGCACAAATTCATCGTAAAGATCAGGGAATATCCTGTTATACTCAACTACCTCAGCCAATGTGAAGAGATTGATCTAGGGTAGGTAAAGATATCTTTGGCTAAGAAGTTTCTGATCAATATTAGAGAAGTCACGATAAGTAATTGTTTTCATAGAAGGAGGATCGGCATTAAAGCTATAGCATGCGAATATAATATCATGATCCAAATAACTAGATGGAGAGATTTGGTTTTGAAAAAGAATAGAGCTAGTGTCGTTTGTTAAAAACATATCAAGCAAAGAGGGTATTATACAATTAAAATATGTGGGGAGCACGTTAATTACCTCCAAACCAAGAGAATGCATGGTGTCCCGAAATGAGCTTTGTAAGGTTGACTGTTTCAATAGATTAACATTAAAGTCACCTCCAACTAATATGTTCTTATACACACTGGAGAGGTGCTCAAGACATTCGACAAGTTTGTGAGCATTAGCAAGGTTAAACAGGCCCGGAGGAGAGTAAACGCAGACAAGAAGGAGTTTATCAGTACCATTAGAAATTTAAACACATAGAAATTCAATTCCCGGTTGCTTAGAGAATCCGACAATTTTAGACATTAAGTTTTCACGTAAGTATATAGCAACTCCCTCGCCGACGCGCCCTTGCCTATCATCACGGAATAATTTGTAACCGCCAATGGATACGATGGAAGAAGGAATAAAATAGTTAAGCCAACTTTCACTGTATAAATATAGGGTGCACACCAGAATTTATGAAGATTTCGTTTAGCTCACCAATTTTCGGAAGAATGCTTCGCGAATTTTGAAGACAGGTATTAAAACCTGTACATTTCGAGCTAAAAAATTTTACTAATGTTCTCACCCGGTCCTCGCAACTAAAATTATATGACATTTAATAACAGATTAACAAGACGAAACAATAAACACCAACAAGAAGCGAAAGTCGACACCGAAAGAACAGCATTTAACCAGAAAAGAGCATGAATATATAACGAACAAAAAAAGTAAGTAATTAAAACTATTGGAAAGCATTAAACTTAAGAGATAAACACTAAAGAAGAGAGAAATACAAACAAAACAAAAAAAACAGAAAAAAATTATTGAAATTATGAACTCCAAAGAGGAACCGCCACTGGAAACAACCCTCGATATCCACAAATAGGGTATCTTTGTAATCGTGCGGCTTCTTTTCAATTATAAGAATGGGTGTATGATAGAAAACTAGTGGGATGTTGTGCCTAGAGACTAGCCACTAATTACGCTTTTTCATGGTATTCTTTCTGTTGAATAACACTTCAGATTGGATGACAATATATTAAGTGGAGATTGATCCGCACTCACTTCCGACCCGCCGGATCTGGGAATCGAGGCCACTGCCCAAAACAATTACTCAAAAATTATGGAAAAACAAAATAATATGGCCTCGATTCCCAGATCCGACGGCGCGGAAGTGAGTGCGGATTTGACACTTTGCGATTCTCAAATTCGCAGTCGCGGATTTAATTAAATCAAAAATTCGGAGTAAAGACTCACACGCTAATGAAATACCCGATGTCGGATTATCTTAGGCGCATTTGTGGTTTCAAATCCTCAGAAAATTTGTTGCGGATCACACTTTTAAAGCACGGAAAATGTCAAAGAGAGATTCGCGGTTGCAGATTTGAGAATCGCAAAGTCTCAAATCCGCACTCACTTCCGACCCACTGGATCTGGGAATCGAGGCCAATAAATCGAAAGTGTCAAATTGAAAAAAAAAAAAAAACAAAACAAAACACATCACACATGTAAACACTATATAATTATGTAAAACGAATCTAAAAATTTTTCTATGGATGGCAAATCTAAAATCACTTTGCACAACAGAATTAGGTGTATTATTTTACTTAAACATACATTATTGTTAAAAATTCAGCTTACCGCGCCTTTTGTATTTATTTACACTTCAATTTAACTTTATTTTTTATTTTTAAAGAAAATATTATCATGCACGCACTTCACTTTTCTTAATGAAAAACACAGGCACCTGTTTATCCATAGCATATATGCACGTGCACGCACACAAGTACCCCCACTTCGCAAGAGACCAACACCAATAATTACCCGCCAAAAATATGAAAGAATTGATATATTTTAATTGCACCCCATCTATGACAAAGAATAGTAAACACCATCTATGGCAATATTACATTACTCTTCGTTTTACCTATGATTATCAATTTCCATAAAATATACAAAATACATTTCATAAATAATAGAAAATCTGTTGTCATAAATCAGTTGTTTACTTCCTTCTAAAGTTTATACATATCTTGCATTGGAATGTACCTTTTTATGAAAGCATGAATAAATAGGTTTATTGCCACATTCCTACGAGTTAGAGTTTGGAGTAATGGGTTGGTGCTAGCTCGGGGTGCGACAGGACCCGGGTTCGATACTGGTGATGGCCGCGTACTATTTTTTTTTTTAAGTTATGATGATTTTGGTAGTGTTTGTTAAATACTTTGTTAAGTTTTAGATTACGCAAAGTCTCACAACTTATAACCTACATAAGCCTTTAACAAAAACTTTGCAAGATTAATTATATATAGCGTTGGTCAGTGTAATACTTATGAATCTCCATGGCCAAACTAGGATACAGCATTATGACAATAATTAAATCAATGCAACGTGAAATAAAAGTTTTAGTTAAAAACGGATTTGGCTTATTTAGCTTATTATAGATTGAGTTATAGCTCACAATTGAATATGTCCCAAAGGTTTTAATTAGTCGCCGCTTTGAGATTTTATCATCAACGCAGGCTTAGTTTATTATACTATAATAAATCATCATAACTAAAAAAGCTAAAAAAAAGTACTTAAAAAATTCATCAAGAATCGAACCTGGTCCTTTCGCACCCCGATCTAGCGCCTTCCCATTACTCCAAACACTAACTTGTAGTAATGTGGCAATAAACCTATTTATTCATGCTTTCATAAAAAGGTACATTCAAATGCAAGATATGTATAAACTTTAGAAGGAAGTAAACAACTGATTTATGACAACAGTTTTTCTATTATTTATGAAATGTATTTTGTATATTTTATGGAAATTGATAATCATAGGTAAAACGAAGAGTAATGTAATATTGCCATAGATGGTGTTCATTATTCTTTGTCATAGATGGGGTGCAATTAAAATATATCAATTCTCTCAAATTCTTGGCGGGCAATTATTGTATAATTCTTTCAGCAGCATCTCCATGAAAGATGCGTTAGTTTTTCGAGTTATTTGTTTGAATATTTTCGCAATTCTTCACAATCTTCACTTAATATATTGTCATCCAGACTGAAGTGTTATTCAATAGAAAGAATACCACGAAAAACCGTAATTAGTGGCTAGTCTCTAGGCACAACATCCCAACTTTTGTTTTGTTATTCTGAAGAGATACATACAAATTTAGTTAATAAAAACTTAAAAATATGCTTTTAAACAAAGGGCTGCAAAATTTTTTAGATATGGGGCAAATCTTATATTCATGGACTATAAGGACGGTCTTAAATACATCGTTCGTGAAATTTATAAATTTTCATTCATTTCAGTAAGCGTTTATATGCCCTGGTAAAAATTAGATATCTACTTTTCGTTTTAAACCTACCAAATGTTTCGTTTAAATCATACATATTTTTTGTGACAAATCCACAGCGAAGTTCGATAAAATTAAATTTTTGTTTTGGTCTACAGCACCACCTACATGACTAAAAACTATAATAAAATGAACAGCATATAAAATATGCATATAAACAAATAAATACTTTATATTATTTCCGCGAAATTTCTTAATGATTTATAAAGCCGCCGAAGAGCCATAAAACCTCAAGAAAATGATTTTTTGCACTTCTAATTAAATAAATGTTTATGTTCTCCTGAGTATCATTATTAAATAATATAATTTTTAGTGAGAAATAGAATTAAAACATGTTACACCGAAGTAAAAAAAAAATTTTTATTTCACCATTTTGCGGTCGGGGATCGAACTTGGTTCGCCTGGGATAGGACTCCAGCGCCTTACCTCTAGGCTACCGATACTTTATTAGAAAACTCTTTTTTGTTGTGTAAATATACTTCTGGTTGATTGTGACAAATCCACAGCGAAGTTCGATAAAATTGAATTTTTGTTTTGGTCTACAGCACCACCTACATGACTATAAACTATAATAAAATGAACAGCATATAAAATATGCATATAAACAAATAAATACTTTATATTATTTCCGCGAAATTTCTTAATGATTTATAAAGCCGCCGAAGAGCCATAAAAACTCAAGAAAATGATTTTTTTGCACTTTTAATTAAATAAATGTTTATGTTCTCCTGAGTATCATTATTAAATAATATAATTTAGTGAGAAATAGAATTAAAACATGTTACACCCAAGTAAAAAAAAAAATTTATTTCACCATTTTGCGGTCGGGGATTGAACTTGGTTCGCCTGGGATAGGACCCAAGACCCTTACCTCTAGGCTACCGATAAATGAACTTTATTAGAAATCTCTTTTTTGTTGTTAAATATACTTTTGTTGTTAAATATACTTCTGGTTGAAATTTCCAGACCATTTTCTCAGTTTTTGGTCTTTTGACCAAGAGCTACATTTTGAGATATTTCCCAAGTCTGTATCTGCAGTACTTTCAGAGATGAAAGTAGGCTTCAGACGGACAGACGGACAGACGGACAGACGGACAGACGGACAGACGGACAGACGGACAGACGGACAGAGCCTCTGTATAAGCTTTTTTTTTTTGAAAAAGCTAAAACGAAATAAAGGGGCTTATTTGTAAAAAAATATTAAAAGAATGGAATTTTTCCCACGCATGGCTTTTGCAAAGATAAAAATTGTGAACATTGAAATCATTTTAAGACAATTTTTTCTCTCCCACAACTTTCTTTTAGCATTTTATAATCCCCAGAGAATTTTGTCTTTGTTAACATCACACAATTTTAATAACTAGTTGCGATGCCCGTTACCGAAATTCGGTCACAAAAGCAATAAATATATAAAATTCACGATTTGTTCGATTTTAAATTCAATTTAAATATTTTTATTTAAAAAAAAAATTATTCGCAACATTTCCATTGTCGCTCCAGAGCATCTAAAATTTCCCAGGATTTTTTTAATCGCATCCATGACGTCTTGCTTGGCTATGTGGTAAAATGATAAATGACATTTACAGTGTCATTTGACAAATTACACTCAGAGCTAATCATTGCAAAGGCAGCATTATACGAACGAATATTTGCAAAAAAAAATTTAGAACGATTTTTAATACCACTTTCATTCGAAGTTAATCCTTCAAAAAAATTATTGAAAAAGTAATTTTGAGAAAGTGGAAGTAGATTAACTTTGCCTTTATGACAACACAAAGAAAATGCCTCAGTATTACGTAAAGTTACTTCAGTCAGAAAATGTTTGGCACGACAAAAATGACAACTCATAATAAAAGAACCACACGAAAACGAATCAAAATTAACCGGAATAACATTCAAAGCACATTTAAAAGAATCAGTCAAAATTTCTAAAGGTGCAACACCATCAACAAACATTTCATTATGAAATGCATCAACATTCATTTCATTCACACCACTATTCAATTCATTATTTGCAACATTCATTTCATTAACACTACGTAAATTTCTAACGCGACTTCTAGTATTTTCGCGAAGCGATCTAAAATCGACATTCGAGTGTCCCCGTCGTTGTCTTGGCATTTTGAAAAGAAAACGCGGAAAAAACGTAAGTACTCACCGATAAATTGCACTCAAAATTCGCAGTTAACTGTTTGGAATGACAAAAATACAACTCAGATTCCGAGAACCATACGAAAACGAATAAAAATTACGCAGAATAACATTCAAAACACACTTAAATGAATTAATTAAAATTTCTAAAGGCATTCGCCAAAAAACGAACGGCCGCCCCTTACACCATACAACTCAAATACTATACGCAAAAGAGTATAAAAAAATGAACGCACAAAGTGACCGAGTTTTGTTATGTCAGTTATGCCGCCAAAAATCCACACAAACGCTTGCTTTTTCTCATTCGCTTCACTGAAACGGCATTTGTGTCAATCGTAGGCTACTCAGCTCTACGTTGATGCTCACAAAAAATTCAAATTTTCCAACGGCTTTTTAAAATCCGAAAAATTAAAATCGCTATAACTTTTTTATTCGTGAATCGATTTCGTTGAAATTCCTTATTACAAAACTATGCCATAAAACGAACATTTTCTGAAAATTTAAACGAAATCGGTCCACGAACAAAAAAGCCTTAGCGTGTACAAACTTTTTGTTTGCCTATTAATATATAAGATCAAAAAATTTGACCATTTTAGCATAGCTGAGGGAAATAGCTGCGACAGGGGGCAAATAGAGAGATATAGAAAATGATTTAAATTAATTACTGTCATTTATATTGGTTCGACTTTCATACAAGAATAGAACAAATGATAATTAAAATAACATGAGAAGAGAAAAATTTAAATATTATAAGCATTTTTCAATAATTGTGTCACAATAAAATAATGCGTCGTCAAAATCATCGTTACTATTAGAATCGTTATTATTACTTATATCATTATCACAAATGTCTTCTGTAAAGAAAAATATGACTTGCAGAAATTTTATATCGGAAACAAATGATGGTACTTGATCCCCCAAAAACCAGACAAAATCGTATTTCTTATTATTCTTGGTCCAACCACAAGCTTCTGAGGATAACGACGTTGGATATTTTAAATAAGCATTACTCCAAAATTTTGCAATAAATCAAACTCCTAACAAAATGTTGTTGTATCTCAGTTTTATATAGAGGTAAATTTGAAGAGTCAAAATTCCTAAGATTTTTTTTAGTTGTCGTTGAATTTTTGGAATTTTTGAAAATAAGTAAAATCTTACATCATCAACATTGCTACAATTACGGACTCGATACATATAACAAATGGATTTGTCTAAGGTTACACTCACGCACTCTTTAATATTTCATTGTTATCAGCAACAATATTTTAAAAAGAGAATTGGTTCCGATTCTGTTATTAATTTGAAAGGCCGAAGTTTGCCAATACGGAAAAAAACTGGTGTGTAATCACATCCTGTTATTGTGTGGAAACCCGGTAGAGCTTTACATATGTATATTACTACTACTAGTATATTATACAATACGTTGCTGTTTATGTATCGTTGGTGATTTGCAACGACAACATTTGTCCAGAACGTTAAGGAAGCATTTAGATGGTCCATATTTCCGAGAAGCATAATGGAAATGTCAGAGTTCGAGCACCTTACTACTACAACCAATTTGATAAATATTTTACATATATGATCTAGGATCTGTTTCCTCATGCTCATCACTCGATAATAAATCCACTTTTATCGTATTTTACAATGCGATAGCTATAGCCTTCATTTAAGCCCAAATAAATTTTTTTTTACTAATAAAAGATGTCATATCATCAGTAGACCAGTGCTTTATGAGAAATAAGAAAGCTTATATCAAAAAATCTTGTCCCACATTATATTATCAAGAATAAAGAGGCAGTGGACCAAAGGTTAGAAGACAGCAGGCTGGATTCAGAAAGGGCCGCTCCTGCATAGACCATAAAAAACACCTTGCGAATCATAGTGGAGCAGTCAGTGGCGGTTCGTAAGGTTCAGGATAAGGGAAGCAATGGGCAAGGTGATCGATAAAAGTAAAAGTATCCAAACCTTTACTAAAAAAAACTGAAAAATAACATATAGTGGAGTCAGATAAGCAAAACATATGGAGCTGTTTGCAGTCTAAAAAATTTCGTTTGGAACATGTTAGTTACATCGAATACTGTACGAAATGGCCATTTTCTAGCTCTAGCAACCACCGCTGCTCCATAAGTTATCGCCCAATTTGTGAAAATTTTATCATTTTGGTCGTTCTTTCTAAATATAGATCTCGGCATGTGTAGGTCCGAAAAAAGGGGAAAAAATAGAGGCTGTTCGTTATGATATTGGCTATAAGCGATTAAAATATGAAATTTTTATCCGTACACATAACCTCAAAAAAACTTAATAAACTGCTAAATTTTAGTGTTTTGGTTATAATATCGGATTTTTAGTGAACTTATGCTTTATAATAAAATCACTAACTTGTTAGAATTTCAAGTCAAATTATTTTATGCAAATCCCAAAAGTTGACCTTAAATTTGAAAATTAATTTCCTTTAATTTTTGTGCATCGCATCGTATGAGGTATTTTCTTTTTTAAAATGTAGTATTGTTTTATGATGGTGAACAAGAAAATTTGTTTAAACTTCAAAAAAGGGAAAGAAAATCCAATCGCATTTTTTCGTTAATTTTTTCGCTGCTAGTAGTCGCATACACCACCCACACCCACGCCAACGCAATCATTACATTCTCCTTGCAAAAAAAAAATACTTCCTACTCATACAATTCATAAAAATATTCTCTATCCCTTTAAACATTTTTAAAGAGAATCATAAAAATTGTAATGGAAGCTACAAAGTTAGAGGTTCCGCCAAAAGAGTTGATGCCGGAGCGCGCAGCTGGGGAAATTAAAGCTGCACACAAATAAAAATTGCGCACGTATTGATAAGAAATGCGCTTATGTATTTTTAAATTTCCCCGTCGAAATTTGTTGCGACTAGGCTAAGGGACGGGAACGGCATGCGGGGGTTCTACTGCGCATGAAAAACGCGACTTTCTCGGCATCAGCTCTTTTGGCGGAACCTCTATCAGGTTTTATTCAACACATCCCTCTGAATCAACATTATATAAAGAGAAACTTCACCAATCCTCGATCTCTTTTTTCTTGACTCTATATACATAAACGAAAATTCATATTTAAAGCATCAGAAACAAAATTTCGAAGCAAAATTTTAAGAGCAAATTTAATATTACTCGAAGCCAGAACAGATTACCAGAAAGCTCAACCGAAAAAGAAGATAATTTAGTGGATACAGAAAATTTCTCTTTCTTCGAGTTCTCATTTCCGCCTGTTTGGTTCCGAAGAAGCTGCGTTGAGCTCAGCTTCTGAGAACACTGTATTAACGCAAACATGTGCGACGGTGTGTTCCATTAGATTGAAGGTGTTGAAGTTTTCACATTGATTTTCTGGGCCAAATAAGCTGGAGATATTACAGCTTCCCCATGTTGTGTAAGGCCTCGGCCCGATAAGAGCGGCACCAGAAAAATTTAACGTCTCGATTTAGCGGAGAGCGGCAGTTTAGTACATATTGTTACTCTGCCGCTCGCCACTCATTTCATAACCGTGGCTTTAGTGTTTCCAGAAGAGGAAATATATTAAGATTTTTCTTGTGATTAGTCTTGATATATTTAAATTTACCTTTTTAGGTAGTTGCCTATTTGGTCAAGGGAAGCAGTGCTTCCTTTGCTTCCAAAGAGGAACCGCCACTGGTAGCAGTCTACTGAACGATCCCCCTTGTAGTCCAATCAATCTAAAATTGCCAAGAGGAAACCAAAATATGGTCATATAGCAAAAAAAAAATTCTAAAAAAGATAGCATTTTCTTTTTTTGAATTTGCAATGGCGAATCTAACCTAAAAATCCCGGGAAAGTGTAAAAAACGCTTTTTAGCGAATAAAAGAAAAACGTGACCGCGGATCGAAAAAAATCAAATTATAAAGTTGTAGCTATTCAAATTATCTTTCGATTGATGTATATTGAGTTATAGGTTAGGGCACCAAACATAGAGAAAAAGGGACAAACTGTCGAAAATCAAGTTTTTTTTAACTTGTTAATAGCTTTTGT
Organism: Thereva unica; assembly: GCA_949987705.1. NCBI lineage: Eukaryota > Metazoa > Arthropoda > Insecta > Diptera > Therevidae > Thereva > Thereva unica. Next base: position 49,453,056 of record OX465285.1, read on the forward strand.
TTAACGCCACTTACATATTTGTTATTTGGTACAAATATTGCTTTTTGCTGGCTCAAAAAAAGTGTAATTTTTGTTGCGAAATATTGAACAGTTTCCTTGAAATTTCACTTTTTGTAGAAAAAGGCGTTCTTGTAAAAACGTTCCTCGTGGTCTTCTCTGGATCAATATTCGAAAGCTTGAAATTTTCTTCAAAACTTGCACTATCATCATCATGCACAAGTAAACAAAAGTCGATTTAAAATGCTTACAATGCTCAAAATGGCCCCCAAAAACGTATTAATAATGAACTCTTTCAGAATTTACTCCTATACTCTCGTTATACTCTCAAAGGATCTTTCAAGGATAGCAATATCGGCGGAAAAGACTAATATTTGCACTGACCTATCAAACATACACCCTGATGTGTTAATCGATGCATCTTTTACTGCTTTTTCTAGGGCCACGTTGAATAACAAGCAGGAGAGTGTGCCCCCTTGCCTCATGCTGTAAACATGCTAAAGGCGACTGACGAATCGCTTTGCTCAGCGACTGTCAAAAACGAATAGAAAGCTTCCCTTTGGTATGAAGCCGCACAATCTGCAGATCACTGCGATAACTACGCTGCCGAGCTCGGCGACCGAATCAATCCAAGTTCTATTTCATAACCGTCGCCTGTCAAAGTTGCATGTGCTCTGTGGAATGGGTTTGTGTTGCTATTCTCGTGAGCTACTGTATGCGTATGCATACTCGGCTGTGCAAGATGATTATTGCGGTCAGGGAGACTATTCAAGGAGATATAACTCTTCTAGTTCATTTTTTAGATGTCGCCTTAAGCTGATGTGCCCCACATGAAGTCAACTGAATTTTACCCACCTCGACGATTTCTTTAAAATTAAATGGAGCAATGCAAAAAAATTCATTGGACATTAATAAAAATTCATTGGAAAATCCATAAATTGGTTAAATACGAAAAACCGCATTGATATAAATCCAATTTAGAAGCTGATTTTCAAGTTAGGCATAAACATAAAATATCTTAATGTTTAACGAACTTGGCCACAGCCTATTGTTGGCCTTGGCTTCCTCCAGCATTTGCCTCCATGATTCTCGATCCCTGGCCCGACTTCTCCAGTTTCTTATGCCCAACTGTCTCAAGTCATCCTCGACGTCATCTATGTATCTTTTCTTAGGACGACCTGGTCTCCGTTTTCCTGGTGGAGCTTTCTCCAGCACTATCTTTGTCGGGTTTCGTTCTCCACCTTGTTGTACATGACCAATCCATCGTAGCCTGTTTATTTTGATCACTTTAACAACGTTTGGAATCTTGCTGATTTCATACAACTCTGAGTTGTATCTTCTTCTCCAAACGCCCTCAACCTGTATTCCTTTGTAGATCGAACGAAGGATTTTCCTTTCGAATCTTCCTACCAATGCTTCGTCTGCGTTTTTCAATGTCCACACTTCCGAACCATATAGTAGGACAGGCCTTATTAGTGTTGTATAAAGTGCCAATTTTGTCTTCCTTGAAATATTTCTAGACGTCAGGTGCTTGCGTAGACCAAAGTAGCATTTATTAGCCAGTGCTATTCGTCTTCTGATTTCGGCCGATGTGTCATTTCCTTTCGTTATAATCGTGCCTAGATATACGAATTCAACCACTGCTTCGATGTTGTAGGTGTCGATCGTTGTATTTTGTCTGCTCCTTCTGGTGTTTTTTGTGCACATATACTTTGTTTTGTGCTCATTTATTTCCAACCCGATTTTTTTGCGGCTTGCTCAAGTGCTACAAAGGCCTCCTTCATGCTCTCAAATGATCTTCCAAGGATAGCAATATCGTCGGCAAAGGCTAGTATTTGCACTGACCTGTCAAAGATACACCCTGATGTGTTAATCGATGCATCTCTTACTGCTTTTCTAGGGCCACGTTGAATAACAAGCAGGAGAGTGCGTCACCTTGCCTTAATCTTTTATTTGTTCTGAGGGGTGGGGATAATTCACCATCAATTCTGACTTTACACCTTGCATCTTTCATCGAGATTTTTATCAGCTCTACAAGGTGTTTTGATATTCCGAGCTGCTCCATAGCCTCAAATAACTCCTTGCGGTTCACACTATCGTAAGCATATCTGTAGTCGATGAATAACATGTGGATGTTTATGTTAAATTCAACGGCCTTTTCTAGGGTTTCTTTGAGTACAAATAACTGGTCTGTTGTGGATCTTCCAGGACGAAAACCGCATTGATACTCTCCTAGTATTCTTTCCACGTATGGTTGTAGTCTATTATAGAGTACACGTGAGAACACTTTGTATGTTGTATTCAACAGCGTTATTCCTCTATAGTTGATGCAAGATAGAGGGTCTCCTTTTTTGTGTAAAGGACGCACTATGCCTTCGTTCCATTCATCAGGCATTTCTTTCCGTCTCCAGATTTCCACTATTACTTCATGCAATTTTTGGATAGTTTCCTCTCCGCTTTGCTTAATGAGTTCAGTAGGTATGTTGTCAGATCCTGATGCCTTGTTATTTTTTAATGTTCGCAATGCTTGGCGTGCTTCTTCTATGGTAGGGGCTGCTGTACCATCATCCTCATTGTCCGGATTCATGTTCTGTACGTTTGGGGTACCACTGTGCTCCTGCTCTGGGGTCATTAATAGCTCCTCGAAATGCTCTGCCCATCTAGCCAATATTTCGTCATGATTGCTTAATATCTCCCCACTTTTATTTTTGCACATTGTCACTCTAGGCTTAAATTCTTTCCTTTGTTGGTTTATGCTTTTGTAGAAGTTTCTTGCATCATTTAGAGTTGCTGATTCTTCTAATTTTTTCATTTGTTCTTCCCAATAAAGCCTTTTTTTCGTTTTGTGCAATCTCTTCTCAGCTCACCTCTTTTCCTTGTACTCCTCTTCAGAGTTTCTTGTTCTGTGTCTATTAAGCATGACTTGGTACGCTCGGTTTTTTTCCCTTGTCGCCTGGGCGCATTCTTCATCGAACCACTCAACCCTTCGCCCTTGAACATCTTCAGCTGTTTCTTTTATCGTTCTTTTTATATCATCCCATTTATCGTTCAAGTCTTCGTGTGTGTTACGTGTGATTTCATTTATTTTAACGTTGAGTAGGTTCTCGTAATCAGATCTAGTTTGCTCTTCCTTCAAAACTGCCACGTTGTATTTTCGGTCTCTGTTTCCTCTTCTGGTTTTTATTGCAGATATCCTGGCCCTAATTTTCGTACCTATTAAGAAGTGGTCAGAGTCTATATTTGCGCCGCGGAATGCTCTCACATCCAGCACATTGGATTGGTGGCGTGCATCTATAAGAACATGATCAATTGCGTTGCTGGTTACACCATCTGGTGACTTCCAAGTTGCTTTATGAATATCCTTATGCTGGAATTTGGTGCTGGATATAATCATATTTTGCGCCATGGCAAAGTTTATTAGTCTTAATCCATTATCATTGTGGTGTTCGTGCAAACTAAACTTTCCAATTGTCGGCTGAAACGCTGTTTCTCGTCCTATTTTTGCATTGGCATCTCCAATGACTATCTTTATATCATGACGAGGACAGTTTCTGTACACTCTCTCTAAAGAGTCATAAAACATCTCCTTTTCCTCTTCTGTTTTCTCTTCGGTTGGATGAACCGGATGAATATAATCCGCTATATTTTTTGGGGTACATGTGACTGTGCCGCCCTCATTAATCAAACGAAAATTGACAACACGGAGTTATATCTCCTTTTGTATAGTCTCCCTGATTGCGGTGTGTGTTTTTTAATTTGTGTCGCCGTCGCTTTTAGTTTGTGCTTACAACAAATTTCGTAGGGCCATTCGCCGTGGCTGAGGAAAATAGTTTCGCCATCGTCTTTAGCATGTTTTTTTTTTTTTTATGTGGCAGTGCTAAGCTCAGGAATCACCCTTTGTACTACTAGTCCGTCATGTCATTTGTCACGTCATGGTGCAATGTCTAGCAGTAAGCTTAGTACGGGGGAGGGGGGTTGGAGGGGTTATAAAGGAACGGGGGGGGGGTATTGAAGAAGGTGGTGATGAACCCTGCGTTTGAACTCTTGGATGTTGTAGGAGCTCGGAAATACTGACTGCGAGAGATTATTCCACAGCCGAGTTGTTCTATTAACAAACGAATTCATATCTTGTTGAGTGCGTGAAAGGGGGAGTTGCAGGTGGAGGGAATGAGACGAGTGGGCTAATCTGGTGTTGCGGGTATAAGAATGCCGTGGAGGCAGGAGAGCGTTTAGCTCGGAGGAACAGTCACTATGATAGTAGCGATAAAATTTTGTCAGTGCTGCTACATTCCTACGGTGGCTGAGGGAGTCGATGTTGGAGCAAGCGGTATCGTCATCAATTAATTTAATGTTTACAGCATTAATCTTCTATTTGTTCTGAGAGGTGGGGATAATAAACCATAAATTCTGACTCTACACCTTGTATATTTCATCGAGATTTTTGTCAGTTTTCGTAAGCATATTTGTAGTCGATGAATAACATGTGGATGTTTATGTTAAATTTAACAGCCTTTTCAAATGTTTCTTTGAGAACCAATACCTGGTCTTTTGTGGATCTTCCAGGACGATACTCTCCTAATATTGATACTCTCCTAATATTCTTTCCACGTATGGTTGTAGTCTGTTATAGAGTACACTTGAAAAAACTTTGTATGTTGTATTCAATAGCGTTATTCCTCTATAGTTGCTGCAAGATTGAGGGTCTCCTTTTTTATGTAAGGGACATACTATGCTCGTTCCACTCATCAGGCTTTTCTTTCCATCTCCAGATTTACACTGTTACTTCATGCATTTTTTGGATAGTTTCCTCTCCGCCTTGCTTAATAAGTTCTGTAGGAATGCTGACAGGCCCTGATGCCTTATTATTTTTTAATGTTCGCAATGCTTGACGTACTTCTTCTACGTTAGGTGCTGCTGTGCTGTCATCCTCATTGTCCGCATTCATGCTCTGCACATTTCGGGTACCACTGTGCTCCTGCTGTGGGTTCATTAGTAGCTTCTCGAAATGCTCTGCCCATCTATTCAATACTATCACCTCACTTTTAATCTTACACATTGTCACTCTAGGCTTAAGCAGGAAATATTAGCAGAAGAAAGTAAATATGAGTTTATATTACTATCTGAACACACCTTACTGAATCAAAGTAGTACAAAGCGTGACTCCTAAGCTTCATCGTATCATAAAAAAAAAGAATATGAGGTACAGCTTAATGGATTTACTGCTATGTCATTCTTATCAACCTCTAACCGAACTGGTGGAACTACAATATATCTAACGAATGAATAGAATGTCTTAAACATAATTAACAAAACAGTTTATTATCATATGTAATTGTAAACATTATAATACGGAAATGGTACTAGTCGTAATCTACAGATCACCAAACAATAGTGAAAGGGAATTTTGTGAGTTTTTAAAGATAACATTTTTAACTGTCAGGGTAATTTTGTGCAAAGATTATCTATTTTCAATAAGATGTGACACTCTTGATTTACTAACCCATTTACAATTCCTTATAACCACATCAACAAAAATCTCCTATTAGTTGAAAAAGAATAGCTACAGTGCTTTTTTTCTAATTAATTGCCTTATGAAAATTCCCATAAAATAAGAAAGGGTACGAAACAACATCACATAAGTTACGCCCCACCCATGAAATGTGTACAATAAATAAAGTCACATTTCTTCATAATGCATTTTTAAAGGCGACCTGGAGCAATCGTCATGGTATTAGTTGTTCATTCTCAAACAGTTCGCGCAATGTAAATCATAGGGAAATGTGGAATTGAAATAAAGGAAACACATGTGAAACCCCCACACGCATTACAACTAGAGAATTTTTGCACCCCATAGTTTTAAAGGCGACCTGGAGCGATCGCACTCGTGTTAGCAAGGTTACAGCCTGATCCAAAATTTTTTTAATATATAATAAGATTACGCCGTAAATTATTTCATTTTAATACAAAATTGTAACCGAATTATTTGAAGTATTTCTATTTGAAGTATTTTTAAAAATAGTAAACTAAAGAGAGTGTTAGACGTTGCTTTGTGTTGCGGGTATAGTGTTCAAAGTGCTTTTTATGAATTTTTATAAGCGACCCAGAACCAACTGGTTCCTTTGCGTTGTAAGGACTGCGAAATTTCGGGGTAAGAAATATTGATTGCATTTAATTAGTTATTTTAAAATTATTTTATTCATTTTTTTACTCTCGAAATATTTTTAAAAATGGGTAAGCACCATATTAAGTGTGCCAAAAAAATGACAGTTTAGAAGTGAATTTTTTTAAATTACCGGTGAATAGTGCTAGGAGAGCAATATGGTTGGGGAATTTAAATAAAACGGATATGCTAAATGTAAAATTGTCGGAAGATTACCGGGTTTGTGAAAAGCACTTCGATGAAAATACGCTTTAAAAAAAAACAAATCGGTTAAAACGAAAGGCATATCCAGTTAAATTAAGCGCTTCAAATTCAATTCCAGAAGAAACTACTTCCAAAGTTATAATTCTGGATAATACTTTGTTGGTCCCGCCAAAAATTGTAGATACGCCAACGCCTATTGCGAAAACTTCTACAGCACAATGCATAGAAGAAGATACTATGATAATGATAACGCGATATTTCCTACAACGCATAAATATACATGTGGCGGCAAAAGTCGACGAGATCTCCGATCCACTGATACTCTAAAAATCCATGGATCGGCATACCAAAGAGGAATTCGATACATAAGATCGCCCCGGCCGTTATCATGACAAATGAAAAATTCTCGATCGGCATCGCCGTTATCAAAGAGTGATACCTCGACTTTTGCCGTCACCGAACGCTCAATAAGTATCGCACGGAGCACGAACAAATAAATGTATTTTAAAGAACCCGGTGTGTTTTAAATTAGTACAAATAGTAGTAGAGAACCGGATGAAAAAGGCGCTAAATGCACAAACAGATAGTAAGGGAAAATTTACGGAAGATGACGTAACAAAATTGCGAAAGGAGTGCGACGATTTAAAAAAGGAACTTGAAGAGTTGCGAAAAGATAAGGAAAGTGATGCTTCATTTATACAGAAAGCAAAACGCGTTTTACCTGGTGAATTAGCACGCATAATTGAAAACCACGTAAAAATCTTCAACATACACCTAAAGGTTGGAGATATTCGAATAATTTTAAGAAATTTTGCTTAAGTGTATATTTTATAGCACCTTCCGCCTACCATTTTTGGGCAAAAAATATGAATCTTCCGTCCAAAAGGACTCTGTTGAGATTCATTCAAAACTGGCCCTCCGGTCTCGGTATCCATGAAAGCTTGTTCACTTCTAAAATCTTAGAAATCTCTCTACACATAATGCTTCTCTACCGCGACAAAAAAAGTTTCACTTCAATACTATTCCAAACGTCTGTGTCGATAGCAAAAGAACAATTTGTCCAGGAATCATCCATTAAAAAACTTACCACTTAGTGAAAACACTCGGCATAATTTCATACAATGAAGTAAAAACTAAGCTTCTGGCTAAGATAAGCTAAACTAAGCTTATTCCCAGGTTGAGTTTTTAATTGGCCATGTTTGACTTGCCTATGTGATTAAATTTAATTTTAAACCAAAAAATTTCATTAAATTATATGCGCACCCTGTAAAAATTGTGTTCATTCCCACTTCGTTCCTCATCTTAATGCATCCTTTTCTTACAAATGGCTTTTCTATCGCTATCTATTTCTTACAATTCCGGCAAGGTCGTTTAAATAACGGTACCAAGGTCAAAAATAGATAAGCGAAAACGTCGAGAGTGTCACATCTTATTGTAATAGATAATCTCTGATTTTTTGCCGGAGCACGAAAAAGGGAGACTGCCATAAGGGCCAAGGACCATCGTCACAAAACCTTGAGGGAGGGGATCAAGAGAAAACACTGATAGGATCGACCGCCGGAAGGGTATCGCAAGAGCTAAATACATCCACTGCACCGGGCAGCGGCACGTCGCGCGATGCTCAGTCTAGCTCGTCGGATGGGGTGGGGCTCGTGGTGCAAGGATGCAAGAAGGGAGACAGTTTGTCAATCCGGGTTTCCGATAAACTGGTAAACTGGTGCTACCGGCCAATTTTGTTTTTGAAATTACCGGTAATTATTGACAATTTTTACCGAAATTATTTCGATAATTTTTCCTGTAAAGCAGTGAGTGATGTTATAATTCTCTGTCTTTTCTTTTCTGTATTGAATAGTGCAGTCAGTCTGTCAAAAGAATTGCACAGAAAAAACCAGTCGGATGAAATGTAGGTGAGTCGTTAGGAAATGATGTAAGAAAGCTTACTTGGGCGTGGCCACCTGCTACCTCTGTGGGTTTTTTAAAAAACTCAAAAAAAAAAACTCCAAAAAATTTTGAAATGCATTTTTCTCGAAAACTATACATTCTACAGAAAAGTTTATTGGGAAAAAATGTAGAGGGCATCGTTATCTACAATTAATGTCATTGGTGCAATATTGTAAAACAAAAAATGTGCGCAGTTGGTGGCGCTAAAGTGCCAAAAAAAGTGTTTTTCAACTTTTTCGCCCTTAAATTTTCATTTTTCAGCTACAATCTGAATGGAAAAATTGTTCCTTACAATTATACAAACTACTTTTATTCAAAAAAAATTTTCGTACAACCTATCGTTCCAAAGTTATAGTGTAATACAGCGCTGCGTGAACGCGCGGTGGTGATAACGGTAATTTTCTCGGTCCTATTGGGACTTTCTCCGGCGGTGTTGGCATAGTTTTAACAAAGGGCCGATTTAAGGCCCCCATACACGGTCCAATTGGTTGTACAGCGAAGTGCGGTTGTACAACCAAAGCTATCGATTGTGGGCCGGTCGGCCGATCAAAATACATTGCGCTTATAGGTTTGATGAAAATCTGGTTGTACAGCCAATTTGACCGTGTATGGGGGCCTTTAGTCAGCTGCCCTATTCTTCAAGAAACGCACATTTTTCAGTTCCTATGTGAGTTTCAAAGAGTCGGGACAGCAAAACTTTGCTCCTTGAAAATGAGTGAAGATATTCCTGTTTATTTTCTTTGTGACAAGTTTGTCGTGGATGATGTGCGTCACGTGGGTGTCCAGGGTCGGAAATCGTTAGTACAAGGAGCAATAATTAGAGGCGATCGATTAATGTATGTCATTTCTATACGATTCCCGAAAAACACTTTTTTTGGCACTTTAGCGCCACCAACTGCGCACATTTTTTGTTTTACAATATTGCACCAATGACATTAATTGTAGATAACGATGCCCTCTACATTTTTTTTCCAATAAACTTTTCTGTAGAATGCATAGTTTTCGAGAAAAATGCATTTCAACATTTTTTTGAGTTTTTTTTTGAGTTTTTTCAAAAACCCACAGAGGTAGCAGGTGGCCACGCCCAAGTAAGCTTTCTTACATCATTTCCTAACGACTCACCTACATTTCATCCGACTGGTTTTTTCTGTGCAATTCTTTTTTTTTCGACAGATTGACTGAACTATGAATGCAAAAACGTCTTGCATACACTGAAAGAAAAACTTATGTTAAATTACAAAAAAAACAGGCATAAATTGCCTATGGGCTACTACAATATCCAGCCTTCCAAGTGCTAAAGCGAAACAGCCACAGAAACTTAGGTAAAACTCAGGCCATGTACAATTGGACGAAAACGTAGGCAATTCACAAAACAAACACTTAGATATGATACCTAAAATTTTACAAAAGCCTTGTATTTTGCCTAGACTTCAATAATAAACTACATAAGTATTTAGGCAGTCCATCGTCGTAGCTTGGTTGGAGTGCCGATTACTTCGATAAAATACATCTAAATAATACCTAAACAACTTGGGTCAATGGCCGAAGTATTTCACAAAAGCCATGTATATTTTTTACAAGACTTCGATGATAAACAACAAAAGTTCTTAGGCAGTTTATCGAACAAACTTAATTGGAATACCTTGTGATTAGGTAATCATATCTGGGTAGACTACCCAATCAAAAAAATAAATCCAATGCTTTCAATTGGATACTTGAAACTTGACTTAATTTTAAGCAGTGCTGAAAACCTTCAAAATATAGTAAAAATTGAAATATTTGTCGCCGACAGCAATTATTAATGGCTGCAGAGTTGTTTCCATTTCATTTTCTGACGCTATTTTTCTGTCAAGATATCATCGATGTCGTTACTTTGCTTTGATAATAAAGTAAATGCCGACTGAGAATATGTATTTGTATTTGATTCGTTTTCCGTTAATGACTTTTAAACCCGGCACCAAAACAGCATGAAGAATTGAAAATAAATAATGTTTATATTATCTAAAGAAAGAAAATGAAAGATGTGCTTTAAAAAAGACTCAATTTACCTTCATCAAGCGTATCCTTCAATGCGTTTCCACATAGTTTGAAGCTTACGTAAACCGGCAACTCTGATAAAAATTACCGAAATCCGGTAATGTATAATCTCTATAATTTTGGATTCCCTACTCGTGCCTATATAGCAACAACAAAAGCAGGAGCATAATAGTTTCCACCGAAGAACGAAACTCTCGAGCTTTTGCTCCGGAACCTTGGTCCCTCGTGTATAAATGGCTATAAAGAAACAAAAATTTAAAAAAAAACCAAAAATCTATATATATATACATTTAAATTTTTTTGCTTTTTTCATATATTGTTAGTATGTATTCCTTTTGATGGGATTAGTTGCTTTTTAGTTTTGGTAGTGGTGCCTATTTGTATATTACCTCAAAGTGCGTGTGCTTGCGTGGTTACATATCTACTCGTATAAAGAGCTGTGTACGTAAAATCAGGGTTAAAATTGCTGCAGCAATTTTAATACTGTTGCTGTTGACTGCCTCTGCCTCTAAACAAAGTTTCCACTCTCTAAACAAAGAACCATTTTACTATATAAAGTTAGACCATGAAAAAAAAGCTGAAGGAAGCAAAATATTTTACAGCCTTTGGAGAGGAAAGCTTTGAAAAGCTGTAAGCAAACAGAAGGCATTTCACAGCAAAGTATTTTACAGCCGAAGCATTTGCAGCCGGTCCAGTATGCTCCTATATAATAGCTTTTAAGTAATTTGAAAGTAACAGCATTCGCAGCAATTTAAAACAAACAGCTTTCACAGTCTTCAACAAAGTAAGTTTAAAAATATGTGTTTTGCTTTAATTTTACTTTTCTTTCGAACCCTGCCTAAAACCCTTTTATTTAATTTGTTTTTCTAATTCATAATTTATTTATACGTTACATCTTCAATGATCATTTTATTCGGTATGTTACTTCCTAAATTTTGTTCCCTTTTTTCTAATTAGTTATTTAACTATTATATATTTTTTAGCTGACAAATTTATTTATTGTTATGTAAGTATTGCTTATTGTTGGATAATTATTATTATAGCTGAGGTATCAATCGTTAATTCATTATTCTTTTATTTATTCCAAAGGGCCGTGGATAACAAATCTCCTAGTGAAAGTCCCACGCAATCGGATAAGCCGTTTCCGAGATTAGCCCGGACAAACAGATAGACAGACATACAGACAGACAAAAATTTTAAAAATACGTGATTTTGTAAATAACCATATGAACTTAGAAAAACACAATTATTTTGAAATGACAGACAGAGCCAGTGGCGGTTCGTAAGGTTCAGGATAAGGGAAGCAATGTCCAAAGCGAACGATAAAAGTAAAAGTTTCGAAGGCTTTATTAACTAAAAAAACTGAAAAATAAAATAGTGGGGCCAGATAAACTTATTATATTAAATTTTTATCTGTACACCTAACGTCAAAAAAACTTAAAAAACTGCTGAATTTTAGCTTCTTCGGATTTTTTCAGTCAACTTATACAATTGGTTACAATTTCAGGTCAAAATATCTTATTCAGGTCCAAAAAATTGACTTCTTTGAAAATTAATTGCCCTTTAATTTTTGTGCATCGCATGAGGTTTTTCCTTTTTTTTTTAATATGCAGTTTCTTTTATGATGGTGGACAAGAAAAATTTTTTAAACTTGAAATAGTGAAAAAATCGAATTCAAAGTGGTGAATTTTTGCATTTTGTCGAGATACTTTCACTGCTAGCGGGCGTTTTGCGCCTTTTTTCAAATTCTGTTGAAAATTAAATTTGGACGCTTTAAAGCTGTTAAACTATAATAAGCCAAAATTTAAAAAGATAGTAATAATAAAACCCTATTGTAACCTTCGCCTACCATCATTACATTCTTCTTGCAAAAAAACACTCCAGGCAACTCGTACTCAAAAATGCATTTCATAAAAATATTCTCTATCCTTTAAATCATCATTAAAGAGAATCATAAAAATATAATGGAAGCTGCAAGTTATCAGCTTATATTGAATACACACCGCCTGCCACCCCACTAGAATAAATAATAGAAAAAGAGAAACTTCACCTATCCTCGATCTCTTTTTTCTTCACTCAATCTGCCAACGAAAATTCAAATTTTAAGAAGAGTGAAAAACAAAATTACGAAGCAGAGTTTTAAGAGCAAATTTAATATTACTCGAAGCCAGAACAGATTAGCAGAAAAAGAAACCAAGAAAACAAAGAGAATATGATGGATACAGAAAATTTCTCTATACATATTCGACTTCTCAATTCTCGCTGTTCGGTTCGGAAGAAGCTGCGTTTAGCTCAGCTTCTGAGGGTGCTGTATTAACGCAAACCTTTGCGTGAGTGTGGATCCAATTAGATTGAATGTGTTGGAGTTTTCACGTTGATTTTCTGTGGCAAAGAAGCTGGAGTTATTACAGCTTCCCCATGTTCTATAAGGCCTCGGCCACGATAAGAGCGGCGCCAGGAAAATTTAACGTCTCGAATTAGCGGAGAGAGGCACTTTTGTATTGTCAATCTGCCGCTCGCCGCTCATATCTTGTTCGTGGTCTAACACAGCGATGGGAAGCTGTAATATCTCCAGCTTTAGTGTTTCCAGAGGAGGAAATATGTTAAGATTGTTGTTGTGATTAATCTTAATATAAATTTAAATTTATTATTATTTATATAAATTTATTTTCATGAAGTTGCCTATTTGGTCAAGGGAAGTGAAATGGGGACGTACTAATTTTTGCGTCTTCCCTCATCTCATTGCAATATATAAGTGATATATGTATATATATTGCCAATAAAAACTTTTACTTCACATATTTTATATTAATATTATTCTTTTATTTTATACGTTTATTTAACATTTATCTATTATTATATTTAATAGTTTTAGATTTTAATAGTTTAAGATTTTTCTATTTTTTATTATGTCACACCGAAAATTACATAACGGTTTTTAATTATACAACTTATTATAGGAGACTTCCTTATCGAATAAACTCCTAACTAATACTCTCACAAAAATTCAAAATAATTTTTAATATCACAATATTTGTGTGGCTATGTTTTTTAAAATTGTTTCTGTGTACAGTGTATACATACGTGATATGACAATCCAAATTCCCCAAGTGTATTTAATAGTAGTAGTGAGAATCCAAATTGTGACGTAACCAAAAACACTGTGCTTAAAATTATTAGAACAGAAACTGAGTGGATACTTGAATAAAACTTATTACAACGAAACGCGTATATACAAGTAGCGACTGCTACATAACTCCCCCTTCAGCGCGAGCGTCCATGAATGTACTATATTACTTTATTTTAATATTTAATTACTCAAATAAAACGAAAAAAAAATTTTTTTTTAATTTTATAACCGAAATGAAACTTTTTTCTTTGAACTTCTAGTTACTGGTTTTTCAGTGTCTTCCTTTTTTTCAATAAAGGCGGGTTTTAATCTATCAATTGATACTACCATTATTTTTCCGTTGACGTCAATCGTGAAATTTTTTTTATTTCTCTTAATAACTTTAAAAGGACCTTCATAAGGATCCTGCAAGGATCCCCTACTTCTATCTGTCCTCAAAAACACGAATTCGCAATCTTCTAAGTCTTTTGGAACATAGAAATTTCTTCTTTGATCCCGAGAATCTGTTGGAACGATGTTCCTCATGTGATCTCGTAATTGTTCTACTAGGTCTGTTGGATCTGATACTTGATGTGGGTCCCTCACAAAGAATTCTCCTGGGATACGTAATGTTTGACCATAAACTAATTCAGCCGGACTACACTTAAGATCCTCCTTAACTGTTGTTCTTAAACCTAGTAATATAGCTGGTATGTGCCACAACCAATTCGGATTAGACATCTTAGCTCTAAGAGATGCTTTTAACTGTCTGTGTAGCCTCTCCACCATTCCGTTTGATTGTGGGTGATACGCTGTTGTTCGAATCCTATGGGTTCCTAATAATTTTGAAAATTCCTCAAAAAGTTTTCCTTCAAATTGACCTCCTTGGTCCGTAGTAACTGTCAATGGAATCCCAAATCTCGGAAAATATTGCTCATATAATGTCTTGACTACTATGCTGGCTGTGATTCTCTTTAGTGGGTATACTTCCGGCCACCTGGTGAATCGATCCACTACGGTTAACAAGTATACGAATCCTTCCACCGGATGCAATGGGCCTACCAAATCTACATGGATGTGTTCAAACCTTCCCATAGGTATCTGGAATTTTTGTATCGGAGATTTTGTATGTCTGTGAATTTTCGCTTTTTGACACGTTATACATGACTTCGCCCATAAATTAATATCAGTATTCATCCTAGGCCAAAAATATCTTCTTGTAATTAATTTCCTTGTACCTCGTATTCCTGGATGTGATAAGTTATGGATTTTGTCAAATATGCTTCTTCGTAATATCTCTGGTACGAATGGACGATCTCTACTAGTGGAACACTCTAACCAGATTTTACTTTCTAAGAAAGGTACATCTGTTTCCACTAAAATGAATTTCGAACTTTTATTTGGGTTTTCAATCAACTGTTTCAACTCTGTATCATCCTTTTGTGCTTCTACGATAATGCTTAAATCTATTTGCTTTTCGCTAACCGCGTCACAATTGCTATTTTCTACGGTTACCCGTGATAAAGTGTCAGCTACTACATTTGATTCTCCCTTGATGTATCTTATATCGGAGGTGAATTGGGTAATATAGTCTAATTGTCTTGCTTGTCTTGGACTTCTCTCCGCTTTGGTCCAAATTGCGGATGTTAATGGTTTGTGATCCGTGAATACTGTAAATTCACGACCTTCCAAAAAATGTCTAAAGTGCTTAATACTTGAGTACATTGCCAAAAGCTCTCTATCAAATGTAGAATACTTAATTTCTGCATTGCTTAATTTTCTGGAATAAAACGCTAAAAGTTCGCTTTCATTGTTGTTAATTTGTTCCAACATTGCTCCAATCGCAATGTTTGATGCATCAACCGTCAACTTCAAAGTAGGATTCTCCGCTGGATGCACTAATAACGTTGCCGAAATAAAAGCCTTCTTCACTTTGACGAACGCGTCTTCGCATTCTTCCGTCCACTCAAAATTTTTTAAACTCTTAGGTTTTTTAAGCTCCCTAACTAAATGTATATGAATGGGGCTTAACAACTCTGCTAATCGTGGAATGAATCTGTGAAAGTAATTTACCATTCCTATGAATTGTTGAATCTGCCTAATGGAAGTAGGTGAAGGGAAATCCTGGATGAATTTAATTCTATTTTCAGAAGGAAGAATCCCGTCCTTCGTAATTTTGTGACTTAAAAATTCAATTTCATGTACACCAAAAAGACATTTC
This sequence comes from Thereva unica, assembly GCA_949987705.1. NCBI lineage: Eukaryota > Metazoa > Arthropoda > Insecta > Diptera > Therevidae > Thereva > Thereva unica. The sequence goes on from OX465285.1 coordinate 49,468,725, forward strand.
CCTGGATTAATATTTATTCCGTATTCTTCTAAACGGCCAAACACCTGCTCTAAGTGTTTCTTGTGTTCCTCCTTATTTTTGCTTGCAACCAATATATCGTCAATGTAGACAAAAACGAATTCCAAACCAGTTAAAACTCTATCCATAAATCGTTGGAAAGTTTGAGCAGCATTTCTAAGTCCAAAGGGCATTCGAGTAAATTCGAATAAACCGAAAGGTGTAGTTATCGCTGTCTTATAGATATCTTCCTCTGCCATAGGTATGTGATGGTAAGCTCTCACTAAATCAATCTTCGAAAATATGGTACAACCATTCAAATTTAACGTAAAATTTTGAATGTGAGGAATCGGGTATCTGTCTGGAATTGTTATTGAGTTT